>OY755083.1:0-1200000 GCA_963576655.1 Gastrophysa polygoni
CTAACCTAACCTAACCTAACCTAACCTAACCTAACCTAACCTAACCTAACCTAACCTAACCTAACCTAACCTAACCTAACCTAACCTAACCTAACCTAACCTAACCTAACCTAACCTAACCTAACCTAACCTAACCTAACCTAACCTAACCTAACCTATACCTAACCTAACCTAACCTAACCTAACCTAACCTAACCTAACCTAACCTAACCTAACCTAACCTAACCTAACCTAACCTAACCTAACCTAACCTAACCTAACCTAACCTAACCTAACCTAACCTAACCTAACCTAACCTAACCTAACCTAACCTAACCTAACCTAACCTAACCTAACCTAACCTAACCTAACCTAACCTAACCTAACCTAACCTAACCTAACCTAACCTAACCTAACCTAACCTAACCTAACCTAACCTAACCTAACCTAACCTAACCTAACCTAACCTAACCTAACCTAACCTAACCTAACCTAACCTAACCTAACCTAACCTAACCTAACCTAACCTAACCTAACCTAACCTAACCTAACCTAACCTAACCTAACCTAACCTAACCTAACCTAACCTAACCTAACCTAACCTAACCTAACCTAACCTAACCTAACCTAACCTAACCTAACCTAACCTAACCTAACCTAACCTAACCTAACCTAACCTAACCTAACCTAACCTAACCTAACCTAACCTAACCTAACCTAACCTAACCTAACCTAACCTAACCTAACCTAACCTAACCTAACCTAACCTAACCTAACCTAACCTAACCTAACCTAACCTAACCTAACCTAACCTAACCTAACCTAACCTAACCTAACCTAACCTAACCTAACCTAACCTAACCTAACCTAACCTAACCTAACCTAACCTAACCTAACCTAACCTAACCTAACCTAACCTAACCTAACCTAACCTAACCTAACCTAACCTAACCTAACCTAACCTAACCTAACCTAACCTAACCTAACCTAACCTAACCTAACCTAACCTAACCTAACCTAACCTAACCTAACCTAACCTAACCTAACCTAACCTAACCTAACCTAACCTAACCTAACCTAACCTAACCTAACCTAACCTAACCTAACCTAACCTAACCTAACCTAACCTAACCTAACCTAACCTAACCTAACCTAACCTAACCTAACCTAACCTAACCTAACCTAACCTAACCTAACCTAACCTAACCTAACCTAACCTAACCTAACCTAACCTAACCTAACCTAACCTAACCTAACCTAACCTAACCTAACCTAACCTAACCTAACCTAACCTAACCTAACCTAACCTAACCTAACCTAACCTAACCTAACCTAACCTAACCTAACCTAACCTAACCTAACCTAACCTAACCTAACCTAACCTAACCTAACCTAACCTAACCTAACCTAACCTAACCTAACCTAACCTAACCTAACCTAACCTAACCTAACCTAACCTAACCTAACCTAACCTAACCTAACCTAACCTAACCTAACCTAACCTAACCTAACCTAACCTAACCTAACCTAACCTAACCTAACCTAACCTAACCTAACCTAACCTAACCTAACCTAACCTAACCTAACCTAACCTAACCTAACCTAACCTAACCTAACCTAACCTAACCTAACCTAACCTAACCTAACCTAACCTAACCTAACCTAACCTAACCTAACCTAACCTAACCTAACCTAACCTAACCTAACCTAACCTAACCTAACCTAACCTAACCTAACCTAACCTAACCTAACCTAACCTAACCTAACCTAACCTAACCTAACCTAACCTAACCTAACCTAACCTAACCTAACCTAACCTAACCTAACCTAACCTAACCTAACCTAACCTAACCTAACCTAACCTAACCTAACCTAACCTAACCTAACCTAACCTAACCTAACCTAACCTAACCTAACCTAACCTAACCTAACCTAACCTAACCTAACCTAACCTAACCTAACCTAACCTAACCTAACCTAACCTAACCTAACCTAACCTAACCTAACCTAACCTAACCTAACCTAACCTAACCTAACCTAACCTAACCTAACCTAACCTAACCTAACCTAACCTAACCTAACCTAACCTAACCTAACCTAACCTAACCTAACCTAACCTAACCTAACCTAACCTAACCTAACCTAACCTAACCTAACCTAACCTAACCTAACCTAACCTAACCTAACCTAACCTAACCTAACCTAACCTAACCTAACCTAACCTAACCTAACCTAACCTAACCTAACCTAACCTAACCTAACCTAACCTAACCTAACCTAACCTAACCTAACCTAACCTAACCTAACCTAACCTAACCTAACCTAACCTAACCTAACCTAACCTAACCTAACCTAACCTAACCTAACCTAACCTAACCTAACCTAACCTAACCTAACCTAACCTAACCTAACCTAACCTAACCTAACCTAACCTAACCTAACCTAACCTAACCTAACCTAACCTAACCTAACCTAACCTAACCTAACCTAACCTAACCTAACCTAACCTAACCTAACCTAACCTAACCTAACCTAACCTAACCTAACCTAACCTAACCTAACCTAACCTAACCTAACCTAACCTAACCTAACCTAACCTAACCTAACCTAACCTAACCTAACCTAACCTAACCTAACCTAACCTAACCTAACCTAACCTAACCTAACCTAACCTAACCTAACCTAACCTAACCTAACCTAACCTAACCTAACCTAACCTAACCTAACCTAACCTAACCTAACCTAACCTAACCTAACCTAACCTAACCTAACCTAACCTAACCTAACCTAACCTAACCTAACCTAACCTAACCTAACCTAACCTAACCTAACCTAACCTAACCTAACCTAACCTAACCTAACCTAACCTAACCTAACCTAACCTAACCTAACCTAACCTAACCTAACCTAACCTAACCTAACCTAACCTAACCTAACCTAACCTAACCTAACCTAACCTAACCTAACCTAACCTAACCTAACCTAACCTAACCTAACCTAACCTAACCTAACCTAACCTAACCTAACCTAACCTAACCTAACCTAACCTAACCTAACCTAACCTAACCTAACCTAACCTAACCTAACCTAACCTAACCTAACCTAACCTAACCTAACCTAACCTAACCTAACCTAACCTAACCTAACCTAACCTAACCTAACCTAACCTAACCTAACCTAACCTAACCTAACCTAACCTAACCTAACCTAACCTAACCTAACCTAACCTAACCTAACCTAACCTAACCTAACCTAACCTAACCTAACCTAACCTAACCTAACCTAACCTAACCTAACCTAACCTAACCTAACCTAACCTAACCTAACCTAACCTAACCTAACCTAACCTAACCTAACCTAACCTAACCTAACCTAACCTAACCTAACCTAACCTAACCTAACCTAACCTAACCTAACCTAACCTAACCTAACCTAACCTAACCTAACCTAACCTAACCTAACCTAACCTAACCTAACCTAACCTAACCTAACCTAACCTAACCTAACCTAACCTAACCTAACCTAACCTAACCTAACCTAACCTAACCTAACCTAACCTAACCTAACCTAACCTAACCTAACCTAACCTAACCTAACCTAACCTAACCTAACCTAACCTAACCTAACCTAACCTAACCTAACCTAACCTAACCTAACCTAACCTAACCTAACCTAACCTAACCTAACCTAACCTAACCTAACCTAACCTAACCTAACCTAACCTAACCTAACCTAACCTAACCTAACCTAACCTAACCTAACCTAACCTAACCTAACCTAACCTAACCTAACCTAACCTAACCTAACCTAACCTAACCTAACCTAACCTAACCTAACCTAACCTAACCTAACCTAACCTAACCTAACCTAACCTAACCTAACCTAACCTAACCTAACCTAACCTAACCTAACCTAACCTAACCTAACCTAACCTAACCTAACCTAACCTAACCTAACCTAACCTAACCTAACCTAACCTAACCTAACCTAACCTAACCTAACCTAACCTAACCTAACCTAACCTAACCTAACCTAACCTAACCTAACCTAACCTAACCTAACCTAACCTAACCTAACCTAACCTAACCTAACCTAACCTAACCTAACCTAACCTAACCTAACCTAACCTAACCTAACCTAACCTAACCTAACCTAACCTAACCTAACCTAACCTAACCTAACCTAACCTAACCTAACCTAACCTAACCTAACCTAACCTAACCTAACCTAACCTAACCTAACCTAACCTAACCTAACCTAACCTAACCTAACCTAACCTAACCTAACCTAACCTAACCTAACCTAACCTAACCTAACCTAACCTAACCTAACCTAACCTAACCTAACCTAACCTAACCTAACCTAACCTAACCTAACCTAACCTAACCTAACCTAACCTAACCTAACCTAACCTAACCTAACCTAACCTAACCTAACCTAACCTAACCTAACCTAACCTAACCTAACCTAACCTAACCTAACCTAACCTAACCTAACCTAACCTAACCTAACCTAACCTAACCTAACCTAACCTAACCTAACCTAACCTAACCTAACCTAACCTAACCTAACCTAACCTAACCTAACCTAACCTAACCTAACCTAACCTAACCTAACCTAACCTAACCTAACCTAACCTAACCTAACCTAACCTAACCTAACCTAACCTAACCTAACCTAACCTAACCTAACCTAACCTAACCTAACCTAACCTAACCTAACCTAACCTAACCTAACCTAACCTAACCTAACCTAACCTAACCTAACCTAACCTAACCTAACCTAACCTAACCTAACCTAACCTAACCTAACCTAACCTAACCTAACCTAACCTAACCTAACCTAACCTAACCTAACCTAACCTAACCTAACCTAACCTAACCTAACCTAACCTAACCTAACCTAACCTAACCTAACCTAACCTAACCTAACCTAACCTAACCTAACCTAACCTAACCTAACCTAACCTAACCTAACCTAACCTAACCTAACCTAACCTAACCTAACCTAACCTAACCTAACCTAACCTAACCTAACCTAACCTAACCTAACCTAACCTAACCTAACCTAACCTAACCTAACCTAACCTAACCTAACCTAACCTAACCTAACCTAACCTAACCTAACCTAACCTAACCTAACCTAACCTAACCTAACCTAACCTAACCTAACCTAACCTAACCTAACCTAACCTAACCTAACCTAACCTAACCTAACCTAACCTAACCTAACCTAACCTAACCTAACCTAACCTAACCTAACCTAACCTAACCTAACCTAACCTAACCTAACCTAACCTAACCTAACCTAACCTAACCTAACCTAACCTAACCTAACCTAACCTAACCTAACCTAACCTAACCTAACCTAACCTAACCTAACCTAACCTAACCTAACCTAACCTAACCTAACCTAACCTAACCTAACCTAACCTAACCTAACCTAACCTAACCTAACCTAACCTAACCTAACCTAACCTAACCTAACCTAACCTAACCTAACCTAACCTAACCTAACCTAACCTAACCTAACCTAACCTAACCTAACCTAACCTAACCTAACCTAACCTAACCTAACCTAACCTAACCTAACCTAACCTAACCTAACCTAACCTAACCTAACCTAACCTAACCTAACCTAACCTAACCTAACCTAACCTAACCTAACCTAACCTAACCTAACCTAACCTAACCTAACCTAACCTAACCTAACCTAACCTAACCTAACCTAACCTAACCTAACCTAACCTAACCTAACCTAACCTAACCTAACCTAACCTAACCTAACCTAACCTAACCTAACCTAACCTAACCTAACCTAACCTAACCTAACCTAACCTAACCTAACCTAACCTAACCTAACCTAACCTAACCTAACCTAACCTAACCTAACCTAACCTAACCTAACCTAACCTAACCTAACCTAACCTAACCTAACCTAACCTAACCTAACCTAACCTAACCTAACCTAACCTAACCTAACCTAACCTAACCTAACCTAACCTAACCTAACCTAACCTAACCTAACCTAACCTAACCTAACCTAACCTAACCTAACCTAACCTAACCTAACCTAACCTAACCTAACCTAACCTAACCTAACCTAACCTAACCTAACCTAACCTAACCTAACCTAACCTAACCTAACCTAACCTAACCTAACCTAACCTAACCTAACCTAACCTAACCTAACCTAACCTAACCTAACCTAACCTAACCTAACCTAACCTAACCTAACCTAACCTAACCTAACCTAACCTAACCTAACCTAACCTAACCTAACCTAACCTAACCTAACCTAACCTAACCTAACCTAACCTAACCTAACCTAACCTAACCTAACCTAACCTAACCTAACCTAACCTAACCTAACCTAACCTAACCTAACCTAACCTAACCTAACCTAACCTAACCTAACCTAACCTAACCTAACCTAACCTAACCTAACCTAACCTAACCTAACCTAACCTAACCTAACCTAACCTAACCTAACCTAACCTAACCTAACCTAACCTAACCTAACCTAACCTAACCTAACCTAACCTAACCTAACCTAACCTAACCTAACCTAACCTAACCTAACCTAACCTAACCTAACCTAACCTAACCTAACCTAACCTAACCTAACCTAACCTAACCTAACCTAACCTAACCTAACCTAACCTAACCTAACCTAACCTAACCTAACCTAACCTAACCTAACCTAACCTAACCTAACCTAACCTAACCTAACCTAACCTAACCTAACCTAACCTAACCTAACCTAACCTAACCTAACCTAACCTAACCTAACCTAACCTAACCTAACCTAACCTAACCTAACCTAACCTAACCTAACCTAACCTAACCTAACCTAACCTAACCTAACCTAACCTAACCTAACCTAACCTAACCTAACCTAACCTAACCTAACCTAACCTAACCTAACCTAACCTAACCTAACCTAACCTAACCTAACCTAACCTAACCTAACCTAACCTAACCTAACCTAACCTAACCTAACCTAACCTAACCTAACCTAACCTAACCTAACCTAACCTAACCTAACCTAACCTAACCTAACCTAACCTAACCTAACCTAACCTAACCTAACCTAACCTAACCTAACCTAACCTAACCTAACCTAACCTAACCTAACCTAACCTAACCTAACCTAACCTAACCTAACCTAACCTAACCTAACCTAACCTAACCTAACCTAACCTAACCTAACCTAACCTAACCTAACCTAACCTAACCTAACCTAACCTAACCTAACCTAACCTAACCTAACCTAACCTAACCTAACCTAACCTAACCTAACCTAACCTAACCTAACCTAACCTAACCTAACCTAACCTAACCTAACCTAACCTAACCTAACCTAACCTAACCTAACCTAACCTAACCTAACCTAACCTAACCTAACCTAACCTAACCTAACCTAACCTAACCTAACCTAACCTAACCTAACCTAACCTAACCTAACCTAACCTAACCTAACCTAACCTAACCTAACCTAACCTAACCTAACCTAACCTAACCTAACCTAACCTAACCTAACCTAACCTAACCTAACCTAACCTAACCTAACCTAACCTAACCTAACCTAACCTAACCTAACCTAACCTAACCTAACCTAACCTAACCTAACCTAACCTAACCTAACCTAACCTAACCTAACCTAACCTAACCTAACCTAACCTAACCTAACCTAACCTAACCTAACCTAACCTAACCTAACCTAACCTAACCTAACCTAACCTAACCTAACCTAACCTAACCTAACCTAACCTAACCTAACCTAACCTAACCTAACCTAACCTAACCTAACCTAACCTAACCTAACCTAACCTAACCTAACCTAACCTAACCTAACCTAACCTAACCTAACCTAACCTAACCTAACCTAACCTAACCTAACCTAACCTAACCTAACCTAACCTAACCTAACCTAACCTAACCTAACCTAACCTAACCTAACCTAACCTAACCTAACCTAACCTAACCTAACCTAACCTAACCTAACCTAACCTAACCTAACCTAACCTAACCTAACCTAACCTAACCTAACCTAACCTAACCTAACCTAACCTAACCTAACCTAACCTAACCTAACCTAACCTAACCTAACCTAACCTAACCTAACCTAACCTAACCTAACCTAACCTAACCTAACCTAACCTAACCTAACCTAACCTAACCTAACCTAACCTAACCTAACCTAACCTAACCTAACCTAACCTAACCTAACCTAACCTAACCTAACCTAACCTAACCTAACCTAACCTAACCTAACCTAACCTAACCTAACCTAACCTAACCTAACCTAACCTAACCTAACCTAACCTAACCTAACCTAACCTAACCTAACCTAACCTAACCTAACCTAACCTAACCTAACCTAACCTAACCTAACCTAACCTAACCTAACCTAACCTAACCTAACCTAACCTAACCTAACCTAACCTAACCTAACCTAACCTAACCTAACCTAACCTAACCTAACCTAACCTAACCTAACCTAACCTAACCTAACCTAACCTAACCTAACCTAACCTAACCTAACCTAACCTAACCTAACCTAACCTAACCTAACCTAACCTAACCTAACCTAACCTAACCTAACCTAACCTAACCTAACCTAACCTAACCTAACCTAACCTAACCTAACCTAACCTAACCTAACCTAACCTAACCTAACCTAACCTAACCTAACCTAACCTAACCTAACCTAACCTAACCTAACCTAACCTAACCTAACCTAACCTAACCTAACCTAACCTAACCTAACCTAACCTAACCTAACCTAACCTAACCTAACCTAACCTAACCTAACCTAACCTAACCTAACCTAACCTAACCTAACCTAACCTAACCTAACCTAACCTAACCTAACCTAACCTAACCTAACCTAACCTAACCTAACCTAACCTAACCTAACCTAACCTAACCTAACCTAACCTAACCTAACCTAACCTAACCTAACCTAACCTAACCTAACCTAACCTAACCTAACCTAACCTAACCTAACCTAACCTAACCTAACCTAACCTAACCTAACCTAACCTAACCTAACCTAACCTAACCTAACCTAACCTAACCTAACCTAACCTAACCTAACCTAACCTAACCTAACCTAACCTAACCTAACCTAACCTAACCTAACCTAACCTAACCTAACCTAACCTAACCTAACCTAACCTAACCTAACCTAACCTAACCTAACCTAACCTAACCTAACCTAACCTAACCTAACCTAACCTAACCTAACCTAACCTAACCTAACCTAACCTAACCTAACCTAACCTAACCTAACCTAACCTAACCTAACCTAACCTAACCTAACCTAACCTAACCTAACCTAACCTAACCTAACCTAACCTAACCTAACCTAACCTAACCTAACCTAACCTAACCTAACCTAACCTAACCTAACCTAACCTAACCTAACCTAACCTAACCTAACCTAACCTAACCTAACCTAACCTAACCTAACCTAACCTAACCTAACCTAACCTAACCTAACCTAACCTAACCTAACCTAACCTAACCTAACCTAACCTAACCTAACCTAACCTAACCTAACCTAACCTAACCTAACCTAACCTAACCTAACCTAACCTAACCTAACCTAACCTAACCTAACCTAACCTAACCTAACCTAACCTAACCTAACCTAACCTAACCTAACCTAACCTAACCTAACCTAACCTAACCTAACCTAACCTAACCTAACCTAACCTAACCTAACCTAACCTAACCTAACCTAACCTAACCTAACCTAACCTAACCTAACCTAACCTAACCTAACCTAACCTAACCTAACCTAACCTAACCTAACCTAACCTAACCTAACCTAACCTAACCTAACCTAACCTAACCTAACCTAACCTAACCTAACCTAACCTAACCTAACCTAACCTAACCTAACCTAACCTAACCTAACCTAACCTAACCTAACCTAACCTAACCTAACCTAACCTAACCTAACCTAACCTAACCTAACCTAACCTAACCTAACCTAACCTAACCTAACCTAACCTAACCTAACCTAACCTAACCTAACCTAACCTAACCTAACCTAACCTAACCTAACCTAACCTAACCTAACCTAACCTAACCTAACCTAACCTAACCTAACCTAACCTAACCTAACCTAACCTAACCTAACCTAACCTAACCTAACCTAACCTAACCTAACCTAACCTAACCTAACCTAACCTAACCTAACCTAACCTAACCTAACCTAACCTAACCTAACCTAACCTAACCTAACCTAACCTAACCTAACCTAACCTAACCTAACCTAACCTAACCTAACCTAACCTAACCTAACCTAACCTAACCTAACCTAACCTAACCTAACCTAACCTAACCTAACCTAACCTAACCTAACCTAACCTAACCTAACCTAACCTAACCTAACCTAACCTAACCTAACCTAACCTAACCTAACCTAACCTAACCTAACCTAACCTAACCTAACCTAACCTAACCTAACCTAACCTAACCTAACCTAACCTAACCTAACCTAACCTAACCTAACCTAACCTAACCTAACCTAACCTAACCTAACCTAACCTAACCTAACCTAACCTAACCTAACCTAACCTAACCTAACCTAACCTAACCTAACCTAACCTAACCTAACCTAACCTAACCTAACCTAACCTAACCTAACCTAACCTAACCTAACCTAACCTAACCTAACCTAACCTAACCTAACCTAACCTAACCTAACCTAACCTAACCTAACCTAACCTAACCTAACCTAACCTAACCTAACCTAACCTAACCTAACCTAACCTAACCTAACCTAACCTAACCTAACCTAACCTAACCTAACCTAACCTAACCTAACCTAACCTAACCTAACCTAACCTAACCTAACCTAACCTAACCTAACCTAACCTAACCTAACCTAACCTAACCTAACCTAACCTAACCTAACCTAACCTAACCTAACCTAACCTAACCTTTTTTTTTTTTTTTTTTTTTTGGTAGGGTGGAAATGCATCATGCACACTGATCGCTCGGTCTCCATCGCGATCCAGTAGTGCCGGACTTTTACCGGCTAAAACCACCCCTCGCCCTCTCTTGCAATCGGAAGCTGTTTTTTGAACATTTCATCAATTGCAAGCGGCGTATTGAAATACTACTCTTAAAATATCACAGTTAATTATTAAGTAGCCTAACCACTCTTAAAATATCACAGTTAATTATTTATCACAGATTATTCCTTTAATATCCTATCACTACGAGATTTGGTCTACTTATGCAGGATTTTGTCCTTGCCTTTCCTGTCTCTGCATTTCCCTTTCCTCCTCCTCTTTCCTCTTCATCACCTGTCTCAGAAACACTGCTCCACATTGCCACCTCTCTCTGCTCATTAGCATGTTTGCTATTAAATTGCCTGGGGTTATCCTTTCGTTCCAGATTGTTTCCAGGGTGTTTCTGAATTGTATCCATCTGAGACAGTGGAAGATGGTATGTTCCGGGTCGTCTCTTTCTCCGCAGTATATGCATAGTTCGTCTATGGCTTTATTTATCTTCCAGGTGTAGCTCCGGAAGCTACCATGTCCGCTGAGGGCTTGAGTGACAAAATAGTCCACACTCTTAAACGGGCAGTTTAGCCATGGCTCTAACTGGGGGATGAGTTTTTTCGTCCATTGGGCGCTTGATGTATTAGAGTCCCACCTCCTCTGCCATAGCCTGACTGTTTCCTGTCTCTCCTCTTTCTTTGCCAATGATGCTGCTGCGTCCCGCCTGTTGTCCAATCTAGCTCTTTCTGCCACCAGTAAATCCATTGGAGGGGTATTGGTAAGGACGCAGATTGCTTCTTGCGATACCGTGCGGTATGCTGACGCCACTCTCAATAGCATTCTTCTTTGCGCTGCCATGATCATATTCCTATATTTCTGGACCTGTGTAACCCGTTCCCAAACCGGCGCTGCATAAAGGATTACAGACTGGACCACTGCGTTTAGTAGGCGCCTTTTCTTGTCGCTCGGACCTCGGACATTTGGTAGCAGCTTTGTTAGCGCCACCGTCTGCCTGTCTGCCTTTGCACATGTCTGCCTTACGTGCTCATTCCAGATGAGTTTATCATCAAGCCAGACACCAAGATATTTCACGTACTTTTTTGGCGTTATCACTGTTCCCCTTACTATAAACTGGATGTCCTCCCTTTTCCTCGGCCCTCTGAGTATGATAGCCTCGGTTTTTTGTGGCGCTATGGCCAAACCATTAGTCATCATCCAGTTTGTGATGGAGTCCGTTGCTGTGTTCGCGTTTCTTACCATGTCTTCTTTTTTTGGCGCCTTAACCACCAAGGCCAGGTCGTCTGCATACGCTATTGTGTGGCAGCCCTGAGGAAGGGGGAGTCTGAGTACTCCGTCGTATAGGACGTTCCACAGTGTGGGTCCTAGGACTGAGCCCTGTGGCACTCCCTGGGTCATCTCTCGCGAGTATGTCCCAATCTGCAGTGTTCTTCCGCTTAAGTACGCCTTCATCATGCTAGTTAGGTAGTCACTTACCCCTATCTCCAGTAATCTATTTATGATCAAGTGCCACTTAGCGGTGTTAAACGCATTTTTGACATCGATCATTATGACCGCTGCCCACGCCATATTGCCTTCCTTGACCTTACTCACAATATACTTTACTGCCGTCACCGTGGATCTTCCTGCCCTGAAACCGAATTGTGTCGTAGAGAGGCCTCGCTTTTCCTCTAGTTCCTTCTCTAGTCTGGATTTCAGTAGGTGTTCGTACATTTTCCCAAAGACGTCCAGTAAGCATATTGGTCTATACTTCACCTCTTCCCCTGGTCCTCCTTTTGGGATTAGTATGACTCTGGCGTTTTTCCATTTCGTGGGAAAAATTCCATCCGTGAATATATGATTCATCACCCTGGCTATGGGCTCTGGAATGGTGTTCACCGCCAATTTCAGTGTTTCCGGGAGAATTCCATCCGGACCCGGTGCCTTTCCGGTCTTCATTTTCCCCGCCGCTTCTTGTATCTCCTCCATACTGAAGGGGTGTGAGTTAGGCCTTCCTATTCCCATGGCATATACTGCTCTGTCCTCCTGTGGAAACAGGTCCTCAGCTATCTGAATCTTCCTTTCAAGACTTAATTCGTATGGGGCGGTTGTACCTTTTATACCGCTGGTCACTATTTTATAACCTTGGCCCCAGGGGTCTTCCTCGATTCTATCACACAGGAGGTTCCACTGTTCCCTCTGTGATCTACGGATGGCTTTCCTGAGCTCCTTTCTCTTTGTCTTGTATCCCGTTTCTAATTCCTGGATCATTCCTTGGTTAGCTTGTCTCCTGCGGGCCCTAGTCAGACCTCTCCTGTATTGGTTGCATTCCCCCCTGAGTGCAGCAATGTCCTCATTCCACCATACAGGTTGCGATCTGCCTGCTCTGTCCAGGCTCTGGTCAGCTCCCAAGTTTTGGGCACTTTTGACCGCCCTAATAAGCTGGTCCATGTCTCTCATTCCTTCGGCCACAATTCCCAGCGCATTTGCCACTGCATTTTTATTTAAATCGGGGGTTGGGTGCCAATTTACCTTATGGGATGTCTTGTTTATGGCTATGGCATAGATTACGTATCTATGTAGGCTCATACTTTCCTCCGTTGAGACTTTCCAGTCTAGTATCTTGCTTGCCATGCCTTGAGACGAGAATGTGACGTCTATAAATGATGACTGGTTTCCCCTCACAAAGGTCGGGGTATTTCCTGCGTTGTGGACCACCATATTTAAAGTGCTCATCCATTCTGCTATGTACTCTCCTCTCTGGTCCGTAAAACCCGCATTCCACAGGGTGGACTTTGCATTAAGGTCTCCAGCTATTATGACCTTTGAGCTAGAGCTGGCCTGGGTCATGATTGTATCGATGTAGTCCTTAAATTGTTGTAGCCCTATGTTTGGAGAGACATAGCAGTTTATCAACTCCCAACTATCGAATTTGAGCACTATAAATCCTTCCCCTCTCTTGTGATCCACGATGCCGCATTTCATGTTTCGACATAGTACGGCTGTGGCATTATTCAGATCCTTTATCCACCTAGGGTTACTTCCGACCATTTTTATGTTGGGTTCCTGCACCAGGATTATATCCGCGTCACTTGTCTCAGCCGTTTTCATCAATAAATTATGGGCATCCCTTCTTCTATCCACATTTATTTGAATCACTCTGAGAGCAGACATGTCGAACCCATTATTACGGCCCCTCCGCAGCCATCAGTCCTTCCTTTGCTCCTGGGTTTCTTGCCCCCCTTGTCCCGAGAGGTCCATGATGCCGCGCAGTATGGAGCCAGTTATGTCCATTGGTGTTGGCATCGGTGTGCTTTCTCTCATCCCCTTACCTGATGGTTCCCTCGTTTCCGGGAAGACAGTATCCTCTCCTGGGAACACGCTAGATTTCCTTCTCAGCCTGGGTCTATTTCCTGCCCTGGCATCTTTAAGTGCGTCCCTAAACGCCGGGCATCCCATATTCCCTGCCTTATGCCCCTTTTCTGAGCATACTGGACAAAACTCCTCCCGCTTACACTCGCTCACCCTGTGATCCGATTCCCCACATTTGAAACAGCTAGCCGTCCTGTCCGGTCCCTTGCATTGCTCTCTCTTATGGTTGTAGGCCCAGCATCTTGTACACCTGGGTACGTGAGTCCTCTTCTCCACTCTACACCGTACAAGGCCTATCCTTACTTCCTCCTTTTGGCTGAAGGATTTGGCCATATCCTTCGGTAGGGTTACGGTCACTGCGGCTGTGTCGTTTCGGAGTGGTCTTACCTCGCTCAGCCTGCATTCCTCGGTCCACTGTCCCATTTCTCGCTCAAGGGCTTTCCGAATTTCCTCCTTCGAGACATCCCCTTCCATCCCTCTTACGTGGAAGGTCTCCGTCGGGGTATTCCTTCCAAGCTTCCTAGTTTTTAGAGAGCCTTCCCCCTCTATCGCCTTTTTTATTTCTGTTAGAGCTCCCATATCCTTATCTAACGTGAGCAGTAGATTCCCGTCTCGCGTCTTCCTTATTCCTTTTATGGCCTTCGCGGCATCAGCCCCCCCCACTGCATTCTTGACCGAGCCAAGAATGTCCCTGTAGGTTCTATTCGCGTCGCTTATAATGACGCCATATGAGTTCCCCTCCCTACTCCTTCCATTTTGTTGGGATGTGGTATATATATCCACCACCGTGGATCCTCCATGGAAGATAGATTCCATCATTTTTCGGAATACCTCCGTTTTTACTCCTCTCAGATGGTGCACACAGACTCTGGCATCCTCCTTCGTCTCCTCTTTCAGGAGCCCCAGTTTCTCCCACAGATCCCGCGGTGTTCCATCCAGTGGGATTTTCATAACCTTTTTTTTTGTGGTAGTGCCAGCGCCTCTGATATTCGTCACCTGTTCCAGCACGTCCACCCCACTGTCTGTGCGTGCCAGTTCTGGGAACTTATCCTTGTAGAGCTTCTGGATGCTTAATCTCATGTCCAGATCGTCCGGTTCGACCAACACCACCTTGACGCATGCGTCATCAGTATCTAGGGGATTTCCTACCCTGATGGCTGTGTTTGTGTACACTTCCTTTTCCCATACCAGTTTTTCTATGGGCGCAAACTCCTCATACTCCCTGAGCATCTTCAGGTCCCCCGGGGAATTCAACCTCGATGCCAGACAGGTGCATGTACACGTGCATTTACTTTTAGGCACCTCCTCCGATGTGACCTCTGGTACCTCGTCTGCGCCAGTTTTTTGGCTGACCATCCCCTCCGTCAAGAAGGATTTCATGTCCCGTGTGTTCAGCTGGCTCATGATGCTTCTCAGCATACTTGTTAACTCTCTGATGTCCTGCGCAGCATCCGGTTTGTCTGCGATCTTCTTCGCCAGTTCTCTGGTCGCCGAGTCGGCATGGTCAATGAGCTTATTGAGCTTCTCCAATTGCCACCCCGCCCTTAGCGTTGGGTGTTCGGTTTCTTCATCTCCCCTCTTTCTTTTGTAGGCCCTTTCATCTGCATCATCCCATATCAGATCCACCACTGCTATGTTTCCTGGTTTTTGCAGCGCCTTCGCATTTCTTGCTGCCGTTTCTCTCTCTTTTTGGGTTTCGGCGGACGACCCTGTCGAGTTTCTTCTCGGGCTGGTTTTCAGATTAGTAATTCTACTTTTACTAATTTGGGGCGTCACCACGTTTCTTGTTGGGACCCCGGACTGCATTTTATTTTTTTCGTTTGGTTTCATTTTCGTTCCCACGAGTAGCTAGGGAAAGTCCGTCCGCCCCCGCAGAGCCCCGCATGCGGGGGTAAGGCAGTCTACACCGGGAGGTTGCCATCTTCCCGGCGGCTCCGTTCGCGACCATGTATCGCCTGGCCATTCACCTCTCAGCACGGGTCGCTCTACACCTTAGGTTGCGGATTTTGAAAGGGTTCACTCCCTGGGCAAGGATAGGTAGAGGGTAAGAAATAGAAAAGAAAACGGAAGAGAACAAGAAATTGCCAAGAAAGGCCGAGAGGAAAGTTTAAAGTTATCTTACCCCAGACAAGATGAAGAAAGGTAAGATAGGCCAGAGATCTCCCAGGGTCCGCCATCCCTGCACACCAGGTGTGTGTCTCCAGGAGGGTTTTTTCTCGAGTGTTCCCCCTCTAGATCCGGTTGGGTTCTGAAAGAAACAGTCCGGCCACGAGTAGGCACCCATCAGTCTTGCCCGTGGAGAGGCTATTCGTCTCCGCATCACACCGGCCTGAGAAAGGTAAGTGTTGCCACTTACCCCGATGCATCCACCTTTTTTTTTGAGCGGTGAATCCATCCCAAGTCCCTCGGACCGAACCTAACCTAACCTAACCTAACCTAACCTAACCTAACCTAACCTAACCTAACCTAACCTAACCTAACCTAACCTAACCTAACCTAACCTAACCTAACCTAACCTAACCTAACCTAACCTAACCTAACCTAACCTAACCTAACCTAACCTAACCTAACCTAACCTAACCTAACCTAACCTAACCTAACCTAACCTAACCTAACCTAACCTAACCTAACCTAACCTAACCTAACCTAACCTAACCTAACCTAACCTAACCTAACCTAACCTAACCTAACCTAACCTAACCTAACCTAACCTAACCTAACCTAACCTAACCTAACCTAACCTAACCTAACCTAACCTAACCTAACCTAACCTAACCTAACCTAACCTAACCTAACCTAACCTAACCTAACCTAACCTAACCTAACCTAACCTAACCTAACCTAACCTAACCTAACCTAACCTAACCTAACCTAACCTAACCTAACCTAACCTAACCTAACCTAACCTAACCTAACCTAACCTAACCTAACCTAACCTAACCTAACCTAACCTAACCTAACCTAACCTAACCTAACCTAACCTAACCTAACCTAACCTAACCTAACCTAACCTAACCTAACCTAACCTAACCTAACCTAACCTAACCTAACCTAACCTAACCTAACCTAACCTAACCTAACCTAACCTAACCTAACCTAACCTAACCTAACCTAACCTAACCTAACCTAACCTAACCTAACCTAACCTAACCTAACCTAACCTAACCTAACCTAACCTAACCTAACCTAACCTAACCTAACCTAACCTAACCTAACCTAACCTAACCTAACCTAACCTAACCTAACCTAACCTAACCTAACCTAACCTAACCTAACCTAACCTAACCTAACCTAACCTAACCTAACCTAACCTAACCTAACCTAACCTAACCTAACCTAACCTAACCTAACCTAACCTAACCTAACCTAACCTAACCTAACCTAACCTAACCTAACCTAACCTAACCTAACCTAACCTAACCTAACCTAACCTAACCTAACCTAACCTAACCTAACCTAACCTAACCTAACCTAACCTAACCTAACCTAACCTAACCTAACCTAACCTAACCTAACCTAACCTAACCTAACCTAACCTAACCTAACCTAACCTAACCTAACCTAACCTAACCTAACCTAACCTAACCTAACCTAACCTAACCTAACCTAACCTAACCTAACCTAACCTAACCTAACCTAACCTAACCTAACCTAACCTAACCTAACCTAACCTAACCTAACCTAACCTAACCTAACCTAACCTAACCTAACCTAACCTAACCTAACCTAACCTAACCTAACCTAACCTAACCTAACCTAACCTAACCTAACCTAACCTAACCTAACCTAACCTAACCTAACCTAACCTAACCTAACCTAACCTAACCTAACCTAACCTAACCTAACCTAACCTAACCTAACCTAACCTAACCTAACCTAACCTAACCTAACCTAACCTAACCTAACCTAACCTAACCTAACCTAACCTAACCTAACCTAACCTAACCTAACCTAACCTAACCTAACCTAACCTAACCTAACCTAACCTAACCTAACCTAACCTAACCTAACCTAACCTAACCTAACCTAACCTAACCTAACCTAACCTAACCTAACCTAACCTAACCTAACCTAACCTAACCTAACCTAACCTAACCTAACCTAACCTAACCTAACCTAACCTAACCTAACCTAACCTAACCTAACCTAACCTAACCTAACCTAACCTAACCTAACCTAACCTAACCTAACCTAACCTAACCTAACCTAACCTAACCTAACCTAACCTAACCTAACCTAACCTAACCTAACCTAACCTAACCTAACCTAACCTAACCTAACCTAACCTAACCTAACCTAACCTAACCTAACCTAACCTAACCTAACCTAACCTAACCTAACCTAACCTAACCTAACCTAACCTAACCTAACCTAACCTAACCTAACCTAACCTAACCTAACCTAACCTAACCTAACCTAACCTAACCTAACCTAACCTAACCTAACCTAACCTAACCTAACCTAACCTAACCTAACCTAACCTAACCTAACCTAACCTAACCTAACCTAACCTAACCTAACCTAACCTAACCTAACCTAACCTAACCTAACCTAACCTAACCTAACCTAACCTAACCTAACCTAACCTAACCTAACCTAACCTAACCTAACCTAACCTAACCTAACCTAACCTAACCTAACCTAACCTAACCTAACCTAACCTAACCTAACCTAACCTAACCTAACCTAACCTAACCTAACCTAACCTAACCTAACCTAACCTAACCTAACCTAACCTAACCTAACCTAACCTAACCTAACCTAACCTAACCTAACCTAACCTAACCTAACCTAACCTAACCTAACCTAACCTAACCTAACCTAACCTAACCTAACCTAACCTAACCTAACCTAACCTAACCTAACCTAACCTAACCTAACCTAACCTAACCTAACCTAACCTAACCTAACCTAACCTAACCTAACCTAACCTAACCTAACCTAACCTAACCTAACCTAACCTAACCTAACCTAACCTAACCTAACCTAACCTAACCTAACCTAACCTAACCTAACCTAACCTAACCTAACCTAACCTAACCTAACCTAACCTAACCTAACCTAACCTAACCTAACCTAACCTAACCTAACCTAACCTAACCTAACCTAACCTAACCTAACCTAACCTAACCTAACCTAACCTAACCTAACCTAACCTAACCTAACCTAACCTAACCTAACCTAACCTAACCTAACCTAACCTAACCTAACCTAACCTAACCTAACCTAACCTAACCTAACCTAACCTAACCTAACCTAACCTAACCTAACCTAACCTAACCTAACCTAACCTAACCTAACCTAACCTAACCTAACCTAACCTAACCTAACCTAACCTAACCTAACCTAACCTAACCTAACCTAACCTAACCTAACCTAACCTAACCTAACCTAACCTAACCTAACCTAACCTAACCTAACCTAACCTAACCTAACCTAACCTAACCTAACCTAACCTAACCTAACCTAACCTAACCTAACCTAACCTAACCTAACCTAACCTAACCTAACCTAACCTAACCTAACCTAACCTAACCTAACCTAACCTAACCTAACCTAACCTAACCTAACCTAACCTAACCTAACCTAACCTAACCTAACCTAACCTAACCTAACCTAACCTAACCTAACCTAACCTAACCTAACCTAACCTAACCTAACCTAACCTAACCTAACCTAACCTAACCTAACCTAACCTAACCTAACCTAACCTAACCTAACCTAACCTAACCTAACCTAACCTAACCTAACCTAACCTAACCTAACCTAACCTAACCTAA
Organism: Gastrophysa polygoni; assembly: GCA_963576655.1. Lineage (NCBI taxonomy): Eukaryota > Metazoa > Arthropoda > Insecta > Coleoptera > Chrysomelidae > Gastrophysa > Gastrophysa polygoni. The sequence goes on from OY755083.1 coordinate 20,152, forward strand.
CCTAACCTAACCTAACCTAACCTAACCTAACCTAACCTAACCTAACCTAACCTAACCTAACCTAACCTAACCTAACCTAACCTAACCTAACCTAACCTAACCTAACCTAACCTAACCTAACCTAACCTAACCTAACCTAACCTAACCTAACCTAACCTAACCTAACCTAACCTAACCTAACCTAACCTAACCTAACCTAACCTAACCTAACCTAACCTAACCTAACCTAACCTAACCTAACCTAACCTAACCTAACCTAACCTAACCTAACCTAACCTAACCTAACCTAACCTAACCTAACCTAACCTAACCTAACCTAACCTAACCTAACCTAACCTAACCTAACCTAACCTAACCTAACCTAACCTAACCTAACCTAACCTAACCTAACCTAACCTAACCTAACCTAACCTAACCTAACCTAACCTAACCTAACCTAACCTAACCTAACCTAACCTAACCTAACCTAACCTAACCTAACCTAACCTAACCTAACCTAACCTAACCTAACCTAACCTAACCTAACCTAACCTAACCTAACCTAACCTAACCTAACCTAACCTAACCTAACCTAACCTAACCTAACCTAACCTAACCTAACCTAACCTAACCTAACCTAACCTAACCTAACCTAACCTAACCTAACCTAACCTAACCTAACCTAACCTAACCTAACCTAACCTAACCTAACCTAACCTAACCTAACCTAACCTAACCTAACCTAACCTAACCTAACCTAACCTAACCTAACCTAACCTAACCTAACCTAACCTAACCTAACCTAACCTAACCTAACCTAACCTAACCTAACCTAACCTAACCTAACCTAACCTAACCTAACCTAACCTAACCTAACCTAACCTAACCTAACCTAACCTAACCTAACCTAACCTAACCTAACCTAACCTAACCTAACCTAACCTAACCTAACCTAACCTAACCTAACCTAACCTAACCTAACCTAACCTAACCTAACCTAACCTAACCTAACCTAACCTAACCTAACCTAACCTAACCTAACCTAACCTAACCTAACCTAACCTAACCTAACCTAACCTAACCTAACCTAACCTAACCTAACCTAACCTAACCTAACCTAACCTAACCTAACCTAACCTAACCTAACCTAACCTAACCTAACCTAACCTAACCTAACCTAACCTAACCTAACCTAACCTAACCTAACCTAACCTAACCTAACCTAACCTAACCTAACCTAACCTAACCTAACCTAACCTAACCTAACCTAACCTAACCTAACCTAACCTAACCTAACCTAACCTAACCTAACCTAACCTAACCTAACCTAACCTAACCTAACCTAACCTAACCTAACCTAACCTAACCTAACCTAACCTAACCTAACCTAACCTAACCTAACCTAACCTAACCTAACCTAACCTAACCTAACCTAACCTAACCTAACCTAACCTAACCTAACCTAACCTAACCTAACCTAACCTAACCTAACCTAACCTAACCTAACCTAACCTAACCTAACCTAACCTAACCTAACCTAACCTAACCTAACCTAACCTAACCTAACCTAACCTAACCTAACCTAACCTAACCTAACCTAACCTAACCTAACCTAACCTAACCTAACCTAACCTAACCTAACCTAACCTAACCTAACCTAACCTAACCTAACCTAACCTAACCTAACCTAACCTAACCTAACCTAACCTAACCTAACCTAACCTAACCTAACCTAACCTAACCTAACCTAACCTAACCTAACCTAACCTAACCTAACCTAACCTAACCTAACCTAACCTAACCTAACCTAACCTAACCTAACCTAACCTAACCTAACCTAACCTAACCTAACCTAACCTAACCTAACCTAACCTAACCTAACCTAACCTAACCTAACCTAACCTAACCTAACCTAACCTAACCTAACCTAACCTAACCTAACCTAACCTAACCTAACCTAACCTAACCTAACCTAACCTAACCTAACCTAACCTAACCTAACCTAACCTAACCTAACCTAACCTAACCTAACCTAACCTAACCTAACCTAACCTAACCTAACCTAACCTAACCTAACCTAACCTAACCTAACCTAACCTAACCTAACCTAACCTAACCTAACCTAACCTAACCTAACCTAACCTAACCTAACCTAACCTAACCTAACCTAACCTAACCTAACCTAACCTAACCTAACCTAACCTAACCTAACCTAACCTAACCTAACCTAACCTAACCTAACCTAACCTAACCTAACCTAACCTAACCTAACCTAACCTAACCTAACCTAACCTAACCTAACCTAACCTAACCTAACCTAACCTAACCTAACCTAACCTAACCTAACCTAACCTAACCTAACCTAACCTAACCTAACCTAACCTAACCTAACCTAACCTAACCTAACCTAACCTAACCTAACCTAACCTAACCTAACCTAACCTAACCTAACCTAACCTAACCTAACCTAACCTAACCTAACCTAACCTAACCTAACCTAACCTAACCTAACCTAACCTAACCTAACCTAACCTAACCTAACCTAACCTAACCTAACCTAACCTAACCTAACCTAACCTAACCTAACCTAACCTAACCTAACCTAACCTAACCTAACCTAACCTAACCTAACCTAACCTAACCTAACCTAACCTAACCTAACCTAACCTAACCTAACCTAACCTAACCTAACCTAACCTAACCTAACCTAACCTAACCTAACCTAACCTAACCTAACCTAACCTAACCTAACCTAACCTAACCTAACCTAACCTAACCTAACCTAACCTAACCTAACCTAACCTAACCTAACCTAACCTAACCTAACCTAACCTAACCTAACCTAACCTAACCTAACCTAACCTAACCTAACCTAACCTAACCTAACCTAACCTAACCTAACCTAACCTAACCTAACCTAACCTAACCTAACCTAACCTAACCTAACCTAACCTAACCTAACCTAACCTAACCTAACCTAACCTAACCTAACCTAACCTAACCTAACCTAACCTAACCTAACCTAACCTAACCTAACCTAACCTAACCTAACCTAACCTAACCTAACCTAACCTAACCTAACCTAACCTAACCTAACCTAACCTAACCTAACCTAACCTAACCTAACCTAACCTAACCTAACCTAACCTAACCTAACCTAACCTAACCTAACCTAACCTAACCTAACCTAACCTAACCTAACCTAACCTAACCTAACCTAACCTAACCTAACCTAACCTAACCTAACCTAACCTAACCTAACCTAACCTAACCTAACCTAACCTAACCTAACCTAACCTAACCTAACCTAACCTAACCTAACCTAACCTAACCTAACCTAACCTAACCTAACCTAACCTAACCTAACCTAACCTAACCTAACCTAACCTAACCTAACCTAACCTAACCTAACCTAACCTAACCTAACCTAACCTAACCTAACCTAACCTAACCTAACCTAACCTAACCTAACCTAACCTAACCTAACCTAACCTAACCTAACCTAACCTAACCTAACCTAACCTAACCTAACCTAACCTAACCTAACCTAACCTAACCTAACCTAACCTAACCTAACCTAACCTAACCTAACCTAACCTAACCTAACCTAACCTAACCTAACCTAACCTAACCTAACCTAACCTAACCTAACCTAACCTAACCTAACCTAACCTAACCTAACCTAACCTAACCTAACCTAACCTAACCTAACCTAACCTAACCTAACCTAACCTAACCTAACCTAACCTAACCTAACCTAACCTAACCTAACCTAACCTAACCTAACCTAACCTAACCTAACCTAACCTAACCTAACCTAACCTAACCTAACCTAACCTAACCTAACCTAACCTAACCTAACCTAACCTAACCTAACCTAACCTAACCTAACCTAACCTAACCTAACCTAACCTAACCTAACCTAACCTAACCTAACCTAACCTAACCTAACCTAACCTAACCTAACCTAACCTAACCTAACCTAACCTAACCTAACCTAACCTAACCTAACCTAACCTAACCTAACCTAACCTAACCTAACCTAACCTAACCTAACCTAACCTAACCTAACCTAACCTAACCTAACCTAACCTAACCTAACCTAACCTAACCTAACCTAACCTAACCTAACCTAACCTAACCTAACCTAACCTAACCTAACCTAACCTAACCTAACCTAACCTAACCTAACCTAACCTAACCTAACCTAACCTAACCTAACCTAACCTAACCTAACCTAACCTAACCTAACCTAACCTAACCTAACCTAACCTAACCTAACCTAACCTAACCTAACCTAACCTAACCTAACCTAACCTAACCTAACCTAACCTAACCTAACCTAACCTAACCTAACCTAACCTAACCTAACCTAACCTAACCTAACCTAACCTAACCTAACCTAACCTAACCTAACCTAACCTAACCTAACCTAACCTAACCTAACCTAACCTAACCTAACCTAACCTAACCTAACCTAACCTAACCTAACCTAACCTAACCTAACCTAACCTAACCTAACCTAACCTAACCTAACCTAACCTAACCTAACCTAACCTAACCTAACCTAACCTAACCTAACCTAACCTAACCTAACCTAACCTAACCTAACCTAACCTAACCTAACCTAACCTAACCTAACCTAACCTAACCTAACCTAACCTAACCTAACCTAACCTAACCTAACCTAACCTAACCTAACCTAACCTAACCTAACCTAACCTAACCTAACCTAACCTAACCTAACCTAACCTAACCTAACCTAACCTAACCTAACCTAACCTAACCTAACCTAACCTAACCTAACCTAACCTAACCTAACCTAACCTAACCTAACCTAACCTAACCTAACCTAACCTAACCTAACCTAACCTAACCTAACCTAACCTAACCTAACCTAACCTAACCTAACCTAACCTAACCTAACCTAACCTAACCTAACCTAACCTAACCTAACCTAACCTAACCTAACCTAACCTAACCTAACCTAACCTAACCTAACCTAACCTAACCTAACCTAACCTAACCTAACCTAACCTAACCTAACCTAACCTAACCTAACCTAACCTAACCTAACCTAACCTAACCTAACCTAACCTAACCTAACCTAACCTAACCTAACCTAACCTAACCTAACCTAACCTAACCTAACCTAACCTAACCTAACCTAACCTAACCTAACCTAACCTAACCTAACCTAACCTAACCTAACCTAACCTAACCTAACCTAACCTAACCTAACCTAACCTAACCTAACCTAACCTAACCTAACCTAACCTAACCTAACCTAACCTAACCTAACCTAACCTAACCTAACCTAACCTAACCTAACCTAACCTAACCTAACCTAACCTAACCTAACCTAACCTAACCTAACCTAACCTAACCTAACCTAACCTAACCTAACCTAACCTAACCTAACCTAACCTAACCTAACCTAACCTAACCTAACCTAACCTAACCTAACCTAACCTAACCTAACCTAACCTAACCTAACCTAACCTAACCTAACCTAACCTAACCTAACCTAACCTAACCTAACCTAACCTAACCTAACCTAACCTAACCTAACCTAACCTAACCTAACCTAACCTAACCTAACCTAACCTAACCTAACCTAACCTAACCTAACCTAACCTAACCTAACCTAACCTAACCTAACCTAACCTAACCTAACCTAACCTAACCTAACCTAACCTAACCTAACCTAACCTAACCTAACCTAACCTAACCTAACCTAACCTAACCTAACCTAACCTAACCTAACCTAACCTAACCTAACCTAACCTAACCTAACCTAACCTAACCTAACCTAACCTAACCTAACCTAACCTAACCTAACCTAACCTAACCTAACCTAACCTAACCTAACCTAACCTAACCTAACCTAACCTAACCTAACCTAACCTAACCTAACCTAACCTAACCTAACCTAACCTAACCTAACCTAACCTAACCTAACCTAACCTAACCTAACCTAACCTAACCTAACCTAACCTAACCTAACCTAACCTAACCTAACCTAACCTAACCTAACCTAACCTAACCTAACCTAACCTAACCTAACCTAACCTAACCTAACCTAACCTAACCTAACCTAACCTAACCTAACCTAACCTAACCTAACCTAACCTAACCTAACCTAACCTAACCTAACCTAACCTAACCTAACCTAACCTAACCTAACCTAACCTAACCTAACCTAACCTAACCTAACCTAACCTAACCTAACCTAACCTAACCTAACCTAACCTAACCTAACCTAACCTAACCTAACCTAACCTAACCTAACCTAACCTAACCTAACCTAACCTAACCTAACCTAACCTAACCTAACCTAACCTAACCTAACCTAACCTAACCTAACCTAACCTAACCTAACCTAACCTAACCTAACCTAACCTAACCTAACCTAACCTAACCTAACCTAACCTAACCTAACCTAACCTAACCTAACCTAACCTAACCTAACCTAACCTAACCTAACCTAACCTAACCTAACCTAACCTAACCTAACCTAACCTAACCTAACCTAACCTAACCTAACCTAACCTAACCTAACCTAACCTAACCTAACCTAACCTAACCTAACCTAACCTAACCTAACCTAACCTAACCTAACCTAACCTAACCTAACCTAACCTAACCTAACCTAACCTAACCTAACCTAACCTAACCTAACCTAACCTAACCTAACCTAACCTAACCTAACCTAACCTAACCTAACCTAACCTAACCTAACCTAACCTAACCTAACCTAACCTAACCTAACCTAACCTAACCTAACCTAACCTAACCTAACCTAACCTAACCTAACCTAACCTAACCTAACCTAACCTAACCTAACCTAACCTAACCTAACCTAACCTAACCTAACCTAACCTAACCTAACCTAACCTAACCTAACCTAACCTAACCTAACCTAACCTAACCTAACCTAACCTAACCTAACCTAACCTAACCTAACCTAACCTAACCTAACCTAACCTAACCTAACCTAACCTAACCTAACCTAACCTAACCTAACCTAACCTAACCTAACCTAACCTAACCTAACCTAACCTAACCTAACCTAACCTAACCTAACCTAACCTAACCTAACCTAACCTAACCTAACCTAACCTAACCTAACCTAACCTAACCTAACCTAACCTAACCTAACCTAACCTAACCTAACCTAACCTAACCTAACCTAACCTAACCTAACCTAACCTAACCTAACCTAACCTAACCTAACCTAACCTAACCTAACCTAACCTAACCTAACCTAACCTAACCTAACCTAACCTAACCTAACCTAACCTAACCTAACCTAACCTAACCTAACCTAACCTAACCTAACCTAACCTAACCTAACCTAACCTAACCTAACCTAACCTAACCTAACCTAACCTAACCTAACCTAACCTAACCTAACCTAACCTAACCTAACCTAACCTAACCTAACCTAACCTAACCTAACCTAACCTAACCTAACCTAACCTAACCTAACCTAACCTAACCTAACCTAACCTAACCTAACCTAACCTAACCTAACCTAACCTAACCTAACCTAACCTAACCTAACCTAACCTAACCTAACCTAACCTAACCTAACCTAACCTAACCTAACCTAACCTAACCTAACCTAACCTAACCTAACCTAACCTAACCTAACCTAACCTAACCTAACCTAACCTAACCTAACCTAACCTAACCTAACCTAACCTAACCTAACCTAACCTAACCTAACCTAACCTAACCTAACCTAACCTAACCTAACCTAACCTAACCTAACCTAACCTAACCTAACCTAACCTAACCTAACCTAACCTAACCTAACCTAACCTAACCTAACCTAACCTAACCTAACCTAACCTAACCTAACCTAACCTAACCTAACCTAACCTAACCTAACCTAACCTAACCTAACCTAACCTAACCTAACCTAACCTAACCTAACCTAACCTAACCTAACCTAACCTAACCTAACCTAACCTAACCTAACCTAACCTAACCTAACCTAACCTAACCTAACCTAACCTAACCTAACCTAACCTAACCTAACCTAACCTAACCTAACCTAACCTAACCTAACCTAACCTAACCTAACCTAACCTAACCTAACCTAACCTAACCTAACCTAACCTAACCTAACCTAACCTAACCTAACCTAACCTAACCTAACCTAACCTAACCTAACCTAACCTAACCTAACCTAACCTAACCTAACCTAACCTAACCTAACCTAACCTAACCTAACCTAACCTAACCTAACCTAACCTAACCTAACCTAACCTAACCTAACCTAACCTAACCTAACCTAACCTAACCTAACCTAACCTAACCTAACCTAACCTAACCTAACCTAACCTAACCTAACCTAACCTAACCTAACCTAACCTAACCTAACCTAACCTAACCTAACCTAACCTAACCTAACCTAACCTAACCTAACCTAACCTAACCTAACCTAACCTAACCTAACCTAACCTAACCTAACCTAACCTAACCTAACCTAACCTAACCTAACCTAACCTAACCTAACCTAACCTAACCTAACCTAACCTAACCTAACCTAACCTAACCTAACCTAACCTAACCTAACCTAACCTAACCTAACCTAACCTAACCTAACCTAACCTAACCTAACCTAACCTAACCTAACCTAACCTAACCTAACCTAACCTAACCTAACCTAACCTAACCTAACCTAACCTAACCTAACCTAACCTAACCTAACCTAACCTAACCTAACCTAACCTAACCTAACCTAACCTAACCTAACCTAACCTAACCTAACCTAACCTAACCTAACCTAACCTAACCTAACCTAACCTAACCTAACCTAACCTAACCTAACCTAACCTAACCTAACCTAACCTAACCTAACCTAACCTAACCTAACCTAACCTAACCTAACCTAACCTAACCTAACCTAACCTAACCTAACCTAACCTAACCTAACCTAACCTAACCTAACCTAACCTAACCTAACCTAACCTAACCTAACCTAACCTAACCTAACCTAACCTAACCTAACCTAACCTAACCTAACCTAACCTAACCTAACCTAACCTAACCTAACCTAACCTAACCTAACCTAACCTAACCTAACCTAACCTAACCTAACCTAACCTAACCTAACCTAACCTAACCTAACCTAACCTAACCTAACCTAACCTAACCTAACCTAACCTAACCTAACCTAACCTAACCTAACCTAACCTAACCTAACCTAACCTAACCTAACCTAACCTAACCTAACCTAACCTAACCTAACCTAACCTAACCTAACCTAACCTAACCTAACCTAACCTAACCTAACCTAACCTAACCTAACCTAACCTAACCTAACCTAACCTAACCTAACCTAACCTAACCTAACCTAACCTAACCTAACCTAACCTAACCTAACCTAACCTAACCTAACCTAACCTAACCTAACCTAACCTAACCTAACCTAACCTAACCTAACCTAACCTAACCTAACCTAACCTAACCTAACCTAACCTAACCTAACCTAACCTAACCTAACCTAACCTAACCTAACCTAACCTAACCTAACCTAACCTAACCTAACCTAACCTAACCTAACCTAACCTAACCTAACCTAACCTAACCTAACCTAACCTAACCTAACCTAACCTAACCTAACCTAACCTAACCTAACCTAACCTAACCTAACCTAACCTAACCTAACCTAACCTAACCTAACCTAACCTAACCTAACCTAACCTAACCTAACCTAACCTAACCTAACCTAACCTAACCTAACCTAACCTAACCTAACCTAACCTAACCTAACCTAACCTAACCTAACCTAACCTTGTCAAGTCATTTCAATTCAACTAAACGTAACAAAACCTAACCTAACCTAACTTTGTCAAGTCATTTCAAGTCAACTAAACGTAACCAAACTATACGCATTTCAACGAAACTCAACTCAACTAAACGCAAATCAACACAACTCAAGTCAACGCAACGCAACTATACGCAACTCAACTCATCTAAACGCAACTATACGCAACTCAACTCAACTAAACGCAACTAGTCGCAAATGTACTCTAGTCAACCCAACCCATCACAACTCAACTTACATTAAATATCATCGCACCTAAGGGAAACTAAACGTAAATCAATTGAACTCAACTTAAATATCATATAGATAGACATATTTAGATCTAGACATAAATATAAGACTCCATAATAAAAGATAAAAGGCATATTAACTCAGGTCAACTCATCTAAACGCAACTAAACGCAACGCAACTGAACGCAACTCAACTTAAGTCAACTCATCTCTACTCAACTTACTTCAAATATAATATCAGTAGACATAATTACAACTATAAAATGATAAGAGATAAAAAAAAAAAAACCCAACTCCACTCAATCAAACGCAACTACACGCAAATCAACTAAATTTAACTCAAATATCATATAGGTAAAAAATAATAGGTCTAGAAGTAGATATAGGTAGATTCATAAAACTCCATGATAAAATATAAAAAAAAGGCATATCAACTCATGTCAACTATTCAAACGCAACTAAACGCAACTCAACTCAAGTCAACTCAACTAAACGATACTCAAATAAACGCAAGTAAACGCAACTCAACCCAACTCAAGTCAACTCAACGCAAAAACGCAACTCAACACATCTTGAATATCATATAGGTAGACATAATTATAACTATAGGTAGATAGATGGATGAAGATAAAATGCATATCGACTCATCTCAACGCAACTAGATTAAAGTCAACTTATGTCAACTCAACTCAACTCATCTAAACGCAACGCAACTAAACGCAACTCAACTAAACGATAAGTAAACGCAACTCAACTCAACTCAACTCAAGTAAACTAAACGCAACTCAACACACCTTGTATATCATATAGGTAGACATAAGTATAACTATAGGTAGATAGATGAATTCATAAAATTCCATGATAAAAGATAAAATGCATATTAAGTCAACTCAGCTCAACGCAACTAGATTAAAGTCAACTTATGTCAACTCAACTCATCTAAACGCAACGCAACTATATGCAACGCAACTCAACTCAAGTCAACTCAAATAAACGCAAGTGAACGCAACTCAACTCAACTCAAAGAAAAGAACTGTACTCCAATTCCGCAATGTACGACAAAATCAAATTGTGAATCCTTAAAATTAAGTAGACTTACCTTTGAACTTTTTTCAGCAATTTTCAGGCGCCAGAATCGGCAGATATCTAGCTTACCGGAGTATTCTCGGCAAGCTGAGCTCCAATCTAAAGTCGGAGGGCAGTATTCTCCATAATTTCCGAGATGTGAACATTTTTTGGAAAAATACACGTTCAAACTCGAATTGAGCTCAAAAATTGCATCTTTTTCATTGCCTTAAGGGCTGTAAATACTGAATTTGAAACCTCTACGACAAAGTTGAATTTTTTGGGTTCGAAACATTACGAAACCTCTTTGAACTTTTTTAAGAAATTTTAGAATAACCTGAAAAGTCGAAAAGACCGTATTCCTAATAGTTTCTGAGATATGAGGGGGTATACACTGTGGCACAAACAAGGTTGTAAAAGTTGTGTTTTTTATCTATATATAGAATGATTAGTTGAAACGGTTCATACGACGTACCTGACGAACCAACCGGGGTGTCGTTTTGTTAGTTGGAGTACTCGCTCAAGAAAATCTACGTCGATATTTTGAATGGAACACCCTGTATATAAAATTATTCAATATTTATATTTGATTCAAATGAATTTCTGACAACGCCTTCTAATATTTCCCTATACCTATCTCTAAGCGTTTTCGAGCAAATAATTATTATGTATTTTTTTGCTCACAAAACATGACTGCTGTAATAATTGAAATATACTTTGTATTTTATGTATCTATGATACCGATGAAGGGAGTTGATTATTATAATGTGCTTTCGTCTTCTAGTTCAATGAATTTAATTATTTAATGATAACAACTGAATAAAGTTGATATTTCTCAACTGTGACTTACTGAGGCGATGAAATAATGATCAAAGAATACCAGAAGGCTCCTTGTCCTATAGTGAGATCTCATTCAATTCCTAACAGGGTTTTACAAATACTCATTTAAATCATTCAGTTGAAAAATTCATTGAAATGCGATTTTTTCAAATGAAGAGAAATTCAGATTACCTACTCATTATTGACTCAATTACTGAACATAAGAAGCTTATATGTTTTACAGTGGTTAGTGAGAATATTTTTTGGCAACAGAACGAAATACCAAGTCCACAACAAATATAAAACTCGATTTGCAGATGATCCACAACCAAAGATATACATATTACACAGTACCAGTACAATTGAAAAAAATCAATAGATTAAGTAGATATAGAAATATAAACGTCGTGAGATTTGTGAACAATGATCACAAAGTTAAACGAGGATCACTAAGAATTGCTTCTGATCGAAAACCCTGAGTAGATAGGTATGAGTATGATAAACATCAATGAGTAATAAATGATCTGCCCTGCTATTCGATGCGATGATGAATTTCAGGGTGTTCCGTTTGAAAAATTTCGAAATTCTCAATCACTTTTTGAAGTGATCAAATCAATCACCCTGTACTGAATTAAATGTGATCTTACTACTTGACAATGAGCTTTCCTAGTAATCCCTGATCATCATCTCATCGTCTAAGTAAGTTACAGCTGTGAAATATCAACTTTTTTGGAGTCATGTTTTCTAAGAAAATAATACAAAATAATTATTCATGAAAACGCTCACAGATAAGTATGGGGAAATATAATGAGAAGTTGACAGAAAATTTTTGAAGATTCTAACAGTAATATTATTTATAGGGTGTTCCGTTTGAAATATCAAATTGCTGCTTCTTTTTGGTAGAAGCGGCAACACAGCATTATTGAAGTTATTAGAGCAAGATTGAGCGGGTTCGTTCATGCGATCAACCCAACTTTCAAAACGATTCCTTGTTTGGTTCGCCAGGTACGTCTAATGAACCGTTTCAATCAATAACCCCGTATATATATTCTAATATCACCTTGTATATTCACCCAGAAGAACAACTGATGAACGCAGGAATGAACCACTGTCGGCTACGAATGCGTGAATAATAAATCTACATCATTTCAGTGAGTTAGACATCAGACTAGATAAACCGATTATTAATCATCACTGATTCATCGTGGGCATTATTTGTATGTACAAACACTCTTGATAGTATTTAAATACTGATGCGTTTTTGAATAATGTCTTGTTTAGGTTATTACATTTTTATACTCACAAATATTTCTTGAAATATACCTTGGTACTAGCAAATAGTTCAGTAAAGTATACAAATATATCTATACTATTGAAATACTCCCTCAGTATTTTAATATCCAGAGAGTATTTTAAAAATTCAGGGGTCTTTAAATACCTGCAGAATATTTGAATTCTCACAAATATTCGTCTTTTTGAGAGAAAAGGAAACTGTCAAGATCAACACATAACACCAACAAGAAGTTATGAAATAAACAATAATAAATTCATGTGATTTTAGCTTCGGTCCTCGTGCCCAAAGAATCGAATGTTTTATTTCTTCAGATTTTTCATTTAAATTAGTTAAAAGTATTGAAATATTTAAAATATTCACTGTAAACTATTCAAATAGTATTGTAATTCTCTTTCAAATACTTCTTGGACTTCGAAAATATTTAGTATTTTAATCTTTTCAATAATCTAAAGTAAAATTTGAATGATTTTTTTAAAGTATCTGCCCAACTCTGACCCAAACACATATTACTATAGTTCTTATGCTGTCTCTAATCTTAATCACACCATGATTCCTTTTTATAACTTCTAATGCTGTCTAAAACCTTGTTTATATCATTAGTTTTCATGATGTCCAAAACTTTGTTTACACCATAATTGTCATGATGTCCAAAACCTTGTTTACACCATAAATTTCTACGCTATATAAAATCTTGTTTACATCATAAATTCTCATTTTAATGTATACATCAAACATCATTCGTTTTGTTATTGTCCACTTTAGTTTTTGATGGAATTATTCGAAACAATATTTTTCTGCAAACACTGAAGAACTCTTTACAGTTTTGCTCTCATAATGTTACATAAAATACGATACTGGGATACATTATGATAATTTTTTGGGAAGTTTTATACCAATACGAGCCCTGATAGAAGACACTCAGTACATATTTCGCAACAGAGGTTTGTTATAACAATATTCAATTCTTTTTCGAGTATTGATTGAATGATATTGAGTGAATGATTCGTTAAATCATGATATACTTTTCATCCACTTTCTGATTTCAGAATGAAGATGGTCTCAAGAAAAAATACCACTGAAAGTTTCCCAAGAAATATCGTATGGGTAGACATATGACTATAACTGGCTTGGAAACGAGTTTTCATTGATCTATGGAAGCATCGAACAATTGACTATGCAAAACGTAGCAGGAGAAGGAACACAAACCCAGCTTTTCGTTGCCAGATTTTTGATGATTTTTGATGATTCCTGATGAGTTCGATATGTCCAACTCACATCATGACACCAAACAATGAAATGTAATGTAAGAGGTACTCACCTTTGTGAACTTGTTTCAGGAACCAAGTATTCAGCTTTGTCTTCTTTGCAGATCACCTGGAATTGAAGAAAAAGGTATTATGATTCTTTATTTTCGTCAAGTGATATGTGCCAAAAGTGGGCTCGATAAAGATCATACAGTAGTTGAGACAGAAACGATACATCTAAACCATAGTATAAAAGGTGAACAAAGCACACAGAGAAGTAAGAATCCCAATCTTCATTCATCTGTTTCATTACCAGTTTCATTATTAATTATCATCGATCAGTAGAATTATACATCTATGGCCATATGAATCAATGAAATCAAATGAGGAGAAATACCAATAAATTACTGAATTAATTACTCATAATAATATGAGGTACTCACCATTGTTACTCGTTGCAGAAAACCAAGTATTCAGCACTGTTCTAATGCATGACACCTGGAATCAACAAAAAGGACTATTATTATTGATTCTCATATGATGTATGCTGAAAGTGGGCTCGATGAAGATCAAGGACACAAATGATACATGTAAAAAGCAGTAGTGATTCCATTATACATTATGTACAATAGAAACGCTTGATATCCATCTAAACGAAGAAAACTGAAAAGTAAGAATCCACATCCTCAATATATCATCCTCATTGATTCTCGATTGAATGTCTCCTAAATCCATTACTCATAAAATCATGTCAAGTCATCATTAAAACTCCCATCTTGACACCAAACACTGAAACGTATTGTTCGATCCATACCAAACAACATGGACTATGTTTATGGACCTTTCTCAGAACAGTAACGTACAAGAATCGAATACAGAAAATACATGTCTTTGTTAAAAGATATGTGTTCAACCTATATAGGTGAAAGACATTTTCTCCACATGAGTTGCCCAATAACTAATGTTAATAATAACTGTCTGACATATCTAGCAGCATTACTAATAAGACACGATAACATTCATGATTCAAGTACTAGGAATAATAATAACTTATGTATACCAAGACATAAAACTGTGTTTTTTGAAAATTGTTTTAGTTATCAAGGAGCTCAAGTGTATATCCTATTACCAACCAAGCCCAACTCACGTAGTGACTCATTTGAAACCAAGCTCAGATAAAAATTGGAGTCTCTGACATATCTATTGATCAATGTTTGTACCAGCTTGTCTTTTGAATATTTGTGTTTTCTAATCTAGTCAGGGTACATATGAAAATATATGATAAAATATGCCTAGCAGTACTGTGTACATTTTGAAAATATGCATGTATCTGAATGTATTTTTTGATGCAATCAACATATTATTTTTATTATTATCAAGCACTGTTCTATTTCCAGATCACCTGGAAATGAAGGAAAAAGGACTATGATTCTCTTGATTGTCATGTGATATGTGCTGAAAGTGAGCTCCATAAAAATCATACAGTAGCGAAACAGAAACGATACATGTGAAACACAATATTGATTACATTATACATTATATACAATAGAAACGCCAAATGTCCAGCTGAACGAAGAAAACGGAAAAGTAAGAATCCTTATCTTCCTATACCATCAGGTTTATCATCAGTTTTCCTTAATTATTACATCTATGGCAATATGAATGAGTGAAATCAACCTATTAGTGAGCACTTTGACATTGAATGACTCCTGAATTAATTACTCATCATTCGAACGCCCATCATGATACCAAACACTGAAACGTATTGAATGAGGTACTCACCATTGTGAACTTGTTTCAGGAAACCAAGAATTCAACACTGTTCTTTCCATGAGACCTGAAATCAAAAAAAAGGACTATTATTCTTGATTGTCATATGATATGTGCTGAAAGTGGGCTCAATAAAAATCATACAATAGCTAGGACAGAAACGATGCATCTAGAACACAGTATACCTAGCTGAACAAAAAACACAGAAAAGTAAGAATCCCCATCTTCATATACCATCTGTTTTATCATCAGTCTCATTGATTATTATCGATAAGTAAAATTATACATCAACGGCTATAAGAATGAGTGAAATCAGCTGAGGAGAGATACCAATAAGTGAACAGTTTCATAGATAACTATCTTGTATGTTCTCTATTGAATGTCTCCTGATTCCTGAATTCATTACTCATAAAATCATATCAAGACATTGAAACCTATTGCAAGACAAACTCTCGATTAGACAAAAACAATGAGCAAAAGGTTCACATAATTATGAAAAAAACAAATAGTTTCCGATATGGACAATTTTTCTCAAGGTTGGCTAGCCTGTTCCTCATGGATACATTAACTTCATATACTTGAACGATCAACCCCTAGATGGCGTCAACTTATATTTTTTTATATAAATGATCATCTGAATGCTTGCACTGATACTATGACTGATTTTATTGATACTATGCTACTGGCAATAATGCGATAAGGTTAATAATAATAATGTGATTATCACTTTCCAACTCTTTGTACTTTTTATATCCTATTTTGTTCGAGAATCCAGAACGATCCATCCTATTCTTTCCTGTTCTAGAATCTTGTGTTTATTTCTCTGTTTCGGCAATTCAAAAGCCTCATCGAAGTCGAATCACTAATGATAATAATACAGTCACTCACTCTGCCCCTCATAGAGATAATGCAGTCATCATTTCTATCATTTGCATTTTGCATTTGCAAATATATTATATTAAATCAAACGATCAAATTTCGAAGGCATTCATTCAGAATACATCAAAACTAATATGTATTCTGCATTAATAGAAGCCTGTAGAGAAAATATTATAAAACTTTCGATAAAGAAGGCCATTCAAAAATTCGCCGGTACGCTGTGTATTTCCGAAGTTCCGGCTCGACCTAAAATATGTCGATGCCTTCTGTGACTCGCATTTCGATATATATTTGTATAATTGATAGATTAACAAAGTATTCATTCTTGGGAATAACTTTTTGGAAAATTTATGCATGGTTGACATCTCCCAAGTAATATCACTGTGCATTTTACTACGCATTTTATTCGCACTTATTTTCACGAAAATGAATATTAACCGTCCGAAAGCTCACTGTATCATTATATGTTTTGGATGAATATTCGAATCGTTCGGAAGAAAAAAGCATAAATGTATCATAATGTAAACAACAACAAATATCTATATCATATAACAATACCTTTCGGGATCCTTGGGAAATCTGGAAAAACTCACTCACTTTCTCACTCACTATCTGTTCTGGATGAATAACTATGATTTGCACAACAATTTGTCATTTCACTAATACTTTTTAGTTCTCACAGTAACGCGATGATGATTAATACAATACGGTCGACGCGACACCGGCACACGCACTAACAAAACAAAATATCATCAAAACAAATCACGTGATATTATGACATCCGTACCACATACCCAGCACATGATGCGCGTACGAACGTTCGTGCGTTTTCGTAGGCGCATGCGCATGTTGTTACTGTCGGTGTTGCTCTTCTGTTCTATGTCAGAGCAATCATATCGTTTATCATGAATTATTAATGATGGAGGAGAAGATATAATAATAAATGTTTATAGATATGTGTTGATAGACCGTTGAAGAGTATTATCGGAACTATTATGTACGAAAAGAACACTGTTGTTGTGAAAAATATTTTAGACAGCATGAGAGTTTATGGTGTAAACAGTATTTTAGACAGTACAGCCTTCTGTTCATTTCGTCTACAAATTTCCTTTTCCATTCCATGGTGCTGCTTTCTTATGACGTGGGGGAGTAACGCATACCTGATTTGATAATTTTCACACTGAATTACGTTATATCGGTCTTGAATAGTGTTAAATGTGTTTGTTTAGATTAAATCATGTGTGTTTCGTTTGTAGTCGCCGGTTTGTTTACATCGATCACGACGGTAATAGTTATTGTTGACTCTTCTTGAGGCGCTGGTCGAAGTGACGCCACTCGAATTTCGATCTTTTGCAGGCATATTCGACCACCGGCTGTGTATGGAGCTCTTCCAGAAGGACCACCGGGTTGAAAAGAAGAAGCTGCAGTTCGATATGGAAGATGAGATATTCGTCATATGCTTAAGCTGTTCCTTCCTCCAGGACATCATAAAATAGGTGTATGTTCCTACCTCGTTGAAGTTTCAGTACAACAAATAGTATGGAGAATCAGACAGCATTGAAAAAAGTACTTGGAGGCTACAGGTTAGTGCTTGATTTACTGGCCGGCATTTTTGAAAGTGAAATGGAAACGATATTATATGTGGAAGCTCCCTTAGAGCTGCCTTTCATGGTGCATCTGCTCAGTTTCTATATTTTACATGTGGCATCATCAAAATTCGAACAATGTTTGGATTGCGATCTTGAACTATGAATATTAAAACTCAGGAAGACAGAATATAGAACACACCGAAGGCTAAAGACATGCGACATACATTCTTATTTCATGATATAGTTTACGATATTATTCCTTCTTATACTCTGAAATAGTACATCATTGACTTGAATTGCATGGTTTCAACGAGAATCTCGAATAATTTTCATATATTCAACTCTTGAGATTGAGTAGATATACTAATGGGATTTTTATGCTCGAAAAGCTTGTAGTAACATTGATCAACTCATAGGTCTGAATTGAAATCTGCCACTGGCAGATTTCAATACATTTTCCAATTATTTCATTGATTACCAAACTTTTGACTCTTGTGAGACTTCTTGATTTTTTCAATTGGTTTGAATTTTAATTGGTGAATTTCAATTTGATGCAATTTGATTTGATTTTCCTTTGATATCATTCATGATCATTGAACTACCAGGTATTTCCTTGATTGTTTAAAAGAATTATTGATCCTATCAATAGTGTTCATTGTTCGACCTGAATAGATATTCATAATACAGGAAACTGCATTAGTTGTATCTATCGGTATCGGTAAACTTTAATCTCATCATTCCTAGAAAATAATAATGTGCACATTATTTACCTCTGGACAACATTTCCTGTAGGTATACTTGAGTAGGGCCAAATTGCCTAGGAATGAATGGAACGACCCTATGTATCCCTGTGTATCTTGGAATGTTTCTCGTACTGGATCTATTTTTCTTGAACACGGTACAAAAAAAGCATCCACCTAAAATTTCTTCTTTCAATATGTCGTTGAGTTTTAATTCCCGGTATAATATTTTCTATAGGTGTATTAAGTAAGTCTAAATTGCTTATGGGTGAATTAATGACGCTATATATTCTGTATCCCTCTGTGTATCTCACCATATTCATACATGCTTTATTTTTCATGACCCACTGTATAGTTTCATTCCACAGGGCCTTGTAGCAAAACAGCCTTTGTTTCCCTATTAATTGTTGTCCATTGCATGGTTCCTGTAGTAGTTAATAATTGAGTTGGTAGGCAACCAGTAACTCATGGCATAGTATTAGGAGTCGTATTACTTGCAGGGGTTTATAATTCCAGTATAGTTGGTATGTAAAGTTTGGACATTGAATGGGATCGTGGATCGTTTGCCAAATAAAACTGCCGCCCCACCTTCTCTGGCTTTTCTGTGTCGACAAATACCCAAAAATCGATCTACCCTGATATACTGGTCTATTACAACGTACATTCATCTAATATATCAAATTTATCTCTCTGTATATTCTTTGCAGTTGTATTGAGTAGGTCCGAATTACATATGAATCAATAATGACCCCTATATATTTATCACACTATAGACTCGTTCTACAAACAAAATGTAATGTCGTGTTTTTATCTCTCTTCATAATATTTCTTATGTTGGTACCTATTTCGAGCGAGTCGAAATTAAATCTAGTGGCCTGGGGAATCACCCATGATACATTGCATCGCTTTGTTTACGATCCAGTTTGAGCACAAAAAATGATAACGACGCAATTCGCTTTCGATTTCACAACAAACAGGTTGAAGAAACGACAGAGAGTTGTTTACGTTAGGAGTTTTGTGCCGCCGCGCGAGAGCGGTACCGACAAAGGAACGGGCAGTCGTTTGTCGGCAAATGAGTTTTCGTGGGAAAGGAAGGGAGGAAGGGATGAAAAAGCTGAGTTTCGATATAACAACAACAACAACAAGACAGTCTACTCCGTAATTCCATGGTCGTCGTTTCATATAACGAACCGAAAGGCGTTGCAGGATAATAATCATTTTAATTATTCTTCAACAATTTATCATAACTCGTAAATGCAGAGTGTGATTTTTCTGTGTAGGTAAGCTGTTCTTGGTGCATACCGATACCGATTTTGGGGGCGAGCAGCATATGCGGACGCCAACGAGGGAGCGAACAATCTTTTGCAGCAAAGTGCGGTAGGACTCGATACCTATAGATATCTAATATGGTGAGTACAATTTGATTTTTCATTCAGGGCATATTTCATTCCTTTATAATTATTGAGATATCAATTTGGAACAGTACATGTATTTGCTGATCCACCCTGATTTAAAGAGATTTCCATTCGTAGGGATTGGTTACATCATTTCACCTGTATTTCATTTCATATTGATAGATTTGAAAGCAATACACTATTTTGTATATAATCGGGAACACCGATTCAATTCTTCCTGCATTTTCTCAGTACACCTTTCTGTGATAACTCCGAGATAGAGATTACATTTGTTTCATTCCTGGGAAGTCTTGAAAAGTCTGAATTTAAAGTAATGAAAATTTCAAACTACTGAATGACGAAATTTCAAGTTGCCAAATCTACAGGGTGGTTTGAAAATAGCATTATCGAATTTGCAGGTGAAAGTGGAAACATCCCAATTCTTTCAATTATTCTGTCCACATGTAGTATACAGGACTATCTATATTGAGGATCGACGATAAGAAAACGTTTCCAAATCGAAAAGTCTGTGCTGCTTTTATAGAAATGAATTCAAAAGATTGTACTAAAGAAAAACTCGTTTTTCTTTTTCAGACAGGTGATGGAATACATAATGCCGGCCATCAACCAACTATATGGAAACTATATGATTATGGAAATTGAACCTATTCTATCCAAATCTGACCTGAAGAACATCCTGTACAAGATGAAGATTGATGATGATGTGAAGGTGAGTCTTCATTTCAAATAGCCACATTGAGAAATTATGATATAGGCCTAGTTGTGTTTTTTTTTGAAAACTTTTTATTCAAAGCTCATGAATAATTAAGAGTTTTTCTTTTGGGATGATACTGTGATACATGCGATGTATGTTTTCATCTATAGTCAAAAATTCCAGAGAGATTTGAATTATTTTACTCTTATACAGCTTCTACTTTCAACCAAACATATTGAATATATTCATTATATTTAATGGCTCTTAATTTTCAAGATGAATATGATATGGCGGCTGCTTTCAACAACAAACTAGTTCAAGAATTTCATTCGATTCAAAAAAATAGAACATCCTGAGCAAGATGGCTGAAAATAGTGAAGTCTTTTTGAAGCTCCAAAGAATCACATGGAGGTGAGTCGATTTTTGTATTCTAAACACATTCGACATATTCAATAGTCGGTTTCTTTGAGAAAGTTTTTTTTTTTTTTGTTTCTTGTGTTGAGAAATGTTTAGATAATGATAAGCTAGGGTATTTCTATGATTCTTGTTCCATTTATTTACGAATTCGAATATTTTCAGAGTCTGAAGGTGTGGAAGCAAGGTCATCGAAGATGAATCTGGTGATTCCTTGAGGATGATGAAGGAGATGGATATGAAGTCTGGACTAAGAAAATGACAAACCCATGCCAGTTATGCAGATATTCTCAAGAGTTTCAGAATAAAATTAGCCTGATGGTGAGTAATATTTATTTTGAATTAGTTTTCCAATAATAGTTTGTGTCAATGCAAACTATAGTTCAGGACAGCACAATAACTTTTTTTTTTCTCGAAATTCCAAGTCTTTCCTGTGTCTATAAAAATCCTCACACCCTTCAAAATACTTAATTTTTATATAAGTTTTGTCATATTGAAAAGAATTTAGTCTACAGAGTCCAAAAACCTATTTCGGTTGTTTTTCAATTTGAAGGTCTTGAAACTGTTAAAATGACAGATTAAACTAACGAATCGTCGGCATTTGAATGAAGTAGCATTTGTTGGAGAAGCAGTAATTCAACAAAAATTTTCCGAAATTTTATTTCTGGAAATAGGAAGAGGAAAATCTGTCATTCTATTATTGTTTGAGGTCTGTTCAAAATATATTTGTTGGAAGCCTTCTTCAAGAAATTTTGGAAATCTTTTCTCACTATTCATAATTCTTTTACATTTTTCATCTAGTGATCTAGAGCTCATTTATTTTTCCCACAATTTGGATTTTTTGGAATTCTAGACTTTTTGTCTGCATGAACTAACTTTTTATAAAGCTAAGCCATGGAGTGATTCTTTTTCCATTTGTTTACAAATTTAAATATCTTCAGAGTGTTGCTGGCGTGGATGAGAGGCAACTGAAGATAAGTCTGTTGGTTTATTGAGGACGATGATGGACGTGGATCTGCATTCGGTATTTACAAAAAGGAAAAATAAATGATGTTCACTCAGATTATTATCCAGAGATTTCTATGAGAAAACTGTCTTGATGGTGAGTTATATTTATTGAGATTTCATTCTTTCATGATATATTGTATTGATGTATTTGTATTGGAAAACTAGTTCAGCAAGAGGACAGAAAAAAAACTTCTTGAATTCTCAGGCATTTCTTATTTCCATTAAATTTCTTAGGCCATTTCCAACACTTTTATTCTGATGGATACCTAATGCAGGCTATAAAACATCTTTTTTATGCTATTTTTTGAAATAGTTCAGCCAAGACAGCACAGAAACTAGATTCTCTTGAAATTCCAAGTCTTTTCTATGAGTATAATTTCCTGGTGTTCTTTCCAACCCTTATTCTCCAATTGATGAGTAATGTAGATCATGAAAACTATTTTTTTTTTCTATCAATTTTGACTAGAAAATATCAGCCAGAACACCACAAAAACTTGGTTTTCCTTATATTTCCAAATCTTTCCTATTCCTTCAATTGTCCTCACACCCTTGCCAGGAAATTTGGTTCAGTCAGCACAGCGTTATACACTAGGGTTTTCTCAACTTTCCATGTCTCTGGTATGAGTATGAGAGAATCTTCTGGCACCTTCCAATCATTATATTCTAATTGATGACTAATGTGGATTATTCAATTTAATTTTTTTCATTTGGTTGTTCTCTGAGAAAAATATTTCCGTCAGGACAGTACATCCGCTAGTATGTTTCCTTTAATTTACATTAGTTTGCGACTGCTCAAGTACACTAATAAAATACATACATTGTTTTTGAATTCAATAAGAAATTTAGGCTCCACAAGGAAATTCAGTGACTAACTTAGATTTATTTCATGATATAGTGCAATCAAAAACAGTTCTAAAAAAATTTTTCAATGAAATTATACATTTTGTCTCCCAAAAAAACTGAGTCTTCTCTTTCATAAAACATTTGTTAATTTCACTCCTGGTTTTTCTCCCTACAGCAATTTTAGGGCAGGACAGTAGGAGCAACAGATGACAAACAGATCTACAAGGATGTTATTATTGAACGAGACAGAGACGGCAGACAATCAGGGAAGGATACAAGAAAATTGGGTCATCTTCAACGATATGGATGAATTATGATTGCTTGAAATAGTTGAAATTTCATTTTCATTTTTCATAGTCAGTTCATTTCATGTATATTTTATATAAGTTTTCATTTATTTTCACTAACTTTCCGTTCGAATGCCAGGAAATGTTTCCACAGTGTTCCCTCTAGACAGTGTCAGAAAACGTTCTCTTGCGTTCGCTTTATATACAGGGTGAGTCAGTATATGTCCGACAAACTTTTTACTCAAATTCTTCACTTCATTTCCAATTCAATGATTTCTTCAATATTTAATGTCTTTCAATGTATTAATTTCCTTGAATTTGGGCACATAGAGCCTCCGACCGTGACCTCACATCCGAAATTGTTCTTCTTGATAATTCACGTTTGAAAATATGATTGTCTAAGGAAAATTCCAATTTGTCAACATGAACTTCTCTGTATTTTGAAATCTCTGGACCTCTTATTGAATATCATCTTTGAAATTTTGAGAGCAATCACCTATCAAACATTGTCGGTCTATTACAAAAACACCCTGTATATAACTGCTGTTGTATACAATGTATATAAGTTGTTTAAAATAGTTTTGATCAGAGGTTGTTGACTTTACAAAAGGGCCAATTGATGACGGGTTGCCTCCAATTAGCAAAACCATGAATTATCAGATATTTTCCGAACTTCTACACACACAGAGTGTGATCCGTAGCTCGACGGTGTTATTTTCCTTTAAATTTCAAAAACAAATCATCCTTTATCATATCTCTTACATTTTGATATTCTGAATATTGATGATTTGATCATATTCTCTGTAAATGTCTCACCCCCTTTTGAATTGGTTATTTCTAAACCGTTTGTAATTCGAAGAATGAGTACCTAGAATGAGATACAAACGTGAGACATTTATAGTGAATAGTTTGTACATCTTGAAATCATGTTTTTCGAAAATGATAATATTTTATTTACTCTTTCATCTTTTATACAAGGAACAACACCTCGAGTAAAGATAATACCTGTGATACAACCTGTACATTTTGCTGAAAAGTTATTCATATTGGTGACAACCCTGTCTTCATTGATGTTTTTCTTGCTTTCTTCTGAATTTTTAAACGTACTTGTATATTCGACCGATTGATTGAAATCTTACCTTTGTACTGTTGAAGAGCGTTATTTCAAATCTGTGATTTATTCAGAATTTACTTTTCCTCCGATGTCAAAGTTAGTTGACAGACATACAATGAACTACTGTGGCATTGCAAGTGAATCGCATCGAATGTGAATGTAGTTAATTCTCATTGGGATATGAAGATTAACCAATTATCATTTCCAAACTAGCCAGCCATGTTCTTTCAGTTACAATTTGCGTATAGGACCAGGTAGATGTTTACAGGCGCACGAAGGTGTGACACTCTGGGCCCTTTGCATTTCAACTAGTTGGGTTGCGTTCCATCTCTACTGAGTGTTGGAATTCATCAATTTGTCAGTAATAATTTATCTCTTTTTCATGTTTGTAAATAATCTGAAGAAATATTACGGCAAATTAATATTCGCAAAAACTGCCCGACTTTTGCGAATGGTCCAAGAGTTGGTAGAGTAAATAGCTACTTTTTTGACTTATCGTATGATTATTTTTCATATTATTTGTTATCACGCAGCGTGGAAATTTGATTGAATTACTGACGAACTGATGAATTTCGATTCTCTCTAAAAGTGGAACACATTCAACTGCTTGGACTGCAGGGAGTCTAGAATTTCTTCTCCGTGGGTGCGTTAACCTCTTATCTGATCCTATACCAGATCGGTGCTTATTGCTTATTGTTGCCTCAGATGTTTCAACTTTACTTTTCTCTTGGTTAATTTTCAGTTCTTACTCTAATGAAATCTGACTGACTGAAAGCGAATCTATATCATATTTTTTCGTGTAATTCTGATTGTGTTCATTGCGTGAATGCCAATTGTCACTAAAGTAGAAGTTTTATTCATTGCTACTTTCTACTTGTTGATATTTGAATAATATTTATAGAAGAACCAGTCTCGGAAACAATGTTCACCGAATTATTTTCAATTGAATTTCCATCACAAATACGTGGTTCAACATATAAGGATAAATTTCAATCAACGGTCTGTTTTTCGTTCATGATGAAATTTGCAGCAGCTGAATAAGTACCAAAGATGCACTCAACGACCTAGATCGGTCATCTTCGGTGATATACTCTGCTCGCCAGCAACAATGAAATTACCTACTATTCCCGAGAGTGATAATAGGAGGCAATGTAGGTTAGAAGTTTCTTCAGATTCGGCATCTAGGTATCAAATTCATTCGCTAGACGAATTCATGAAACTTGCTAGGTATGTATGATTCTGAAATTTAGAAGATCGAATGAGATACCGAAGATACACTCAACGACTGAGTAAGATGACCACATCCTTAGTGATATACACCGCTTGCCAACAGTTGCCACGGAAAAGTTGGCAATTCCGTGGCAGCTGCAGTGTATGTCACTGAAGATGTGTTCATCTCACTCAGTCATCGAATGTATCTTCGGTATCTCTTTCGCTCTTGTTCATTTCAGAATCATACATACCTAGCAAGTTTCATGAATTTGTCTAGCGAATGAATTTGATACCTAAGTGCCGAATCTGAAGAGATTTCAACCTACCGTGTCTCCTATTATCACTCTCGGAAATGGTAGAGCATTCCATTGCTGCTGGCGAGCAGTGTATATCACTGATGATAACCAATGTAGATCGTAGGGTATATCTTTGGTACTACTGCTCCTGCAAATTTGGGTATCTCAAGTCGATAGTTTGATGAATGGGTCAAAATTACTAAGACTGAGATTGATATCGTAAAAGATTTTATTTATTTTGTAATAGGATTTATTTCGTATACCATTTCTACGGCAAGTAGGGCTTCGTTATGACTATTAAAATGTACTTTCGCCTGTTGTTTCATTCTCAAGATTTTCCTGAATGGTTAACCTCCACCAGGAGATTACTGAGACGGTTAACCATTCAGCGGACAGCTCGGAGATGTCTTATACAGAAGTGAATATTCTGTATATCTCGAACGGCTTCCAAACCAAATTTTATAATTTCGTAGATGAGTTAGGTTTTCCTGTTTCCCACAGTGTAAGAACTTCCTTTAGTTCACTTTTCAATACATACTGAATTATAAAATATTCTTACACTGTGGGGGGCATGAATTACCCACCACCCACGTAATTAATAATTTCGATTTGAGGCCGAAATTTTTCAAATTTATTGGACCGTCTATTTCTATTCATAGTAAAAACTTTATAGGTGGGAGCCGCCTCTTGGGTAGAATATAGGTAGGAAGGTATTTCTTGGGATGATTTTAGGTGTGGAGCTACCTCTTGGAATTTGTTAGGTAGGAAGGTATCGTTTGGGATGACTTCAGTTGGGGAGCTGCCTCTCGGGATTTTTTTAGGTAGAAAGGTATCTCTGGGGATGACTTTAGGTGGGGGTCGCCTTTCGGGAATTGTTAAGTAGGAGTGTATCTCTTGGGGTGACTTTAGGTGACCGCTACACCTCGGGATGATTTTATGTAGGGAGCGGCCTCTCGGGATGATTTCAGGAGCGGAGCTGCCTCTAGGATTTTGTTAGGTAGGATGGTATCGTTTGGGAGGACTTCAGGTAGGGAGCTGCCACTCTGGTTGATATTAGGTAGGTATTATTTGGGATGACTTATGATTTCAGGTGTGGAGGTGTTAGGTAGGAAGGTATCTCGGGGATGACTAGGTGGGGGTCGCGTTTCGGGATGATCATAGGTAGGAAAGCTTAGTATGGGAGGACTTCAGATTATTTAGGTTGGGAGCTGCATCTCTGAATGAATTTAGGTAGGAAGGTATTTCTGCGGATAATTTTAGGCACTGTGTTGACGTCTCGGGATTGCTAATAGGTAGGGAGCTGCCCCGTGGGATAATATTAGGTGGGTGGTCGCCTCTTAAGTTGATTTTAGTAGGGAGTCGCCTTTTGGGATGAATATGGGTAGGAATGAGGATGAGGTAGGGGGCTGCCGCCTCTCAGGGTTCGTTTGGTAGTGAGGTACCTCCTGGAATGAAAACCGGAGGGGAGCTACCTCGGGTTGATTTTATGTAGGAAGGTATCTTTTGAGATGTTGTCTAGGTAGGTAACGAGGGTGATTGTAGGGACGGTTATCGGTGCAGAGCCGCCTCGGGATGATAATAGGTGGTAAACTGACTTAATTGGGTTGTATATAGGTAGGGAACCGCCTTATGGGAGAGAACCGGTTCCCTTGTGAGGATAGGTAAAAATCGGGATAAATTTGGGTAGGGAGTCGTCTTTTGCGGTGAATACAGGTCCAGGGGGCTGCCATTTGGGATGCTTTTCTCGGGTTGAGTTTAGGTAGGAAGCTGCCCTTCGAGATGATACTAGGTGATAATATGTAGGTAGGTAGGGATCTTTCGAGATGACATTGGGTGGGATGCTGCCTCATGAAATTATGGGTGGGGACATGCCTCTCGGGCTGATGACTGTAGGGACGGATATCGGTGGAGAGCTGGCTTTTGGGATAATTTTAGGTGGACAGCCGCCTCGGGATGAATATAGGTCTCGTGAGGAGAGGTAGGAGAACGTCACTTTGGATTACATTAGGTAGGGAGAGCTTTTTTCGGTGGCGAGCGAGTAAGCTAACTTTTGGGATGGATGTCAGTGGAAAATTGGTTTCTGGAATGAATATAAGTAGGGTGCGGCGAGTCTTAGGTAAAATGTTACGTAGGTATCGGTGGGGAACTTTAGGTAAGATGATTCTAACAAATATTGTTACGGAGCCGCCACTTATGAATAAAGGTGGAGAGACGCCTACCAAAATGTGATAGATTGGCAGGTGTCTGTAGGAAATAGATATCGGTGGAAAGCTGGCTTCTGACGTAGGAAGGTCAATGAAGGTCAATTCTTGGGCAAAAGATAGAAAGCTGACTTTCGGGATAAATATAGGTAAGGCAGCCGCCTTTTTGGAATGAATATAAGATTGAAGATACCGGTAGGCCACCTCGATGGGTAGCTGGTTTAGCTATAGGATCATAATGGGGAATATTGTTGAAATAAATGTACGCCTATGTGCCGAATTGTATGGTAGATCATCTCAGTGTCAATGGTGCTTATTACCCATTCAGGAAAATCTTGAGCATAAAACAACAGGCGAAAATATATTTTATTAGTTGCAACGAGGATTTGCAACTTGTAGATATTATATAAATATGAAATATCACATAACATCACCATTATACATTTTTCAGCTTTTCATGGGATTTTCTCTCCTCGTTTCTAAAAAATAGAGTAGAAGTTATCAAAAATTACAGTGTTCAAGACAGAAAATACAATGAGATCGATTTCGACTCATACAAAACCGAAAAATGAAGAACAATCATCAAAAAATTGTATTTACAGTATACCATGTGTTTGTGGAAAATATTATACCGGTGAAACCAGCAGGCCTCTATCAGTAAGGATGAAAGAGCATAAGAACAATATTAAGAAAAGATATACTGACAAATCAGCATACTGAGCATATCCTTACTGAAAATGGACAACATATGGCCGATTGGGGTAATATTGAGATCATAGGAAAAGAAGACAACAACCAAAAACGGAAAATCAAAGAGTATGCTTGCATTCTCCTGAACGGAGACAATAATATTGCTTCTTGTTCAGTTGATATAGATTGAACTTGGCATCCACTTCTGAAACTTGAATATGAAATTGGAAAATTCGATATCAATTAATGAAAACACCTTGTAACCAGAATTCCTACGTCTACCAAATTGTCACTTTTCAGTGGCAAAATCGAAAACATTAAAAAATTTTACGAAGAGAAGAATATTTTAATTGTGTTGAGAACGGGAGCAGATTCGTTCCCGAAACGTCCACCAAGATAGGTAGAAGTTTTATTCTTCTTAAATATATTTGTATTTCCAAATTTTTTTTAAAAACAAGGTGTCACTGACCAATAGAGAATTTCTATATTAGGTATCTGAAGGTTTGATTTCAAGCGCAGTGACATTTTGGGGCAGATCCCAAATCTGTCCTTACTACAAATATATTGCAATAATTTTTAATAACTTCTACTCTATCTTTTAGAAACGAGGAAAATCCCATGAAAAGCTGAAAAATGAATGTACCATCTCCTCGAAGAACTTACAGACAGTATCACCATTATACATGGCAAAACTAGTTCGACATGTCAAATGATTCGTCCTGATATCAATTGAAAAAAGTTAACAATAATGAACAGCAGGCAGCTAATAAAAATTACTATTGAAATATAAATCTGAACAGAATAATTCACCATAAATGACCTGCCACATGTAACTCGATAATTTAAGAATCGATCCGGAAATTCATTGAATTTATATAGGGTATACGAACTAGACGGACCATAAAGCAGTAGATGAACACTCTGAACTACCAACTGTAATAGTAATGAAAGAGGATTTCCAACAAGAATGAAATCCGCCACTACCCTGTAATTGGTTTATTTGAAATAACCTGTATCTTAAAGTATTCTAATATCAAGAATTTTGAATAAATTTGAATAATGATTAATAATTAATTAATTTGAAATTGGATAATGATATCTCGACGATTCGAAAAATTATTAAATTATTTACAGGGGGAGGAGATATATATGGCGAATCACCCTGTATAAGAAATAATTATACTTCGAACTAATTTCACCAAGTATAAATTTGGATATAAAATTTAGAACATCAAATTTACAACTGTAAATGATCAAAATATCAAAAATATTGATGAAACACCCTGTAAATCAACTGAGTGCCGTTTTTGTATCGAAAATGATCAGATACTAGAAAATGGAAAATACCATACATTTTCCTATCGTCATTTTTGAATATACAATGCAGACCAAATAACCCCAACATGTGAAACAAGGTTTCAAAAAGACTACTTTGGAGGATATTCTGGAATGAATCAATCATTTCCCTTATACATAGTGTTAACTAAAAGCTTCCCATTGTTTTTAATCAGGCAATATTTCGATGATATGATTGTACAATGATTGATATGATTTGTCAAAAAATCCATGAAAATTTTGTATGAGAATATTGCAAGTTCTTTCACCGAATGTAAAATGATTATGACAGTAAGATTGAGTTGTGCTGCTAAAACATTTCTTTCAGTCTTACTCATTAGGCATACTGGTGAAAGAATTCAAAACACCTCCGTAGTTTATTTCACCAACGGCACAGTTGCACTCGTATTGCCATTCCCTATGATACTATGAAAGTGTATAAGAGAAATATCAAATTCATTTCAGAAATACTGTCCAAATATAAATTAAAAAAGTGAATGAGATATACTCTATTATTGCAATTTTCCATTACTTTAGAAGAAAAACCAGAAAACTACGAGTCGCCCTGTACATCCATTAATTATTTTATAAATCTGTTTGCTGTATCTTTCAATGCGTTCGAAGATGACGATAGAAAAACGAAGCGATTACAAGAGAACAGTACTCCTTCGGACCTTTTTGATACTTCAAAAAAAAATCCCAAGAACAACGAAACATCAAATACAAAATATATGTTTAACGTGCGATTCCGAAATTTGGCAGGCCGCCGCAAAACTATCATCACCTCATTACAACACCAGGTATTCGAAAAGAGTGAGCTACTTGACTTTGGTTTCAACTCCATCTTCTACAACTAATTCAATATCTTACGATTTTGCTCCGTAAACATTCTTATCAAAAAATAATACATAACAAGCACATGACGATGGCTATCACCTACAAAGATGGAATTTGAAGAATTAATCGAAGAACAGTTAATTAAAATCTTCGTGGATAATAGCCACATTTATGTGCGAGTTCATTACTAAACTTCATCAACAATAACTATTTGATTGGCAAAGCCTATAATGACGCAATAATTCAAATAATCAGTAAATGTGATTGACTAAGCACAATACTATAGTGAAACTATAGGCATTCTAAAGTTGAAAAAATCAATATAAAAATTTCTGAAATTTCAGAAGTGTCTGTGGAAAGTTGAAGAATCAGGTAGAGATTGCCGAACACACGAAAAGCATTTTTGTCATCAATTCGAATTTCTTCAGAGGATTAATAATAAGGAAATATTTGACTGATCACTAAATGGTTCCGAAATCAATACATTTTTTCGAATGTGAATTGAAAAAAGAATACGTCAGAGATTTGAATTGCCGTTGGCCAAATCAAATATCACTTTTGCTATAAACTTTCAGTCAGTTATTTGCAAAATTGCCCAATTTTTGCAAATGACTGTCGATACGGTCACAGCAAATAATTTTTGACTCAACATACAGACAGTATAACAGCGATCTCGTGATGTTGATCTCGTACTTATCGATTATGGACAATTACATTCTTTTTTTTCACTCAATGTAATCGGTATTTGAACACGAATATAATAACATAAAAATAAATGTAATCGTCAACCTCTACCTGATCCTATAATAAAAACAATGTTTGCAGGCAGCAACATTACTTATATAGAGTAATGAATTTTTATCGAGTGAACGATTATGAAATGATTGAAATTCAAAGATTTTGCCGCCTGCAATTATTGACTTCTTAATTTCCTGAGAAATATATTCAATGAAACTTGAGTAGAGAGAGCGAAAAACTATGAGGTGATGTGTATCGGTTGAAAAACCACTTTCAGAATCGCCGTGCACAAAAAAAACCAATAAAATATATAATATAAGAAAATCCGCTTCACTTTCCAAATATTGATCAGCAAAAATTCGAAATTCATTCAAATATTCCATTTGATATATCGCGGAGCTCGAAAACGAGAAAAAAACTTTACCTCCATCCATTATCCATATTATCTATCCAATTTATTGGTAAGACAAACTTTGTTGAGAAAACTTTTCAAAAACATACTATATTTGGTATAGGAATACGAAGATTTAACAGGGTTGTTAGAACAATGATTTACAATGTTTTCCTCTTTGTTCCGTCCATTTGTTCCGATACTTTTCGAATTACAGACATTTTTAGTTCAATTATTCAAACATTTTTCAGACTCACATGGAGGCTGAATGAATATTCAAATGTTACCAATTGTATCAAGGAGTTTTTGTAGTGTAAGAATAAAAATGAATAAAAATTCAACAACTTCGTACCCACTGTATCAAAATCCAAACTTGATCACATGCAATTGTTCCACGTCACATAAAGAAGAAATTAATAAACTTTACGTTATTACCTCCATCAGTGTCCTGAACTCAGCATATGGTTGCTGAGACAGAATTTTTTTAAATTTTTGAAATAGTCATAAATAATGTCTCTCAATCAAAAACTATTGAAATAGGAAAATATTGCAAATCATTAATTCCCCACCCGACAAAATCTTTGCATCAATGACCAAATACTTCTGATTTTTTGTACGTCACAATATTGAATCATCATTAATTGTAATGAATTTTATGGAATTACTATAATTACTGAAGCATAACGTAAAATACTGAGAAGGAAGAAAATTTTTGATTGTTAAATGAACAATGATTACTCTATCTGGAGCTCAAATAAAAAAAATTATAAAAATTAAGAATCATTATTACTTAAAATGAAGAGAAGAAGTTATTTTGAGCGCCTGTGCATCAATTTCATAAAGTTTCACGGATGAAGGAGAACAATAATAATAATGATGATAATAATAATAATAATAATAATAACTACAATAAACGCCACCGCCATCATCAGAAGTACCCTTTTGTTTTCGCTCACCGCCCGTATTTTCTCAATTTTTCTCTTGCTGCCGCCTGCCTCATTCCGATCCTCTACCGCCGCCTCAACTGCCTCAGCTCAGCTTCTGATCCTCTGCTGCCGCTTCCACTGCCTCTGCTCAACTTCTGATCCTCTGCCAGCGATTTCTCCATCACCTTAAAACAGACATCAATCAATAATAGAACGACAGATTTTCCTATTTCGGATAATTTTTGTTGAATTACTGATTCTCCAACGAATTCAACTTCATTCAAATGCCGACGATTCGTTAGTTTAATCTGTCATCGTCAAAGCGATATGAATGTCTGGGGAATTTTAGAGATTTTTAAACTTGAAAATTGAAAAACAACTGAAATAGGTTTTTGGGCTCTGTAGACTGAATTATTTTTAATATGACAAAAACTTATATAAAAATAATCAAAAATAAATTAAAACTAAATCGTTCATGGTGTGAGGATTTTTATAGGCACAGGAAAGACTTGGACATTCGAGAAAAAACTAGTTATTGTGCTGTCCTAGCTGAACTATAGTTTGCCTTGACACAAACTATTATGGGAAAACCAATACAAAATAAATGTTTCTCACCGTCAGCCTAATTTTCTTATGAAACTCTTGAGAAATATCTGCATAAATGACATCTGTTTGTCCTTTTCTTAGTCCAGACTTCATATTGATCTCTTTCATTCATCATCCTCCAGGAATCACCAGATTCATATTCGATGACCTCGCTTCCACAACTTCAGACTCTGAAAATTTTTGAATTCGTAAATAAGTGGAACAAGGAACGAAGAAACACCCTACCTCATCCTTATCTAAACATTTCTCGACACAAAAAAAAAACAAATTGAAAATTTTCTTGATCGATGGAAACAACTATTGAATAAGTCGAATATATTTTGAATACAAAAATCGACTCACCTTCATGTCATCCTTTGGAGCTTCAAAAAGACTTCACTATTTTCAGCCAGCATGAACAGGGTTTTAATCTTGATCATATTCATCTTGAAAATTAAGATTGAAACCAAATGCTACATTATAATCATAAAAGTAAAATAATTTGAATTTCTCTGGAATCTTTGACTATAAATGAAAACATACATTGCATGTATCACAGTATCATCCCAGAAGAAAAACTCTACATTATACATTATACATAAGCTTTAAAAAAAGTTTTCAAAAAATACACAACTCTGGGCCTCTGTGTACCATAATTTCTCAGTGTTGGTATTTAAAATAAAGACTCACCTTCATATTATCATCAACCTTCAAAGCGATTTTCGTTCATCTTGTACACGATGTTCTTTGGGTTAGATTAGGATTGGCTAGGTTCCATTACCCTAATCAGGCGAGTCATTGATCAGTAGTGTTGGTTGATCACCGACTTTATGTAATTCATCACCTGTCTAAAGAAGAAAAAAACGAATTCATTGTGGAAACGATCACTTGACTTCATTTCTATGAAAGAACACAAACTTATTTTTGATTGGGAATTTTTTTTAAATACACTGTACAAATAGGTCTTGGTATACTCATACACCGAGTACAAATACAGAATATATAAATGAATTGGCATATTTTCTCTTTTACCTGCAAACTCGATAACAATATTTCTAAAACCACCATGTATATTTGGCAACTTGAGATTTGGCCATTCAGTAGTTTGAGGTTCTCAGCACTTTAAAATCAGACTTTTTAAGAGTTCTCAGGATATTAATAAAAAAAATGAAATTCGCCCTACCACTTACCCACGAATTAAATCTGAATGAAAAATCAAATCAGATCGTACTCACCATAATTAGGTAACTGGGTAACCGTACGTTTTTTCAGTCCTGCACTATGCTGCAAACGATGACCATGGAATTACCAAGTACGATGTGCACTCCAGGCTATCCTCTAGATGACTGTCCTGTGTCCTGCTTGTTCTTGTTCCATCGAAACTCTGCTTCTTCATCCCTTCCATAATTCCTTTCCCACGGATACTCATTTGCCGACAAACGACTGCCCGTTCCTTTGTCGGTACCGCTTTTGCGCGGCGGCACAAAACTCATAACGGCGTAAACAGCTACCTACGACTTATTATATCTATTCTCAAAATACATGGTGACCCAATACAATGTATATGCATGCAAACTAATAATAAATTACCTCCACTTCAATACATAATATGTACCGCCTGTATGAAAATGAACTGAGATGAAAACAACATTTCGAGTAACTATTAGGTAAATGCATGCCTTGTATGGAATCATTGTGGGTTAGCAAATAAATGTTCTAATCGAATTATAAATATGCCATACGACGACTTACCCGCTAATGAAATCTACATGAAAAATCAAATCAAATCGTACTCACAATCCTACGCAATAGTCCTGCACTATTCTGCAAACGATGACCATGGAATTACGAAGTACGTTGTGCACTCCAGGCTATCCTCAAGATGACTGTCCTGTGTCCTGCTTCCTGCTTGTTCTTGTTCCATCGAAACTCTGCTTCTTCATCCCTTCCATCATTCCTTTCCCACGGAAACTCATTTGCCGACAAACGACTGCCCGTTCCTTTGTCGGTTCCGCTTTCGCGCCGCGGCACAAAACTCCTAACGTAAACAACTACGACTAATTATATCTATTCTATACAGTGTGACTAAGAGAAATAGTGCCCGTATTGGAAATATCGTAAAATTCCGAAAGATATATCAAATATATAAGGTCGCTTCAGCAATTTTAGCAAGTGCAAAGTCCCTCCTATTATTATTCATCGTATTCGAGTTATCAAGGCATGAAAAAAATTCAGCCCGAAAGGAAATTAAAAATTGCTACTTTTTTATCTTTCGGAGTAGAAGCTGTGCTTCTATTCCCCACTAGGCAATGCCCTGAGGGCTCTAAATACTGAATTTGAGGCTTCTACGACGAAGTCGAAGTTGAAATTTTTTCAAAAAATTTCAGGCGTCCGAATGGGCTGAGATCTTGCACACAGGGTGTTTCCGATGTGCTGAGTCCGAATCTGAAGTCAAAAGGGCCGTATTTCTAATAGTTTCCGAAATATGAGCATTTTTTAGAAAAATAAATCGAGCTCCAAATCATCAGAAATGACTCGAAACGTACAAATTCATGCAGAATGAACGTTTCGACTCGATTTCGCAGTATTTTAGATCGTTTTCGAGTTATCAAGACGTGAAAAAAATTCAGCCCGAAGTGGGGTCAAAAATTGCTACTTTTTTTCTTCAGGAGTTGATAGAGAGCTGTGCTTCTATTCCCCACTAGGCAATGCCCTAAGGACTCTAAATACTGAATTGGAGGCCTCTACGACAAAGTCGAATTTTGGGTCTGAAGAATTACCAAGGCTAACCCCTTTGAACTTTTTTCAAAAATTTTCAGGCGTCCGAATGCGCTGAGATCTTGCACACAGGGTGTTTCTGATGTGCTGAGTCCGAATCTGAAGTCAAAAGGGCCGTATTTCTAGTAGTTTCCGAGATATGAGCATTTTTCGAAAAAAAAAAAATCGTGCTTCAAAATCGCTGAAAATTCATCAAAACGTTCTTATTCGTGTGCAGAATACGTGTATCGACTCGATTTTGCAATATGCTGAAATATGGAGATTGTTATTGAAAACCCAGTCGTTTCTGGTCCCCTGATACTGTTCCCTCGATAATGTCTAAGAAATGATTTCTTGAAAATTTACGCCACATCCTCTTTCTTTCTGCTCTTTCTTTCTGCTCTCCTGATACTGATTTCTCGATAACATCTGAGAAATGGTACTTAAACATTTTCGCCATATCCTATCGCTTTTCTGTTCTCCTGATACTAGTATCAGAATTATTCTGTTTTCGAAATAGAATGAAAACTTTTGCTGAAATATGGAGATTGTTATTGAAAACCCACAGTCGTTTCTGCTCTCCTGATACTGATTCCTCGATGACGTCTGAGAAATGAATTTGAAAATTTTTCGCCACATCCTATCGCTTTTCTATTCTCCTGATACTAATATCAGAATTATTCTGTTTTCGGAATAGAATGAAAACTTTCGCTGAAATATGGATATTGTTATTGAAAACCCACAATCGTTTCTGCTCCCCTGATACTGATTTCTCGATAACGTCTAAGAAATGGATTTGAAAATTTTTCGCCACATCCTACCGCTTTTCTGTTCTCCTGATACTGATATCAGAATTATTCTGTTTTCGAAATAGAATGAAAACTCTTGCTGAAATATGGAGTTTGTTATTGAAAACCCACAGTCGTTTCTGCTCTCCTGATACTGATTCCTTGATAACGTCTAAGAAATGGACTGAAAATTTTACGCCACATCCTATCGCTTTTCTGTTCGCCTGATACTAATATCAGAATTATTCTGTTTTCGAAATAGAATGAAAACTTTCGCTGGAATATGGAGATTGTTATTGAAAACCCACAGTCGTTTCTGCTCTCCTGATACTGATTCCTCGATAACGTCTGAGAAACGGATTTGAAAATTTTACGCCACATCCTATCGCATTTCTGTTCTCTTGATACTAATATCAGAATTATTCTGTTTTCGAAATAGAATGAAAACTTTCGCTGAAATATGGAGATTGTTATTGAAAACCCACAGTCGTTTCTGCTCTCCTGATACTGATTCCTCGATAACGTCTAAGAAATGGATTTGAAAATTTTACGTCACATCCTATCGCATTTCTGTTCTCCTGATACTAATATCAGAATTATTCTGTTTTCGAAATAGAATGAAATCTTTTGCTGAAATATGGAGATTGTTATTGAAAACCCACAGTCGTTTCTGCTCCCCTGATACTGATTTCTCGATAACGTCTAAGAAATGGATTTGAAAATTTTTCGCCACATCCTACCGCTTTTGTGTTCTCCTGATACTGATATCAGAATTATACTGTTTTCGAAATAGAAT
This sequence comes from Gastrophysa polygoni, assembly GCA_963576655.1. NCBI lineage: Eukaryota > Metazoa > Arthropoda > Insecta > Coleoptera > Chrysomelidae > Gastrophysa > Gastrophysa polygoni. The sequence goes on from OY755083.1 coordinate 58,930, forward strand.
GAAAACTTTCGCTGAAATATTGAGATTGTTTTCGAAAACCCACAGTCGTTTCTGCTTTCCTGATACTGATTCATCGATAACGTCTAAGAAATGGATTTGAAAATTTTACGTCACATCCTATCGCATTTCTGTTCTCCTGATACTAATATCAGAATTATTCTGTTTTCGAAATAGAATGAAATCTTTTGCTGAAATATGGAGATTGTTATTGAAAACCCACAGTCGTTTCTGCTCCCCTGATACTGATTTCTCGATAACGTCTAAGAAATGGATTTGAAAATTTTTCGCCACATCCTACCGCTTTTCTGTTCTCCTGATACTGATATCAGAATTATACTGTTTTCGAAATAGAATGAAAACTTTCGCTGAAATATTGAGATTGTTTTCGAAAACCCACAGTCGTTTCTGCTTTCCTGATACTGATTCCTCGATAACGTCTAAGAAATGGATTTGAAATTTTTACGCCACATCCTATCGCATTTCTGTTCTCCTGATACTAATATCAGAATTTTTCTGTTTTCGGAATCGAATGAAAACTATCGCTGAAATATGGAGATTGTTATTGAAAACCCACAGTCGTTTCTGTTCTCCTGATACTGATTCCTTGATAACGTCTAAGAAATGGATTTGAAAATTTTTTCGCCCTATCCTATCGCTTTTCTGTTCTCCTGATACTGATATCAGAATCATTCTGTTTTCGGAATAGAATGAATACTTTCGCTGAAATATGGAGATTGTTATTGAAAACCCACAGTCGTTTCTGCTCTCCTGATACTGATTCCTGATAACGTCTAAGAAATGGATTTGAAAATTTTTCGCCCTATCCTATCGCTTTTCTGTTCTCCTGATACTGATATCAGAATTATTCTGTTTTCGGAATAGAATGAAAACTTTCGCTGGAATATGGAGATTGTTATTGAAAACCCACAGTCGTTTCTGATCTCCTGATACTGATTCCTTGTTATTCTCCACTATTCTCCACTAGGCAATGCCGTAAGGGCTCTAAATACTGAATTTGATGCCTCTACGACAAAGTCGAATTTTGGGTCTGAAAAATTAGCAAGGCTAACCCCTTTGAACTTTTTTCAAAAATTTTCAGGCGTCAGAATGGACTGAAATCTTGCATACGGAGTGTTCCCAACATGCTGAACACGAATCTGAAGTCAAAACAGCCGTATTCCTATTAGTTTTCGAGATATGAGCATTTTTCGAAAAAAAAAAAAAATCCAAAATCCAAAATCGTCAAAAATGACTCGAAACGTTCAAATTCGTGTGCAGAATTTTTTTTATCTTTGGGAGTAGAGAGCTGTGCTTCTATTCCCCACTAGGCAATGCCCTAAGGGCCCTAAATACTGAATCGGACAAAGTCGAATATTAGGTCTGAAAAATCACCAAGGCTAACCCCTTTGAACTTTTTTCAAAAATTTTCAGGCGTCCGAATGGGCTGAGATCTTACACACAGGGTGTTTCTGATGTGCTGAGTCCGAATCTGAAGTCAGAAGGGCCGTATTTCTAGTAGTTTCCGAGATATGAGCATTTTTCGAGAAAAAAATCGTGCTTCAAAATCGCTGAAAATTCATCAAAACGTTCTCATTCGTGTGCAGAATACGTGTATCGACTCGATTTTGCAATATGCTGAAATAAGGAGATCGTTATTGAAAACCCACAGTCGTTTCTACTCTCCTGATACTGATTCCTCGATAACGTCTAAGAAATGGATTTGAAAATTTTACGCCACATCCTATCGCATTTCTGTTCTCCTGATACTAATATCAGAATTATTCTGTTTTCGAAATAGAATGAAAACTTTTGCTGAAATATGGAGATTGTTATTGAAAACCCACAGCCTCTTCTGCTCTCCTGATACTGATTCCTCGATAACGTCTGAGAAATGGATTTGAAAATTTTTCGCCACATCCTATCGCTTTTCTGTTCTCCTGATACTAATATCAGAATTATTTTGTTTTCGGAATAGAATGAAAACTTTCGCTGAAATATGGAGATTGTTATTGGAAACCCACAGTCGTTTCTGCTCTACTGATACTGATTCCTCGATAACGCCTAAGAAATGGATTTGAAAATTGTACGCCACATCCTATCGCATTTCTGTTCTCCTGATACTAATATCAGAATTATTCTGTTTTCGGAATAGAATGAAAACTATCTCTGAAATATGGAGATTGTTATTGAAAACCCACAGTCGTTTCTGTTCTCCTGATACTGATTCCTCGATAACGTCTAAGAAATGGATTTGAAAATTTTTCGCCACATCCTATCGCTTTTCTGTTCTCCTGATACTGATATCAGAATTATACTGTTGTCGAAATAGAATAAAAACTTTCGCTGAAATATTGAGATTGTTTTCGAAAACCCACAGTCGTTTCTGCTCTCCTGATACTGATTCCTCGATAACGTCTAAGAAATGGATTTAAAAATTTCACGCCATATCCTATCGCATTTCTGTTCTCCTGATACTAATATCAGAATTATTCTGTTTTCGGAATAGAATGAAAACTTTCGCTGAAATATGGAGATTGTTATTGAAAACCCACAGTCGTTTCTGTTCTCCTGATACTGATTTCTCGATAACGTCTGAGAAATGGTACTTTGAAATTTTTCGCCACATCCCATCGCTTTTCTGTTCCCCTGATACTAATATCAGAATTTCTCTCTTCTCGGAATAGAACGAAAGCTCTTGCCGAAATATGGAGATTGTTATTGAAAACCCTCAGTCGTTTCTGTTCTCCTGATACTGATTTCTCGATAACGTCTGAGAAATGGTACTTTGAAATTTTTCGCCACATCCTATCGCATTTCTGTTCTCCTGATACTAATATCAGAATTATTCTGTTTTCGAAATAGAATGAAAACTTTTGCTGAAATATGGAGATTGTTATTGAAATACCACAGTCGTTTCTGTTCTCCTGATACTGATTTCTCGATAACGTCTGAGAAATGGTACTTTGAAATTTTTCGCCACATCCCATCGCTTTTCTGTTCTCCTGATACTGATATCAGGATTATACTGTTTTCGAAATAGTATGAAAACTTTTGCTGAAATATGGAGATTGTTATTGAAAACCCACAGTCGTTTCTGTTCTCCTGATACTGATTCTTCGATAACTTCTAAGAAATGGATTTGAAAATCTCACGCCATATCCTATCGCATTTCTGTTCTCCTGATACTAATATCGAAATTATTCTGTTTTCGAAATAGAATGAAAACTCTTGCTGAAATATGGAGTTTGTTATTGAAAACCCACAGTCGTTTCTGCTCTCCTGATACTGATTCCTTGATAACGTCTAAGAAATGGACTGAAAATTTTACGCCACATCCTATCGCTTTTCTGTTCTCCTGATACTAATATCAGAATTATTCTGTTTTCGAAATAGAATGAAAACTTTCGCTGAAATATGGAGATTGTTATTGAAAACCCACAGTCGTTTCTGCTCTCCTGATACTGATTCCTCGATAACGTCTGAGAAATGGATTTGAAAATTTCACGCCACATCCTATCGCCTTTCTGTTCTCCTGATACTAATATCAGAATTATTCTGTTTTCGAAATAGAATGAAATCTTTTGCTGAAATATGGAGATTGTTATTGAAAACCCACAGCCTTTTCTGCTCTCCTGATACTGATTCCTTGATAACGTCTAAGACATGGATTTGAAAATTTTTCGCTACATCCTATCGCTTTTCTGTTCTCCTGATACTGATATCAGAATTATACTGTTTTCGAAATAGAATGAAAACTTTCGCTGAAATATGGAGATTGTTATTGAAAACCCACAGTCGTTTCTGCTCTCCTGATACTGATTCCTCGATAACGTCTAAGAAGTGGAAAGTAATGGAAAAAGCAATCAACATCGAGCTCATCCGATATCTAGAGAGCTCAAGAATCGTGAACGACCGGCAATATGGCTTTCGTCACCAGAGGTCAACTGGAGATCTGCTTGCCTATGTGACACATAAGTGGCAGGTGTCAATAGAGAAACATGGGGAGTCTCTGGCTGTAGCCTTGGATATCTCCAAAGCATTTGACCGAGTTTGGCACCAAGGCCTCCTAGCGAAACTTCCGTCATATGGTTTGCCGCCCCAACTGTGTCTTCTACTATCGAGTTTTCTTGCAGATAGATCACTCTACGTGGTGGTAGACGGGGTCTCGTCTGATACAATGACGATCAATGCTGGTGTTCCACAAGGCTCTGTCTTGGCACCAACTTTGTTTTTGCTCCACATCAATGATTTGTTGAATGTGACCTCCAGCCCAGTTCATAGCTTTGCGGATGATAGTACACTTCATTCCGCCTTTTCCTCTAGAGCCCCTATATCATCCAATGAGGCCAGAGGTGCAAGGCGAAGACAGGTTGATGCTTTAAATGAGGATCTGACAAGAATTCTGAAATGGGGATCTGAGAATCTAGTACAGTTCAATGCAACTAAAACTCAAGCTTGTATGTTCACCAAGAAGGCTGATCACACAATGCCCAATTTGATGATGTCGGGTACCACTGTTCCTATGAGGTCGTCAATATCCTTGCTGGGTGTCACCACCAACAGTGCTCTCTCATGGGACGATCATGTGAGGTCCATTGCGAAGACTGCTTCACAAAAACTCGGTTTTCTTTTCCGTGCGAAGAGATACTTCACATCCCAGCAACTGCTTATGATCTACAAAGCACAAATTCGACCTGTCCTGGAGTACTGCTCACATGTTTGGAGCTCAGCCCCCAAACATACGCTTAAGCTCTTAGATTCAATTCAGAAGAGAGCTATTCGCCTAGTCGATGACACAACACTCACCAAATCATTGACCTCTCTAGATCATCGTAGAAAGGTCGGCGATCTCTGCCTTTTTTATAGGTACTTTCACGGTCGGTGCTCAACGGAAATATCATCTATTATGCCACCACGCGCGATTCCTAGTAGACAAACCAGACGAGCTCAAGCTGGTCACCCCTACACTGTCAGGCTCGAGACCTGTCGAACATCGCTATACCAAGCATCATTCATCAATAGAACGGCAAAGTTGTGGAATTCTTTGCCTAGTGAAGTCTTTCCTGATGCTTACAACCTCCAAACATTCAAGAAAAATTCCAACACCTTCCTTCTTTCCCAAAATTCCACCGCTGGCTAACACGATGTTCCTCGAACATCATAGGTTTCCCTTTCGTGTTGTCCACAGATAAAAAAAAAAAAAAAAAAAATTTAAAAATTTTACGCCATATCCTATCGCATTTCTGTTCTCCTGATACTAATATCAGAATTATTCTGTTTTTGGAATAGAATGAAAACTTTCGCTGAAATATGGAGATTTTTATTGAAAACCCACAGTCGTTTCTGTTCTCCTGATACTGATTCCTCGATAACGTCTAAGAAGTGGATTTAAAAATTTTACGCCATATCCTATCGCATTTCTGTTCTCCTGATACTAATATCAGAATAATTCTGTTTTCGGAATAGAATGAAAACTTTCGCTGAAATATAGAGATTGTTATTGAAAACCCACAGTCGTTTCTGTTCTCCTGATACTGATTCCTCGATAACGTCTAAGAAGTGGATTTAAAAATTTAACGCCATATCCTATCGCATTTCTGTTCTCCTGATACTAATATCAGAATTATCCTGTTTTCGAAATAGAATGAAAACTTTTGCTGAAATATGGAGATTGTTATTGAAATCCCACAAACGTTTCTGTTCTCCTGATACTGATTTCTCGATAACGTCTGAGAAATGGTACTTTGAAATTTTTCGCCACATCCCATCGCTTTTCTGTTCTCCTGATACTAATATCAGAATTTCTCTCTTCTCGGAATGGAATGAAAGCTCTTGCCGAAATATGGAGATTGTTATTGAAAACCCACAGTCGTTTCTGTTCTCCTGATACTGATTTCTCGATAACGTCTGAGAAATGGTACTTTGAAATTTTTCGCCACATCCTATCGCATTTCTGTTCTCCTGATACTGATATCAGGATTATACTGTTTTCGAAATAGTATGAAAACTTTTGCTGAAATATGGAGATTGTTATTGAAAACCCACAGTCGTTTGTGTTCTCCTGATACTGATTCTTCTTCGATAACTTCTAAGAAATGGATTTGAAAATCTCACGCCATATCCTATCGCATTTCTGCTCTCCTGATACTAATATCAGAATTATTCTGTTCTCGAAATAGAATGAAAACTTTTTCTGAAATATGAAGATTATTATTGGAAACCCACAGTCGTTTCTGATCTCCTGATACTGATTCCTCGATAACGTCTAAGAAATGGATTTGAAAATTGTACGCCACATCCTATCGCATTTCTGTTCTCCTGATACTAATATCAGAATTATACTGCTTTCGAAATAGAATGAAAACTGTCGCTGAAATATTGAGATTGTTTTCGAAAAACCACAGTCGTTTCTGCTTTCCTGATACTGATTCCTCGATAACGTCTAAGGAATGGATTTGAAATTTTTACGCCACATCCTATCGCATTTCTGTTCTGATACTAATATCAAAATTTTTCTGTTTTCGGAATAGAATGAAAACTATCGCTGAAATATGGAGATTGTCATTGAAAACCCACAGTCGTTTCTGTTCTCCTGATACTGATTCCTCGATAACGGCTAAGAAATGGATTTAAAAATTTCACGCCATATCCTATCGCATTTCTGTTCTCCTGATACTAATATCAGAATTATTCTGTTTTCGGAATAGAATGAAAACTTTCGCTGAAATATGGAGATTGTTATTGAAAACCCACAGTCGTTTCTGTTCTCCTGATACTGATTTCTCGATAACGTCTGAGAAATGGTACTTTGAAATTTTTCGCCACATCCTATCGCATTTCTGTTCTCCTGATACTAATATCAGAATTATTCTGTTTTCGAAATAGAATGAAAACTTTTGCTGAAATATGGAGATTGTTATTGAAATCCCACAGTCGTTTCTGTTCTCCTGATACTGATTTCTCGATAACGTCTGAGAAATGGTACTTTGAAATTTTTCGCCACATCCTATCGCATTTCTGTTCTCCTGATACTAATATCAGAATTATTCTGTTTTCGAAATAGAATGAAAACTTTTGCTGAAATATGGAGATTGTTATTGAAATCCCACAGTCGTTTCTGTTCTCCTGATACTGATTTCTCGATAACGTCTGAGAAATGGTACTTTGAAATTTTTCGCCACATCCCATCGCTTTTCTGTTCTCCTGATACTAATATCAGAATTTCTCTCTTCTCGGAATAGAATGAAAGCTCTTGCCGAAATATGGAGATTGTTATTGAAAACCCACAGTCGTTTCTGTTCTCCTGATACCGATTTCTCGATAACGTCTGAGAAATGGTACTTTGAAATTTGTCGCCACATCCTATCGCATTTCTGTTCTCCTGATACTAATATCAGAATTATTCTGTTCTCGAAATAGAATGAAAACTTTTGCTGAAATATGAAGATTATTATTGAAAACCCACAGTCGTTTCTGATCTCCTGATACTGATTCCTCGATAACGTCTAAGAAATGGATTCGAAAATTGTACGCCACATCCTATCGCATTTCTGTTCTCCTGATACTAATATCAGAATTATACTGCTTTCGAAATAGAATGGAAACTGTCGCTGAAATATTGAGATTGTTTTCGAAAACCCACAGTCGTTTCTGCTTTCCTGATACTGATACCTCGATAACGTCTAAGGAATGGATTTGAAATTTTTACGCCACATCCTATCGCATTTCTGTTCTCCTGATACTAATATCAGAATTTTTCTGTTTTCGGAATAGAATGAAAACTATCGCTGAAATATGGAGATTGTTATTGAAAACCCACAGTCGTTTCTGTTCTCCTGATACTGATTCCTCGATAACGTCTAAGAAATGGATTTAAAAATTTCACGCCATATCCTATCGCATTTCTGTTCTCCTGATACTAATATCAGAATTATTCTGTTTTCGGAATAGAATGAAAACTTTCGCTGAAATATGGAGATTGTTATTGAAAACCCACAGTCGTTTCTGTTCTCCTGATACTGATTTCTCGATAACGTCTGAGAAATGGTACTTCGAAATTTTTCGCCACATCCTATCGCATTTCTGTTCTCCTGATACTAATATCAGAATTATTCTGTTTTCGAAATAGAATGAAAACTTCTGCTGAAATATGGAGATTGTTATTGAAATCCCACAGTCGTTTCTGTTCTCCTGATACTGATTTCTCGATAACGTCTGAGAAATGGTACTTTGAAATTTTTCGCCACATCCCATCGCTTTTCTGTTCTCCTGATACTAATATCAGAATTTCTCTCTTCTCGGAATAGTATGAAAGCTCTTGCCGAAATATGGAGTCGTTTCTGTTCTCCTGATACTGATTCCTTGATAACGTCTAAGAAATGGATTTGAAAATTTTTCGCCCTATCCTATCGCTTTTCTGTTCTCCTGATACTTATATCAGAATTATTCTGTTTTCGGAAGAGAATGAATACTTTCGCTGAAATATGGAGATTGTTATTGAAAACCCACAGTCGTTTCTGCTCTCCTGATACTGATTCCTCGATAACGTCTGAGAAATGGATTTGAAAATTTTTCGCCACATCCTACCGCTTTTCTGTTCTCCTGATACTAATATCAGAATTATTCTGTTTTCGAAATAGAATGAAAACTTTTGCTGGAATATGGAGATTTTTATTGAAAACCAACAGTCGTTTCTGCTCTCCTGATACTGATTCCTCGATAACGTCTAAGAAATGGATTTGAAAATTTTTCGCCACATCCTATCGCTTTTCTGTTCTCCTGATACTAATATCAGAATTATTTTGTTTTCGGAATAGTATGAAAACTTTCGCTGAAATATGGAGATTGTTATTGGAAACCCACAGTCGTTTCTGCTCTCCTGATACTGATTCCTCGATAACGTCTAAGAAATGGATTTGAAAATTGTACGCCACATCCTATCGCATTTCTGTTCTTCTGATACTAATATCAGAATTATTCTGTTTTCGAAATAGCATGAAAACTTTCGCTGCAATATGGAGATTGTTATTGAAAACCCACAGTCGTTTCTGCTCTCCTGATACTGATTCCTCGATAACGTCTGAGAAATGGATTTGAAAATTTTTCGCCACATCCTACCGCTTTTCTGTTCTCCTGATACTAATATCAGAATTATTCTGTTTTCGAAATAGAATGGAAACTTTTGCTGGAATATGGAGATTTTTATTGAAAACCAACAGTCGTTTCTGCTCTCCTGATACTGATTCCTCGATAACGTCTAAGAAATGGATTTGAAAATTTTTCGCCACATCCTATCGCTTTTCTGTTCTCCTGATACTGATATCAGAATTATACTGTTTTCGAAATAGAATGAAAACTTTCGCTGAAATATTGAGATTGTTTTCGAAAACCCACAGTCGTTTCTGCTTTCCTGATACTGATTCCTCGATAACGTCTAAGAAATGGATTTAAAAATTTCACGCCATATCCTATCGCATTTCTGTTCTCCTGATACTAATATCAGAATTATTCTGTTTTCGGAATAGAATGAAAACTATCGCTGAAATATGGAGATTGTTATTGAAAACCCACAGTCGTTTCTCCCCTCCTGATACTGATTCCTCGATAACGTCTAAGAAATGGATTTAAAAATTTCACGCCATATCCTATCGCATTTCTGTTCTCCTGATACTAATATCAGAAATATTCTGTTTTCGGAATAGAATGAAAACTTTCGCTGAAATATGGAGATTGTTATTGAAAACCCACAGTCGTTTCTGTTCTCCTGATACTGATTTCCCGATAACGTCTGAGAAATGGTACTTTGAAATTTTTCGCCACTTCCTATCGCATTTCTGTTCTCCTGATACTAATATCAGAATTATTCTGTTTTCGGAATAGAATGAAAACTTTCGCTGAAATATGGAGATTGTTATTGAAAACCCACAGTCGTTTCTCCCCTCCTGATACTGATTCCTCGATAACGTCTAAGAAATGGATTTAAAAATTTCACGCCATATCCTATCGCATTTCTGTTCTCCTGATACTAATATCAGAATTATTCTGTTTTCGGAATAGAATGAAAACTTTCGCTGAAATATGGAGATTGTTATTGAAAACCCACAGTCGTTTCTGTTCTCCTGATACTGATTTCCCGATAACGTCTGAGAAATGGTACTTTGAAATTTTTCGCCACATCCTATCGCATTTCTGTTCTCCTGATACTAATATCAGAATTATTCTGTTTTCGGAATAGAATGAAAACTTTCGCTGAAATATGGAGATTGTTATTGAAAACCCACAGTCGTTTCTCCCCTCCTGATACTGATTCCTCGATAACGTCTAAGAAATGGATTTAAAAATTTCACGCCATATCCTATCGCATTTCTGTTCTCCTGATACTAATATCAGAATTATTCTGTTTTCGGAATAGAATGAAAACTTTCGCTGAAATATGGAGATTGTTATTGAAAACCCACAGTCGTTTCTGTTCTCCTGATACTGATTTCTCGATAACGTCTAAGAAATGGATTTAAAAATTTCACGCCATATCCTATCGCATTTCTGTTCTCCTGATACTAATATCAGAATTATTCTGTTTTCGAAATAGAATGAAAACTTTTGCTGAAATATGGAGATTGTTATTGAAATCCCACAGTCGTTTCTGTTCTCCTGATACTGATTTCTCGATAACGTCTGAGAAATGGTACTTTGAAATTTTTCGCCACATCCCATCGCTTTTCTGTTCTCCTGATACTAATATCAGAATTTCTCTCTTCTCGGAATAGAATGAAAGCTCTTGCCGAAATATGGAGTCGTTTCTGTTCTCCTGATACTGATTCCTTGATAACGTCTAAGAAATGGATTCGAAAATTTTTCGCCCTATCCTATCGCTTTTCTGTTCTCCTGATATCAGAATTATTCTGTTTTCGGAATAGAATGAATACTTTCGCTGAAATATGGAGATTGTTATTGAAAACCCACAGTCGTTTCTGCTCTCCTGATACTGATTCCTGATAACGTCTAAGAAATGGATTTGAAGATTTTTCGCCCTATCCTATCACTTTTCTGTTCTCCTGATACTGATATCGGAATAGAATGAAAACTTTCGCTAAAATATGGAGATTGTTATTGAAAACCCACAGTCGTTTCTGATCTCCTGATACTGATTCCTTGTTATTCTCCACTATTCTCCACTAGGCAATGCCGTAAGGGCTCTAAATACTGAATTTGAGGCCTCTATGACAAAGTCGAATTTTGGGTCTGAAAAATTAGCAAGGCAACCCCTTTGAACTTTTTTCAAAAATTTTCAGGCGTCAGAATGGACTGAAATCTTGCATACGGAGTGTTTCCAACATGCTGAACACGAATCTGAAGTCAAAACAGCCGTATTCCTATTAGTTTTCGAGATATGAGCATTTTTCGAAAAAAAAAAATCCAAGATCCAAAATCGTCAAAAATGACTCGAAACGTTCAAATTCGTGTGCAGAATGCACTTATCGACTCGATTTAGCAGAATTCTCGATCGTTTTCGAGTTATCAAGACGTAAAAAAGTTCAGCCCGAAGTGGGGTCAAAAATTGCTACTTTTTTATCTTTGGGAGTAGAGAGCTGTGCTTCTATTCCCCACTAGGCAATGCCCTGAGGGCCCTAAATACTGAATTGGATGCCTCTACGACAAAGTCGAATATTAGGTCTGAAAAATTACCAAGGCTAACCCCTTTGAACTTTTTTCAAAAATTTTCAGTCGTCCGAATGGGCTGAGATCTTGCACACAGGGTGTTTCTGATGTGCTGAGTCCGAATCTGAAGTCAAAAGGGCCGTATTTCTAGTAGTTTCCGAGATATGAGCATTTTTCGAGAAAAAAATCGTGCTTCAAAATCGCTGAAAATTCATCAAAACGTTCTCATTCGTGTGCAGAATACGTGTATCGACTCGATTTTGCAATATGCTGAAATAAGGAGATCGTTATTGAAAACCCACAGTCGTTTCTACTCTCCTGATACTGATTCCTCGATAACGTCTAAGAAATGGATTTGAAAATTTCACGCCACATCCTATCGCATTTCTGTTCTCCTGATACTAATATCAGAATTATTCTGTTTTCGAAATAGAATGAAAACTTTTGCTGAAATATGGAGATTGTTATTGAAAACCCACAGCCTTTTCTGCTCTCCTGATACTGATTCCTCGATAACGTCTAAGAAATGGATTTGAAAATTTTTCGCCACATCCTATCGCTTTTCTGTTCTCCTGATACTAATATCAGAATTATTTTGTTTTCGGAATAGAATGAAAACTTTCGCTGAAATATGGAGATTGTTATTGGAAACCCACAGTCGTTTCTGCTCTCCTGATACTGATTCCTCGATAACGTCTAAGAAATGGATTTGAAAATTGTACGCCACATCCTATCGCTTTTCTGTTCGCCTGATACTAATATCAGAATTATACTGTTTTCGAAATAGCATGAAAACTTTCGCTGCAATATGGAGATTGTTATTGAAAACCCACAGTCGTTTCTGATCTCCTGATACTGATTCCTTGTTATTCTCCACTATTCTCCACTAGGCAATGCCGTAAGGGCTCTAAATACTGAATTTGAGGCCTCTATGACAAAGTCGAATTTTGGGTCTGAAAAATTAGCAAGGCAACCCCTTTGAACTTTTTTCAAAAATTTTCAGGCGTCAGAATGGACTGAAATCTTGCATACGGAGTGTTTCCAACATGCTGAACACGAATCTGAAGTCAAAACAGCCGTATTCCTATTAGTTTTCGAGATATGAGCATTTTTCGAAAAAAAAAAATCCAAGATCCAAAATCGTCAAAAATGACTCGAAACGTTCAAATTCGTGTGCAGAATGCACTTATCGACTCGATTTAGCAGAATTCTCGATCGTTTTCGAGTTATCAAGACGTAAAAAAGTTCAGCCCGAAGTGGGGTCAAAAATTGCTACTTTTTTATCTTTGGGAGTAGAGAGCTGTGCTTCTATTCCCCACTAGGCAATGCCCTGAGGGCCCTAAATACTGAATTGGATGCCTCTACGACAAAGTCGAATATTAGGTCTGAAAAATTACCAAGGCTAACCCCTTTGAACTTTTTTCAAAAATTTTCAGTCGTCCGAATGGGCTGAGATCTTGCACACAGGGTGTTTCTGATGTGCTGAGTCCGAATCTGAAGTCAAAAGGGCCGTATTTCTAGTAGTTTCCGAGATATGAGCATTTTTCGAGAAAAAAATCGTGCTTCAAAATCGCTGAAAATTCATCAAAACGTTCTCATTCGTGTGCAGAATACGTGTATCGACTCGATTTTGCAATATGCTGAAATAAGGAGATCGTTATTGAAAACCCACAGTCGTTTCTACTCTCCTGATACTGATTCCTCGATAACGTCTAAGAAATGGATTTGAAAATTTCACGCCACATCCTATCGCATTTCTGTTCTCCTGATACTAATATCAGAATTATTCTGTTTTCGAAATAGAATGAAAACTTTCGCTGAAATATGGAGATTGTTATTGAAAACCCACAGCCTTTTCTGCTCTCCTGATACTGATTCCTCGATAACGTCTAAGAAATGGATTTGAAAATTTTTCGCCACATCCTATCGCTTTTCTGTTCTCCTGATACTAATATCAGAATTATTTTGTTTTCGGAATAGAATGAAAACTTTCGCTGAAATATGGAGATTGTTATTGGAAACCCACAGTCGTTTCTGCTCTCCTGATACTGATTCCTCGATAACGTCTAAGAAATGGATTTGAAAATTGTACGCCACATCCTATCGCTTTTCTGTTCGCCTGATACTAATATCAGAATTATACTGTTTTCGAAATAGCATGAAAACTTTCGCTGCAATATGGAGATTGTTATTGAAAACCCACAGTCGTTTCTGCTCTCCTGATACTGATTCCTCGATAACGTCTGAGAAACGGATTTGAAAATTTTACGCCACATCCTACCGCTTTTCTGTTCTCCTGATGCTAATATCAGAATTATTCTGTTTTCGAAATAGAATGAAAACTTTTGCTGGAATATGGAGATTGTTATTGAAAACCCACAGTCGTTTCTGCTCTCCTGATACTGATTCCTCGATAACGTCTGAGAAATGGATTTGAAAATTTTTCGCCACATCCTACCGCTTTTCTGTTCTCCTGATACTAATATCAGAATTATTCTGTTTTCGAAATGGAATGAAAACTTTTGCTGGAATATGGAGATTTTTATTGAAAACCAACAGTCGTTTCTGCTCTCCTGATACTGATTCCTCGATAACGTCTAAGAAATGGATTTGAAAATTTTTCGCCACATCCTATCGCTTTTCTGTTCTCCTGATACTAATATCAGAATTATTTTGTTTTCAAAATAGAATGAAAACTTTCGCTGAAATATGGAGATTGTTATTGGAAACCCACAGTCGTTTCTGCTCTCCTGATACTGATTCCTCGATAACGTCTAAGAAATGGATTTGAAAATTGTACGCCACATCCTATCGCATTTCTGTTCTCCTGATACTAATATCAGAATTATTCTGTTTTCGAAATAGAATGAAAACTTTTGCTGAAATATGGACATTGTTATTGGAAACCCACAGTCGTTTCTGCTCTCCTGATACTGATTCCTCGATAACGTCTGAGAAATGGATTTGAAAATTTTTCGCCACATCCTACCGCTTTTCTGTTCTCCTGATACTAATATCAGAATTATTCTGTTTTCGAAATAGAATGAAAACTTTTGCTGGAATATGGAGATTTTTATTGAAATTCAACAGTCGTTTCTGTTCTCCTGATACTGATTTCCCGATAACGTCTGAGAAATGGTACTTTGAAATTTTTCGCCACATCCTATCGCATTTCTGTTCTCCTGATACTAATATCAGAATTATTCTGTTTTCGGAATAGAATGAAAACTTTCGCTGAAATATGGAGATTGTTATTGAAAACCCACAGTCGTTTCTCCCCTCCTGATACTGATTCCTCGATAACGTCTAAGAAATGGATTTAAAAATTTCACGCCATATCCTATCGCATTTCTGTTCTCCTGATACTAATATCAGAATTATTCTGTTTTCGAAATAGAATGAAAACTTTTGCTGGAATATGGAGATTTTTATTGAAATTCAACAGTCGTTTCTGCTCTCCTGATACTGATTCCTCGATAACGTCTAAGAAATGGATTTGAAAATTCTCCGCCACATCCTATCGCTTTTCTGTTCTCCTGATACTGATATCAGAATTATACTGTTTTCGAAATAGAATGAAAACTTTCGCTGAAATATGGAGATTGTTATTGGAAACCCACAGTCGTTTCTGCTCTCCTGATACTGATTCCTCGATAACGTCTAAGAAATGGATTTGAAAATTGTACGCCACATCCTATCGCTTTTCTGTTCGCCTGATACTAATATCAGAATTATTCTGTTTTCGAAATAGCATGAAAACTTTCGCTGCAATATGGAGATTGTTATTGAAAACCCACAGTCGTTTCTGCTCTCCTGATACTGATTCCTCGATAACGTCTGAGAAACGGATTTGAAAATTTTACGCCACATCCTACCGCTTTTCTGTTCTCCTGATACTAATATCAGAATTATTCTGTTTTCGAAATGGAATGAAAACTTTTGCTGGAATATGGAGATTTTTATTGAAAACCAACAGTCGTTTCTGCTCTCCTGATACTGATTCCTCGATAACGTCTAAGAAATGGATTTGAAAATTTTTCGCCACATCCTATCGCTTTTCTGTTCTCCTGATACTAATATCAGAATTATTTTGTTTTCAAAATAGAATGAAAACTTTCGCTGAAATATGGAGATTGTTATTGGAAACCCACAGTCGTTTCTGCTCTCCTGATACTGATTCCTCGATAACGTCTGAGAAACGGATTTGAAAATTTTACGCCACATCCTACCGCTTTTCTGTTCTCCTGATGCTAATATCAGAATTATTCTGTTTTCGAAATAGAATGAAAACTTTTGCTGGAATATGGAGATTGTTATTGAAAACCCACAGTCGTGTCTGCTCTCCTGATACTGATTCCTCGATAACGTCTGAGAAATGGATTTGAAAGTTTTTCGCCACATCCTACCGCTTTTCTGTTCTCCTGATACTAATATCAGAATTATTCTGTTTTCGAAATGGAATGAAAACTTTTGCTGGAATATGGAGATTTTTATTGAAAACCAACAGTCGTTTCTGCTCTCCTGATACTGATTCCTCGATAACGTCTAAGAAATGGATTTGAAAATTTTTCGCCACATCCTATCGCTTTTCTGTTCTCCTGATACTAATATCAGAATTATTTTGTTTTCAAAATAGAATGAAAACTTTCGCTGAAATATGGAGATTGTTATTGGAAACCCACAGTCGTTTCTGCTCTCCTGATACTGATTCCTCGATAACGTCTAAGAAATGGATTTGAAAATTGTACGCCACATCCTATCGCATTTCTGTTCTCCTGATACTAATATCAGAATTATTCTGTTTTCGAAATAGAATGAAAACTTTTGCTGAAATATGGACATTGTTATTGAAAACCCACAGTCGTTTCTGCTCTCCTGATACTGATTCCTCGATAACGTCTGAGAAATGGATTTGAAAATTTTTCGCCACATCCTACCGCTTTTCTGTTCTCCTGATACTAATATCAGAATTATTCTGTTTTCGAAATAGAATGAAAACTTTTGCTGGAATATGGAGATTTTTATTGAAATTCAACAGTCGTTTCTGCTCTCCTGATACTGATTCCTCGATAACGTCTAAGAAATGGATTTGAAAATTCTTCGCCACATCCTATCGCTTTTCTGTTCTCCTGATACTGATATCAGAATTATACTGTTTTCGAAATAGAATGAAAACTTTCGCTGAAATATGGAGATTGTTATTGAAAACCCACAGTCGTTTCTGCTCTCCTGATACTGATTCCTCGATAACGTCTGAGAAATGGATTTGAAAATTTTTCGCCACATCCTACCGCTTTTCTGTTCTCCTGATACTAATATCAGAATTATTCTGTTTTCGAAATAGAATGAAAACTTTTGCTGGAATATGGAGATTTTTATTGAAATTCAACAGTCGTTTCTGCTCTCCTGATACTGATTCCTCGATAACGTCTAAGAAATGGATTTGAAAATTCTTCGCCACATCCTATCGCTTTTCTGTTCTCCTGATACTAATATCAGAATTATTCTGTTTTCGGAATAGAATGAAAACTATCGCTGAAATATGGAGATTGTTATTGAAAACCCACAGTCGTTTCTGCTCTCCTGATACTGATTTCTCGATAACGTCTGAGAAATGGTACTTTGAAATTTTTCGCCACATCCTATCGCATTTCTGTTCTCCTGATACTAATATCAGAATTTCTCTCTTCTCGGAATAGAATGAGAGCTCTTGCCGAAATATGGAGATTTTTATTGAAAACCCACAGTCGTTTCTGTTCTCCTGATACTGATTTCTCGATAACGTCTGAGGAATGGTACTTTGAAATTTTTCGCCACATCCTATCGCATTTCTGTTCTCCTGATACTGATATCAGGATTATACTTTTTTCGAAATAGTATGAAAACTTTTGCTGAAATATGGAAATTGTTATTGAAAACCCACAGTCGTTTCTGTTCTCCTGATACTGATTCCTCGATAACTTCTAAGAAATGGATTTGAAAATCTCACGCCATATCCTATCGCATTTCTGCTCTCCTGATACTAATATCAGAATTATTCTGTTCTCGAAATAGAATGAAAACTTTTGCTGAAATATGAAGATTGTTATTGAAAACCCACAGTCGTTTCTGATCTCCTGATACTGATTCCTCGATAACGTCTAAGAAATGGATTTGAAAATTGTACGCCACATCCTATCGCATTTCTGTTCTCCTGATACTAATATCAGAATTTTTCTGTTTTCGGAATAGAATGAAAACTATCGCTGGAATATGGAGATTTTTATTGAAAACCAACAGTCGTTTCTGCTCTCCTGATACTGATTCCTCGATAACGTCTAAGAAATGGATTTGAAAATTTTTCGCCACATCCTATCGCTTTTCTGTTCTCCTGATACTAATATCAGAATTATTTTGTTTTCGGAATAGAATGAAAACTTTCGCTGAAATATGGAGATTGTTATTGGAAACCCACAGTCGTTTCTGCTCTCCTGATACTGATTCCTCGATAACGTCTAAGAAATGGATTTGAAAATTTTTCGCCACATCCTACCGCTTTTCTGTTCTCCTGATACTAATATCAGAATTATTCTGTTTTCGAAATAGAATGAAAACTTTTGCTGGAATATGGAGATTTTTATTGAAAACTAACAGTCGTTTCTGCTCTCTTGATACTGATTCCTCGATAACGCCTAAGAAATGGATTTGAAAATTTTTCGCCACATCCTATCGCATTTCTGTTTTCCTGATACTAATATCAGAATTATTCTGTTTTCGGAATAGAATGAAAACTATCGCTGGAATATGGAGATTTTTATTGAAAACCAACAGTCGTTTCTGCTCTCCTGATACTGATTCCTCGATAACGTCTAAGAGATGGATTTGAAAATTTTTCGCCACATCCTATCGCTTTTCTGTTCTCCTGATACTAATATCAGAATTATTTTGTTTTCGGAATAGAATGAAAACTTTCGCTGAAATATGGAGATTGTTATTGAAAACCCACAGTCGTTTCTGCTCTCCTGATACTGATTCCTCGATAACGTCTAAGAAATGGATTTGAAAATTTTTCGCCACATCCTACCGCTTTTCTGTTCTCCTGATACTAATATCAGAATTATTCTGTTTTCGAAATAGAATGAAAACTTTTGCTGGAATATGGAGATTTTTATTGAAAACTAACAGTCGTTTCTGCTCTCTTGATACTGATTCCTCGATAACGTCTAAGAAATGGATTTGAAAATTGTACGCCACATCCTATCGCATTTCTGTTCTCCTGATACTAATATCAGAATTATTCTGTTTTCGAAATAGAATGAAAACTTTTGCTGAAATATGGACATTGTTATTGAAAACCCACAGTCGTTTCTGCTCTCCTGATACTGATTCCTCGATAACGTCTGAGAAATGGATTTGAAAATTTTTCGCCACATCCTACCGCTTTTCTGTTCTCCTGATACTGATATCAGAATTATACTGTTTTCGAAATAGAATGAAAACTTTCGCTGAAATATTGAGTCTGCTTTCCTGATACTGATTCCTCGATAACGTCTAAGAAATGGATTTGAAATTTTTACGCCACATCCTATCGCATTTCTGTTCTCCTGATACTTATATCAGAATTATTCTGTTTTCGTAATAAAATGAAAACTTTCGCTGAAATATGGAGATTGTTATTGAAAACCCAGAGTCGTTTCTGTTCTCCTGATACTGATTTCTCGATAACGTCTGAGAAATGGTACTTTGAAATTTTTCGCCACATCCCATCGCTTTTCTGTTCCCCTGATACTAATATCAGAATTTCTCTCTTCTCGGAATAGAATGAAAGCTCTTGCCGAAATATGGAGATTGTTATTGAAAACCCACAGTCGTTTCTGTTCTCCTGATACTGAATTCTCGATAACGTCTGAGAAATGGTACTTTGAAATTTTTCGCCACATCCTATCGCATTTCTGTTCTCCTAATACTAATATCAGAATTTTTCTGTTTTCGGAATAGAATGAAAACTATCGCTGAAATATGGAGATTGTTATTGAAAACCCACAGTCGTTTCTGTTCTCCTGATACTGATTCCTCGATAACGTCTAAGAAATGGATTTGAAAATTTTTCGCCACATCCTATCGCATTTCTGTTCTCCTGATACTAATATCAGAATTTTTCTGTTTTCGGAATAGAATGAAAACTATCGCTGAAATATGGAGATTGTTATTGAAAACCCACAGTCGTTTCTGTTCTCCTGATACTGATTTCTCGATAACGTCTGAGAAATGGTACTTTGAAATATTTCGTCACATCCTATCGCATTTCTGTTCTCCTGATACTGATATCAGGATTATACTGTTTTCGAAATAGTATGAAAACTTTTGCTGAAATATGGAGATTGTTATTGAAAACCCACAGTCGTTTCTGATCTCCTGATACTGATTCCTCGATAACGTCTAAGAAATGGATTTGGAAATTGTACACCACATCCTATCGCATTTCTGTTCTCCTGATACTAATATCAGGATTATACTGTTTTCGAAATAGAATGAAAACTTTCGCTGAAATATTGAGATTGTTCTCGAAAACCCACAGTCGTTTCTGCTCTCCTGATACTGATTCCTTGATAACGTCTAAGAAATGGACTGAAAATTTTAAGCCACATCCTATCGCTTTCCTGTTCTCCTGATACTAATATCAGAATTATTCTGTTTTCGAAATAGAATGAAAACTTTCGCTGAAATATGGAGATTGTTATTGAAAACCCACAGTCGTTTCTGCTCTCCTGATACTGATTTCTCGATAACGTCTAAGAAATGGATTTGAAAATTTTACGCCACATCCTATCGCATTTCTGTTCTCCTGATACTAATATCAGAATTATTCTGTTTTCGGAATAGAATGAAAACTTTCGCTGAAATACGGAGATTGTTATTGAAAACCCACAGTCGTTTCTGTTCTCCTGATACTGATTTCTCGATAACGTCTGAGAAATGGTACTTTGAAATTTATCGCCACATCCTATCGCATTTCTGTTCTCCTGATACTGATATCAGGATTATACTGTTTTCGAAATAGTATGGAAACTTTTGCTGAAATATGGAGATTGTTATTGAAAACCCACAGTCGTTTCTGTTCTCCTGATACTGATTTCTCGATAACGTCTGAGAAATGTTACTTTGAAATTTTTCGCCACATCCTATCGCATTTCTGTTCTCCTGATACTAATATCAGAATTTTTCTGTTTTCGGAATAGAATGAAAACTATCGCTGAAATATGGAGATTGTTATTGAAAACCCACAGTCGTTTCTGCTCTCCTGATACTGATTCCTCCATAACGTCTGAGAAATGGATTTGAAAATTTCACGCCATATCCTATCGCATTTCTGTTCTCCTGATACTAATATCAGAATTGTTCTGTTTTCGGAAAAGAATGAAAACTTTCGCTGAAATATGGAGATTGTTATTGAAAACCCACAGTCGTTTCTGCTCTCCTGATACTGATTCCTCGATAACGTCTGAGAAATGGATTTGGAAATTTTCCGCCACATCCTATCGCATTTCTGTTCTCCTGATACTAATATCAGAATTATTCTGTTTTCGAAATAGAATGAAATCTTTTGCTGAAATATGGAGATTGTTATTGAAAACCCACAGCCTTTTCTGCTCTCCTGATACTGATTCCTTGATAACGTCTGAGAAATGGATTTGAAAATTTTACGCCACATCCTATCGCATTTCTGTTCTCCTGATACTTATATCAGAATTATTCTGTTTTCGGAATAGAATGAAAACTTTCGCTGAAATATGGAGATTGTTATTGAAAACCCACAGTCGTTTCTGTTCTCATGATACTGATTTCTCGATAACGTCTGAGAAATGGTACTTTGAAATTTTTCGCCACATCCCATCGCTTTTCTGTTCTCCTGATACTAATATCAGAATTTCTCTCTTCTCGGAATAGAATGAAAGCTCTTGCTGAAATATGAAGATTGTTATTGAAAACCCACAGTCGTTTCTGATCTCCTGATACTGATTCCTCGATAACGTCTAAGAAATGGATTTGAAAATTGTACGCCACATCCTATCGCATTTCTGTTCTCCTGATACTGATATCAGAATTATACTGTTTTCGAAATAGAATAAAAACTTTCGCTGAAATATTGAGATTGTTCTCGAAAACCCACAGTCGTTTCTGCTTTCCTGATACTGATTCCTCGATAACGTCTAAGAAATGGTTTTGAAAATTTTTCGCCACATCCTATCACTTTTCTGTTTTCCTGATACTAATATCGAAATTATTCTGTTTTCGAAATAGAATGAAAACTTTCGCTGAAATATGGAGATTGTTATTGAAAACCCACAGTCGTTTCTCCCCTCCTGATACTGATTCCTCGATAACGTCTAAGAAATGGATTTAAAAATTTCACGCCATATCCTATCGCATTTCTGTTCTCCTGATACTGATATCAGAATTATACTGTTTTCGAAATAGAATGAAAACTTTCGCTGAAATATGGAGATTGTTATTGGAAACCCACAGTCGTTTCTGCTCTCCTGATACTGATTCCTCGATAACGTCTAAGAAATGGATTTGAAAATTGTACGCCACATCCTATCGCTTTTCTGTTCGCCTGATACTAATATCAGAATTATTCTGTTTTCGAAATAGCATGAAAACTTTCGCTGCAATATGGAGATTGTTATTGAAAACCCACAGTCGTTTCTGCTCTCCTGATACTGATTCCTCGATAACGTCTGAGAAACGGATTTGAAAATTTTACGCCACATCCTACCGCTTTTCTGTTCTCCTGATACTAATATCAGAATTATTCTGTTTTCGAAATGGAATGAAAACTTTTGCTGGAATATGGAGATTTTTATTGAAAACCAACAGTCGTTTCTGCTCTCCTGATACTGATTCCTCGATAACGTCTAAGAAATGGATTTGAAAATTTTTCGCCACATCCTATCGCTTTTCTGTTCTCCTGATACTAATATCAGAATTATTTTGTTTTCAAAATAGAATGAAAACTTTCGCTGAAATATGGAGATTGTTATTGGAAACCCACAGTCGTTTCTGCTCTCCTGATACTGATTCCTCGATAACGTCTGAGAAACGGATTTGAAAATTTTACGCCACATCCTACCGCTTTTCTGTTCTCCTGATGCTAATATCAGAATTATTCTGTTTTCGAAATAGAATGAAAACTTTTGCTGGAATATGGAGATTGTTATTGAAAACCCACAGTCGTGTCTGCTCTCCTGATACTGATTCCTCGATAACGTCTGAGAAATGGATTTGAAAGTTTTTCGCCACATCCTACCGCTTTTCTGTTCTCCTGATACTAATATCAGAATTATTCTGTTTTCGAAATGGAATGAAAACTTTTGCTGGAATATGGAGATTTTTATTGAAAACCAACAGTCGTTTCTGCTCTCCTGATACTGATTCCTCGATAACGTCTAAGAAATGGATTTGAAAATTTTTCGCCACATCCTATCGCTTTTCTGTTCTCCTGATACTAATATCAGAATTATTTTGTTTTCAAAATAGAATGAAAACTTTCGCTGAAATATGGAGATTGTTATTGGAAACCCACAGTCGTTTCTGCTCTCCTGATACTGATTCCTCGATAACGTCTAAGAAATGGATTTGAAAATTGTACGCCACATCCTATCGCATTTCTGTTCTCCTGATACTAATATCAGAATTATTCTGTTTTCGAAATAGAATGAAAACTTTTGCTGAAATATGGACATTGTTATTGAAAACCCACAGTCGTTTCTGCTCTCCTGATACTGATTCCTCGATAACGTCTGAGAAATGGATTTGAAAATTTTTCGCCACATCCTACCGCTTTTCTGTTCTCCTGATACTAATATCAGAATTATTCTGTTTTCGAAATAGAATGAAAACTTTTGCTGGAATATGGAGATTTTTATTGAAATTCAACAGTCGTTTCTGCTCTCCTGATACTGATTCCTCGATAACGTCTAAGAAATGGATTTGAAAATTCTTCGCCACATCCTATCGCTTTTCTGTTCTCCTGATACTGATATCAGAATTATACTGTTTTCGAAATAGAATGAAAACTTTCGCTGAAATATGGAGATTGTTATTGAAAACCCACAGTCGTTTCTGCTCTCCTGATACTGATTCCTCGATAACGTCTGAGAAATGGATTTGAAAATTTTTCGCCACATCCTACCGCTTTTCTGTTCTCCTGATACTAATATCAGAATTATTCTGTTTTCGAAATAGAATGAAAACTTTTGCTGGAATATGGAGATTTTTATTGAAATTCAACAGTCGTTTCTGCTCTCCTGATACTGATTCCTCGATAACGTCTAAGAAATGGATTTGAAAATTCTTCGCCACATCCTATCGCTTTTCTGTTCTCCTGATACTAATATCAGAATTATTCTGTTTTCGGAATAGAATGAAAACTATCGCTGAAATATGGAGATTGTTATTGAAAACCCACAGTCGTTTCTGCTCTCCTGATACTGATTTCTCGATAACGTCTGAGAAATGGTACTTTGAAATTTTTCGCCACATCCTATCGCATTTCTGTTCTCCTGATACTAATATCAGAATTTCTCTCTTCTCGGAATAGAATGAGAGCTCTTGCCGAAATATGGAGATTTTTATTGAAAACCCACAGTCGTTTCTGTTCTCCTGATACTGATTTCTCGATAACGTCTGAGGAATGGTACTTTGAAATTTTTCGCCACATCCTATCGCATTTCTGTTCTCCTGATACTGATATCAGGATTATACTTTTTTCGAAATAGTATGAAAACTTTTGCTGAAATATGGAAATTGTTATTGAAAACCCACAGTCGTTTCTGTTCTCCTGATACTGATTCCTCGATAACTTCTAAGAAATGGATTTGAAAATCTCACGCCATATCCTATCGCATTTCTGCTCTCCTGATACTAATATCAGAATTATTCTGTTCTCGAAATAGAATGAAAACTTTTGCTGAAATATGAAGATTGTTATTGAAAACCCACAGTCGTTTCTGATCTCCTGATACTGATTCCTCGATAACGTCTAAGAAATGGATTTGAAAATTGTACGCCACATCCTATCGCATTTCTGTTCTCCTGATACTAATATCAGAATTTTTCTGTTTTCGGAATAGAATGAAAACTATCGCTGGAATATGGAGATTTTTATTGAAAACCAACAGTCGTTTCTGCTCTCCTGATACTGATTCCTCGATAACGTCTAAGAAATGGATTTGAAAATTTTTCGCCACATCCTATCGCTTTTCTGTTCTCCTGATACTAATATCAGAATTATTTTGTTTTCGGAATAGAATGAAAACTTTCGCTGAAATATGGAGATTGTTATTGGAAACCCACAGTCGTTTCTGCTCTCCTGATACTGATTCCTCGATAACGTCTAAGAAATGGATTTGAAAATTTTTCGCCACATCCTACCGCTTTTCTGTTCTCCTGATACTAATATCAGAATTATTCTGTTTTCGAAATAGAATGAAAACTTTTGCTGGAATATGGAGATTTTTATTGAAAACTAACAGTCGTTTCTGCTCTCTTGATACTGATTCCTCGATAACGCCTAAGAAATGGATTTGAAAATTTTTCGCCACATCCTATCGCATTTCTGTTTTCCTGATACTAATATCAGAATTATTCTGTTTTCGGAATAGAATGAAAACTATCGCTGGAATATGGAGATTTTTATTGAAAACCAACAGTCGTTTCTGCTCTCCTGATACTGATTCCTCGATAACGTCTAAGAGATGGATTTGAAAATTTTTCGCCACATCCTATCGCTTTTCTGTTCTCCTGATACTAATATCAGAATTATTTTGTTTTCGGAATAGAATGAAAACTTTCGCTGAAATATGGAGATTGTTATTGAAAACCCACAGTCGTTTCTGCTCTCCTGATACTGATTCCTCGATAACGTCTAAGAAATGGATTTGAAAATTTTTCGCCACATCCTACCGCTTTTCTGTTCTCCTGATACTAATATCAGAATTATTCTGTTTTCGAAATAGAATGAAAACTTTTGCTGGAATATGGAGATTTTTATTGAAAACTAACAGTCGTTTCTGCTCTCTTGATACTGATTCCTCGATAACGTCTAAGAAATGGATTTGAAAATTGTACGCCACATCCTATCGCATTTCTGTTCTCCTGATACTAATATCAGAATTATTCTGTTTTCGAAATAGAATGAAAACTTTTGCTGAAATATGGACATTGTTATTGAAAACCCACAGTCGTTTCTGCTCTCCTGATACTGATTCCTCGATAACGTCTGAGAAATGGATTTGAAAATTTTTCGCCACATCCTACCGCTTTTCTGTTCTCCTGATACTGATATCAGAATTATACTGTTTTCGAAATAGAATGAAAACTTTCGCTGAAATATTGAGTCTGCTTTCCTGATACTGATTCCTCGATAACGTCTAAGAAATGGATTTGAAATTTTTACGCCACATCCTATCGCATTTCTGTTCTCCTGATACTTATATCAGAATTATTCTGTTTTCGTAATAAAATGAAAACTTTCGCTGAAATATGGAGATTGTTATTGAAAACCCAGAGTCGTTTCTGTTCTCCTGATACTGATTTCTCGATAACGTCTGAGAAATGGTACTTTGAAATTTTTCGCCACATCCCATCGCTTTTCTGTTCCCCTGATACTAATATCAGAATTTCTCTCTTCTCGGAATAGAATGAAAGCTCTTGCCGAAATATGGAGATTGTTATTGAAAACCCACAGTCGTTTCTGTTCTCCTGATACTGAATTCTCGATAACGTCTGAGAAATGGTACTTTGAAATTTTTCGCCACATCCTATCGCATTTCTGTTCTCCTAATACTAATATCAGAATTTTTCTGTTTTCGGAATAGAATGAAAACTATCGCTGAAATATGGAGATTGTTATTGAAAACCCACAGTCGTTTCTGTTCTCCTGATACTGATTCCTCGATAACGTCTAAGAAATGGATTTGAAAATTTTTCGCCACATCCTATCGCATTTCTGTTCTCCTGATACTAATATCAGAATTTTTCTGTTTTCGGAATAGAATGAAAACTATCGCTGAAATATGGAGATTGTTATTGAAAACCCACAGTCGTTTCTGTTCTCCTGATACTGATTTCTCGATAACGTCTGA
This sequence comes from Gastrophysa polygoni, assembly GCA_963576655.1. Lineage (NCBI taxonomy): Eukaryota > Metazoa > Arthropoda > Insecta > Coleoptera > Chrysomelidae > Gastrophysa > Gastrophysa polygoni. The sequence continues at coordinate 85,716 of OY755083.1, forward strand.
GAAATGGTACTTTGAAATATTTCGTCACATCCTATCGCATTTCTGTTCTCCTGATACTGATATCAGGATTATACTGTTTTCGAAATAGTATGAAAACTTTTGCTGAAATATGGAGATTGTTATTGAAAACCCACAGTCGTTTCTGATCTCCTGATACTGATTCCTCGATAACGTCTAAGAAATGGATTTGGAAATTGTACACCACATCCTATCGCATTTCTGTTCTCCTGATACTAATATCAGGATTATACTGTTTTCGAAATAGAATGAAAACTTTCGCTGAAATATTGAGATTGTTCTCGAAAACCCACAGTCGTTTCTGCTCTCCTGATACTGATTCCTTGATAACGTCTAAGAAATGGACTGAAAATTTTAAGCCACATCCTATCGCTTTCCTGTTCTCCTGATACTAATATCAGAATTATTCTGTTTTCGAAATAGAATGAAAACTTTCGCTGAAATATGGAGATTGTTATTGAAAACCCACAGTCGTTTCTGCTCTCCTGATACTGATTTCTCGATAACGTCTAAGAAATGGATTTGAAAATTTTACGCCACATCCTATCGCATTTCTGTTCTCCTGATACTAATATCAGAATTATTCTGTTTTCGGAATAGAATGAAAACTTTCGCTGAAATACGGAGATTGTTATTGAAAACCCACAGTCGTTTCTGTTCTCCTGATACTGATTTCTCGATAACGTCTGAGAAATGGTACTTTGAAATTTATCGCCACATCCTATCGCATTTCTGTTCTCCTGATACTGATATCAGGATTATACTGTTTTCGAAATAGTATGGAAACTTTTGCTGAAATATGGAGATTGTTATTGAAAACCCACAGTCGTTTCTGTTCTCCTGATACTGATTTCTCGATAACGTCTGAGAAATGTTACTTTGAAATTTTTCGCCACATCCTATCGCATTTCTGTTCTCCTGATACTAATATCAGAATTTTTCTGTTTTCGGAATAGAATGAAAACTATCGCTGAAATATGGAGATTGTTATTGAAAACCCACAGTCGTTTCTGCTCTCCTGATACTGATTCCTCCATAACGTCTGAGAAATGGATTTGAAAATTTCACGCCATATCCTATCGCATTTCTGTTCTCCTGATACTAATATCAGAATTGTTCTGTTTTCGGAAAAGAATGAAAACTTTCGCTGAAATATGGAGATTGTTATTGAAAACCCACAGTCGTTTCTGCTCTCCTGATACTGATTCCTCGATAACGTCTGAGAAATGGATTTGGAAATTTTCCGCCACATCCTATCGCATTTCTGTTCTCCTGATACTAATATCAGAATTATTCTGTTTTCGAAATAGAATGAAATCTTTTGCTGAAATATGGAGATTGTTATTGAAAACCCACAGCCTTTTCTGCTCTCCTGATACTGATTCCTTGATAACGTCTGAGAAATGGATTTGAAAATTTTACGCCACATCCTATCGCATTTCTGTTCTCCTGATACTTATATCAGAATTATTCTGTTTTCGGAATAGAATGAAAACTTTCGCTGAAATATGGAGATTGTTATTGAAAACCCACAGTCGTTTCTGTTCTCATGATACTGATTTCTCGATAACGTCTGAGAAATGGTACTTTGAAATTTTTCGCCACATCCCATCGCTTTTCTGTTCTCCTGATACTAATATCAGAATTTCTCTCTTCTCGGAATAGAATGAAAGCTCTTGCTGAAATATGAAGATTGTTATTGAAAACCCACAGTCGTTTCTGATCTCCTGATACTGATTCCTCGATAACGTCTAAGAAATGGATTTGAAAATTGTACGCCACATCCTATCGCATTTCTGTTCTCCTGATACTGATATCAGAATTATACTGTTTTCGAAATAGAATAAAAACTTTCGCTGAAATATTGAGATTGTTCTCGAAAACCCACAGTCGTTTCTGCTTTCCTGATACTGATTCCTCGATAACGTCTAAGAAATGGTTTTGAAAATTTTTCGCCACATCCTATCACTTTTCTGTTTTCCTGATACTAATATCGAAATTATTCTGTTTTCGAAATAGAATGAAAACTTTCGCTGAAATATGGAGATTGTTATTGAAAACCCACAGTCGTTTCTGTTCTCATGATACTGATTTCTCGATAACGTCTGAGAAATGGTACTTTGAAATTTTTCGCCACATCCCATCGCTTTTCTGTTCTCCTGATACTAATATCAGAATTTCTCCCTTCTCGGAATAGAATGAAAGCTCTTGCTGAAATATGGAGATTGTTAATGAAAACCCACAGTCATTTCTGTTCTCCTGATACTGATTTCTCGATAACGTCTGAGAAATGGTACTTTGAAATTTTTCGCCACATCCCATCGCTTTTCTGTTCTCCTGATACTAATATCAGAATTTCTCTCTTCTCGGAATAGAATGAAAGCTCTTGCTGAAATATGAAGATTGTTATTGAAAACCCACAGTCGTTTCTGATCTCCTGATACTGATTCCTCGATAACGTCTAAGAAATGGATTTGAAAATTGTACGCCACATCCTATCGCATTTCTGTTCTCCTGATACTATCAGAATTTTTTCTGTTTTCGGAATAGAATGGAAACTATCGCTGGAATATGGAGATTTTTATTGAAAACCAACAGTCGTTTCTGCTCTCCTGATACTGATTCCTCGATAACGTCTAAGAAATGGATTTGAAAATTGTACGCCACATCCTATCGCATTTCTGTTCTCCTGATACTGATATCAGAATAATACTGTTTTCGAAATAGAATGAAAACTTTTGCTGAAATATGGAGATTGTTATTGAAAACCCACAGCCTTTTCTGCTCTCCTGATACTGATTCCTCGATAACGTCTAAGAAATGGATTTGAAAATTGTACGCCACATCCTATCGCATTTCTGTTCTCCTGATACTAATATCAGAATTATTCTGTTTCCGAAATAGAATGGAAACTTTCTCTGAATTATGGAGATTGTTATTGAAAACCCACAGTCGTTTCTGCTCTCCTGATACTGATTCCTCGATAACGTCTGAGAAATGGATTTGAGGATTTTTCGCCACATCCTATCGCATTTCTGTTCTCCTGATACTAATATCAGAATTATTCTGTTTTCGAAATAGAATGGAAACTTTCGCTCAAATATGGAGATTGTTATTGAAAACCCACAGTCGTTTCTGCTCCTCTAATACTGATTTCTCGATAACGTCTAAGAAATGGATTTGAAAATTTTTCGCCACATCCTACCGCTTTCCTGTTCTCCTGATACTGATATCAGAATAATACTGTTTTCGAAATAGAATGAAAACTTTTGCTGAAATATGGAGATTGTTATTGAAAACCCACAGCCTTTTCTGCTCTCCTGATACTGATTCCTCGATAACGTCTAAGAAATGGATTTGAAAATTGTACGCCACATCCTATCGCATTTCTGTTCTCCTGATACTAATATCAGAATTATTCTGTTTCCGAAATAGAATGGAAACTTTCTCTGAATTATGGAGATTGTTATTGAAAACCCACAGTCGTTTCTGCTCTCCTGATACTGATTCCTCGATAACGTCTGAGAAATGGATTTGAGGATTTTTCGCCACATCCTATCGCATTTCTGTTCTCCTGATACTAATATCAGAATTATTCTGTTTTCGAAATAGAATGGAAACTTTCGCTCAAATATGGAGATTGTTATTGAAAACCCACAGTCGTTTCTGCTCTCCTGATACTGATTTCTCGATAACGTCTGAGAAATGGTACTTTGAAATTTTACGCCACATCCTATTGCATTTCTGTTCTCCTGATACTAATATCAGAATTTTTCTGTTTTCGGAATAGAATGAAAACTATCGCTGAAATATGGAGATTGTTATTGAAAACCCACAGTCGTTTCTGCTCTCCTGATACTGATTCCTCCATAACGTCTGAGAAATGGATTTGAAAATTGTACGCCACATCCTATCGCATTTCTGTTCTCCTGATACTAATATCAGAATTATTCTGTTTCCGAAATAGAATGAAAACTTTCGCTGAAATATGGAGATTGTTATTGAAATCCCACAGTCGTTTCTGCTCTCCTAATACTGATTCCTCGATAACGTCTGAGAAATGGATTTGAAAATTTTTCGCCACATCCTATCGCATTTCTGTTCTCCTGATACTAATATCAGAATTATTCTGTTTTCGAAATAGAATGGAAACTTTCGCTCAAATATGGAGATTGTTATTGAAAACCCACAGTCGTTTCTGCTCTCCTGATACTGATTTCTCGATAACGTCTGAGAAATGGTACTTTGAAATTTTACGCCACATCCTATTGCATTTCTGTTCTCCTGATACTAATATCAGAATTATTCTGTTTTCGGAATAGAATGAAAACTTTCGCTGAAATACGGAGATTGTTATTGAAAACCCACAGTCGTTTCTGTTCTCCTGATACTGATTTCTCGATAACGTCTGAGAAATGGTACTTTGAAATTTATCGCCACATCCTATCGCATTTCTGTTCTCCTGATACTGATATCAGGATTATACTGTTTTCGAAATAGTATGGAAACTTTTGCTGAAATATGGAGATTGTTATTGAAAACCCACAGTCGTTTCTGTTCTCCTGATACTGATTTCTCGATAACGTCTGAGAAATGTTACTTTGAAATTTTTCGCCACATCCTATCGCATTTCTGTTCTCCTGATACTAATATCAGAATTTTTCTGTTTTCGGAATAGAATGAAAACTATCGCTGAAATATGGAGATTGTTATTGAAAACCCACAGTCGTTTCTGCTCTCCTGATACTGATTCCTCCATAACGTCTGAGAAATGGATTTGAAAATTTCACGCCATATCCTATCGCATTTCTGTTCTCCTGATACTAATATCAGAATTGTTCTGTTTTCGGAAAAGAATGAAAACTTTCGCTGAAATATGGAGATTGTTATTGAAAACCCACAGTCGTTTCTGCTCTCCTGATACTGATTCCTCGATAACGTCTGAGAAATGGATTTGGAAATTTTCCGCCACATCCTATCGCATTTCTGTTCTCCTGATACTAATATCAGAATTATTCTGTTTTCGAAATAGAATGAAATCTTTTGCTGAAATATGGAGATTGTTATTGAAAACCCACAGCCTTTTCTGCTCTCCTGATACTGATTCCTTGATAACGTCTGAGAAATGGATTTGAAAATTTTACGCCACATCCTATCGCATTTCTGTTCTCCTGATACTTATATCAGAATTATTCTGTTTTCGGAATAGAATGAAAACTTTCGCTGAAATATGGAGATTGTTATTGAAAACCCACAGTCGTTTCTGTTCTCATGATACTGATTTCTCGATAACGTCTGAGAAATGGTACTTTGAAATTTTTCGCCACATCCCATCGCTTTTCTGTTCTCCTGATACTAATATCAGAATTTCTCTCTTCTCGGAATAGAATGAAAGCTCTTGCTGAAATATGAAGATTGTTATTGAAAACCCACAGTCGTTTCTGATCTCCTGATACTGATTCCTCGATAACGTCTAAGAAATGGATTTGAAAATTGTACGCCACATCCTATCGCATTTCTGTTCTCCTGATACTGATATCAGAATTATACTGTTTTCGAAATAGAATAAAAACTTTCGCTGAAATATTGAGATTGTTCTCGAAAACCCACAGTCGTTTCTGCTTTCCTGATACTGATTCCTCGATAACGTCTAAGAAATGGTTTTGAAAATTTTTCGCCACATCCTATCACTTTTCTGTTTTCCTGATACTAATATCGAAATTATTCTGTTTTCGAAATAGAATGAAAACTTTCGCTGAAATATGGAGATTGTTATTGAAAACCCACAGTCGTTTCTCCCCTCCTGATACTGATTCCTCGATAACGTCTAAGAAATGGATTTAAAAATTTCACGCCATATCCTATCGCATTTCTGTTCTCCTGATACTGATATCAGAATTATACTGTTTTCGAAATAGAATGAAAACTTTCGCTGAAATATGGAGATTGTTATTGGAAACCCACAGTCGTTTCTGCTCTCCTGATACTGATTCCTCGATAACGTCTAAGAAATGGATTTGAAAATTGTACGCCACATCCTATCGCTTTTCTGTTCGCCTGATACTAATATCAGAATTATTCTGTTTTCGAAATAGCATGAAAACTTTCGCTGCAATATGGAGATTGTTATTGAAAACCCACAGTCGTTTCTGCTCTCCTGATACTGATTCCTCGATAACGTCTGAGAAACGGATTTGAAAATTTTACGCCACATCCTACCGCTTTTCTGTTCTCCTGATACTAATATCAGAATTATTCTGTTTTCGAAATGGAATGAAAACTTTTGCTGGAATATGGAGATTTTTATTGAAAACCAACAGTCGTTTCTGCTCTCCTGATACTGATTCCTCGATAACGTCTAAGAAATGGATTTGAAAATTTTTCGCCACATCCTATCGCTTTTCTGTTCTCCTGATACTAATATCAGAATTATTTTGTTTTCAAAATAGAATGAAAACTTTCGCTGAAATATGGAGATTGTTATTGGAAACCCACAGTCGTTTCTGCTCTCCTGATACTGATTCCTCGATAACGTCTGAGAAACGGATTTGAAAATTTTACGCCACATCCTACCGCTTTTCTGTTCTCCTGATGCTAATATCAGAATTATTCTGTTTTCGAAATAGAATGAAAACTTTTGCTGGAATATGGAGATTGTTATTGAAAACCCACAGTCGTGTCTGCTCTCCTGATACTGATTCCTCGATAACGTCTGAGAAATGGATTTGAAAGTTTTTCGCCACATCCTACCGCTTTTCTGTTCTCCTGATACTAATATCAGAATTATTCTGTTTTCGAAATGGAATGAAAACTTTTGCTGGAATATGGAGATTTTTATTGAAAACCAACAGTCGTTTCTGCTCTCCTGATACTGATTCCTCGATAACGTCTAAGAAATGGATTTGAAAATTTTTCGCCACATCCTATCGCTTTTCTGTTCTCCTGATACTAATATCAGAATTATTTTGTTTTCAAAATAGAATGAAAACTTTCGCTGAAATATGGAGATTGTTATTGGAAACCCACAGTCGTTTCTGCTCTCCTGATACTGATTCCTCGATAACGTCTAAGAAATGGATTTGAAAATTGTACGCCACATCCTATCGCATTTCTGTTCTCCTGATACTAATATCAGAATTATTCTGTTTTCGAAATAGAATGAAAACTTTTGCTGAAATATGGACATTGTTATTGAAAACCCACAGTCGTTTCTGCTCTCCTGATACTGATTCCTCGATAACGTCTGAGAAATGGATTTGAAAATTTTTCGCCACATCCTACCGCTTTTCTGTTCTCCTGATACTAATATCAGAATTATTCTGTTTTCGAAATAGAATGAAAACTTTTGCTGGAATATGGAGATTTTTATTGAAATTCAACAGTCGTTTCTGCTCTCCTGATACTGATTCCTCGATAACGTCTAAGAAATGGATTTGAAAATTCTTCGCCACATCCTATCGCTTTTCTGTTCTCCTGATACTGATATCAGAATTATACTGTTTTCGAAATAGAATGAAAACTTTCGCTGAAATATGGAGATTGTTATTGAAAACCCACAGTCGTTTCTGCTCTCCTGATACTGATTCCTCGATAACGTCTGAGAAATGGATTTGAAAATTTTTCGCCACATCCTACCGCTTTTCTGTTCTCCTGATACTAATATCAGAATTATTCTGTTTTCGAAATAGAATGAAAACTTTTGCTGGAATATGGAGATTTTTATTGAAATTCAACAGTCGTTTCTGCTCTCCTGATACTGATTCCTCGATAACGTCTAAGAAATGGATTTGAAAATTCTTCGCCACATCCTATCGCTTTTCTGTTCTCCTGATACTAATATCAGAATTATTCTGTTTTCGGAATAGAATGAAAACTATCGCTGAAATATGGAGATTGTTATTGAAAACCCACAGTCGTTTCTGCTCTCCTGATACTGATTTCTCGATAACGTCTGAGAAATGGTACTTTGAAATTTTTCGCCACATCCTATCGCATTTCTGTTCTCCTGATACTAATATCAGAATTTCTCTCTTCTCGGAATAGAATGAGAGCTCTTGCCGAAATATGGAGATTTTTATTGAAAACCCACAGTCGTTTCTGTTCTCCTGATACTGATTTCTCGATAACGTCTGAGGAATGGTACTTTGAAATTTTTCGCCACATCCTATCGCATTTCTGTTCTCCTGATACTGATATCAGGATTATACTTTTTTCGAAATAGTATGAAAACTTTTGCTGAAATATGGAAATTGTTATTGAAAACCCACAGTCGTTTCTGTTCTCCTGATACTGATTCCTCGATAACTTCTAAGAAATGGATTTGAAAATCTCACGCCATATCCTATCGCATTTCTGCTCTCCTGATACTAATATCAGAATTATTCTGTTCTCGAAATAGAATGAAAACTTTTGCTGAAATATGAAGATTGTTATTGAAAACCCACAGTCGTTTCTGATCTCCTGATACTGATTCCTCGATAACGTCTAAGAAATGGATTTGAAAATTGTACGCCACATCCTATCGCATTTCTGTTCTCCTGATACTAATATCAGAATTTTTCTGTTTTCGGAATAGAATGAAAACTATCGCTGGAATATGGAGATTTTTATTGAAAACCAACAGTCGTTTCTGCTCTCCTGATACTGATTCCTCGATAACGTCTAAGAAATGGATTTGAAAATTTTTCGCCACATCCTATCGCTTTTCTGTTCTCCTGATACTAATATCAGAATTATTTTGTTTTCGGAATAGAATGAAAACTTTCGCTGAAATATGGAGATTGTTATTGGAAACCCACAGTCGTTTCTGCTCTCCTGATACTGATTCCTCGATAACGTCTAAGAAATGGATTTGAAAATTTTTCGCCACATCCTACCGCTTTTCTGTTCTCCTGATACTAATATCAGAATTATTCTGTTTTCGAAATAGAATGAAAACTTTTGCTGGAATATGGAGATTTTTATTGAAAACTAACAGTCGTTTCTGCTCTCTTGATACTGATTCCTCGATAACGCCTAAGAAATGGATTTGAAAATTTTTCGCCACATCCTATCGCATTTCTGTTTTCCTGATACTAATATCAGAATTATTCTGTTTTCGGAATAGAATGAAAACTATCGCTGGAATATGGAGATTTTTATTGAAAACCAACAGTCGTTTCTGCTCTCCTGATACTGATTCCTCGATAACGTCTAAGAGATGGATTTGAAAATTTTTCGCCACATCCTATCGCTTTTCTGTTCTCCTGATACTAATATCAGAATTATTTTGTTTTCGGAATAGAATGAAAACTTTCGCTGAAATATGGAGATTGTTATTGAAAACCCACAGTCGTTTCTGCTCTCCTGATACTGATTCCTCGATAACGTCTAAGAAATGGATTTGAAAATTTTTCGCCACATCCTACCGCTTTTCTGTTCTCCTGATACTAATATCAGAATTATTCTGTTTTCGAAATAGAATGAAAACTTTTGCTGGAATATGGAGATTTTTATTGAAAACTAACAGTCGTTTCTGCTCTCTTGATACTGATTCCTCGATAACGTCTAAGAAATGGATTTGAAAATTGTACGCCACATCCTATCGCATTTCTGTTCTCCTGATACTAATATCAGAATTATTCTGTTTTCGAAATAGAATGAAAACTTTTGCTGAAATATGGACATTGTTATTGAAAACCCACAGTCGTTTCTGCTCTCCTGATACTGATTCCTCGATAACGTCTGAGAAATGGATTTGAAAATTTTTCGCCACATCCTACCGCTTTTCTGTTCTCCTGATACTGATATCAGAATTATACTGTTTTCGAAATAGAATGAAAACTTTCGCTGAAATATTGAGTCTGCTTTCCTGATACTGATTCCTCGATAACGTCTAAGAAATGGATTTGAAATTTTTACGCCACATCCTATCGCATTTCTGTTCTCCTGATACTTATATCAGAATTATTCTGTTTTCGTAATAAAATGAAAACTTTCGCTGAAATATGGAGATTGTTATTGAAAACCCAGAGTCGTTTCTGTTCTCCTGATACTGATTTCTCGATAACGTCTGAGAAATGGTACTTTGAAATTTTTCGCCACATCCCATCGCTTTTCTGTTCCCCTGATACTAATATCAGAATTTCTCTCTTCTCGGAATAGAATGAAAGCTCTTGCCGAAATATGGAGATTGTTATTGAAAACCCACAGTCGTTTCTGTTCTCCTGATACTGAATTCTCGATAACGTCTGAGAAATGGTACTTTGAAATTTTTCGCCACATCCTATCGCATTTCTGTTCTCCTAATACTAATATCAGAATTTTTCTGTTTTCGGAATAGAATGAAAACTATCGCTGAAATATGGAGATTGTTATTGAAAACCCACAGTCGTTTCTGTTCTCCTGATACTGATTCCTCGATAACGTCTAAGAAATGGATTTGAAAATTTTTCGCCACATCCTATCGCATTTCTGTTCTCCTGATACTAATATCAGAATTTTTCTGTTTTCGGAATAGAATGAAAACTATCGCTGAAATATGGAGATTGTTATTGAAAACCCACAGTCGTTTCTGTTCTCCTGATACTGATTTCTCGATAACGTCTGAGAAATGGTACTTTGAAATATTTCGTCACATCCTATCGCATTTCTGTTCTCCTGATACTGATATCAGGATTATACTGTTTTCGAAATAGTATGAAAACTTTTGCTGAAATATGGAGATTGTTATTGAAAACCCACAGTCGTTTCTGATCTCCTGATACTGATTCCTCGATAACGTCTAAGAAATGGATTTGGAAATTGTACACCACATCCTATCGCATTTCTGTTCTCCTGATACTAATATCAGGATTATACTGTTTTCGAAATAGAATGAAAACTTTCGCTGAAATATTGAGATTGTTCTCGAAAACCCACAGTCGTTTCTGCTCTCCTGATACTGATTCCTTGATAACGTCTAAGAAATGGACTGAAAATTTTAAGCCACATCCTATCGCTTTCCTGTTCTCCTGATACTAATATCAGAATTATTCTGTTTTCGAAATAGAATGAAAACTTTCGCTGAAATATGGAGATTGTTATTGAAAACCCACAGTCGTTTCTGCTCTCCTGATACTGATTTCTCGATAACGTCTAAGAAATGGATTTGAAAATTTTACGCCACATCCTATCGCATTTCTGTTCTCCTGATACTAATATCAGAATTATTCTGTTTTCGGAATAGAATGAAAACTTTCGCTGAAATACGGAGATTGTTATTGAAAACCCACAGTCGTTTCTGTTCTCCTGATACTGATTTCTCGATAACGTCTGAGAAATGGTACTTTGAAATTTATCGCCACATCCTATCGCATTTCTGTTCTCCTGATACTGATATCAGGATTATACTGTTTTCGAAATAGTATGGAAACTTTTGCTGAAATATGGAGATTGTTATTGAAAACCCACAGTCGTTTCTGTTCTCCTGATACTGATTTCTCGATAACGTCTGAGAAATGTTACTTTGAAATTTTTCGCCACATCCTATCGCATTTCTGTTCTCCTGATACTAATATCAGAATTTTTCTGTTTTCGGAATAGAATGAAAACTATCGCTGAAATATGGAGATTGTTATTGAAAACCCACAGTCGTTTCTGCTCTCCTGATACTGATTCCTCCATAACGTCTGAGAAATGGATTTGAAAATTTCACGCCATATCCTATCGCATTTCTGTTCTCCTGATACTAATATCAGAATTGTTCTGTTTTCGGAAAAGAATGAAAACTTTCGCTGAAATATGGAGATTGTTATTGAAAACCCACAGTCGTTTCTGCTCTCCTGATACTGATTCCTCGATAACGTCTGAGAAATGGATTTGGAAATTTTCCGCCACATCCTATCGCATTTCTGTTCTCCTGATACTAATATCAGAATTATTCTGTTTTCGAAATAGAATGAAATCTTTTGCTGAAATATGGAGATTGTTATTGAAAACCCACAGCCTTTTCTGCTCTCCTGATACTGATTCCTTGATAACGTCTGAGAAATGGATTTGAAAATTTTACGCCACATCCTATCGCATTTCTGTTCTCCTGATACTTATATCAGAATTATTCTGTTTTCGGAATAGAATGAAAACTTTCGCTGAAATATGGAGATTGTTATTGAAAACCCACAGTCGTTTCTGTTCTCATGATACTGATTTCTCGATAACGTCTGAGAAATGGTACTTTGAAATTTTTCGCCACATCCCATCGCTTTTCTGTTCTCCTGATACTAATATCAGAATTTCTCTCTTCTCGGAATAGAATGAAAGCTCTTGCTGAAATATGAAGATTGTTATTGAAAACCCACAGTCGTTTCTGATCTCCTGATACTGATTCCTCGATAACGTCTAAGAAATGGATTTGAAAATTGTACGCCACATCCTATCGCATTTCTGTTCTCCTGATACTGATATCAGAATTATACTGTTTTCGAAATAGAATAAAAACTTTCGCTGAAATATTGAGATTGTTCTCGAAAACCCACAGTCGTTTCTGCTTTCCTGATACTGATTCCTCGATAACGTCTAAGAAATGGTTTTGAAAATTTTTCGCCACATCCTATCACTTTTCTGTTTTCCTGATACTAATATCGAAATTATTCTGTTTTCGAAATAGAATGAAAACTTTCGCTGAAATATGGAGATTGTTATTGAAAACCCACAGTCGTTTCTGCTCCTCTGATACTGATTTCTCGATAACGTCTAAGAAATGGATTTGAAAATTTTTCGCCACATCCTACCGCTTTCCTGTTCTCCTGATACTGATATCAGAATAATACTGTTTTCGAAATAGAATGAAAACTTTTGCAGAAATATGGAGATTGTTATTGAAAACCCACAGCCTTTTCTGCTCTCCTGATACTGATTCCTCGATAACGTCTAAGAAATGGATTTGAAAATTGTACGCCACATCCTATCGCATTTCTGTTCTCCTGATACTAATATCAGAATTATTCTGTTTCCGAAATAGAATGGAAACTTTCTCTGAATTATGGAGATTGTTATTGAAAACCCACAGTCGTTTCTGCTCTCCTGATACTGATTCCTCGATAACGTCTGAGAAATGGATTTGAGGATTTTTCGCCACATCCTATCGCATTTCTGTTCTCCTGATACTAATATCAGAATTATTCTGTTTCCGAAATAGAATGAAAACTTTCGCTGAAATATGGAGATTGTTATTGAAATCCCACAGTCGTTTCTGCTCTCCTAATACTGATTCCTCGATAACGTCTGAGAAATGGATTTGAAAATTTTTCGCCACATCCTATCGCATTTCTGTTCTCCTGATACTAATATCAGAATTATTCTGTTTTCGAAATAGAATGGAAACTTTCGCTCAAATATGGAGATTGTTATTGAAAACCCACAGTCGTTTCTGCTCTCCTGATACTGATTTCTCGATAACGTCTGAGAAATGGTACTTTGAAATTTTACGCCACATCCTATTGCATTTCTGTTCTCCTGATACTAATATCAGAATTATTCTGTTTTCGAAATAGAATGAAAACTTTCGCTGAAATATGGAGATTGTTATTGAAAACCCACAGTCGTTTCTGCTCTCCTGATACTGATTCCTCGATAACGTCTGAGAAATGGATTTGAAAATTTTACGCCACATCCTATCGCATTTCTAATCTCCTGATACTTATATCAGAATTATTCTGTTTTCGGAATAGAATGAAAACTTTCGCTGAAATATGGAGATTGTTATTGAAAACCCACAGTCGTTTCTGTTCTCATGATACTGATTTCTCGATAACGTCTGAGAAATGGTACTTTGAAATTTTTCGCCACATCCCATCGCTTTTCTGTTCTCCTGATACTAATATCAGAATTTCTCCCTTCTCGGAATAGAATGAAAGCTCTTGCTGAAATATGGAGATTGTTAATGAAAACCCACAGTCATTTCTGTTCTCCTGATACTGATTTCTCGATAACGTCTGAGAAATGGTACTTTGAAATTTTTCGCCACATCCCATCGCTTTTCTGTTCTCCTGATACTAATATCAGAATTTCTCTCTTCTCGGAATAGAATGAAAGCTCTTGCTGAAATATGAAGATTGTTATTGAAAACCCACAGTCGTTTCTGATCTCCTGATACTGATTCCTCGATAACGTCTAAGAAATGGATTTGAAAATTGTACGCCACATCCTATCGCATTTCTGTTCTCCTGATACTATCAGAATTTTTTCTGTTTTCGGAATAGAATGAAAACTATCGCTGGAATATGGAGATTTTTATTGAAAACCAACAGTCGTTTCTGCTCTCCTGATACTGATTCCTCGATAACGTCTAAGAAATGGATTTGAAAATTGTACGCCACATCCTATCGCATTTCTGTTCTCCTGATACTGATATCAGAATAATACTGTTTTCGAAATAGAATGAAAACTTTTGCTGAAATATGGAGATTGTTATTGAAAACCCACAGCCTTTTCTGCTCTCCTGATACTGATTCCTCGATAACGTCTAAGAAATGGATTTGAAAATTGTACGCCACATCCTATCGCATTTCTGTTCTCCTGATACTAATATCAGAATTATTCTGTTTCCGAAATAGAATGGAAACTTTCTCTGAATTATGGAGATTGTTATTGAAAACCCACAGTCGTTTCTGCTCTCCTGATACTGATTCCTCGATAACGTCTGAGAAATGGATTTGAGGATTTTTCGCCACATCCTATCGCATTTCTGTTCTCCTGATACTAATATCAGAATTATTCTGTTTTCGAAATAGAATGGAAACTTTCGCTCAAATATGGAGATTGTTATTGAAAACCCACAGTCGTTTCTGCTCCTCTAATACTGATTTCTCGATAACGTCTAAGAAATGGATTTGAAAATTTTTCGCCACATCCTACCGCTTTCCTGTTCTCCTGATACTGATATCAGAATAATACTGTTTTCGAAATAGAATGAAAACTTTTGCTGAAATATGGAGATTGTTATTGAAAACCCACAGCCTTTTCTGCTCTCCTGATACTGATTCCTCGATAACGTCTAAGAAATGGATTTGAAAATTGTACGCCACATCCTATCGCATTTCTGTTCTCCTGATACTAATATCAGAATTATTCTGTTTCCGAAATAGAATGGAAACTTTCTCTGAATTATGGAGATTGTTATTGAAAACCCACAGTCGTTTCTGCTCTCCTGATACTGATTCCTCGATAACGTCTGAGAAATGGATTTGAGGATTTTTCGCCACATCCTATCGCATTTCTGTTCTCCTGATACTAATATCAGAATTATTCTGTTTTCGAAATAGAATGGAAACTTTCGCTCAAATATGGAGATTGTTATTGAAAACCCACAGTCGTTTCTGCTCTCCTGATACTGATTTCTCGATAACGTCTGAGAAATGGTACTTTGAAATTTTACGCCACATCCTATTGCATTTCTGTTCTCCTGATACTAATATCAGAATTTTTCTGTTTTCGGAATAGAATGAAAACTATCGCTGAAATATGGAGATTGTTATTGAAAACCCACAGTCGTTTCTGCTCTCCTGATACTGATTCCTCCATAACGTCTGAGAAATGGATTTGAAAATTGTACGCCACATCCTATCGCATTTCTGTTCTCCTGATACTAATATCAGAATTATTCTGTTTCCGAAATAGAATGAAAACTTTCGCTGAAATATGGAGATTGTTATTGAAATCCCACAGTCGTTTCTGCTCTCCTAATACTGATTCCTCGATAACGTCTGAGAAATGGATTTGAAAATTTTTCGCCACATCCTATCGCATTTCTGTTCTCCTGATACTAATATCAGAATTATTCTGTTTTCGAAATAGAATGGAAACTTTCGCTCAAATATGGAGATTGTTATTGAAAACCCACAGTCGTTTCTGCTCTCCTGATACTGATTTCTCGATAACGTCTGAGAAATGGTACTTTGAAATTTTACGCCACATCCTATTGCATTTCTGTTCTCCTGATACTAATATCAGAATTTTTCTGTTTTCGGAATAGAATGAAAACTATCGCTGAAATATGGAGATTGTTATTGAAAACCCACAGTCGTTTCTGCTCTCCTGATACTGATTCCTCCATAACGTCTGAGAAATGGATTTGAAAATTTCACGCCATATCCTATCGCATTTCTGTTCTCCTGATACTAATATCAGAATTATTCTGTTTTCGAAATAGAATGAAAACTTTCGCTGAAATATGGAGATTGTTATTGAAAACCCACAGTCGTTTCTGCTCTCCTGATACTGATTCCTCGATAACGTCTGAGAAATGGATTTGAAAATTTTACGCCACATCCTATCGCATTTCTAATCTCCTGATACTAATATCAGAATTATTCTGTTTTCGAAATAGAATGAAAACTTTTGCTGGAATATGGAGATTTTTATTGAAAACTAACAGTCGTTTCTGCTCTCCTGATACTGATTTCTCGATAACGTCTGAGAAATGGTACTTTGAAATTTTTCGCCACATCCTATTGCATTTCTGTTCTCCTGATACTAATATCAGAATTCTTCTGTTTTCGGAATAGAATGAAAACTATCGCTGAAATATGGAGATTGTTATTGAAAACCCACAGCCTTTTCTGCTCTCCTGATACTGATTCCTCGATAACGTCTAAGAAATGGATTTGAAAATTGTACGCCACATCCTATCGCATTTCTGTTCTCCTGATACTAATATCAGAATTATTCTGTTTCCGAAATAGAATGAAAACTTTCGCTGAAATATGGAGATTGTTATTGAAATCCCACAGTCGTTTCTGCTCTCCTAATACTGATTCCTCGATAACGTCTGAGAAATGGATTTGAAAATTTTTCGCCACATCCTATCGCATTTCTGTTCTCCTGATACTAATATCAGAATTATTCTGTTTTCGAAATAGAATGGAAACTTTCGCTCAAATATGGAGATTGTTATTGAAAACCCACAGTCGTTTCTGCTCTCCTGATACTGATTTCTCGATAACGTCTGAGAAATGGTACTTTGAAATTTTACGCCACATCCTATTGCATTTCTGTTCTCCTGATACTAATATCAGAATTTTTCTGTTTTCGGAATAGAATGAAAACTATCGCTGAAATATGGAGATTGTTATTGAAAACCCACAGTCGTTTCTGCTCTCCTGATACTGATTCCTCCATAACGTCTGAGAAATGGATTTGAAAATTTCACGCCATATCCTATCGCATTTCTGTTCTCCTGATACTAATATCAGAATTATTCTGTTTTCGAAATAGAATGAAAACTTTCGCTGAAATATGGAGATTGTTATTGAAAACCCACAGTCGTTTCTGCTCTCCTGATACTGATTCCTCGATAACGTCTGAGAAATGGATTTGAAAATTTTACGCCACATCCTATCGCATTTCTAATCTCCTGATACTAATATCAGAATTATTCTGTTTTCGAAATAGAATGAAAACTTTTGCTGGAATATGGAGATTTTTATTGAAAACTAACAGTCGTTTCTGCTCTCCTGATACTGATTTCTCGATAACGTCTGAGAAATGGTACTTTGAAATTTTTCGCCACATCCTATTGCATTTCTGTTCTCCTGATACTAATATCAGAATTCTTCTGTTTTCGGAATAGAATGAAAACTATCGCTGAAATATGGAGATTGTTATTGAAAACCCACAGTCGTTTCTGCTCTCCTGATACTGATTCCTCCATAACGTCTGAGAAATGGATTTGAAAATTTCACGCCACATCCTATCGCATTTCTGTTCTCCTGATACTAAAATCAGAATTATTCTGTTCTCGAAATAGAATGAAAACTCTTGCTGAAATATGGAGATTGTTATTGAAAACCCACAGTCGTTTCTGCTCTCCTGATACTGATTCCTCGATAACGTCTGAGAAATGGATTTGGAAATTTTTCGCCACATCCTATCGCATTTCTGTTCTCCTGATACTAATATCAGAATTATTCTGTTTTTGAAATAGAATGAAATCTTTTGCTGAAATATGGAGATTGTTATTGAAAACCCACAGCCTTTTCTGCTCTCCTGATACTGATTCCTTGATAACGTCTGAGAAATGGATTTGAAAATTTTACGCCACATCCTATCGCATTTCTGTTCTCCTGATACTAATATCAGAATTATTCTGTTTTCGGAATAGAATGAAAACTTTCGCTGAGATATGGAGATTGTTATTGAAAACCCACAGTCGTTTCTGATCTCCTGATACTGATTTCTCGATAACGTCTGAGAAATGGTACTTTGAAATTTTTCGCCACATCCCATCGCTTTTCTGTTCTCCTGATACTAATATCAGAATTTCTCTCTTCTCGGAATAGAATGAAAGCTCTTGCTGAAATATGGAGATTGTTAATGAAAACCCACAGTCGTTTCTGTTCTCCTGATACTGATTCTCGATAACGTCTGAGAAATGGTACTTTGAAATTTTTCGCCACATCCCATCGCTTTTCTGTTCTCCTGATACTAATATCAGAATTTCTCTCTTCTCGGAATAGAATGAAAACTATCGCTGGAGTATGGAGATTTTTATTGAAAACCAACAGTCGTTTCTGCTCTCCTGATACTGATTCCTCGATAACGTCTAAGAAATGGATTTGAAAATTTTTCGCCACATCCTATCGCTTTTCTGTTCTCCTGATACTAATATCAGAATTATTTTGTTTTCGGAATAGAATGAAAACTTTCCCTGAAGTATGGAGATTGTTATTGGAAACCCACAGTCGTTTCTGATCTCCTGATACTGATTCCTCGATAACGTCTAAGAAATGGATTTGAAAATTGTACGCCACATCCTATCTCATTTCTGTTCTCCTGATACTAATATCAGAATTTTTCTGTTTTCGGAATAGAATGAAAACTATCGCTGGAATATGGAGATTTTTATTGAAAACCAACAGTCGTTTCTGCTTTCCTGATACTGATTCCTCGATAACGTCTAAGAAATGGTTTTGAAAATTTTTCGCCACATCCTATCACTTTTCTGTTTTCCTGATACTAATATCGAAATTATTCTGTTTTCGAAATAGAATGAAAACTCTTGCTGAAATATGGAGTTTGTTATTGAAAACCCACAGTCGTTTCTGCTCTCCTGATACTGATTCCTCGATAACGTCTAAGAAATGGATTTGAAAATTTTTCGCCACATCCTATCGCATTTCTGTTCTCCTGATACTAATATCAGAATTATTCTGTTTTCGAAATAGAATGAAAACTTTTGCTGAAATATGGAGATTTTTATTGAAAACTAACAGTCGTTTCTGCTCTCCTGATACTGATTCCTCGATAATGTCTGAGAAATGAATTTGAAAATTTTTCGCCACATCCTATCGCATTTCTGTTCTCCTGATACTAATATCAGAATTTTTCTGTTTTCGGAATAGAATGAAAGCTATCGCTGAAATATGGAGATTGTTATTGAAAACCCACAGTCGTTTCTGTTCTCCTGATACTGATTTCTCGATAACGTCTGAGAAATGGTACTTTGAAATTTTTCGCCACATCCTATCGCATTTCTGTTCTCCTGATACTGATATCAGGATTATACTGTTTTCGAAATAGTATGAAAACTTTTGCTGAAATATGGAGATTGTTATTGAAAACCCACAGTCGTTTCTGATCTCCTGATACTGATTCCTCGATAACGTCTAAGAAATGGATTTGAAAATTGTACGCCACATCCTATCGCATTTCTGTTCTCCTGATACTAATATCAGGATTATACTGTTTTCGAAATAGAATGAAAACTATCGCTGAAATATGGAGATTGTTATTGAAAACCCACAGTCGTTTCTGCCCTCCTGATACTGATTCCTTGATAACGTCTAAGAAATGGATTTGAAAATTTTTCGCTACATCCTATCGCTTTTCTGTTCTCCTGATACTTATATCAGAATCATTCTGTTTTTGAAATAGAATGAAAAGTTTTGCTGAAATATGGAGATTGTTATTGAAAACCCACAGTCGTTTCTGCTCTCCTGATACTGATTCCTCGATAACGTCTAAGAAATGGATTTGAAATTTTTACGCCACATCCTATCGCATTTCTGTTCTCCTGATACTAATATCAGAATTTTTCTGTTTTAGGAATAGAATGAAAACTATCGCTGAAATATGGAGATTGTTATTGAAAACCCACAGTCGTTTCTGCTCTCCTGATACTGATTCCTCGATAACGTCTAAGAAATGGATTTGAAAATTTTTCGCCACATCCTACCGCTTTTCTGTTCTCCTGATACTAATATCAGAATTATTCTGTTCTCGAAATGGAATGAAAACTTTTGCTGAAATATGGAGATTGTTATCGAAAATCCACAGTCGTTTCTGCTCTCCTGATACTGATTCCTTGATAACGTCTAAGAAATGGATTTGAAAATTTTTCGCCACATCCTATCGCTTTTCTGTTCTCCTGATACTTATATCAGAATCATTCTGTTTTTGAAATAGAATGAAAAGTTTTTCTGAAATATGGAGATTGTTATTGAAAACCCACAGTCGTTTCTGCTCTCCTGATACTGATTCCTCGATAACGTCTAAGAAATGGATTTGAAATTTTTACGCCACATCCTATCGCATTTCTGTTCTCCTGATACTAATATCAGAATTTTTCTGTTTTCGGAATAGAATGAAAACTTTCGCTGAAATATGGAGATTGTTATTGAAAACCCACAGTCGTTTCTGCTCTCCTGATACTGATTCCTTGATGACGTCTAAGAAATGGATTTGAAATTTTTACGCCACATCCTATCGCATTTCTGTTCTCCTGATACTAATATCAGAATTATTCTGTTCTCGAAATAGAATGAAAACTTTTGCTGAAATATGAAGATTGTTATTGAAAACCCACAGTCGTTTCTGATCTCCTGATACTGATTCCTCGATAACGTCTAAGAAATGGATTTGAAAATTTCACGCCATAACCTATCGCATTTCTGTTCTCCTGATACTAATATCAGAATTATTCTGTTTTCGGAATAGAATGAAAACTATCGCTGAAATATGGAGATTGTTATTGAAAACCCACAGTCGTTTCTGCTCTCCTGATACTGATTCCTCGATAACGTCTAAGAAATGGATTTGAAAATTGAACGCCACATCCTATCGCATTTCTGTTCTCCTGATACTAATATCAGAATTATTCTGTTTTCGGAATAGAATGAAAACTATCGCTGAAATATGGAGATTGTTATTGAAAACCCACAGTCGTTTCTGCTCTCCTGATACTGATTCCTCGATAACGTCTAAGAAATGGATTTGAAAATTGTACGCCATATCCTATCGCATTTCTGTTCTCCTGATACTGATATCAGAATTATTCTGTTCTCGAAATAGAATGAAAACTTTTGCTGAAATATGGAGATTGTTATTGAAAACCCACAGTCGTTTCTGATCTCCTGATACTGATTCCTCGATAACGTCTAAGAAATGGATTTAAAAGTTTCACGCCATATCCTATCGCATTTCTGTTCTCCTGATACTAATATCAGAATTATTCTGTTTTCGGAATAGAATGAAAACTTTTGCTGAAATATGGAGATTATTATTGAAATCCCAGTCGTTTCTGTTCTCCTGATACTGATTCCTCGATAACGTCTAAGAAATGGATTTGAAATTTTTACGCCACATCCTATCGCATTTCTGTTCTCCTGATACTAATATCAGAATTTTTCTGTTTTCGGAATAGAATGAAAACTTTCGCTGAAATATGGAGATTGTTATTGAAAACCCACAGTCGTTTCTGCTCTCCTGATACTGATTCCTTGATGACGTCTAAGAAATGGATTTGAAAATTTTTCGCTACATCCTATCGCTTTTCTGTTCTCCTGATACTGATATCAGAATTATACTGTTTTCGAAATAGGATGAAAACTTTCGCTGAAATATTGAGATTGTTTTCGAAAACCCACAGTCGTTTCTGCTTTCCTGATACTGATTCCTCGATAACGTCTAAGAATAGGATTTGAAATTTTTACGCCACATCCTATCGCATTTCTGTTCTCCTGATACTAATATCAGAATTTTTCTGTTTTCGGAATCGAATGAAAACTATCGCTGAAATATGGAGATTGTTATTGAAAACCCACAGTCGTTTCTGCTCTCCTGCTACTGATTTCTCGATAACGTCTGAGAAA
The DNA here is from genome assembly GCA_963576655.1 of Gastrophysa polygoni. Classification (NCBI taxonomy): domain Eukaryota; kingdom Metazoa; phylum Arthropoda; class Insecta; order Coleoptera; family Chrysomelidae; genus Gastrophysa; species Gastrophysa polygoni. Next base: position 107,840 of record OY755083.1, read on the forward strand.
TGGTACTTCGAAATTTTTCGCCACATCCCATCGCTTTTCTGTTCTCCTGATACTAATATCAGAATTTCTCTCTTCTCGGAATAGAATGAAAGCTCTTGCCGAAATATGGAGATTGTTATCGAAAACCCACAGTCGTTTCTGTTCTCCTGATACTGATTTCTCGATAACGTCTGAGAAATGGTACTTCGAAATTTTTCGCCACATCCCATCGCTTTTCTGTTCTCCTGATACTAATATCAGAATTTCTCTCTTCTCGGAATAGAATGAAAGCTCTTGCCGAAATATGGAGATTGTTATCGAAAACCCACAGTCGTTTCTGTTCTCCTGATACTGATTTCTCGATAACGTCTGAGAAATGGTACTTTGAAATTTTTCGCCACATCCCATCGCTTTTCTGTTCTCCTGATACTAATATCAGAATTTCTCTCTTCTCGGAATAGAATGAAAGCTCTTGCTGAAATATGGAGATTGTTATTGAAAACCCACAGTCGTTTCTGTTCTCCTGATACTGATTCTTCGATAACTTCTAAGAAATGGATTTGAAAATCTCACGTCATATCCTATCGCATTTCTGCTCTCCTGATACTAATATCAGAACTATTCTGTTCTCGAAATAGAATGAAAACTTTTGCTGAAATATGGAGATTGTTATTGAAAACCCACAGCCTTTTCTGCTCTCCTGATACTGATTCCTCGATAACGTCTAAGAAATGGATTTGAAAATTGTACGCCACATCCTATCGCATTTCTGTTCTCCTGATACTAATATCAGAATTATTCTGTTTCCGAAATAGAATGGAAACTTTCTCTGAATTATGGAGATTGTTATTGAAAACCCACAGTCGTTTCTGCTCTCCTGATACTGATTCCTCGATAACGTCTGAGAAATGGATTTGAGGATTTTTCGCCACATCCTATCGCATTTCTGTTCTCCTGATACTAATATCAGAATTATTCTGTTTTCGAAATAGAATGGAAACTTTCGCTCAAATATGGAGATTGTTATTGAAAACCCACAGTCGTTTCTGCTCTCCTGATACTGATTTCTCGATAACGTCTGAGAAATGGTACTTTGAAATTTTACGCCACATCCTATTGCATTTCTGTTCTCCTGATACTAATATCAGAATTTTTCTGTTTTCGGAATAGAATGAAAACTATCGCTGAAATATGGAGATTGTTATTGAAAACCCACAGTCGTTTCTGCTCTCCTGATACTGATTCCTCCATAACGTCTGAGAAATGGATTTGAAAATTGTACGCCACATCCTATCGCATTTCTGTTCTCCTGATACTAATATCAGAATTATTCTGTTTCCGAAATAGAATGAAAACTTTCGCTGAAATATGGAGATTGTTATTGAAATCCCACAGTCGTTTCTGCTCTCCTAATACTGATTCCTCGATAACGTCTGAGAAATGGATTTGAAAATTTTTCGCCACATCCTATCGCATTTCTGTTCTCCTGATACTAATATCAGAATTATTCTGTTTTCGAAATAGAATGGAAACTTTCGCTCAAATATGGAGATTGTTATTGAAAACCCACAGTCGTTTCTGCTCTCCTGATACTGATTTCTCGATAACGTCTGAGAAATGGTACTTTGAAATTTTACGCCACATCCTATTGCATTTCTGTTCTCCTGATACTAATATCAGAATTTTTCTGTTTTCGGAATAGAATGAAAACTATCGCTGAAATATGGAGATTGTTATTGAAAACCCACAGTCGTTTCTGCTCTCCTGATACTGATTCCTCCATAACGTCTGAGAAATGGATTTGAAAATTTCACGCCATATCCTATCGCATTTCTGTTCTCCTGATACTAATATCAGAATTATTCTGTTTTCGAAATAGAATGAAAACTTTCGCTGAAATATGGAGATTGTTATTGAAAACCCACAGTCGTTTCTGCTCTCCTGATACTGATTCCTCGATAACGTCTGAGAAATGGATTTGAAAATTTTACGCCACATCCTATCGCATTTCTAATCTCCTGATACTAATATCAGAATTATTCTGTTTTCGAAATAGAATGAAAACTTTTGCTGGAATATGGAGATTTTTATTGAAAACTAACAGTCGTTTCTGCTCTCCTGATACTGATTTCTCGATAACGTCTGAGAAATGGTACTTTGAAATTTTTCGCCACATCCTATTGCATTTCTGTTCTCCTGATACTAATATCAGAATTCTTCTGTTTTCGGAATAGAATGAAAACTATCGCTGAAATATGGAGATTGTTATTGAAAACCCACAGCCTTTTCTGCTCTCCTGATACTGATTCCTCGATAACGTCTAAGAAATGGATTTGAAAATTGTACGCCACATCCTATCGCATTTCTGTTCTCCTGATACTAATATCAGAATTATTCTGTTTCCGAAATAGAATGAAAACTTTCGCTGAAATATGGAGATTGTTATTGAAATCCCACAGTCGTTTCTGCTCTCCTAATACTGATTCCTCGATAACGTCTGAGAAATGGATTTGAAAATTTTTCGCCACATCCTATCGCATTTCTGTTCTCCTGATACTAATATCAGAATTATTCTGTTTTCGAAATAGAATGGAAACTTTCGCTCAAATATGGAGATTGTTATTGAAAACCCACAGTCGTTTCTGCTCTCCTGATACTGATTTCTCGATAACGTCTGAGAAATGGTACTTTGAAATTTTACGCCACATCCTATTGCATTTCTGTTCTCCTGATACTAATATCAGAATTTTTCTGTTTTCGGAATAGAATGAAAACTATCGCTGAAATATGGAGATTGTTATTGAAAACCCACAGTCGTTTCTGCTCTCCTGATACTGATTCCTCCATAACGTCTGAGAAATGGATTTGAAAATTTCACGCCATATCCTATCGCATTTCTGTTCTCCTGATACTAATATCAGAATTATTCTGTTTTCGAAATAGAATGAAAACTTTCGCTGAAATATGGAGATTGTTATTGAAAACCCACAGTCGTTTCTGCTCTCCTGATACTGATTCCTCGATAACGTCTGAGAAATGGATTTGAAAATTTTACGCCACATCCTATCGCATTTCTAATCTCCTGATACTTATATCAGAATTATTCTGTTTTCGGAATAGAATGAAAACTTTCGCTGAAATATGGAGATTGTTATTGAAAACCCACAGTCGTTTCTGTTCTCATGATACTGATTTCTCGATAACGTCTGAGAAATGGTACTTTGAAATTTTTCGCCACATCCCATCGCTTTTCTGTTCTCCTGATACTAATATCAGAATTTCTCCCTTCTCGGAATAGAATGAAAGCTCTTGCTGAAATATGGAGATTGTTAATGAAAACCCACAGTCATTTCTGTTCTCCTGATACTGATTTCTCGATAACGTCTGAGAAATGGTACTTTGAAATTTTTCGCCACATCCCATCGCTTTTCTGTTCTCCTGATACTAATATCAGAATTTCTCTCTTCTCGGAATAGAATGAAAGCTCTTGCTGAAATATGAAGATTGTTATTGAAAACCCACAGTCGTTTCTGATCTCCTGATACTGATTCCTCGATAACGTCTAAGAAATGGATTTGAAAATTGTACGCCACATCCTATCGCATTTCTGTTCTCCTGATACTATCAGAATTTTTTCTGTTTTCGGAATAGAATGAAAACTATCGCTGGAATATGGAGATTTTTATTGAAAACCAACAGTCGTTTCTGCTCTCCTGATACTGATTCCTCGATAACGTCTAAGAAATGGATTTGAAAATTGTACGCCACATCCTATCGCATTTCTGTTCTCCTGATACTGATATCAGAATTATACTGTTTTCGAAATAGAATAAAAACTTTCGCTGAAATATTGAGATTGTTCTCGAAAACCCACAGTCGTTTCTGCTTTCCTGATACTGATTCCTCGATAACGTCTAAGAAATGGTTTTGAAAATTTTTCGCCACATCCTATCACTTTTCTGTTTTCCTGATACTAATATCGAAATTATTCTGTTTTCGAAATAGAATGAAAACTTTCGCTGAAATATGGAGATTGTTATTGAAAACCCACAGTCGTTTCTGCTCCTCTAATACTGATTTCTCGATAACGTCTAAGAAATGGATTTGAAAATTTTTCGCCACATCCTACCGCTTTCCTGTTCTCCTGATACTGATATCAGAATAATACTGTTTTCGAAATAGAATGAAAACTTTTGCTGAAATATGGAGATTGTTATTGAAAACCCACAGCCTTTTCTGCTCTCCTGATACTGATTCCTCGATAACGTCTAAGAAATGGATTTGAAAATTGTACGCCACATCCTATCGCATTTCTGTTCTCCTGATACTAATATCAGAATTATTCTGTTTCCGAAATAGAATGGAAACTTTCTCTGAATTATGGAGATTGTTATTGAAAACCCACAGTCGTTTCTGCTCTCCTGATACTGATTCCTCGATAACGTCTGAGAAATGGATTTGAGGATTTTTCGCCACATCCTATCGCATTTCTGTTCTCCTGATACTAATATCAGAATTATTCTGTTTTCGAAATAGAATGGAAACTTTCGCTCAAATATGGAGATTGTTATTGAAAACCCACAGTCGTTTCTGCTCTCCTGATACTGATTTCTCGATAACGTCTGAGAAATGGTACTTTGAAATTTTACGCCACATCCTATTGCATTTCTGTTCTCCTGATACTAATATCAGAATTTTTCTGTTTTCGGAATAGAATGAAAACTATCGCTGAAATATGGAGATTGTTATTGAAAACCCACAGTCGTTTCTGCTCTCCTGATACTGATTCCTCCATAACGTCTGAGAAATGGATTTGAAAATTGTACGCCACATCCTATCGCATTTCTGTTCTCCTGATACTAATATCAGAATTATTCTGTTTCCGAAATAGAATGAAAACTTTCGCTGAAATATGGAGATTGTTATTGAAATCCCACAGTCGTTTCTGCTCTCCTAATACTGATTCCTCGATAACGTCTGAGAAATGGATTTGAAAATTTTTCGCCACATCCTATCGCATTTCTGTTCTCCTGATACTAATATCAGAATTATTCTGTTTTCGAAATAGAATGGAAACTTTCGCTCAAATATGGAGATTGTTATTGAAAACCCACAGTCGTTTCTGCTCTCCTGATACTGATTTCTCGATAACGTCTGAGAAATGGTACTTTGAAATTTTACGCCACATCCTATTGCATTTCTGTTCTCCTGATACTAATATCAGAATTTTTCTGTTTTCGGAATAGAATGAAAACTATCGCTGAAATATGGAGATTGTTATTGAAAACCCACAGTCGTTTCTGCTCTCCTGATACTGATTCCTCCATAACGTCTGAGAAATGGATTTGAAAATTTCACGCCATATCCTATCGCATTTCTGTTCTCCTGATACTAATATCAGAATTATTCTGTTTTCGAAATAGAATGAAAACTTTCGCTGAAATATGGAGATTGTTATTGAAAACCCACAGTCGTTTCTGCTCTCCTGATACTGATTCCTCGATAACGTCTGAGAAATGGATTTGAAAATTTTACGCCACATCCTATCGCATTTCTAATCTCCTGATACTAATATCAGAATTATTCTGTTTTCGAAATAGAATGAAAACTTTTGCTGGAATATGGAGATTTTTATTGAAAACTAACAGTCGTTTCTGCTCTCCTGATACTGATTTCTCGATAACGTCTGAGAAATGGTACTTTGAAATTTTTCGCCACATCCTATTGCATTTCTGTTCTCCTGATACTAATATCAGAATTCTTCTGTTTTCGGAATAGAATGAAAACTATCGCTGAAATATGGAGATTGTTATTGAAAACCCACAGCCTTTTCTGCTCTCCTGATACTGATTCCTCGATAACGTCTAAGAAATGGATTTGAAAATTGTACGCCACATCCTATCGCATTTCTGTTCTCCTGATACTAATATCAGAATTATTCTGTTTCCGAAATAGAATGAAAACTTTCGCTGAAATATGGAGATTGTTATTGAAATCCCACAGTCGTTTCTGCTCTCCTAATACTGATTCCTCGATAACGTCTGAGAAATGGATTTGAAAATTTTTCGCCACATCCTATCGCATTTCTGTTCTCCTGATACTAATATCAGAATTATTCTGTTTTCGAAATAGAATGGAAACTTTCGCTCAAATATGGAGATTGTTATTGAAAACCCACAGTCGTTTCTGCTCTCCTGATACTGATTTCTCGATAACGTCTGAGAAATGGTACTTTGAAATTTTACGCCACATCCTATTGCATTTCTGTTCTCCTGATACTAATATCAGAATTTTTCTGTTTTCGGAATAGAATGAAAACTATCGCTGAAATATGGAGATTGTTATTGAAAACCCACAGTCGTTTCTGCTCTCCTGATACTGATTCCTCCATAACGTCTGAGAAATGGATTTGAAAATTTCACGCCATATCCTATCGCATTTCTGTTCTCCTGATACTAATATCAGAATTATTCTGTTTTCGAAATAGAATGAAAACTTTCGCTGAAATATGGAGATTGTTATTGAAAACCCACAGTCGTTTCTGCTCTCCTGATACTGATTCCTCGATAACGTCTGAGAAATGGATTTGAAAATTTTACGCCACATCCTATCGCATTTCTAATCTCCTGATACTAATATCAGAATTATTCTGTTTTCGAAATAGAATGAAAACTTTTGCTGGAATATGGAGATTTTTATTGAAAACTAACAGTCGTTTCTGCTCTCCTGATACTGATTTCTCGATAACGTCTGAGAAATGGTACTTTGAAATTTTTCGCCACATCCTATTGCATTTCTGTTCTCCTGATACTAATATCAGAATTCTTCTGTTTTCGGAATAGAATGAAAACTATCGCTGAAATATGGAGATTGTTATTGAAAACCCACAGTCGTTTCTGCTCTCCTGATACTGATTCCTCCATAACGTCTGAGAAATGGATTTGAAAATTTCACGCCACATCCTATCGCATTTCTGTTCTCCTGATACTAAAATCAGAATTATTCTGTTCTCGAAATAGAATGAAAACTCTTGCTGAAATATGGAGATTGTTATTGAAAACCCACAGTCGTTTCTGCTCTCCTGATACTGATTCCTCGATAACGTCTGAGAAATGGATTTGGAAATTTTTCGCCACATCCTATCGCATTTCTGTTCTCCTGATACTAATATCAGAATTATTCTGTTTTTGAAATAGAATGAAATCTTTTGCTGAAATATGGAGATTGTTATTGAAAACCCACAGCCTTTTCTGCTCTCCTGATACTGATTCCTTGATAACGTCTGAGAAATGGATTTGAAAATTTTACGCCACATCCTATCGCATTTCTGTTCTCCTGATACTAATATCAGAATTATTCTGTTTTCGGAATAGAATGAAAACTTTCGCTGAGATATGGAGATTGTTATTGAAAACCCACAGTCGTTTCTGATCTCCTGATACTGATTTCTCGATAACGTCTGAGAAATGGTACTTTGAAATTTTTCGCCACATCCCATCGCTTTTCTGTTCTCCTGATACTAATATCAGAATTTCTCTCTTCTCGGAATAGAATGAAAGCTCTTGCTGAAATATGGAGATTGTTAATGAAAACCCACAGTCGTTTCTGTTCTCCTGATACTGATTCTCGATAACGTCTGAGAAATGGTACTTTGAAATTTTTCGCCACATCCCATCGCTTTTCTGTTCTCCTGATACTAATATCAGAATTTCTCTCTTCTCGGAATAGAATGAAAACTATCGCTGGAGTATGGAGATTTTTATTGAAAACCAACAGTCGTTTCTGCTCTCCTGATACTGATTCCTCGATAACGTCTAAGAAATGGATTTGAAAATTTTTCGCCACATCCTATCGCTTTTCTGTTCTCCTGATACTAATATCAGAATTATTTTGTTTTCGGAATAGAATGAAAACTTTCCCTGAAGTATGGAGATTGTTATTGGAAACCCACAGTCGTTTCTGATCTCCTGATACTGATTCCTCGATAACGTCTAAGAAATGGATTTGAAAATTGTACGCCACATCCTATCTCATTTCTGTTCTCCTGATACTAATATCAGAATTTTTCTGTTTTCGGAATAGAATGAAAACTATCGCTGGAATATGGAGATTTTTATTGAAAACCAACAGTCGTTTCTGCTTTCCTGATACTGATTCCTCGATAACGTCTAAGAAATGGTTTTGAAAATTTTTCGCCACATCCTATCACTTTTCTGTTTTCCTGATACTAATATCGAAATTATTCTGTTTTCGAAATAGAATGAAAACTCTTGCTGAAATATGGAGTTTGTTATTGAAAACCCACAGTCGTTTCTGCTCTCCTGATACTGATTCCTCGATAACGTCTAAGAAATGGATTTGAAAATTTTTCGCCACATCCTATCGCATTTCTGTTCTCCTGATACTAATATCAGAATTATTCTGTTTTCGAAATAGAATGAAAACTTTTGCTGAAATATGGAGATTTTTATTGAAAACTAACAGTCGTTTCTGCTCTCCTGATACTGATTCCTCGATAATGTCTGAGAAATGAATTTGAAAATTTTTCGCCACATCCTATCGCATTTCTGTTCTCCTGATACTAATATCAGAATTTTTCTGTTTTCGGAATAGAATGAAAGCTATCGCTGAAATATGGAGATTGTTATTGAAAACCCACAGTCGTTTCTGTTCTCCTGATACTGATTTCTCGATAACGTCTGAGAAATGGTACTTTGAAATTTTTCGCCACATCCTATCGCATTTCTGTTCTCCTGATACTGATATCAGGATTATACTGTTTTCGAAATAGTATGAAAACTTTTGCTGAAATATGGAGATTGTTATTGAAAACCCACAGTCGTTTCTGATCTCCTGATACTGATTCCTCGATAACGTCTAAGAAATGGATTTGAAAATTGTACGCCACATCCTATCGCATTTCTGTTCTCCTGATACTAATATCAGGATTATACTGTTTTCGAAATAGAATGAAAACTATCGCTGAAATATGGAGATTGTTATTGAAAACCCACAGTCGTTTCTGCCCTCCTGATACTGATTCCTTGATAACGTCTAAGAAATGGATTTGAAAATTTTTCGCTACATCCTATCGCTTTTCTGTTCTCCTGATACTTATATCAGAATCATTCTGTTTTTGAAATAGAATGAAAAGTTTTGCTGAAATATGGAGATTGTTATTGAAAACCCACAGTCGTTTCTGCTCTCCTGATACTGATTCCTCGATAACGTCTAAGAAATGGATTTGAAATTTTTACGCCACATCCTATCGCATTTCTGTTCTCCTGATACTAATATCAGAATTTTTCTGTTTTAGGAATAGAATGAAAACTATCGCTGAAATATGGAGATTGTTATTGAAAACCCACAGTCGTTTCTGCTCTCCTGATACTGATTCCTCGATAACGTCTAAGAAATGGATTTGAAAATTTTTCGCCACATCCTACCGCTTTTCTGTTCTCCTGATACTAATATCAGAATTATTCTGTTCTCGAAATGGAATGAAAACTTTTGCTGAAATATGGAGATTGTTATCGAAAATCCACAGTCGTTTCTGCTCTCCTGATACTGATTCCTTGATAACGTCTAAGAAATGGATTTGAAAATTTTTCGCCACATCCTATCGCTTTTCTGTTCTCCTGATACTTATATCAGAATCATTCTGTTTTTGAAATAGAATGAAAAGTTTTTCTGAAATATGGAGATTGTTATTGAAAACCCACAGTCGTTTCTGCTCTCCTGATACTGATTCCTCGATAACGTCTAAGAAATGGATTTGAAATTTTTACGCCACATCCTATCGCATTTCTGTTCTCCTGATACTAATATCAGAATTTTTCTGTTTTCGGAATAGAATGAAAACTTTCGCTGAAATATGGAGATTGTTATTGAAAACCCACAGTCGTTTCTGCTCTCCTGATACTGATTCCTTGATGACGTCTAAGAAATGGATTTGAAATTTTTACGCCACATCCTATCGCATTTCTGTTCTCCTGATACTAATATCAGAATTATTCTGTTCTCGAAATAGAATGAAAACTTTTGCTGAAATATGAAGATTGTTATTGAAAACCCACAGTCGTTTCTGATCTCCTGATACTGATTCCTCGATAACGTCTAAGAAATGGATTTGAAAATTTCACGCCATAACCTATCGCATTTCTGTTCTCCTGATACTAATATCAGAATTATTCTGTTTTCGGAATAGAATGAAAACTATCGCTGAAATATGGAGATTGTTATTGAAAACCCACAGTCGTTTCTGCTCTCCTGATACTGATTCCTCGATAACGTCTAAGAAATGGATTTGAAAATTGAACGCCACATCCTATCGCATTTCTGTTCTCCTGATACTAATATCAGAATTATTCTGTTTTCGGAATAGAATGAAAACTATCGCTGAAATATGGAGATTGTTATTGAAAACCCACAGTCGTTTCTGCTCTCCTGATACTGATTCCTCGATAACGTCTAAGAAATGGATTTGAAAATTGTACGCCATATCCTATCGCATTTCTGTTCTCCTGATACTGATATCAGAATTATTCTGTTCTCGAAATAGAATGAAAACTTTTGCTGAAATATGGAGATTGTTATTGAAAACCCACAGTCGTTTCTGATCTCCTGATACTGATTCCTCGATAACGTCTAAGAAATGGATTTAAAAGTTTCACGCCATATCCTATCGCATTTCTGTTCTCCTGATACTAATATCAGAATTATTCTGTTTTCGGAATAGAATGAAAACTTTTGCTGAAATATGGAGATTATTATTGAAATCCCAGTCGTTTCTGTTCTCCTGATACTGATTCCTCGATAACGTCTAAGAAATGGATTTGAAATTTTTACGCCACATCCTATCGCATTTCTGTTCTCCTGATACTAATATCAGAATTTTTCTGTTTTCGGAATAGAATGAAAACTTTCGCTGAAATATGGAGATTGTTATTGAAAACCCACAGTCGTTTCTGCTCTCCTGATACTGATTCCTTGATGACGTCTAAGAAATGGATTTGAAAATTTTTCGCTACATCCTATCGCTTTTCTGTTCTCCTGATACTGATATCAGAATTATACTGTTTTCGAAATAGGATGAAAACTTTCGCTGAAATATTGAGATTGTTTTCGAAAACCCACAGTCGTTTCTGCTTTCCTGATACTGATTCCTCGATAACGTCTAAGAATAGGATTTGAAATTTTTACGCCACATCCTATCGCATTTCTGTTCTCCTGATACTAATATCAGAATTTTTCTGTTTTCGGAATCGAATGAAAACTATCGCTGAAATATGGAGATTGTTATTGAAAACCCACAGTCGTTTCTGCTCTCCTGCTACTGATTTCTCGATAACGTCTGAGAAATGGTACTTCGAAATTTTTCGCCACATCCCATCGCTTTTCTGTTCTCCTGATACTAATATCAGAATTTCTCTCTTCTCGGAATAGAATGAAAGCTCTTGCCGAAATATGGAGATTGTTATCGAAAACCCACAGTCGTTTCTGTTCTCCTGATACTGATTTCTCGATAACGTCTGAGAAATGGTACTTCGAAATTTTTCGCCACATCCCATCGCTTTTCTGTTCTCCTGATACTAATATCAGAATTTCTCTCTTCTCGGAATAGAATGAAAGCTCTTGCCGAAATATGGAGATTGTTATCGAAAACCCACAGTCGTTTCTGTTCTCCTGATACTGATTTCTCGATAACGTCTGAGAAATGGTACTTTGAAATTTTTCGCCACATCCCATCGCTTTTCTGTTCTCCTGATACTAATATCAGAATTTCTCTCTTCTCGGAATAGAATGAAAGCTCTTGCTGAAATATGGAGATTGTTATTGAAAACCCACAGTCGTTTCTGTTCTCCTGATACTGATTCTTCGATAACTTCTAAGAAATGGATTTGAAAATCTCACGTCATATCCTATCGCATTTCTGCTCTCCTGATACTAATATCAGAACTATTCTGTTCTCGAAATAGAATAAAAACTTTTGCTGAAATATGAAGATTGTTATTGAGAACCCACAGTCGTTTCTGATCTCCTGATACTGATTCCTCGATAACGTCTAAGAAATGGATTTGAAAATTGTACGCCACATCCTATCGCATTTCTGTTCTCCTGATACTAATATCAGAATTATTCTGTTTCCGAAATAGAATGAAAACTTTCGCTGAAATATTGAGATTGTTCTCGAAAACCCACAGTCGTTTCTGCTTTCCTGATACTGATTCCTCGATAACGTCTAAGAAATGGATTTGAAATTTTTACGCCACATCCTATCGCATTTCTGTTCTCCTGATACTAATATCAGAATTTTTCTGTTTTCGGAATAGAATGAAAACTATCGCTGAAATATGGAGATTGTTATTGAAAACCCACAGTCGTTTCTGTTCTCCTGATACTGATTTCTCGATAACGTCTGAGAAATGGTACTTTGAAATTTTTCGCCACATCCTATCGCATTTCTGTTCTCCTGATACTAATATCAGAATTATTCTGTTCTCGAAATAGAATGAAAACTTTTGCTGAAATATGAAGATTGTTATTGCAAACCCACAGTCGTTTCTGATCTCCTGATACTGATTCCTCGATAACGTCTAAGAAATGGATTTAAAAATTTCACGCCATATCCTATCGCATTTCTGTTCTCCTGATAATAATATCAGAATTATTCTGTTTTCGGAATAGAATGAAAACTATCGCTGAAATATGGAGATTGTTATTGAAAACCCACAGTCGTTTCTGCTCTCCTGATACTGATTCCTCGATAACGTCTAAGAAATGGATTTGAAAATTGTACGCCACATCCTATCGCATTTCTGTTCTCCTGATACTAATATCAGAATTATTCTGTTTTCGGAATAGAATGAAAACTATCGCTGAAATATGGAGATTGTTATTGAAAACCCACAGTCGTTTCTGCTCTCCTGATACTGATTCCTCGATAACGTCTAAGAAATGGATTTGAAAATTGTACGCCACATCCTATCGCATTTCTGTTCTCCTGATACTAATATCAGAATTATTCTGTTCTCGAAATAGAATGAAAACTTTTGCTGAAATATGAAGATTGTTATTGAAAACCCATAGTCGTTTCTGATCTCCTGATACTGATTCCTCGATAACGTCTAAGGAATGGATTTAAAAATTTCACGCCATATCCTATCGCATTTCTGTTCTCCTGATACTAATATCAGAATTATTCTGTTTTCGGAATAGAATGAAAACTTTCGCTGAAATATGGAGATTGTTATTGAAAACCCACAGTCGTTTCTGATCTCCTGATACTGATTCCTCGATAACGTCTAAGAAATGGATTTAAAAATTTCACGCCATATCCTATCGCATTTCTGTTCTCCTGATACTAATATCAGAATTATTCTGTTTTCGGAATAGAATGAAAACTTTCGCTGAAATATGGAGATTGTTATTGAAAACCCACAGTCGTTTCTGTTCTCCTGATACTGATTTCTCGATAACGTCTGAGAAATGGTACTTTGAAATTTTTCGCCACATCCTATCGCATTTCTGTTCTCCTGATACTAATATCAGAATTTCTCTCTTCTCGGAATAGAATGAAAGCTCTTGCCGAAATATGGAGATTGTTATTGAAAACCCACAGTCGTTTCTGTTCTCCTGATACTGATTTCTCGATAACGTCTGAGAAATGGTACTTTGAAATTTTTCGCCACATCCTATCGCATTTCTGTTCTCCTGATACTAATATCAGAATTATTCTGTTTTCGAAATAGAATGAAAACTTTTGCTGAAATATGGAGATTATTATTGAAATCCCACAGTCGTTTCTGTTCTCCTGATACTGATTTCTCGATAACGTCTGAGAAATGGTACTTTGAAATTTTTCGCCACATCCCATCGCTTTTCTGTTCTCCTGATACTAATATCAGAATTTCTCTCTTCTCGGAATAGAATGAAAGCTCTTGCCGAAATATGGAGATTGTTATTGAAAACCCACAGTCGTTTCTGTTCTCCTGATACTGATTTCTCGATAACGTCTGAGAAATGGTACTTTGAAATTTTTCGCCACATCCTATCGCATTTCTGTTCTCCTGATACTAATATCAGAATTATTCTGTTTTCGAAATAGAATGAAAACTTTTGCTGAAATATGGAGATTATTATTGAAATCCCACAGTCGTTTCTGTTCTCCTGATACTGATTTCTCGATAACGTCTGAGAAATGGTGCTTTGAAATTTTTCGCCACATCCCATCGCTTTTCTGTTCTCCTGATACTAATATCAGAATTTCTCTCTTCTCGGAATAGAATGAAAGCTCTTGCCGAAATATGGAGATTGTTATTGAAAACCCACAGTCGTTTCTGTTCTCCTGATACTGATTCCTTGATAACGTCTAAGAAATGGATTTGAAAATTTTTCGCCCTATCCTATCGCTTTTCTGTTCTCCTGATACTGATATCAGAATTATTCTGTTTTCGGAATAGAATGAAAACTTTCGCTGAAATATGGAGATTGTTATTGAAAACCCACAGTCGTTTCTGCTCTCCTGATACTGATTCCTGATAACGTCTAAGAAATGGATTTGAAAATTTTTCGCCCTATCCTATCGCTTTTCTGTTCTCCTGATACTGATATCAGAATTATTCTGTTTTCGGAATAGAATGAAAACTTTCGCTGAAATATGGAGATTGTTATTGAAAACCCACAGTCGTTTCTGATCTCCTGATACTGATTCCTTGTTATTCTCCACTATTCTCCACTAGGCAATGCCGTAAGGGCTCTAAATAATGAATTTGAGGCCTCTACGACAAAGTCGAATTTTGGGTCTGAAAAATTAGCAAGGCTAACCCCTTTGAACTTTTTTCAAAAATTTTCAGGCGTCAGAATGGACTGAAATCTTGCATACGGAGTGTTCCCAACATGCTGAACACGAATCTGAAGTCAAAACAGCCGTATTCCTATTAGTTTTCGAGATATGAGAATTTTCGAAAAAAAAAAAATCCAAAATCCAAAATCCAAAATCGTCAAAAATGACTCGAAACGTTCAAATTCGTGTGCAGAATGCGCTTATCGACTCGATTCAGCAGAATTCTCGATCGTTTTCGAGTTATCAAGACGTAAAAAAGTTCAGCCCGAAGTGGGGTCAAAAATTGCTACTTTTTTATCTTTGGGAGTAGAGAGCTGTGCTTCTATTCCCCACTAGGCAATGCCCTGAGGGCCCTAAATACTGAATTGGATGCCTCTACGACAAAGTCGAATTTTGGGTCTGAAGAATTAGCAAGGCTAACCCCTTTGAACTTTTTTCAAAAATTTTCAGGCGTCCGAATGGGCTGAGATCTTGCACACAGGGTGTTTCTGATGTGCTGAGTCCGAATCTGAAGTCAAAAGGGCCGTATTTCTAGTAGTTTTCGAGATATGAGCATTTTTCGAAAAAAAAAATCGTGCTTCAAAATCGCTGAAAATTCATCAAAACGTTCTCATTCGTGTGCAGAATACGTGTATCGACTCGATTTTGCAATATGCTGAAATAAGGAGATCGTTATTGAAAACCCACAGTCGTTTCTACTCTCCTGATACTGATTCCTCGATAACGTCTAAGAAATAGATTTGAAAATTTTTCGCCACATCCTATCGCTTTTCTGTTCTCCTGATACTGATATCAGAATTATACTGTTTTCGAAATAGAATGAAAACTTTCGCTGAAATATTGAGATTGTTTTCGAAAACCCACAGTCGTTTCTGCTTTCCTGATACTGATTCCTCGATAACGTCTAAGAAATGGATTTGAAATTTTTACGCCACATCCTATCGCATTTCTGTTCTCCTGATACTAATATCAGAATTATTCTGTTTTCGGAATAGAATGAAAACTTCCGCTGAAATATGGAGATTGTTATTGAAAACCCACAGTCGTTTCTGTTCTCCTGATACTGATTTCTCGATAACGTCTGAGAAATGGTACTTTGAAATTTTTCGCCACATCCCATCGCTTTTCTGTTCCCCTGATACTAATATCAGAATTTCTCTCTTCTCGGAATAGAATGAAAGCTCTTGCCGAAATATGGAGATTGTTATTGAAAACCCACAGTCGTTTCTGTTCTCCTGATACTGATTCCTCGATAACGTCTGAGAAATGGTACTTTGAAATTTTTCGCCACATCCTATCGCATTTCTGTTCTCCTGATACTAATATCAGAATTTTTCTGTTTTCGGAATAGAATGAAAACTATCGCTGAAATATGGAGATTGTTATTGAAAACCCACAGTCGTTTCTGCTCTCCTGATACTGATTCCTCGATAACGTCTAAGAAATGGATTTGAAAATTTTTCGCCACATCCTATCGCATTTCTGTTCTCCTGATACTAATATCAGAATTTTTCTGTTTTCGGAATAGAATGAAAACTATCGCTGAAATATGGAGATTGTTATTGAAAACCCACAGTCGTTTCTGTTCTCCTGATACTGATTTCTCGATAACGTCTGAGAAATGGTACTTTGAAATTTTTCGCCACATCCTATCGCATTTCTGTTCTCCTGATACTGATATCAGGATTATACTGTTTTCGAAATAGTATGAAAACTTTTGCTGAAATATGGAGATTGTTATTGAAAACCCACAGTCGTTTCTGCCCTCCTGATACTGATTCCTTGATAACGTCTAAGAAATGGATTTGAAAATTTTTCGCCCTATCCTATCGCTTTTCTGTTCTCCTGATACTGATATCAGAATTATTCTGTTTTCGGAATAGAATGAAAACTATCGCTGAAATATGGAGATTGTTATTGAAAACCCACAGTCGTTTCTGTTCTCCTGATACTGATTTCTCGATAACGTCTGAGAAATGGTACTTTGAAATTTTTCGCCACATCCTATCGCATTTCTGTTCTCCTGATACTAATATCAGAATTTTTCTGTTTTCGAAATAGAATGAAAACTTTCGCTGAAATATTGGGATTGTTTTCGAAAACCCACAGTCGTTTCTGCCTTCCTGATACTGATTCCTCGATAACGTCTAAGGAATGGACTTGAAATGTTTACGCCACATCCTATCGCATTTCTGTTCTCCTGATACTAATATCAGAATTTTTCTGTTCTCGGAATAGAATGAAAACTATCGCTGAAATATGGAGATTGTTATTGAAAACCCACAGTCGTTTCTGCCCTCCTGATACTGATTCCTCGATAACGTCTAAGAAATGGATTTGAAAATTTTTCGCTACATCCTATCGCTTTTCTGTTCTCCTGATACTGATATCAGAATTATACTGTTTTTGAAATAGAATGAAAACTTTCGCTGAAATATTGAGATTGTTTTCGAAAACCCACAGTCGTTTCTGCTCTCCTGATACTGATTCCTCGATAACGTCTAAGAAATGGATTTAAAAATTTCACGCCATATCCTATCGCATTTCTGTTCTCCTGATACTAATATCAGAATTATTCTGTTCTCGAAATGGAATGAAAACTTTTGCTGAAATATGGAGATTGTTATTGAAAACCCACAGTCGTTTCTGCTCTCCTGATACTGATTCCTCGATAACGTCTAAGATATGGATTTGAAAATTTTTTGCCACATCCTATCGCCTTTCTGTTCTCCTGATACTAATATCAGAATTTCTCTCTTTTCGGAATAGAATGAAAACTTTTGCCGAAATATGGAGATTGTTATTGACAACCCACAGTCGTTTCTGTTCTCCTGATACTGATTCCTTGATAACGTCTAAGAAATGGATTTGAAAATTTTTCGCCACATCCTATCGCCTTTCTGTTCTCCTGATACTAATATCAGAATTGTTCTGTTTTCGAAATAGAATGAGAACTTTTGCTTAAATATGAAGATTGTTATTGAAAACCCACAGTCGTTTCTGTTCTCCTGATACTGATTTCTCGATAACGTCTGAAAATGGTGCTTTAAAATTTTTCGCCACATCCTATCGCTTTTCTGTTCTCCTGATACTAATATCAGAATTGTTCTGTTTTCGAAATAGAATGAAAACTTGTGCTGAAATATAGAGATTGGTATTGAAAACCCACACTCGTTTCTGTTCTCCTGATACTGATTTCTCGATAACGTCTGAAAATGGTGCTTTAAAATTTCTCGCCACATCCTATCCCTTTTCTGTTCTCCTGATACTAATATCAGAATTATTCTGTTCTCGAAATAGAATGAAAACTTTCGCTGAAATATTGAGATTGTTCTCGAAAACCCACAGTCGTTTCTGTTCTCCTGATACTGATTTCTCGATAACGTCTGAGAAATGGTACTTTGAAATTTTTCGCCACATCCCATCGCTTTTCTGTTCTCCTGATACTAATATCAGAATTTCTCTCTTCTCGGAATAGAATGAAAGCTCTTGCTGAAATATGGAGATTGTTATTGAAAACCCACAGTCGTTTCTGTTCTCCTGATACTGATTTCTCGATAACGTCTGAGAAATGGTACTTTGAAATTTTTCGCCACATCCTATCGCATTTCTGTTCTCCTGATACTAATATCAGAATTATTCTGTTCTCGAAATAGAATGAAAACTTTTGCTGAAATATGAAGATTGTTATTGAAAACCCACAGTCGTTTCTGATCTCCTGATACTGATTCCTCGATAACGTCTAAGAAATGGATTTAAAAATTTCACGCCATATCCTATCGCATTTCTGTTCTCCTGATACTAATATCAGAATTATTCTGTTTTCGGAATAGAATGAAAACTATCGCTGAAATATGGAGATTGTTATTGAAAACCCACAGTCGTTTCTGCTCTCCTGATACTGATTCCTCGATAACGTCTAAGAAATGGATTTGAAAATTGTACGCCACATCCTATCGCATTTCTGTTCTCCTGATACTAATATCAGAATTATTCTGTTTTCGGAATAGAATGAAAACTATCGCTGAAATATGGAGATTGTTATTGAAAACCCACAGTCGTTTCTGCTCTCCTGATACTGATTCCTCGATAACGTCTAAGAAATGGATTTGAAAATTGTACGCCACATCCTATCGCATTTCTGTTATCCTGATACTAATATCAGAATTATTCTGTTCTCGAAATAGAATGAAAACTTTTGCTGAAATATGAAGATTGTTATTGAAAACCCATAGTCGTTTCTGATCTCCTGATACTGATTCCTCGATAACGTCTAAGAAATGGATTTAAAAATTTCACGCCATATCCTATCGCATTTCTGTTCTCCTGATACTAATATCAGAATTATTCTGTTTTCGAAATAGAATGAAAACTTTTGCTGAAATATGGAGATTGTTATTGAAATCCCACAGTCGTTTCTGTTCTCCTGATACTGATTTCTCGATAACGTCTGAGAAATGGTACTTTGAAATTTTTCGCCACATCCCATCGCTTTTCTGTTCTCCTGATACTAATATCAGAATTTCTCTCTTCTCGGAATAGAATGAAAGCTCTTGCCGAAAAATGGAGTCGTTTCTGTTCTCCTGATACTGATTCCTCGATAACGTCTGAGAAATGGTACTTCGAAATTTTTCGCCACATCCCATCGCTTTTCTGTTCTCCTGATACTAATATCAGAATTTCTCTCTTCTCGGAATAGAATGAAAGCTCTTGCCGAAATATGGAGATTGTTATCGAAAACCCACAGTCGTTTCTGTTCTCCTGATACTGATTTCTCGATAACGTCTGAGAAATGGTACTTTGAAATTTTTCGCCACATCCCATCGCTTTTCTGTTCTCCTGATACTAATATCAGAATTTCTCTCTTCTCGGAATAGAATGAAAGCTCTTGCTGGAATATGGAGATTGTTATTGAAAACCCACAGTCGTTTCTGTTCTCCTGATACTGATTCTTCGATAACTTCTAAGAAATGGATTTGAAAATCTCACGTCATATCCTATCGTATTCTGCTCTCCTGATACTAATATCAGAACTATTCTGTTCTCGAAATAGAATAAAAACTTTTGCTGAAATATGAAGATTGTTATTGAGAACCCACAGTCGTTTCTGATCTCCTGATACTGATTCCTCGATAACGTCTAAGAAATGGATTTGAAAATTGTACGCCACATCCTATCGCATTTCTGTTCTCCTGATACTAATATCAGAATTATTCTGTTTCCGAAATAGAATGAAAACTTTCGCTGAAATATTGAGATTGTTCTCGAAAACCCACAGTCGTTTCTGCTTTCCTGATACTGATTCCTCGATAACGTCTAAGAAATGGATTTGAAATTTTTACGCCACATCCTATCGCATTTCTGTTCTCCTGATACTAATATCAGAATTTTTCTGTTTTCGGAATAGAATGAAAACTATCGCTGAAATATGGAGATTGTTATTGAAAACCCACAGTCGTTTCTGTTCTCCTGATACTGATTTCTCGATAACGTCTGAGAAATGGTACTTTGAAATTTTTCGCCACATCCTATCGCATTTCTGTTCTCCTGATACTAATATCAGAATTATTCTGTTCTCGAAATAGAATGAAAACTTTTGCTGAAATATGAAGATTGTTATTGAAAACCCACAGTCGTTTCTGATCTCCTGATACTGATTCCTCGATAACGTCTAAGAAATGGATTTAAAAATTTCACGCCATATCCTATCGCATTTCTGTTCTCCTGATACTAATATCAGAATTATTCTGTTTTCGGAATAGAATGAAAACTATCGCTGAAATATGGAGATTGTTATTGAAAACCCACAGTCGTTTCTGCTCTCCTGATACTGATTCCTCGATAACGTCTAAGAAATGGATTCGAAAATTGTACGCCACATCCTATCGCATTTCTGTTCTCCTGATACTAATATCAGAATTATTCTGTTTTCGGAATAGAATGAAAACTATCGCTGAAATATGGAGATTGTTATTGAAAACCCACAGTCGTTTCTGCTCTCCTGATACTGATTCCTCGATAACGTCTAAGAAATGGATTTGAAAATTGTACGCCACATCCTATCGCATTTCTGTTCTCCTGATACTAATATCAGAATTATTCTGTTCTCGAAATAGAATGAAAACTTTTGCTGAAATATGAAGATTGTTATTGAAAACCCATAGTCGTTTCTGATCTCCTGATACTGATTCCTCGATAACGTCTAAGGAATGGATTTAAAAATTTCACGCCATATCCTATCGCATTTCTGTTCTCCTGATACCAATATCAGAATTATTCTGTTTTCGGAATAGAATGAAAACTATCGCTGAAATATGGAGATTGTTATTGAAAACCCACAGTCGTTTCTGTTCTCCTGATACTGATTCCTCGATAACGTCTAAGAAATGGATTTGAAAATTGTACGCCACATCCTATCGCATTTCTGTTCTCCTGATACTAATATCAGAATTATTCTGTTTTCGGAATAGAATGAAAACTATCGCTGAAATATGGAGATTGTTATTGAAAACCCACAGTCGTTTCTGCTCTCCTGATACTGATTCCTCGATAACGTCTAAGAAATGGATTTGAAAATTGTACGCCACATCCTATCGCATTTCTGTTCTCCTGATACTAATATCAGAATTATTCTGTTCTCGAAATAGAATGAAAACTTTTGCTGAAATATGAAGATTGTTATTGAAAACCCATAGTCGTTTCTGATCTCCTGATACTGATTCCTCGATAACGTCTAAGAAATGGATTTAAAAATTTCACGCCATATCCTATCGCATTTCTGTTCTCCTGATACCAATATCAGAATTATTCTGTTTTCGGAATAGAATGAAAACTATCGCTGAAATATGGAGATTGTTATTGAAAACCCACAGTCGTTTCTGCTCTCCTGATACTGATTCCTCGATAACGTCTAAGAAATGGATTTGAAAATTGTACGCCATATCCTATCGCATTTCTGTTCTCCTGATACTAATATCAGAATTATTCTGTTCTCGAAATAGAATGAAAACTTTTGCTGAAATATGGAGATTGTTATTGAAAACCCACAGTCGTTTCTGATCTCCTGATACTGATTCCTCGATAATGTCTAAGAAATGGATTTAAAAATTTCACGCCATATCCTATCGCATTTCTGTTCTCCTGATACTAATATCAGAATTATTCTGTTTTCGGAATAGAATGAAAACTTTCGCTGAAATATGGAGATTGTTATTGAAAACCCACAGTCGTTTCTGTTCTCCTGATACTGATTTCTCGATAACGTCTGAGAAATGGTACTTTGAAATTTTTCGCCACATCCTATCGCATTTCTGTTCTCCTGATACTAATATCAGAATTATTCTGTTTTCGAAATAGAATGAAAACTTTTGCTGAAATATGGAGATTATTATTGAAATCCCAGTCGTTTCTGTTCTCCTGATACTGATTTCTCGATAACGTCTGAGAAATGGTACTTTGAAATTTTTCGCCACATCCCATCGCTTTTCTGTTCTCCTGATACTAATATCAGAATTTCTCTCTTCTCGGAATAGAATGAAAGCTCTTGCCGAAATATGGAGATTGTTATTGAAAACCCACAGTCGTTTCTGTTCTCCTGATACTGATTTCTCGATAACGTCTGAGAAATGGTACTTTGAAATTTTTCGCCACATCCTATCGCATTTCTGTTCTCCTGATACTTATATCAGAATTATTCTGTTTTCGAAATAGAATGAAAACTTTTGCTGAAATATGGAGATTATTATTGAAATCCCACAGTCGTTTCTGTTCTCCTGATACTGATTTCTCGATAACGTCTGAGAAATGGTACTTTGAAATTTCTCGCCACATCCCATCGCTTTTCTGTTCTCCTGATACTAATATCAGAATATCTCTCTTCTCGGAATAGAATGAAAGCTCTTGCCGAAATATGGAGATTGTTATTGAAAACCCACAGTCGTTTCTGTTCTCCTGATACTGATTTCTCGATAACGTCTGAGAAATGGTACTTTGAAATTTTTCGCCATATCCTATCGCATTTCTGTTCTCCTGATACTAATATCAGAATTATTCTGTTTTCGGAATAGAATGAAAACTTTTGCTGAAATATGGAGATTATTATTGAAATCCCAGTCGTTTCTGTTCTCCTGATACTGATTCCTCGATAACGTCTAAGAAATGGATTTGAAATTTTTACGCCACATCCTATCGCATTTCTGTTCTCCTGATACTAATATCAGAATTTTTCTGTTTTCGGAATAGAATGAAAACTTTCGCTGAAATATGGAGATTGTTATTGAAAACCCACAGTCGTTTCTGCTCTCCTGATACTGATTCCTTGATGACGTCTAAGAAATGGATTTGAAAATTTTTCGCTACATCCTATCGCTTTTCTGTTCTCCTGATACTGATATCAGAATTATACTGTTTTCGAAATAGGATGAAAACTTTCGCTGAAATATTGAGATTGTTTTCGAAAACCCACAGTCGTTTCTGCTTTCCTGATACTGATTCCTCGATAACGTCTAAGAATAGGATTTGAAATTTTTACGCCACATCCTATCGCATTTCTGTTCTCCTGATACTAATATCAGAATTTTTCTGTTTTCGGAATCGAATGAAAACTATCGCTGAAATATGGAGATTGTTATTGAAAACCCACAGTCGTTTCTGCTCTCCTGATACTGATTTCTCGATAACGTCTGAGAAATGGTACTTCGAAATTTTTCGCCACATCCCATCGCTTTTCTGTTCTCCTGATACTAATATCAGAATTTCTCTCTTCTCGGAATAGAATGAAAGCTCTTGCCGAAATATGGAGATTGTTATCGAAAACCCACAGTCGTTTCTGTTCTCCTGATACTGATTTCTCGATAACGTCTGAGAAATGGTACTTCGAAATTTTTCGCCACATCCCATCGCTTTTCTGTTCTCCTGATACTAATATCAGAATTTCTCTCTTCTCGGAATAGAATGAAAGCTCTTGCCGAAATATGGAGATTGTTATCGAAAACCCACAGTCGTTTCTGTTCTCCTGATACTGATTTCTCGATAACGTCTGAGAAATGGTACTTTGAAATTTTTCGCCACATCCCATCGCTTTTCTGTTCTCCTGATACTAATATCAGAATTTCTCTCTTCTCGGAATAGAATGAAAGCTCTTGCTGAAATATGGAGATTGTTATTGAAAACCCACAGTCGTTTCTGTTCTCCTGATACTGATTCTTCGATAACTTCTAAGAAATGGATTTGAAAATCTCACGTCATATCCTATCGCATTTCTGCTCTCCTGATACTAATATCAGAACTATTCTGTTCTCGAAATAGAATAAAAACTTTTGCTGAAATATGAAGATTGTTATTGAGAACCCACAGTCGTTTCTGATCTCCTGATACTGATTCCTCGATAACGTCTAGGAAATGGATTTGAAAATTGTACGCCACATCCTATCGCATTTCTGTTCTCCTGATACTAATATCAGAATTATTCTGTTTCCGAAATAGAATGAAAACTTTCGCTGAAATATTGAGATTGTTCTCGAAAACCCACAGTCGTTTCTGCTTTCCTGATACTGATTCCTCGATAACGTCTAAGAAATGGATTTGAAATTTTTACGCCACATCCTATCGCATTTCTGTTCTCCTGATACTAATATCAGAATTTTTCTGTTTTCGGAATAGAATGAAAACTATCGCTGAAATATGGAGATTGTTATTGAAAACCCACAGTCGTTTCTGTTCTCCTGATACTGATTTCTCGATAACGTCTGAGAAATGGTACTTTGAAATTTTTCGCCACATCCTATCGCATTTCTGTTCTCCTGATACTAATATCAGAATTATTCTGTTCTCGAAATAGAATGAAAACTTTTGCTGAAATATGAAGATTGTTATTGCAAACCCACAGTCGTTTCTGATCTCCTGATACTGATTCCTCGATAACGTCTAAGAAATGGATTTAAAAATTTCACGCCATATCCTATCGCATTTCTGTTCTCCTGATAATAATATCAGAATTATTCTGTTTTCGGAATAGAATGAAAACTATCGCTGAAATATGGAGATTGTTATTGAAAACCCACAGTCGTTTCTGCTCTCCTGATACTGATTCCTCGATAACGTCTAAGAAATGGATTTGAAAATTGTACGCCACATCCTATCGCATTTCTGTTCTCCTGATACTAATATCAGAATTATTCTGTTTTCGGAATAGAATGAAAACTATCGCTGAAATATGGAGATTGTTATTGAAAACCCACAGTCGTTTCTGCTCTCCTGATACTGATTCCTCGATAACGTCTAAGAAATGGATTTGAAAATTGTACGCCACATCCTATCGCATTTCTGTTCTCCTGATACTAATATCAGAATTATTCTGTTCTCGAAATAGAATGAAAACTTTTGCTGAAATATGAAGATTGTTATTGAAAACCCATAGTCGTTTCTGATCTCCTGATACTGATTCCTCGATAACGTCTAAGGAATGGATTTAAAAATTTCACGCCATATCCTATCGCATTTCTGTTCTCCTGATACCAATATCAGAATTATTCTGTTTTCGGAATAGAATGAAAACTATCGCTGAAATATGGAGATTGTTATTGAAAACCCACAGTCGTTTCTGCTCTCCTGATACTGATTCCTCGATAACGTCTAAGAAATGGATTTGAAAATTGTACGCCATATCCTATCGCATTTCTGTTCTCCTGATACTAATATCAGAATTATTCTGTTCTCGAAATAGAATGAAAACTTTTGCTGAAATATGGAGATTGTTATTGAAAACCCACAGTCGTTTCTGATCTCCTGATACTGATTCCTCGATAACGTCTAAGAAATGGATTTAAAAATTTCACGCCATATCCTATCGCATTTCTGTTCTCCTGATACTAATATCAGAATTATTCTGTTTTCGGAATAGAATGAAAACTTTCGCTGAAATATGGAGATTGTTATTGAAAACCCACAGTCGTTTCTGTTCTCCTGATACTGATTTCTCGATAACGTCTGAGAAATGGTACTTTGAAATTTTTCGCCACATCCTATCGCATTTCTGTTCTCCTGATACTAATATCAGAATTATTCTGTTTTCGAAATAGAATGAAAACTTTTGCTGAAATATGGAGATTATTATTGAAATCCCAGTCGTTTCTGTTCTCCTGATACTGATTTCTCGATAACGTCTGAGAAATGGTACTTTGAAATTTTTCGCCACATCCCATCGCTTTTCTGTTCTCCTGATACTAATATCAGAATTTCTCTCTTCTCGGAATAGAATGAAAGCTCTTGCCGAAATATGGAGATTGTTATTGAAAACCCACAGTCGTTTCTGTTCTCCTGATACTGATTTCTCGATAACGTCTGAGAAATGGTACTTTGAAATTTTTCGCCACATCCTATCGCATTTCTGTTCTCCTGATACTAATATCAGAATTATTCTGTTTTCGAAATAGAATGAAAACTTTTGCTGAAATATGGAGATTATTATTGAAATCCCACAGTCGTTTCTGTTCTCCTGATACTGATTTCTCGATAACGTCTGAGAAATGGTACTTTGAAATTTTTCGCCACATCCCATCGCTTTTCTGTTCTCCTGATACTAATATCAGAATTTCTCTCTTCTCGGAATAGAATGAAAGCTCTTGCCGAAATATGGAGATTGTTATTGAAAACCCACAGTCGTTTCTGTTCTCCTGATACTGATTTCTCGATAACGTCTGAGAAATGGTACTTTGAAATTTTTCGCCACATCCTATCGCATTTCTGTTCTCCTGATACTAATATCAGAATTATTCTGTTTTCGAAATAGAATGAAAACTTTTGCTGAAATATGGAGATTATTATTGAAATCCCACAGTCGTTTCTGTTCTCCTGATACTGATTTCTCGATAACGTCTGAGAAATGGTGCTTTGAAATTTTTCGCCACATCCCATCGCTTTTCTGTTCTCCTGATACTAATATCAGAATTTCTCTCTTCTCGGAATAGAATGAAAGCTCTTGCCGAAATATGGAGATTGTTATTGAAAACCCACAGTCGTTTCTGTTCTCCTGATACTGATTCCTTGATAACGTCTAAGAAATGGATTTGAAAATTTTTCGCCCTATCCTATCGCTTTTCTGTTCTCCTGATACTGATATCAGAATTATTCTGTTTTCGGAATAGAATGAAAACTTTCGCTGAAATATGGAGATTGTTATTGAAAACCCACAGTCGTTTCTGCTCTCCTGATACTGATTCCTGATAACGTCTAAGAAATGGATTTGAAAATTTTTCGCCCTATCCTATCGCTTTTCTGTTCTCCTGATACTGATATCAGAATTATTCTGTTTTCGGAATAGAATGAAAACTTTCGCTGAAATATGGAGATTGTTATTGAAAACCCACAGTCGTTTCTGATCTCCTGATACTGATTCCTTGTTATTCTCCACTATTCTCCACTAGGCAATGCCGTAAGGGCTCTAAATAATGAATTTGAGGCCTCTACGACAAAGTCGAATTTTGGGTCTGAAAAATTAGCAAGGCTAACCCCTTTGAACTTTTTTCAAAAATTTTCAGGCGTCAGAATGGACTGAAATCTTGCATACGGAGTGTTCCCAACATGCTGAACACGAATCTGAAGTCAAAACAGCCGTATTCCTATTAGTTTTCGAGATATGAGAATTTTCGAAAAAAAAAAAATCCAAAATCCAAAATCCAAAATCGTCAAAAATGACTCGAAACGTTCAAATTCGTGTGCAGAATGCGCTTATCGACTCGATTCAGCAGAATTCTCGATCGTTTTCGAGTTATCAAGACGTAAAAAAGTTCAGCCCGAAGTGGGGTCAAAAATTGCTACTTTTTTATCTTTGGGAGTAGAGAGCTGTGCTTCTATTCCCCACTAGGCAATGCCCTGAGGGCCCTAAATACTGAATTGGATGCCTCTACGACGAAGTCGAATTTTGGGTCTGAAGAATTAGCAAGGCTAACCCCTTTGAACTTTTTTCAAAAATTTTCAGGCGTCCGAATGGGCTGAGATCTTGCACACAGGGTGTTTCTGATGTGCTGAGTCCGAATCTGAAGTCAAAAGGGCCGTATTTCTAGTAGTTTTCGAGATATGAGCATTTTTCGAAAAAAAAAATCGTGCTTCAAAATCGCTGAAAATTCATCAAAACGTTCTCATTCGTGTGCAGAATACGTGTATCGACTCGATTTTGCAATATGCTGAAATAAGGAGATCGTTATTGAAAACCCACAGTCGTTTCTACTCTCCTGATACTGATTCCTCGATAACGTCTAAGAAATAGATTTGAAAATTTTTCGCCACATCCTATCGCTTTTCTGTTCTCCTGATACTGATATCAGAATTATACTGTTTTCGAAATAGAATGAAAACTTTCGCTGAAATATTGAGATTGTTTTCGAAAACCCACAGTCGTTTCTGCTTTCCTGATACTGATTCCTCGATAACGTCTAAGAAATGGATTTGAAATTTTTACGCCACATCCTATCGCATTTCTGTTCTCCTGATACTAATATCAGAATTATTCTGTTTTCGGAATAGAATGAAAACTTCCGCTGAAATATGGAGATTGTTATTGAAAACCCACAGTCGTTTCTGTTCTCCTGATACTGATTTCTCGATAACGTCTGAGAAATGGTACTTTGAAATTTTTCGCCACATCCCATCGCTTTTCTGTTCCCCTGATACTAATATCAGAATTTCTCTCTTCTCGGAATAGAATGAAAGCTCTTGCCGAAATATGGAGATTGTTATTGAAAACCCACAGTCGTTTCTGTTCTCCTGATACTGATTCCTCGATAACGTCTGAGAAATGGTACTTTGAAATTTTTCGCCACATCCTATCGCATTTCTGTTCTCCTGATACTAATATCAGAATTTTTCTGTTTTCGGAATAGAATGAAAACTATCGCTGAAATATGGAGATTGTTATTGAAAACCCACAGTCGTTTCTGCTCTCCTGATACTGATTCCTCGATAACGTCTAAGAAATGGATTTGAAAATTTTTCGCCACATCCTATCGCATTTCTGTTCTCCTGATACTAATATCAGAATTTTTCTGTTTTCGGAATAGAATGAAAACTATCGCTGAAATATGGAGATTGTTATTGAAAACCCACAGTCGTTTCTGTTCTCCTGATACTGATTTCTCGATAACGTCTGAGAAATGGTACTTTGAAATTTTTCGCCACATCCTATCGCATTTCTGTTCTCCTGATACTGATATCAGGATTATACTGTTTTCGAAATAGTATGAAAACTTTTGCTGAAATATGGAGATTGTTATTGAAAACCCACAGTCGTTTCTGCCCTCCTGATACTGATTCCTTGATAACGTCTAAGAAATGGATTTGAAAATTTTTCGCCCTATCCTATCGCTTTTCTGTTCTCCTGATACTGATATCAGAATTATTCTGTTTTCGGAATAGAATGAAAACTATCGCTGAAATATGGAGATTGTTATTGAAAACCCACAGTCGTTTCTGTTCTCCTGATACTGATTTCTCGATAACGTCTGAGAAATGGTACTTTGAAATTTTTCGCCACATCCTATCGCATTTCTGTTCTCCTGATACTAATATCAGAATTTTTCTGTTTTCGAAATAGAATGAAAACTTTCGCTGAAATATTGGGATTGTTTTCGAAAACCCACAGTCGTTTCTGCCTTCCTGATACTGATTCCTCGATAACGTCTAAGGAATGGACTTGAAATGTTTACGCCACATCCTATCGCATTTCTGTTCTCCTGATACTAATATCAGAATTTTTCTGTTCTCGGAATAGAATGAAAACTATCGCTGAAATATGGAGATTGTTATTGAAAACCCACAGTCGTTTCTGCCCTCCTGATACTGATTCCTCGATAACGTCTAAGAAATGGATTTGAAAATTTTTCGCTACATCCTATCGCTTTTCTGTTCTCCTGATACTGATATCAGAATTATACTGTTTTTGAAATAGAATGAAAACTTTCGCTGAAATATTGAGATTGTTTTCGAAAACCCACAGTCGTTTCTGCTCTCCTGATACTGATTCCTCGATAACGTCTAAGAAATGGATTTAAAAATTTCACGCCATATCCTATCGCATTTCTGTTCTCCTGATACTAATATCAGAATTATTCTGTTCTCGAAATGGAATGAAAACTTTTGCTGAAATATGGAGATTGTTATTGAAAACCCACAGTCGTTTCTGCTCTCCTGATACTGATTCCTCGATAACGTCTAAGATATGGATTTGAAAATTTTTTGCCACATCCTATCGCCTTTCTGTTCTCCTGATACTAATATCAGAATTTCTCTCTTTTCGGAATAGAATGAAAACTTTTGCCGAAATATGGAGATTGTTATTGACAACCCACAGTCGTTTCTGTTCTCCTGATACTGATTCCTTGATAACGTCTAAGAAATGGATTTGAAAATTTTTCGCCACATCCTATCGCCTTTCTGTTCTCCTGATACTAATATCAGAATTGTTCTGTTTTCGAAATAGAATGAGAACTTTTGCTTAAATATGAAGATTGTTATTGAAAACCCACAGTCGTTTCTGTTCTCCTGATACTGATTTCTCGATAACGTCTGAAAATGGTGCTTTAAAATTTTTCGCCACATCCTATCGCTTTTCTGTTCTCCTGATACTAATATCAGAATTGTTCTGTTTTCGAAATAGAATGAAAACTTGTGCTGAAATATAGAGATTGGTATTGAAAACCCACACTCGTTTCTGTTCTCCTGATACTGATTTCTCGATAACGTCTGAAAATGGTGCTTTAAAATTTCTCGCCACATCCTATCCCTTTTCTGTTCTCCTGATACTAATATCAGAATTATTCTGTTCTCGAAATAGAATGAAAACTTTCGCTGAAATATTGAGATTGTTCTCGAAAACCCACAGTCGTTTCTGTTCTCCTGATACTGATTTCTCGATAACGTCTGAGAAATGGTACTTTGAAATTTTTCGCCACATCCCATCGCTTTTCTGTTCTCCTGATACTAATATCAGAATTTCTCTCTTCTCGGAATAGAATGAAAGCTCTTGCTGAAATATGGAGATTGTTATTGAAAACCCACAGTCGTTTCTGTTCTCCTGATACTGATTTCTCGATAACGTCTGAGAAATGGTACTTTGAAATTTTTCGCCACATCCTATCGCATTTCTGTTCTCCTGATACTAATATCAGAATTATTCTGTTCTCGAAATAGAATGAAAACTTTTGCTGAAATATGAAGATTGTTATTGAAAACCCACAGTCGTTTCTGATCTCCTGATACTGATTCCTCGATAACGTCTAAGAAATGGATTTAAAAATTTCACGCCATATCCTATCGCATTTCTGTTCTCCTGATACTAATATCAGAATTATTCTGTTTTCGGAATAGAATGAAAACTATCGCTGAAATATGGAGATTGTTATTGAAAACCCACAGTCGTTTCTGCTCTCCTGATACTGATTCCTCGATAACGTCTAAGAAATGGATTTGAAAATTGTACGCCACATCCTATCGCATTTCTGTTCTCCTGATACTAATATCAGAATTATTCTGTTTTCGGAATAGAATGAAAACTATCGCTGAAATATGGAGATTGTTATTGAAAACCCACAGTCGTTTCTGCTCTCCTGATACTGATTCCTCGATAACGTCTAAGAAATGGATTTGAAAATTGTACGCCACATCCTATCGCATTTCTGTTATCCTGATACTAATATCAGAATTATTCTGTTCTCGAAATAGAATGAAAACTTTTGCTGAAATATGAAGATTGTTATTGAAAACCCATAGTCGTTTCTGATCTCCTGATACTGATTCCTCGATAACGTCTAAGAAATGGATTTAAAAATTTCACGCCATATCCTATCGCATTTCTGTTCTCCTGATACTAATATCAGAATTATTCTGTTTTCGAAATAGAATGAAAACTTTTGCTGAAATATGGAGATTGTTATTGAAATCCCACAGTCGTTTCTGTTCTCCTGATACTGATTTCTCGATAACGTCTGAGAAATGGTACTTTGAAATTTTTCGCCACATCCCATCGCTTTTCTGTTCTCCTGATACTAATATCAGAATTTCTCTCTTCTCGGAATAGAATGAAAGCTCTTGCCGAAAAATGGAGTCGTTTCTGTTCTCCTGATACTGATTCCTCGATAACGTCTGAGAAATGGTACTTCGAAATTTTTCGCCACATCCCATCGCTTTTCTGTTCTCCTGATACTAATATCAGAATTTCTCTCTTCTCGGAATAGAATGAAAGCTCTTGCCGAAATATGGAGATTGTTATCGAAAACCCACAGTCGTTTCTGTTCTCCTGATACTGATTTCTCGATAACGTCTGAGAAATGGTACTTTGAAATTTTTCGCCACATCCCATCGCTTTTCTGTTCTCCTGATACTAATATCAGAATTTCTCTCTTCTCGGAATAGAATGAAAGCTCTTGCTGGAATATGGAGATTGTTATTGAAAACCCACAGTCGTTTCTGTTCTCCTGATACTGATTCTTCGATAACTTCTAAGAAATGGATTTGAAAATCTCACGTCATATCCTATCGTATTCTGCTCTCCTGATACTAATATCAGAACTATTCTGTTCTCGAAATAGAATAAAAACTTTTGCTGAAATATGAAGATTGTTATTGAGAACCCACAGTCGTTTCTGATCTCCTGATACTGATTCCTCGATAACGTCTAAGAAATGGATTTGAAAATTGTACGCCACATCCTATCGCATTTCTGTTCTCCTGATACTAATATCAGAATTATTCTGTTTCCGAAATAGAATGAAAACTTTCGCTGAAATATTGAGATTGTTCTCGAAAACCCACAGTCGTTTCTGCTTTCCTGATACTGATTCCTCGATAACGTCTAAGAAATGGATTTGAAATTTTTACGCCACATCCTATCGCATTTCTGTTCTCCTGATACTAATATCAGAATTTTTCTGTTTTCGGAATAGAATGAAAACTATCGCTGAAATATGGAGATTGTTATTGAAAACCCACAGTCGTTTCTGTTCTCCTGATACTGATTTCTCGATAACGTCTGAGAAATGGTACTTTGAAATTTTTCGCCACATCCTATCGCATTTCTGTTCTCCTGATACTAATATCAGAATTATTCTGTTCTCGAAATAGAATGAAAACTTTTGCTGAAATATGAAGATTGTTATTGAAAACCCACAGTCGTTTCTGATCTCCTGATACTGATTCCTCGATAACGTCTAAGAAATGGATTTAAAAATTTCACGCCATATCCTATCGCATTTCTGTTCTCCTGATACTAATATCAGAATTATTCTGTTTTCGGAATAGAATGAAAACTATCGCTGAAATATGGAGATTGTTATTGAAAACCCACAGTCGTTTCTGCTCTCCTGATACTGATTCCTCGATAACGTCTAAGAAATGGATTCGAAAATTGTACGCCACATCCTATCGCATTTCTGTTCTCCTGATACTAATATCAGAATTATTCTGTTTTCGGAATAGAATGAAAACTATCGCTGAAATATGGAGATTGTTATTGAAAACCCACAGTCGTTTCTGCTCTCCTGATACTGATTCCTCGATAACGTCTAAGAAATGGATTTGAAAATTGTACGCCACATCCTATCGCATTTCTGTTCTCCTGATACTAATATCAGAATTATTCTGTTCTCGAAATAGAATGAAAACTTTTGCTGAAATATGAAGATTGTTATTGAAAACCCATAGTCGTTTCTGATCTCCTGATACTGATTCCTCGATAACGTCTAAGAAATGGATTTAAAAATTTCACGCCATATCCTATCGCATTTCTGTTCTCCTGATACCAATATCAGAATTATTCTGTTTTCGGAATAGAATGAAAACTATCGCTGAAATATGGAGATTGTTATTGAAAACCCACAGTCGTTTCTGTTCTCCTGATACTGATTCCTCGATAACGTCTAAGAAATGGATTTGAAAATTGTACGCCACATCCTATCGCATTTCTGTTCTCCTGATACTAATATCAGAATTATTCTGTTTTCGGAATAGAATGAAAACTATCGCTGAAATATGGAGATTGTTATTGAAAACCCACAGTCGTTTCTGCTCTCCTGATACTGATTCCTCGATAACGTCTAAGAAATGGATTTGAAAATTGTACGCCACATCCTATCGCATTTCTGTTCTCCTGATACTAATATCAGAATTATTCTGTTCTCGAAATAGAATGAAAACTTTTGCTGAAATATGAAGATTGTTATTGAAAACCCATAGTCGTTTCTGATCTCCTGATACTGATTCCTCGATAACGTCTAAGAAATGGATTTAAAAATTTCACGCCATATCCTATCGCATTTCTGTTCTCCTGATACCAATATCAGAATTATTCTGTTTTCGGAATAGAATGAAAACTATCGCTGAAATATGGAGATTGTTATTGAAAACCCACAGTCGTTTCTGCTCTCCTGATACTGATTCCTCGATAACGTCTAAGAAATGGATTTGAAAATTGTACGCCATATCCTATCGCATTTCTGTTCTCCTGATACTAATATCAGAATTATTCTGTTCTCGAAATAGAATGAAAACTTTTGCTGAAATATGGAGATTGTTATTGAAAACCCACAGTCGTTTCTGATCTCCTGATACTGATTCCTCGATAATGTCTAAGAAATGGATTTAAAAATTTCACGCCATATCCTATCGCATTTCTGTTCTCCTGATACTAATATCAGAATTATTCTGTTTTCGGAATAGAATGAAAACTTTCGCTGAAATATGGAGATTGTTATTGAAAACCCACAGTCGTTTCTGTTCTCCTGATACTGATTTCTCGATAACGTCTGAGAAATGGTACTTTGAAATTTTTCGCCACATCCTATCGCATTTCTGTTCTCCTGATACTAATATCAGAATTATTCTGTTTTCGAAATAGAATGAAAACTTTTGCTGAAATATGGAGATTATTATTGAAATCCCAGTCGTTTCTGTTCTCCTGATACTGATTTCTCGATAACGTCTGAGAAATGGTACTTTGAAATTTTTCGCCACATCCCATCGCTTTTCTGTTCTCCTGATACTAATATCAGAATTTCTCTCTTCTCGGAATAGAATGAAAGCTCTTGCCGAAATATGGAGATTGTTATTGAAAACCCACAGTCGTTTCTGTTCTCCTGATACTGATTTCTCGATAACGTCTGAGAAATGGTACTTTGAAATTTTTCGCCACATCCTATCGCATTTCTGTTCTCCTGATACTTATATCAGAATTATTCTGTTTTCGAAATAGAATGAAAACTTTTGCTGAAATATGGAGATTATTATTGAAATCCCACAGTCGTTTCTGTTCTCCTGATACTGATTTCTCGATAACGTCTGAGAAATGGTACTTTGAAATTTTTCGCCACATCCCATCGCTTTTCTGTTCTCCTGATACTAATATCAGAATTTCTCTCTTCTCGGAATAGAATGAAAGCTCTTGCCGAAATATGGAGATTGTTATTGAAAACCCACAGTCGTTTCTGTTCTCCTGATACTGATTTCTCGATAACGTCTGAGAAATGGTACTTTGAAATTTTTCGCCACATCCTATCGCATTTCTGTTCTCCTGATACTAATATCAGAATTATTCTGTTTTCGAAATAGAATGAAAACTTTTGCTGAAATATGGAGATTATTATTGAAATCCCACAGTCGTTTCTGTTCTCCTGATACTGATTTCTCGATAACGTCTGAGAAATGGTACTTTGAAATTTCTCGCCACATCCCATCGCTTTTCTGTTCTCCTGATACTAATATCAGAATATCTCTCTTCTCGGAATAGAATGAAAGCTCTTGCCGAAATATGGAGATTGTTATTGAAAACCCACAGTCGTTTCTGTTCTCCTGATACTGATTCCTTGATAACGTCTAAGAAATGGATTTGAAAATTTTTCGCCCTATCCTATCGCTTTTCTGTTCTCCTGATACTGATATCAGAATTATTCTGTTTTCGGAATAGAATGAAAACTTTCGCTGAAATATGGAGATTGTTATTGAAAACCCACAGTCGTTTCTGCTCTCCTGATACTGATTCCTGATAACGTCTAAGAAATGGATTTGAAAATTTTTCGCCCTATCCTATCGCTTTTCTGTTCTCCTGATACTGATATCAGAATTATTCTGTTTTCGGAATAGAATGAAAACTTTCGCTGAAATATGGAGATTGTTATTGAAAACCCACAGTCGTTTCTGATCTCCTGATACTGATTCCTTGTTATTCTCCACTATTCTCCACTAGGCAATGCCGTAAGGGCTCTAAATACTGAATTTGAGGCCTCTACGACAAAGTCGAATTTTGGGTCTGAAAAATTAGCAAGGCTAACCCCTTTGAACTTTTTTCAAAAATTTTCAGGCGTCAGAATGGACTGAAATCTTGCATACGGAGTGTTCCCAACATGCTGAACACGAATCTGAAGTCAAAACAGCCGTATTCCTATTAGTTTTCGAGATATGAGAATTTTCGAAAAAAAAAAAATCCAAAATCCAAAATCCAAAATCGTCAAAAATGACTCGAAACGTTCAAATTCGTGTGCAGAATGCGCTTATCGACTCGATTCAGCAGAATTCTGTATCGTTTTCGAGTTATCAAGACGTAAAAAAGTTCAGCCCGAAGTGGGGTCAAAAATTGCTACTTTTTTATCTTTGGGAGTAGAGAGCTGTGCTTCTATTCCCCACTAGGCAATGCCCTGAGGGCCCTAAATACTGAATTGGATGCCTCTACGACAAAGTCGAATTTTGGGTCTGAAGAATTAGCAAGGCTAACCCCTTTGAACTTTTTTCAAAAATTTTCAGGCGTCCGAATGGGCTGAGATCTTGCACACAGGGTGTTTCTGATGTGCTGAGTCCGAATCTGAAGTCAAAAGGGCCGTATTTCTAGTAGTTTCCGAGATATGAGCATTTTTCGAAAAAAAAATCGTGCTTCAAAATCGCTGAAAATTCATCAAAACGTTCTCATTCGTGTGCAGAATACGTGTATCGACTCGATTTTGCAATATGCTGAAATAAGGAGATCGTTATTGAAAACCCACAGTCGTTTCTACTCTCCTGATACTGATTCCTCGATAACGTCTAAGAAATAGATTTGAAAATTTTTCGCCACATCCTATCGCTTTTCTGTTCTCCTGATACTGATATCAGAATTATTCTGTTTTCGAAATAGAATGAAAACTTTCGCTGAAATATTGAGATTGTTTTCGAAAACCCACAGTCGTTTCTGCTTTCCTGATACTGATTCCTCGATAACGTCTAAGAAATGGATTTGAAATTTTTACGCCACATCCTATCGCATTTCTGTTCTCCTGATACTAATATCAGAATTATTCTGTTTTCGGAATAGAATGAAAACTTTCGCTGAAATATGGAGATTGTTATTGAAAACCCACAGTCGTTTCTGTTCCTCTGATACTGATTTCTCGATAACGTCTGAGAAATGGTACTTTGAAATTTTTCGCCACATCCTATCGCATTTCTGTTCTCCTGATACTAATATCAGAATTTTTCTGTTTTCGGAATAGAATGAAAACTATCGCTGAAATATGGAGATTGTTATTGAAAACCCACAGTCGTTTCTGCTCTCCTGATACTGATTCCTCGATAACGTCTAAGAAATGGATTTGAAAATTTTTCGCCACATCCTATCGCATTTCTGTTCTCCTGATACTAATATCAGAATTTTTCTGTTTTCGGAATAGAATGAAAACTATCGCTGAAATATGGAGATTGTTATTGAAAACCCACAGTCGTTTCTGTTCTCCTGATACTGATTTCTCGATAACCTCTGAGAAATGGTACTTTGAAATTTTTCGCCACATCCTATCGCATTTCTGTTCTCCTGATACTGATATCAGGATTATACTGTTTTCGAAATAGTATGAAAACTTTTGCTGAAATATGGAGATTGTTATTGAAAACCCACAGTCGTTTCTGCCCTCCTGATACTGATTCCTTGATAACGTCTAAGAAATGGATTTGAAAATTTTTCGCCCTATCCTATCGCTTTTCTGTTCTCCTGATACTGATATCAGAATTATTCTGTTTTCGGAATAGAATGAAAACTATCGCTGAAATATGGAGATTGTTATTGAAAACCCACAGTCGTTTCTGTTCTCCTGATACTGATTTCTCGATAACGTCTGAGAAATGGTACTTTGAAATTTTTCGCCACATCCTATCGCATTTCTGTTCTCCTGATACTAATATCAGAATTTTTCTGTTTTCGAAATAGAATGAAAACTTTCGCTGAAATATTGGGATTGTTTTCGAAAACCCACAGTCGTTTCTGCCTTCCTGATACTGATTCCTCGATAACGTCTAAGGAATGGACTTGAAATGTTTACGCCACATCCTATCGCATTTCTGTTCTCCTGATACTAATATCAGAATTTTTCTGTTCTCGAAATGGAATGAAAACTTTTGCTGAAATATGGAGATTGTTATTGAAAACCCACAGTCGTTTCTGCTCTCCTGATACTGATTCCTCGATAACGTCTAAGAAATGGATTTGAAAATTTTTCGCCACATCCTATCGCCTTTCTGTTCTCCTGATACTAATATCAGAATTGTTCTGTTTTCGAAATAGAATGAGAACTTTTGCTTAAATATGAAGATTGTTATTGAAAACCCACAGTCGTTTCTGTTCTCCTGATACTGATTTCTCGATAACGTCTGAAAATGGTGCTTTAAAATTTTTCGCCACATCCTATCACTTTTCTGTTCTCCTGATACGAAAATCAGGATTATTCTGTTCTCGAAATAGAATGAAAACTTTTGCTTGAATACGGAGATTGTTATTGAGAACCCACAGTCGGTTCTGCTCTCCTGATACTGATTTCTCGATAACGTCTGAAAATGGTGCTCTAAAATTTTTCGCCACATCCTATCGCTTTTCTGTTCTCCTGATACTAATATCAGAATTGTTCTGTTTTCGAAATAGAATGAAAACTTTTGCTGAAATATAGAGATTGGTATTGAAAACCCACACTCGTTTCTGTTCTCCTGATACTGATTTCTCGATAACGTCTGAAAATGGTGCTTTAAAATTTCTCGCCACATCCTATCACTTTTCTGTTCTCCTGATACTAATATCAGAATTATTCTGTTCTCGAAATAGAATGAAAACTTGTGCTGAAATATGGAGATTGTTATTGAAAACCCACAGTCGTTTCTGTTCTCCTGATAATGATTTCTCGATAACGTCTGAAAATGGTACTTTAAAATTTTTCGCCACATCCTATCGCTTTTCTGTTCTCCTGATACTAATATCAGAATTATTTTGTTTTCGAAATAGAATGAAAACTTTTGCTGAAATATGGAGATTGTTATTGAAAACCCACAGTCGTTTCTGCTCTCCTGATAATGATTTCTCGATAACGTCTGAAAATGGTGCTTTAAAATTTTCCGCCACATCCTATCGCTTTTCTGTTCTCCTGATATTAATACCAGAATTATTCTGTTTTCGAAATAGAATGAAAACTTTTGCTGGAATATGGAGATTGTTATTGAAAACCCACAGTCGTTTCTGTTCTCCTGATACTGATTTCTCGATAACGTCTGAAAATGGTACTTTAAAATTTTTCGCCACATCCTATCGCTTTTCTGTTCTCCTGATACTAATATCAGAATTACTGTTTTCGAAATAGAATAAAAAGTTTTGCTGAAATATGGAGATTGTTATTGAAAACCCACAGTCGTTTCTGCTCTCCTGATACTGATTCCTCGATAACGTCTAAGAAATGGAATTGAAAATTTTACGCCATATCCTATCGTATTTCTGTTCTCCTGATACTAATATCAGAATTATTCTGTTTTCGAAATCGAATGAAAAGTTTTGGTGAAATATGGAGATTGTTATTGAAAACCCACAGCCGTTTCTGCTCTCCTGATACTGATTTCTCGATAACGTCTGAAAATGGTACTTTAAAATTTTTCGCCACATCCTATCACTTTTCTGTTCTCCTGATACGAAAATCAGGATTATTCTGTTCTCGAAATAGAATGAAAACTTTTGCTGAAATATGGAGATTGTTATTGAAAACCCACAGTCGTTTCTGCTCTCCCGATACTGATTCCTCGATAACGTTCGAGAAATGGAATTGAAAATTTTACGCCATATCCTATCGCATTTCTGTTCTCCTGATACTGATATCAGAATTATTCTGTTTTCGGAATCGAATGAAAACTTTTGCTGAAATATGGAGATTGTTATTGAAAACCGACAGTCGTTTCTGTTTCCTGATACTAATATCAAAATTATTCTGTTTTCGAAATAGAATGAAAACTTTTGCTTGAATACGGAGATTGTTATTGAGAACCCACAGTCGGTTCTGCTCTCCTGATACTGATTTCTCGATAACGTCTGAAAATGGTGCTTTAAAATTTTTCGCCACATCCTATCACTTTTCTGTTCTCCTGATACTAATATCAGAATTATTCTGTTCTCGAAATAGAATGAAAACTTTTACTGGAATATGGAGATTGTTATTGAAAACCCACAGTCGTTTCTGTTCTCCTGATACTGATTTCTCGATAACGTCTGAAAATGGTACTTTAAAATTTTTCGCCACATCCTATCGCTTTTCTGTTCTCCTGATACTAATATCAGAATTACTGTTTTCGAAATAGAATAAAAAGTTTTGCTGAAATATGGAGATTGTTATTGAAAACCCACAGTCGTTTCTGTTCTCCTGATACTGATTTCTCGATAACGTCTGAAAATGGTACTTTAAAATTTTTCGCCACATCCTATGCTTTTCTGTTCTCCTGATACTAATATCAGAATTACTGTTTTCGAAATAAAATGAAAACTTTTGCTGAAATATGAAGATTGTTATTGAAAACCCACAGTCGTTTCTGTTCTCCTGATACTGATTTCTCGATAACGTCTGAAAATGATGCTTTAAAATTTTTCGCCACATCCTATCGCTTTTCTGTTCTCCTGATAATATTATCAGAATTATTCTGTTTTCGGAATATAATGAAAACTTTCGCTAAATATGGAGTTTGTTATTGAAAACTCACAGTCGTTTCTGCTCTCCTGATACTGATTTCTCGATAACGTCTGAAAATGGTACTTCAAAATTTTTCGCCACATCCTATGCTTTTCTGTTCTCCTGATACTAATATCAGAATTACTGTTTTCGAAATAGAATAAAAAGTTTTGCTGAAATATGGAGATTGTTATTGAAAACCCACAGTCGTTTCTGCTCTCCTGATACTGATTCCTCGATAACGTCTAAGAAATGGAATTGAAAATTTTACGCCATATCCTATCGTATTTCTGTTCTCCTGATACTAATATCAGAATTATTCTGTTTTCGAAATAGAATGAAAACTTTTGCTGAAATATGGAGATTGTTATTGAAAACCCACAGTCGTTTCTGTTCTCTCGATACAGATTTCTCGATAACGTCTGAAAATGATGCTTTAAAATTTTTCGCCACATCCTATCGCTTTTCTGTTCTCCTGATACTAATATCAGAATTATTCTGTTTTCGGAATATAATGAAAACTTTCGCTAAATATGGAGTTTGTTATTGAAAACTCACAGTCGTTTCTGCTCTCCTGATACTGATTTCTCGATAACGTCTGAAAATGGTACTTCAAAATTTTTCGCCACATCCTATGCTTTTCTGTTCTCCTGATACTAATATCAGAATTATTCTGTTTTCGAAATAGAATGAAAACTTTTGCTGAAATATGGAGATTGTTATTGAAAACCCACAGTCGTTTCTGTTCTCTCGATACAGATTTCTCGATAACGTCTGAAAATGATGCTTTAAAATTTTTCGCCACATCCTATCGCTTTTCTGTTCTCCTGATACTAATATCAGAATTATTCTGTTTTCGGAATATAATGAAAACTTTCGCTAAATATGGAGTTTGTTATTGAAAACTCACAGTCGTTTCTGCTCTCCTGATACTGATTTCTCGATAACGTCTGAAAATGGTACTTCAAAATTTTTCGCCACATCCTATGCTTTTCTGTTCTCCTGATACTAATATCAGAATTACTGTTTTCGAAATAGAATGAAAAGTTTTGCTGAAATATGGAGATTGTTATTGAAAACCCACAGTCGTTTCTGCTCTCCTGATACTGATTCCTCGATAACGTCTAAGAAATGGAATTGAAAATTTTACGCCATATCCTATCGTATTTCTGTTCTCCTGATACTAATATCAGAATTATTCTGTTTTCGAAATCGAATAAAAAGTTTTGCTGAAATATGGAGATTGTTATTGAAAACCCACAGTCGTTTCTGCTCTCCTGATACTGATTCCTCGATAACGTCTAAGAAATGGAATTGAAAATTTTACGCCATATCCTATCGCTTTTCTGTTCTCCTGATACTAATATCAGAATTATTCTGTTTTCGAAATAGAATGAAAACTTTTGCTGGAATATGGAGATTGTTATTGAAAACCCACAGTCGTTTCTGTTCTCCTGATACTGATTTCTCGATAACGTCTGAAAATGGTACTTTAAAATTTTTCGCCCCATCCTATCGCTTTTCTGTTCTCCTGATACTGATATCAGAATTATTCTGTTCTCGAAATAGAATGAAAACTTGTGCTGAAATATTGAGATTGTTATTGAAAACTCACAGTCGTTTCTGCTCTCAAGTACTGATTTCTCGATAACGTCTAAGAAATGGAATTGGAAATTTTACGCCATATCCTATCGTATTTCTGTTCTCCTGATACTAATATCAGAATTATTCTGTTTTCGAAATCGAATGAAAAGTTTTGGTGAAATATGGAGATTGTTATTGAAAACCCACAGCCGTTTCTGCTCTCCTGATACTGATTCCTCGATAACGTCTAAGAAATGGAATTGAAAATTTTACGCCATATCCTATCGTATTTCTGTTCTCCTGATACTAATATCAGAATTATTCTGATCTCGACATAGAATGTTAACTTTTGCTGAAATATGGAGACTGTTATTGAAAACCCACAGTCGTTTCTGTTCTCCTGATACTGATTTCTCGATAACGTCTGAAAATGGTACTTTAAAATTTTTTGCCACATCCTATCGCTTTTCTGTTCTCCTGATACTAATATCAGAATTACTGTTTTCGAAATAGAATAAAAAGTTTTGCTGAAATATGGAGATTGTTATTGAAAACCCACAGTCGTTTCTGCTCCCCTGATACTGATTCCTCGATAATGTCTAAGAAATGGAATTGAAAATTTTACGCCATATCCTATCGTATTTCTGTTCTCCTGATACTAATATCAGAATTATTCTGTTTTCGAAATCGAATGAAAAGTTTTGGTGAAATATGGAGATTGTTATTGAAAACCCACAGCCGTTTCTGCTCTCCTGATACTGATTTCTCGATAACGTCTGAAAATGGTACTTTGAAATTTTTCGCCACATCCTATGCTTTTCTGTTCTCCTGATACTAATATCAGAATTAGTGTTTTCGAAATAAAATGAAAACTTTTGCTGAAATATGAAGATTGTTATTGAAAACCCACTATCTTTTCTGTTCTCCCGATACAGATTTCTCGATAACGTCTGAAAATGGTGCTTTAAAATTTTTCGCCACATCCTATCGCTTTTCTGTTCTCCTGATACTAATATCAGAATTATTCTGTTTTCGGAATAGAATGAAAACTTTCGCTAAATATGGAGTTTGTTATTGAAAACTCACAGTCGTTTCTGCTCTCCTGATACTGATTTCTCGATAACGTCTGAAAATGGTATTTCAAAATTTTTCGCCACATCCTATGCTTTTCTGTTCTCCTGATACTAATATTAGAATTACTGTTTTCGAAATAGAATAAAAAGTTTTGCTGAAATATGGAGATTGTTATTGAAAACCCACAGTCGTTTCTGCTCTCCTGATACTGATTCCTCGATAACGTCTAAGAAATGGAATTGAAAATTTTACGCCATATCCTATCGTATTTCTGTTCTCCTGATACTAATATTAGAATTACTGTTTTCGAAATAGAATGAAAACTTTTGCTGAAATATGGAGATTGTTATTGAAAACCCACAGTCGTTTCTGCTCTCCTGATACTGATTTCTCGATAACGTCTGAAAATGGTGCTTCAAAATTTTTCGCCACATCCTATCACTTTTCTGTTCTCCTGATACTAATATCAGAATTATTCTGTTCTCGAAATAGAATGAAAACTTGTGCCGAAATATGGAGATTGTAATTGAAAACCCACAGTCGTTTCTGTCCTCCTGATACTGATTTCTCGATAACGTCTGAAAATGGTACTTTAAAATTTTTCGCCACATCCTATCGCATTTCTGTTCTCCTGATACTAATATCAGAATTACTGTTTTCGAAATAGAATGAAAACTTTTGCTGAAATATGGAGATTGTTATTGAAAACCCACAGTCGTTTCTGCTCTCCTGATACTGATTTCTCGATAACGTCTGAAAATGGTGCTTTAAAATTTTCCGCCACATCCTATCGCTTTTCTGTTTTCCTGATACTAATATCAGAATTATTCTGTTTTCGAAATAGAATGAAAACTTTTGCTGGAATATGGAGATTGTTATTGAAAACCCACAGTCGTATCTGTTCTCCTGATACTGATTTCTCGATAACGTCTGAAAATGGTGCTTTAAAATTTTTCGCCACATCCTATCACTTTTCTGTTCTCCTGATACTAATATCAGAAATATTCTGTTTTCGAAGTAGAATGAAAACTTTTGCTGGAATATGGAGATTGTTATTGAAAACCCACAGTCGTTTCTGTTCTCCTGATACTGATTTCTCGATAAAGTCTGAAAATGGTACTTTAAAATTTTTCGCCACATCCTATCGCTTTTCTGTTCTCCTGATA
The DNA here is from genome assembly GCA_963576655.1 of Gastrophysa polygoni. Lineage (NCBI taxonomy): Eukaryota > Metazoa > Arthropoda > Insecta > Coleoptera > Chrysomelidae > Gastrophysa > Gastrophysa polygoni. The sequence goes on from OY755083.1 coordinate 152,461, forward strand.
CTAATATCAGAATTATTTTGTTTTCGAAATAGAATGGAAACTTTTGCTGAAATATGGATATTGTTATTGAAAACCCACAGTCGTTTCTGCTCTCCTGATACTGATTTCTCGATAACGTCTGAAAATGGTGCTTTAAAATTTTTCGCCACATCCTATCGCTTTTCTGTTCTCCTGATACTAATATCAGAATTATTCTGTTTTCGAAATAGAATGAAAACTTTTGCTGGAATATGGAGATTGTTATTGAAAACCCACAGTCGTATCTGTTCTCCTGATACTGATTTCTCGATAACGTCTGAAAATGGTGCTTTAAAATTTTTCGCCACATCCTATCGCTTTTCTGTTCTCCTGATACTAATATCAGAATTATTCTGTTTTCGAAATAGAATGGAAACTTTTGCTGGAATATGGAGATTGTTATTGAAAACCCACAGTCGTTTCTGTTCTCCTGATACTGATTTCTCGATAACGTCTGAAAATGGTACTTTAAAATTTTTCGCCACATCCTATCGCTTTTCTGTTCTCCTGATACTAATATCAGAATAATTCTGTTTTCGAAATAGAATGAAAACTTTTGCTGGAATATTGAGATTGTTATTGAAAACCCACAGTCGTATCTGTTCTCCTGATACTGATTTCTCGATAACGTCTGAAAATGGTGCTTTAAAGTTTTTCGCCACATCCTATCACTTTTCTGTTCTCCTGATACTAATATCAGAGTTATTCTGTTTTCGAAATAGAATGAAAACTTTTGCTGGAATATGGAGATTGTTATTGAAAACCCACAGTCGTATCTGTTCTCCTGATACTGATTTCTCGATAACGTCTGAAAATGGTACTTTAAAATTTTTCGCCACATCCTATCGCTTTTCTGTTCTCCTGATACTAATATCAGAATTATTTTGTTTTCGAAATGGAATGAAAACTTTTGCTGAAATATGGATATTGTTATTGAAAACCCACAGTCGTTTCTGCTCTAGAAATAGAATAAAAAGTTTTGCTGAAATATGGAGATAGAATAAGAAAATAAAATCGAATGGAAACTTTTGCTGAAATATGGAGATTGTTATTGAAAACCCACAGTCGTTCCTGTTCTCCTGATACTGATTTCTCGATAACGTCTGAAAATGGTGTTCTAAAATTTTTCGCCACATCCTATCGCTTTTCTGTTCTCCTGATACTAATATCAGAATTATTCTGTTTTCGAAATAGAATGAAAACTTTTGCTGGAATATGGAGATTGTTATTGAAAACCCACAGTCGTTTCTGTTCTCCTGATACTGATTTCTCGATAACGTCTGAAAATGGTACTTTAAAATTTTTCGCCACATCCTATCGCTTTTCTGTTCTCCTGATACTAATATCAGAATAATTTTGTTTTCGAAATAGAATGAAAAGTTTTGCTGAAATATGGAGATTGTTATTGAAAACCCACAGTCGTTTCTGTTCTCCTGATACTGATTTCTCGATAACGTCTGAAAATGGTGCTCTGAAATTTTTCGCCACATCCCATCACTTTTCTGTTCTCCTGATACTAATATCAGAATTATTCTGTACTCGAAATAGAATGAAAACTTTTGCTGAAATATGGAGATTGTTATTGAAAATCCACAGTCGTTTCTGCTCTCCTGATACTGATTCCTTGATAACGTCTAAGAAATGGATTTGAAAATTTTTCGCCACATCCTATCGCTTTTCTGTTCTCCTGATACTTATATCAGAATCATTCTGTTTTTGAAATAGAATGAAAAGTTTTGCTGAAATATGGAGATTGTTATTGAAAACCCACAGTCGTTTCTGCTCTCCTGATACTGATTCCTCGATAACGTCTAAGAAATGGATTTGAAATTTTTACGCCACATCCTATCGCATTTCTGTTCTCCTGATACTAATATCAGAATTTTTCTGTTTTCGGAATAGAATGAAAACTTTCGCTGAAATATGGAGATTGTTATTGAAAACCCACAGTCGTTTCTGCTCTCCTGATACTGATTCCTTGATGACGTCTAAGAAATGGATTTGAAAATTTTTCGCTACATCCTATCGCTTTTCTGTTCTCCTGATACTGATATCAGAATTATACTGTTTTCGAAATAGGATGAAAACTTTCGCTGAAATATTGAGATTGTTTTCGAAAACCCACAGTCGTTTCTGCTTTCCTGATACTGATTCCTCGATAACGTCTAAGAATAGGATTTGAAATTTTTACGCCACATCCTATCGCATTTCTGTTCTCCTGATACTAATATCAGAATTTTTCTGTTTTCGGAATCGAATGAAAACTATCGCTGAAATATGGAGATTGTTATTGAAAACCCACAGTCGTTTCTGCTCTCCTGATACTGATTTCTCGATAACGTCTGAGAAATGGTACTTCGAAATTTTTCGCCACATCCCATCGCTTTTCTGTTCTCCTGATACTAATATCAGAATTTCTCTCTTCTCGGAATAGAATGAAAGCTCTTGCCGAAATATGGAGATTGTTATCGAAAACCCACAGTCGTTTCTGTTCTCCTGATACTGATTTCTCGATAACGTCTGAGAAATGGGACTTTGAAATTTTTCGCCACATCCTATCGCATTTCTGTTCTCCTGATACTAATATCAGAATTATTCTGTTTTCGAAATAGAATGAAAACTTTCGCTGAAATATGGAGATTGTTATTGAAAACCCACAGTCGTTTCTGTTCTCCTGATACTGATTTCTCGATAACGTCTGAGAAATGGTACTTTGAAATTTTTCGCCACATCCCATCGCTTTTCTGTTCTCCTGATACTAATATCAGAATTTCTCTCTTCTCGGAATAGAATGAAAGCTCTTGCTGAAATATGGAGATTGTTATTGAAAACCCACAGTCGTTTCTGTTCTCCTGATACTGATTCTTCGATAACTTCTAAGAAATGGATTTGAAAATCTCACGTCATATCCTATCGCATTTCTGCTCTCCTGATACTAATATCAGAACTATTCTGTTCTCGAAATAGAATAAAAACTTTTGCTGAAATATGGAGATTGTTATTGAAAACCCACAGTCGTTTCTGTTCTCCTGATACTGATTCTTCGATAACTTCTAAGAAATGGATTTGAAAATCTCACGTCATATCCTATCGCATTTCTGTTCTCCTGATACTAATATCAGAATTATTCTGTTTTCGAAATAGAATGAAAACTTTTGCTGAAATATGGAGATTGTTATTGAAAACCCACAGTCGTTTCTGTTCTCTCGATACAGATTTCTCGATAACGTCTGAAAATGATGCTTTAAAATTTTTCGCCACATCCTATCGCTTTTCTGTTCTCCTGATACTAATATCAGAATTATTCTGTTTTCGGAATATAATGAAAACTTTCGCTAAATATGGAGTTTGTTATTGAAAACTCACAGTCGTTTCTGCTCTCCTGATACTGATTTCTCGATAACGTCTGAAAATGGTACTTCAAAATTTTTCGCCACATCCTATGCTTTTCTGTTCTCCTGATACTAATATCAGAATTACTGTTTTCGAAATAGAATGAAAAGTTTTGCTGAAATATGGAGATTGTTATTGAAAACCCACAGTCGTTTCTGCTCTCCTGATACTGATTCCTCGATAACGTCTAAGAAATGGAATTGAAAATTTTACGCCATATCCTATCGTATTTCTGTTCTCCTGATACTAATATCAGAATTATTCTGTTTTCGAAATCGAATAAAAAGTTTTGCTGAAATATGGAGATTGTTATTGAAAACCCACAGTCGTTTCTGCTCTCCTGATACTGATTCCTCGATAACGTCTAAGAAATGGAATTGAAAATTTTACGCCATATCCTATCGCTTTTCTGTTCTCCTGATACTAATATCAGAATTATTCTGTTTTCGAAATAGAATGAAAACTTTTGCTGGAATATGGAGATTGTTATTGAAAACCCACAGTCGTTTCTGTTCTCCTGATACTGATTTCTCGATAACGTCTGAAAATGGTACTTTAAAATTTTTCGCCCCATCCTATCGCTTTTCTGTTCTCCTGATACTGATATCAGAATTATTCTGTTCTCGAAATAGAATGAAAACTTGTGCTGAAATATGGAGATTGTTATTGAAAACTCACAGTCGTTTCTGCTCTCAAGTACTGATTTCTCGATAACGTCTAAGAAATGGAATTGGAAATTTTACGCCATATCCTATCGTATTTCTGTTCTCCTGATACTAATATCAGAATTATTCTGTTTTCGAAATCGAATAAAAAGTTTTGCTGAAATATGGAGATTGTTATTGAAAACCCACAGTCGTTTCTGCTCTCCTGATACTGATTCCTCGATAACGTCTAAGAAATGGAATTGAAAATTTTACGCCATATCCTATCGTATTTCTGTTCTCCTGATACTAATATCAGAATTATTCTGTTTTCGAAATCGAATGAAAAGTTTTGGTGAAATATGGAGATTGTTATTGAAAACCCACAGCCGTTTCTGCTCTCCTGATACTGATTTCTCGATAACGTCTGAAAATGGTACTTTGAAATTTTTCGCCACATCCTATGCTTTTCTGTTCTCCTGATACTAATATCAAAATTAGTGTTTTCGAAATAAAATGAAAACTTTTGCTGAAATATGAAGATTGTTATTGAAAACCCACAGTCGTTTCTGTTCTCCTGATACTGATTTCTCGATAACGTCTGAAAATGGTGCTTCAAAATTTTTCGCCACATCCTATCACTTTTCTGTTCTCCTGATACTGATATAAGAATTATTCTGTTCTCGAAATAGAATGAAAACTTTTGCTGAAATATGGAGATTGTTATTGAAAACCCACTATCTTTTCTGTTCTCCTGATACAGATTTCTCGATAACGTCTGAAAATGGTGCTTTAAAATTTTTCGCCACATCCTATCGCTTTTCTGTTCTCCTGATACTAATATCAGAATTATTCTGTTTTCGGAATAGAATGAAAACTTTCGCTAAATATGGAGTTTGTTATTGAAAACTCACAGTCGTTTCTGCTCTCCTGATACTGATTTCTCGATAACGTCTGAAAATGGTATTTCAAAATTTTTCGCCACATCCTATGCTTTTCTGTTCTCCTGATACTAATATTAGAATTACTGTTTTCGAAATAGAATAAAAAGTTTTGCTGAAATATGGAGATTGTTATTGAGAACCCACAGTCGTTTCTGCTCTCCTGATACTGATTCCTCGATAACGTCTAAGAAATGGAATTGAAAATTTTACGCCATATCCTATCGTATTTCTGTTCTCCTGATACTAATATTAGAATTACTGTTTTCGAAATAGAATGAAAACTTTTGCTGAAATATGGAGATTGTTATTGAAAACCCACAGTCGTTTCTGCTCTCAAGTACTGATTTCTCGATAACGTCTAAGAAATGGAATTGGAAATTTTACGCCATATCCTATCGTATTTCTGTTCTCCTGATACTAATATCAGAATTATTCTGTTTTCGAAATCGAATAAAAAGTTTTGCTGAAATATGGAGATTGTTATTGAAAACCCACAGTCGTTTCTGCTCTCCTGATACTGATTCCTCGATAACGTCTAAGAAATGGAATTGAAAATTTTACGCCATATCCTATCGTATTTCTGTTCTCCTGATACTAATATCAGAATTATTCTGATCTCGACATAGAATGTTAACTTTTGCTGAAATATGGAGACTGTTATTGAAAACCCACAGTCGTTTCTGTTCTCCTGATACTGATTTCTCGATAACGTCTGAAAATGGTACTTTAAAATTTTTTGCCACATCCTATCGCTTTTCTGTTCTCCTGATACTAATATCAGAATTACTGTTTTCGAAATAGAATAAAAAGTTTTGCTGAAATATGGAGATTGTTATTGAAAACCCACAGTCGTTTCTGCTCCCCTGATACTGATTCCTCGATAATGTCTAAGAAATGGAATTGAAAATTTTACGCCATATCCTATCGTATTTCTGTTCTCCTGATACTAATATCAGAATTATTCTGTTTTCGAAATCGAATGAAAAGTTTTGGTGAAATATGGAGATTGTTATTGAAAACCCACAGCCGTTTCTGCTCTCCTGATACTGATTTCTCGATAACGTCTGAAAATGGTACTTTGAAATTTTTCGCCACATCCTATGCTTTTCTGTTCTCCTGATACTAATATCAAAATTAGTGTTTTCGAAATAAAATGAAAACTTTTGCTGAAATATGAAGATTGTTATTGAAAACCCACAGTCGTTTCTGTTCTCCTGATACTGATTTCTCGATAACGTCTGAAAATGGTGCTTCAAAATTTTTCGCCACATCCTATCACTTTTCTGTTCTCCTGATACTGATATAAGAATTATTCTGTTCTCGAAATAGAATGAAAACTTTTGCTGAAATATGGAGATTGTTATTGAAAACCCACTATCTTTTCTGTTCTCCTGATACAGATTTCTCGATAACGTCTGAAAATGGTGCTTTAAAATTTTTCGCCACATCCTATCGCTTTTCTGTTCTCCTGATACTAATATCAGAATTATTCTGTTTTCGGAATAGAATGAAAACTTTCGCTAAATATGGAGTTTGTTATTGAAAACTCACAGTCGTTTCTGCTCTCCTGATACTGATTTCTCGATAACGTCTGAAAATGGTATTTCAAAATTTTTCGCCACATCCTATGCTTTTCTGTTCTCCTGATACTAATATTAGAATTACTGTTTTCGAAATAGAATAAAAAGTTTTGCTGAAATATGGAGATTGTTATTGAAAACCCACAGTCGTTTCTGCTCTCCTGATACTGATTCCTCGATAACGTCTAAGAAATGGAATTGAAAATTTTACGCCATATCCTATCGTATTTCTGTTCTCCTGATACTAATATTAGAATTACTGTTTTCGAAATAGAATGAAAACTTTTGCTGAAATATGGAGATTGTTATTGAAAACCCACAGTCGTTTCTGCTCTCCTGATACTGATTTCTCGATAACGTCTGAAAATGGTGCTTCAAAATTTTTCGCCACATCCTATCACTTTTCTGTTCTCCTGATACTAATATCAGAATTATTCTGTTCTCGAAATAGAATGAAAACTTGTGCCGAAATATGGAGATTGTAATTGAAAACCCACAGTCGTTTCTGTCCTCCTGATACTGATTTCTCGATAACGTCTGAAAATGGTACTTTAAAATTTTTCGCCACATCCTATCGCTTTTCTGTTCTCCTGATACTAATATCAGAATTATTCTGTTTTCGAAATAGAATGAAAACTTTTGCTGGAATATGGAGATTGTTATTGAAAACCCACAGTCGTATCTGTTCTCCTGATACTGATTTCTCGATAACGTCTGAAAATGGTGCTTTAAAATTTTTCGCCACATCCTATCGCTTTTCTGTTCTCCTGATACTAATATCAGAATTATTCTGTTTTCGAAATAGAATGAAAACTTTTGCTGGAATATGGAGATTGTTATTGAAAACCCACAGTCGTCTCTGTTCTCCTGATACTGATTTCTCGATAACGTCTGAAAATGGTGCTTTAAAATTTTTCGCCACATCCTATCGCTTTTCTGTTCTCCTGATACTAATATCAGAATTATTCTGTTTTCGAAATAGAATGAAAACTTTTGCTGGAATATGGAGATTGTTATTGAAAACCCACAGTCGTTTCTGTTCTCCTGATACTGATTTCTCGATAACGTCTGAAAATGGTACTTTAAAATTTTTCGCCACATCCTATCGCTTTTCTGTTTTCCTGATACTAATATCAGAATAATTCTGTTTTCGAAATAGAATGAAAACTTTTGCTGGAATATTGAGATTGTTATTGAAAACCCACAGTCGTATCTGTTCTCCTGATACTGATTTCTCGATAACGTCTGAAAATGGTGCTTTAAAGTTTTTCGCCACATCCTATCACTTTTCTGTTCTCCTGATACTAATATCAGAGTTATTCTGTTTTCGAAATAGAATGAAAACTTTTGCTGGAATATGGAGATTGTTATTGAAAACCCACAGTCGTATCTGTTCTCCTGATACTGATTTCTCGATAACGTCTGAAAATGGTACTTTAAAGTTTTTCGCCACATCCTATCACTTTTCTGTTCTCCTGATACTAATATCAGAGTTATTTTGTTTTCGAAATGGAATGAAAACTTTTGCTGAAATATGGATATTGTTATTGAAAACCCACAGTCGTTTCTGCTCTAGAAATAGAATAAAAAGTTTTGCTGAAATATGGAGATAGAATAAGAAAATAAAATCGAATGGAAACTTTTGCTGAAATATGGAGATTGTTATTGAAAACCCACAGTCGTTCCTGTTCTCCTGATACTGATTTCTCGATAACGTCTGAAAATGGTACTTTAAAATTTTTCGCCACATCCTATCGCTTTTCTGTTCTCCTGATACTAATATCAGAATTATTTTGTTTTCGAAATAGAATGAAAACTTTTGCTGGAATATGGAGATTGTTATCGAAAACCCACAGTCGTTTCTGTTCTCCTGATACTGATTTCTCGATAACATCTGAAAATGGTGCTTCAAAATTTTTCGCCACATCCTATCACTTTTCTGTTCTCCTGATACTAATATCAGAATTATTTTGTTTTCGAAATAGAATGAAAACTTCTGCTGAAATATGGAGATTGTTATTGAAAACCCACAGTCGTTTCTGCTCTCCCGATACTGATTCCTCGATAACGTTCAAGAAATGGAATTGAAAATTTCACGCCATATCCTATCGCATTTTTGTTCTCCTGATACTAATATCAGAACTGTTCTGTTTTCGAAATAGAATGAAAAGTTTTGCTGAAATATGGAGATTGTTATTGAAAACCCACAGTCGTTTCTGTTCTCCTGATACTGATTTCTCGATAACGTCTGAAAATGGTGCTCTGAAATTTTTCGCCACATCCCATCACTTTTCTGTTCTCCTGATACTAATATCAGAATTATTCTGTACTCGAAATAGAATGAAAACTTTTGCTGAAATATGGAGATTGTTATTGAAAATCCACAGTCGTTTCTGCTCTCCTGATACTGATTCCTTGATAACGTCTAAGAAATGGATTTGAAAATTTTTCGCCACATCCTATCGCTTTTCTGTTCTCCTGATACTTATATCAGAATCATTCTGTTTTTGAAATAGAATGAAAAGTTTTGCTGAAATATGGAGATTGTTATTGAAAACCCACAGTCGTTTCTGCTCTCCTGATACTGATTCCTCGATAACGTCTAAGAAATGGATTTGAAATTTTTACGCCACATCCTATCGCATTTCTGTTCTCCTGATACTAATATCAGAATTTTTCTGTTTTCGGAATAGAATGAAAACTTTCGCTGAAATATGGAGATTGTTATTGAAAACCCACAGTCGTTTCTGCTCTCCTGATACTGATTCCTTGATGACGTCTAAGAAATGGATTTGAAAATTTTTCGCTACATCCTATCGCTTTTCTGTTCTCCTGATACTGATATCAGAATTATACTGTTTTCGAAATAGGATGAAAACTTTCGCTGAAATATTGAGATTGTTTTCGAAAACCCACAGTCGTTTCTGCTTTCCTGATACTGATTCCTCGATAACGTCTAAGAATAGGATTTGAAATTTTTACGCCACATCCTATCGCATTTCTGTTCTCCTGATACTAATATCAGAATTTTTCTGTTTTCGGAATCGAATGAAAACTATCGCTGAAATATGGAGATTGTTATTGAAAACCCACAGTCGTTTCTGCTCTCCTGATACTGATTTCTCGATAACGTCTGAGAAATGGTACTTCGAAATTTTTCGCCACATCCCATCGCTTTTCTGTTCTCCTGATACTAATATCAGAATTTCTCTCTTCTCGGAATAGAATGAAAGCTCTTGCCGAAATATGGAGATTGTTATCGAAATCCCACAGTCGTTTCTGTTCTCCTGATACTGATTTCTCGATAACGTCTGAGAAATGGGACTTTGAAATTTTTCGCCACATCCTATCGCATTTCTGTTCTCCTGATACTAATATCAGAATTATTCTGTTTTCGAAATAGAATGAAAACTTTCGCTGAAATATGGAGATTGTTATTGAAAACCCACAGTCGTTTCTGTTCTCCTGATACTGATTTCTCGATAACGTCTGAGAAATGGTACTTTGAAATTTTTCGCCACATCCCATCGCTTTTCTGTTCTCCTGATACTAATATCAGAATTTCTCTCTTCTCGGAATAGAATGAAAGCTCTTGCTGAAATATGGAGATTGTTATTGAAAACCCACAGTCGTTTCTGTTCTCCTGATACTGATTCTTCGATAACTTCTAAGAAATGGATTTGAAAATCTCACGTCATATCCTATCGCATTTCTGCTCTCCTGATACTAATATCAGAACTATTCTGTTCTCGAAATAGAATAAAAACTTTTGCTGAAATATGAAGATTGTTATTGAGAACCCACAGTCGTTTCTGATCTCCTGATACTGATTCCTCGATAACGTCTAAGAAATGGATTTGAAAATTGTACGCCACATCCTATCGCATTTCTGTTCTCCTGATACTAATATCAGAATTATTCTGTTTCCGAAATAGAATGGAAACTTTCGCTGAAATATTGAGATTGTTCTCGAAAACCCACAGTCGTTTCTGCTTTCCTGATACTGATTCCTCGATAACGTCTAAGAAATGGATTTGAAATTTTTACGCCACATCCTATCGCATTTCTGTTCTCCTGATACTAATATCAGAATTTTTCTGTTTTCGGAATAGAATGAAAACTTTCGCTGAAATATGGAGATTGTTATTGAAAACCCACAGTCGTTTCTGTTCTCCTGATACTGATTTCTCGATAACGTCTGAGAAATGGTACTTTGAAATTTTTCGCCACATCCTATCGCATTTCTGTTCTCCAGATACTTATATCAGAATTATTCTGTTCTCGAAATAGAATGAAAACTTTTGCTGAAATATGAAGATTGTTATTGAAAACCCACAGTCGTTTCTGATCTCCTGATACTGATTCCTCGATAACGTCTAAGAAATGGATTTAAAAATTTCACGCCATATCCTATCGCATTTCTGTTCTCCTGATACTAATATCAGAATTATTCTGTTTTCGGAATAGAATGAAAACTATCGCTGAAATATGGAGATTGTTATTGAAAACCCACAGTCGTTTCTGCTCTCCTGATACTGATTCCTCGATAACGTCTAAGAAATGGATTTGAAAATTGTACGCCACATCCTATCGCATTTCTGTTCTCCTGATACTAATATCAGAATTATTCTGTTTTCGGAATAGAATGAAAACTATCGCTGAAATATGGAGATTGTTATTGAAAACCCACAGTCGTTTCTGCTCTCCTGATACTGATTCCTCGATAACGTCTAAGAAATGGATTTGAAAATTGTACGCCACATCCTATCGCATTTCTGTTCTCCTGATACTAATATCAGAATTATTCTGTTCTCGAAATAGAATGAAAACTTTTGCTGAAATATGAAGATTGTTATTGAAAACCCATAGTCGTTCCTGATCTCCTGATACTGATTCCTCGATAACGTCTAAGAAATGGATTTAAAAATTTCACGCCATATCCTATCGCATTTCTGTTCTCCTGATACCAATATCAGAATTATTCTGTTTTCGGAATAGAATGAAAACTATCGCTGAAATATGGAGATTGTTATTGAAAACCCACAGTCGTTTCTGCTCTCCTGATACTGATTCCTCGATAACGTCTAAGAAATGGATTTGAAAATTGTACGCCATATCCTATCGCATTTCTGTTCTCCTGATACTAATATCAGAATTATTCTGTTCTCGAAATAGAATGAAAACTTTTGCTGAAATATGGAGATTGTTATTGAAAACCCACAGTCGTTTCTGATCTCCTGATACTGATTCCTCGATAACGTCTGAGAAATGGATTTAAAAATTTCACGCCATATCCTATCGCATTTCTGTTCTCCTGATACTTATATCAGAATTATTCTGTTTTCGGAATAGAATGAAAACTTTCGCTGAAATATGGAGATTGTTATTGAAAACCCACAGTCGTTTCTGTTCTCCTGATACTGATTTCTCGATAACGTCTGAGAAATGGTACTTTGAAATTTTTCGCCACATCCTATCGCATTTCTGTTCTCCTGATACTAATATCAGAATTATTCTGTTTTCGAAATGGAATGAAAACTTTTGCTGAAATATGGAGATTATTATTGAAATCCCAGTCGTTTCTGTTCTCCTGATACTGATTTCTCGATAACGTCTGAGAAATGGTACTTTGAAATTTTTCGCCACATCCCATCGCTTTTCTGTTCTCCTGATACTAATATCATAATTTCTCTCTTCTCGGAATAGAATGAAAGCTCTTGCCGAAATATGGAGATTGTTATTGAAAACCCACAGTCGTTTCTGTTCTCCTGATACTGATTTCTCGATAACGTCTGAGAAATGGTACTTTGAAATTTTTCGCCACATCCTATCGCATTTCTGTTCTCCTGATACTAATATCAGAATTATTCTGTTTTCGAAATAGAATGAAAACTTTTGCTGAAATATGGAGATTATTATTGAAATCTCACAGTCGTTTCTGTTCTCCTGATACTGATTTCTCGATAACGTCTGAGAAATGGTACTTTGAAATTTTTCGCCACATCCCATCGCTTTTCTGTTCTCCTGATACTAATATCAGAATTTCTCTCTTCTCGGAATAGAATGAAAGCTCTTGCCGAAATATGGAGATTGTTATTGAAAACCCACAGTCGTTTCTGTTCTCCTGATACTGATTCCTTGATAACGTCTAAGAAATGGATTTGAAAATTTTTCGCCCTATCCTATCGCTTTTCTGTTCTCCTGATACTGATATCAGAATTATTCTGTTTTCGGAATAGAATGAAAACTTTCGCTGAAATATGGAGATTGTTATTGAAAACCCACAGTCGTTTCTGCTCTCCTGATACTGATTCCTGATAACGTCTAAGAAATGGATTTGAAAATTTTCCGCCCTATCCTATCGCTTTTCTGTTCTCCTGATACTGATATCAGAATTATTCTGTTTTCGGAATAGAATGAAAACTTTCGCTGAAATATGGAGATTGTTATTGAAAACCCACAGTCGTTTCTGATCTCCTGATACTGATTCCTTGTTATTCTCCACTATTCTCCACTAGGCAATGCCGTAAGGGCTCTAAATACTGAATTTGAGGCCTCTACGACAAAGTCGAATTTTGGGTCTGAAAAATTAGCAAGGCTAACCCCTTTGAACTTTTTTCAAAAATTTTCAGGCGTCAGAATGGACTGAAATCTTGCATACGGAGTGTTCCCAACATGCTGAACACGAATCTGAAGTCAAAACAGCCGTATTCCTATTAGTTTTCGAGATATGAGAATTTTCGAAAGAAAAAAAATCCAAAATCCAAAATCCAAAATCGTCAAAAATGACTCGAAACGTTCAAATTCGTGTGCAGAATGCGCTTATCGACTCGATTCAGCAGAATTCTCGATCGTTTTCGAGTTATCAAGACGTAAAAAAGTTCAGCCCAAAGTGGGGTCAAAAATTGCTACTTTTTTATCTTTGGGAGTAGAGAGCTGTGCTTCTATTCCCCACTAGGCAATGCCCTGAGGGCCCTAAATACTGAATAGGATGCCTCTACGACAAAGTCGAATTTTGGGTCTGAAGAATTAGCAAGGCTAACCCCTTTGAACTTTTTTCAAAAATTTTCAGGCGTCCGAATGGGCTGAGATCTTGCACACAGGGTGTTTCTGATGTGCTGAGTCCGAATCTGAAGTCAAAAGGGCCGTATTTCTAGTAGTTTTCGAGATATGAGCATTTTTCGAAAAAAAATCGTGCTTCAAAATCGCTGAAAATTCATCAAAACGTTCTCATTCGTGTGCAGAATACGTGTATCGACTCGATTTTGCAATATGCTGAAATAAGGAGATCGTTATTGAAAACCCACAGTCGTTTCTACTCTCCTGATACTGATTCCTCGATAACGTCTAAGAAATGGAATTGAAAATTTTACGCCATATCCTATCGCTTTTCTGTTCTCCTGATACTAATATCAGAATTATTCTGTTTTCGAAATAGAATGAAAACTTTTGCTGAAATATGGAGATTGTTATTGAAAACCCACAGTCGTTTCTGTTCTCTCGATACAGATTTCTCGATAACGTCTGAAAATGATGCTTTAAAATTTTTCGCCACATCCTATCGCTTTTCTGTTCTCCTGATACTAATATCAGAATTATTCTGTTTTCGGAATTAAATGAAAACTTTCGCTAAATATGGAGTTTGTTATTGAAAACTCACAGTCGTTTCTGCTCTCCTGATACTGATTTCTCGATAACGTCTGAAAATGGTACTTCAAAATTTTTCGCCACATCCTATGCTTTTCTGTTCTCCTGATACTAATATCAGAATTACTGTTTTCGAAATAGAATGAAAAGTTTTGCTGAAATATGGAGATTGTTATTGAAAGCCCACAGTCGTTTCTGCTCTCCTGATACTGATTCCTCGATAACGTCTAAGAAATGGAATTGAAAATTTTACGCCATATCCTATCGTATTTCTGTTCTCCTGATACTAATATCAGAATTATTCTGTTTTCGAAATCGAATAAAAAGTTTTGCTGAAATATGGAGATTGTTATTGAAAACCCACAGTCGTTTCTGCTCTCCTGATACTGATTCCTCGATAACGTCTGAGAAATGGAATTGAAAATTTTACGCCATATCCTATCGCTTTTCTGTTCTCCTGATACTAATATCAGAATTATTCTGTTTTCGAAATAGAATGAAAACTTTTGCTGGAATATGGAGATTGTTATTGAAAACCCACAGTCGTTTCTGTTCTCCTGATACTGATTTCTCGATAACGTCTGAAAATGGTACTTTAAAATTTTTCGCCCCATCCTATCGCTTTTCTGTTCTCCCGATACTAATATCAGAATTATTCTGTTCTCGAAATAGAATGAAAACTTGTGCTGAAATATGGAGATTGTTATTGAAAACTCACAGTCGTTTCTGCTCTCAAGTACTGATTTCTCGATAACGTCTAAGAAATGGAATTGGAAATTTTACGCCATATCCTATCGTATTCCTGTTCTCCTGATACTAATATCAGAATTATTCTGTTTTCGAAATCGAATAAAAAGTTTTGCTGAAATATGGAGATTGTTATTGAAAACCCACAGTCGTTTCTGCTCTCCTGATACTGATTCCTCGATAACGTCTAAGAAATGGAATTGAAAATTTTACGCCACATCCTGTGCTTTTCTGTTCTCCTGATACTAATATTAGAATTACTGTTTTCGAAATAGAATAAAAAGTTTTGCTGAAATATGGAGATTGTTATTGAAAACCCACAGTCGTTTCTGCTCTCCTGATACTGATTCCTCGATAACGTCTAAGAAATGGAATTGAAAATTTTACGCCATATCCTATCGTATTTCTGTTCTCCTGATACTAATATTAGAATTACTGTTTTCGAAATAGAATGAAAACTTTTGCTGAAATATGGAGATTGTTATTGAAAACCCACAGTCGTTTCTGCTCTCCTGATACTGATTTCTCGATAACGTCTGAAAATGGTGCTTCAAAATTTTTCGCCACATCCTATCACTTTTCTGTTCTCCTGATACTAATATCAGAATTATTCTGTTCTCGAAATAGAATGAAAACTTGTGCCGAAATATGGAGATTGTAATTGAAAACCCACAGTCGTTTCTGTCCTCCTGATACTGATTTCTCGATAACGTCTGAAAATGGTACTTTAAAATTTTTCGCCACATCCTATCGCATTTCTGTTCTCCTGATACTAATATCAGAATTACTGTTTTCGAAATAGAATGAAAACTTGTGCCGAAATATGGAGATTGTAATTGAAAACCCACAGTCGTTTCTGTCCTCCTGATACTGATTTCTCGATAACGTCTGAAAATGGTGCTTTAAAATTTTTCGCCACATCCTATCGCTTTTCTGTTTTCCTGATACTAATATCAGAATTATTCTGTTTTCGAAATAGAAAGAAAACTTTTGCTGGAATATGGAGATTGTTATTGAAAACCCACAGTCGTATCTGTTCTCCTGATACTGATTTCTCGATAACGTCTGAAAATGGTGCTTTAAAATTTTTCGCCACATCCTATCACTTTTCTGTTCTCCTGATACTAATATCAGAAATATTCTGTTTTCGAAGTAGAATGAAAACTTTTGCTGGAATATGGAGATTGTTATCGAAAACCCACAGTCGTTTCTGTTCTCCTGATACTGATTTCTCGATAACGTCTGAAAATGGTGCTTCAAAATTTTTCGCCACATCCTATCACTTTTCTGTTCTCCTGATACTAATATCAGAATTATTCTGTTTTCGAAATAGAATGAAAACTTTTGCTGGAATATGGAGATTGTTATTGAAAACCCACAGTCGTTTCTGTTCTCCTGATACTGATTTCTCGATAACGTCTGAAAATGGTGCTTCAAAATTTTTCGCCACATCCTATCACTTTTCTGTTCTCCTGATACTAATATCAGAATTATTTTGTTTTCGAAATAGAATGAAAACTTCTGCTGAAATATGGAGATTGTTATTGAAAACCCACAGTCGTTTCTGCTCTCCCGATACTGATTCCTCGATAACGTTCAAGAAATGGAATTGAAAATTTGACGCCATATCCTATCGCATTTTTGTTCTCCTGATACTAATATCAGAATATCGAATATCGAAATAGAATGAAAAGTTTTGCTGAAATATGGAGATTGTTATTGAAAACCCACAGTCGTTTCTGTTCTCCTGATACTGATTTCTCGATAACGTCTGAAAATGGTGCTTTAAAATTTTTTGCCACATCCTATCGCATTTCTGTTCTCCTGATACTAATATCAGAATTATTCTGTACTCGAAATAGAATGAAAACTTTTGCTGAAATAGGAGATTGTTATTGAAAACCCACAGTCGTTTCTGTTCTCCTGATACTGATTTCTCGATAACGTCTGAAAATGATGCTTTAAAATTTTTCGCCACATCCTATCACTTTTCTGTTCTCCTGATACTAATATCAGAATAATTCTGTTTTCGAAGTAGAATGAAAACTTTTGCTGGAATATAGAGATTGTTATTGAAAACCCACAGTCGTCTCTGTTCTCCTGATACTGATTTCTCGATAACGTCTGAAAATGGTGCTTTAAAATTTTTCGCCAAATCCTATCACTTTTCTGTTCTCCTGATACTAATATCAGAATTATTCTGTTCTCGAAGTAGAATGAAAACTTTTGCTGGAATATGGAGATTGTTATTGAAAACCCACAGTCGTTTCTGTTCTCCTGATACTGATTTCTCGATAACGTCTGAAAATGGTACTTTAAAATTTTTCGCCACATCCTATCACTTTTCTGTTCTCCTGATACTAATAACAGAATTATTCTGTTTTCGAAGTAGAATGAAAACTCTTGCTGGAATATGGAGATTGTTATTGAAAACCCACAGTCGTTTCTGTTCTCCTGATACTGATTTCTCGATAACGTCTGAAAATGGTGCTTTAAAATTTTTTGCCACATCCTATCGCATTTCTGTTCTCCTGATACTAATATCAGAATTATTCTGTACTCGAAATAGAATGAAAACTTTTGCTGAAATAGGAGATTGTTATTGAAAACCCACAGTCGTTTCTGTTCTCCTGATACTGATTTCTCGATAACGTCTGAAAATGGTACTTTAAAATTTTTCGCCACATCCTATCACTTTTCTGTTCTCCTGATACTAATATCAGAATTATTCTGTTTTCGAAGTAGAATGAAAACTTTTGCTGGAATATAGAGATTGTTATTGAAAACCCACAGTCGTCTCTGTTCTCCTGATACTGATTTCTCGATAACGTCTGAAAATGGTGCTTTAAAATTTTTCGCCAAATCCTATCACTTTTCTGTTCTCCTGATACTAATATCAGAATTATTCTGTTCTCGAAGTAGAATGAAAACTTTTGCTGGAATATGGAGATTGTTATTGAAAACCCACAGTCGTTTCTGTTCTCCTGATACTGATTTCTCGATAACGTCTGAAAATGGTACTTTAAAATTTTTCGCCACATCCTATCACTTTTCTGTTCTCCTGATACTAATAACAGAATTATTCTGTTTTCGAAGTAGAATGAAAACTCTTGCTGGAATATGGAGATTGTTATTGAAAACCCACAGTCGTTTCTGTTCTCCTGATACTGATTTCTCGATAACGTCTGAAAATGGTGCTTTAAAATTTTTCGCCAAATCCTATCACTTTTCTGTTCTCCTGATACTAATATCAGAATTATTCTGTTCTCGAAGTAGAATGAAAACTTTTGCTGGAATATGGAGATTGTTATTGAAAACCCACAGTCGTTTCTGTTCTCCTGATACTGATTTCTCGATAACGTCTGAAAATGGTACTTTAAAATTTTTCGCCACATCCTATCGCTTTTCTGTTTTCCTGATACTAATATCAAAATTATTCTGTTTTCGAAATAGAATGAAAACTTTTGCTGGAATATAGAGATTGTTATTGAAAACCCACAGTCGTCTCTGTTCTCCTGATACTGATTTCTCGATAAAGTCTGAAAATGGTACTTTAAAATTTTTCGCCACATCCTATCGCTTTTCTGTTCTCCTGATACTAATATCAGGATTATTTTGTTTTCGAAATCGAATGGAAACTTTTGCTGAAATATGGAGGTTGTTATTGAAAACCCACAGTCGTTTCTGTTCTCCTGATACTGATTTCTCGATAACGTCTGAAAATGGTGCTCTAAAATTTTTCGCCACATCTTATCGCTTTTCTGTTCTCCTGATACTAATATCAGAATTATTCTGTTTTCGAAATAGAATGAAAACTTTTGCTGGAATATGGAGATTGTTATTGAAAACCCACAGTCGTATCTGTTCTCCTGATACTGATTTCTCGATAACGTCTGAAAATGGTGCTTTAAAATTTTTCGCCACATCCTATCACTTTTCTGTTCTCCTGATACTAATATCAGAATTATTCTGTTTTCGAAATAGAATGAAAACTTTTGCTGGAATATGGAGATTGTTATCGAAAACCCACAGTCGTTTCTGTTCTCCTGATACTGATTTCTCGATAACGTCTGAAAATGGTACTTTAAAATTTTTCGCCACATCCTATCGCTTTTCTGTTTTCCTGATACTAATATCAAAAATATTCTGTTTTCGAAATAGAATGAAAACTTTTGCTGGAATATGGAGATTGTTATTGAAAACCCACAGTCGTTTCTGTTCTCCTGATACTGATTTCTCGATAACGTCTGAAAATGGTACTTTGAAATTTTTCGCCACATCCTATCGCATTTCTGTTCTCCTGATACTAATATAAGAATTATTCTGTTTTCGAAATCGAATGGAAACTTTTGCTGAAATATGGAGATTGTTATTGAAAACCCACAGTCGTTTCTGTTCTCCTGATACTGATTTCTCGATAACGTCTGAAAATGGTACTTTGAAATTTTTCGCCACATCCTATCGCTTTTCTGTTCTCCTGATACTAATATCAGAATTATTCTGTTTTCGAAATAGAATGAAAACTTTTGCTGGAATATGGAGATTGTTATTGAAAACCCACAGTCGTTTCTGTTCTCCTGATACTGATTTCTCGATAACGTCTGAAAATGGTACTTTGAAATTTTTCGCCACATCCTATCGCTTTTCTGTTCTCCTGATACTAATATCAGGATTATTTTGTTTTCGAAATCGAATGGAAACTTTTGCTGAAATATGGAGGTTGTTATTGAAAACCCACAGTCGTTTCTGTTCTCCTGATACTGATTTCTCGATAACGTCTGAAAATGGTGCTCTAAAATGTTTCGCCACATCTTATCGCTTTTCTGTTCTCCTGATACTAATATCAGAATTATTCTGTTTTCGAAATAGAATGAAAACTTTTGCTGGAATATGGAGATTGTTATTGAAAACCCACAGTCGTATCTGTTCTCCTGATACTGATTTCTCGATAACGTCTGAAAATGGTGCTTTAAAATTTTTCGCCACATCCTATCACTTTTCTGTTCTCCTGATACTAATATCAGAATTATTCTGTTTTCGAAATAGAATGAAAACTTTTGCTGGAATATGGAGATTGTTATCGAAAACCCACAGTCGTTTCTGTTCTCCTGATACTGATTTCTCGATAACGTCTGAAAATGGTACTTTAAAATTTTTCGCCACATCCTATCGCTTTTCTGTTTTCCTGATACTAATATCAGAATTATTCTGTTTTCGAAATAGAATGAAAACTTTTGCTGGAATATGGAGATTGTTATTGAAAACCCACAGTCGTATCTGTTCTCCTGATACTGATTTCTCGATAACGTCTGAAAATGGTGCTTTAAAATTTTTCGCCACATCCTATCACTTTTCTGTTCTCCTGATACCTACTAATATCAGAATTATTCTGTTTTCGAAATAGAATGAAAACTTTTGCTGGAATATGGAGATTGTTATTGAAAACCCACAGTCGTTTCTGTTCTCCTGATACTGATTTCTCGATAACGTCTGAAAATGGTACTCTAAAATTTTTCACCACATCCTATCGCATTTCTGTTCTCCTGATACTAATATCAGAATTATTCTGATCTCGAAATAGAATGAAAACTTTTGCTGAAATATGGAGATTGTTATTGAAAACCCACAGTCGTTTCTGTTCTCCTGATACTGATTTCTCGATAACGTCTGAAAATGGTACTCTAAAATTTTTCACCACATCCTATCGCATTTCTGTTCTCCTGATACTAATATCAGAATTATTCTGATCTCGAAATAGAATGAAAACTTTTGCTGAAATATGGAGATTGTTATTGAAAACCCACAGTCGTTTCTGTTCTCCTGATACAGATTTCTCGATAACGTCTGAAAATGGTGCTTTAAAATTTTTCGCCACATCCTATCGCTTTTCTGTTCTCCTGATACTAATATCAGAATTATTCTGATCTCGAAATAGAATGAAAACTTTTGCTGAAATATGGAGATTGTTATTGAAAACCCACAGTCGTTTCTGTTCTCCTGATACAGATTTCTCGATAACGTCTGAAAATGGTGCTTTAAAATTTTTCGCCACATCCTATCGCTTTTCTGTTCTCCTGATACTAATATCAGAATTATTCTGTTTTCGAAATAGAATGAAAACTTTTGCTGGAATATGGAGATTGTTATTGAAAACCCACAGTCGTTTCTGTTCTCCTGATACTGATTTCTCGATAACGTCTGAAAATGGTGCTTTAAAATTTTTCGCCACATCCTATCGCTTTTCTGTTCTCCTGATACTAATATCAGAATTATTCTGTTTTCGAAATCGAATGGAAACTTTTGCTGAAATATGGAGATTGTTATTGAAAACCCACAGTCGTATCTGTTCTCCTGATACTGATTTCTCGATAATGTCTGAAAATGGTACTTTGAAATTTTCCGCCACATCCTATGCTTTTCTGTTCTCCTGATACTAATATCAGAATTAGTGTTTTCGAAATAAAATGAAAACTTTTCCTGAAATATGAAGATTGTTATTGAAAACCCACAGTCGTTTCTGTTCTCCTGATACTGATTTCTCGATAACGTCTGAAAATGGTGCTTTAAAATTTTTCGCCACATCCTATCACTTTTCTGTTCTCCTGATACTAATATCAGAATTATTCTGTTCTCGAAATAGAATGAAAACTTTTGCTGAAATATGGAGATTGTTATTGAAAACCCACTGTCTTTTCTGTTCTCCTGATACAGATTTCTCGATAACGTCTGAAAATGGTGCTTTAAAATTTTTCGCCACATCCTATCGCTTTTCTGTTCTCCTGATACTAATATCAGGATTATTCTGTTTTCGGAATAGAATGAAAACTTTCGCTAAATATGGAGTTTGTTATTGAAAACTCACAGTCGTTTCTGTTCTCCTGATACTGATTTCTCGATAACGTCTGAAAATGGTGCTCTAAAATTTTTCGCCACATCCTATCGCATTTCTGTTCTCCTGATACTAATATCAGAATTATTCTGTACTCGAAATAGAATGAAAACTTTTGCTGAAATATGGAGATTGTTATTGAAAACCCACAGTCGTCTCTGTTCTCCTGATACTGATTTCTCGATAACGTCTGAAGATAGTACTTTAAAATTTTTCGCCACATTCTATCGCATTTCTGTTCTCCTGATACTAATATCAGAATTTTTCTGTTTTCGGAATAGAATGAAAACTTTTGCTGAAATATGGAGATTGTTATTGAAAACCCACAGTCGTCTCTGTTCTCCTGATACTGATTTCTCGATAACGTCTGAAGATAGTACTTTAAAATTTTTCGCCACATCCTATCGCATTTCTGTTCTCCTGATACTAATATCAGAATTTTTCTGTTTTCGGAATAGAATGAAAACTTTCGCTGAAATATGGAGATTGTTATTGAAAACCCACAGTCGTTTCTGCTCTCCTGATACTGATTCCTTGATAACGTCTAAGAAATGGATTTGAAAATTTTTCGCCACATCCTATCGCTTTTCTGTTCTCCTGATACTTATATCAGAATCATTCTGTTTTTGAAATAGAATGAAAAGTTTTGCTGAAATATGGAGATTGTTATTGAAAACCCACAGTCGTTCCTGTTCTCCTGATACTGATTTCTCGATAACGTCTGAAAATGGTGCTTTAAAATTTTTCGCCACATCCTATCGCATTTCTGTTCTCCTGATACTAATATCAGAATTATTCTGTTTTCGAAATCGAATGGAAACTTTTGCTGAAATATGGAGATTGTTATTGAAAACCCACAGTCGTCTCTGTTCTCCTGATACTGATTTCTCGATAACGTCTGAAGATAGTACTTTAAAATTTTTCGCCACATCCTATCGCATTTCTGTTCTCCTGATACTAATATCAGAATTATTCTGTTTTCGAAATCGAATGGAAACTTTTGCTGAAATATGGAGATTGTTATTGAAAACCCACAGTCGTCTCTGTTCTCCTGATACTGATTTCTCGATAACGTCTGAAGATAGTACTTTAAAATTTTTCGCCACATCCTATCGCATTTCTGTTCTCCTGATACTAATATCAGAATTTTTCTGTTTTCGGAATAGAATGAAAACTTTCGCTGAAATATGGAGATTGTTATTGAAAACCCACAGTCGTTTCTGTTCTCCTGATACTGATTTCTCGATAACGTCTGAAAACTATGCTTTAAAATTTTTCGCCACATCCTATCACTTTTCTGTTCTCCTGATACTAATATCAGAATAATTCTGTTTTCGAAGTAGAATGAAAACTTTTGCTGGAATATAGAGATTGTTATTGAAAACCCACAGTCGTTTCTGTTCTCCTGATACTGATTTCTCGATAACGTCTGAAAATGATGCTTTAAAATTTTTCGCCACATCCTATCACTTTTCTGTTCTCCTGATACTAATATCAGAATTATTCTGTTTTCGAAGTAGAATGAAAACTTTTGCTGGAATATGGAGATTGTTATTGAAAACCCACAGTCGTCTCTGTTCTCCTGATACTGATTTCTCGATAACGTCTGAAAATGGTACTTTAAAATTTTTCGCCACATCCTATCGCATTTCTGTTCTCCTGATACTAATATCAGAATTATTCTGTTTTCGAAATCGAATGGAAACTTTTGCTGAAATATGGAGATTGTTATTGAAAACCCACAGTCGTTTCTGTTCTCCTGATACTGATTTCTCGATAAAGTCTGAAAATGGTACTTTAAAATTTTTCGCCACATCCTATCGCTTTTCTGTTCTCCTGATACTATTATCAGAATTATTTTGTTTTCGAAATAGAATAAAAACTTCTGCTGAAATATGGAGATTGTTATTGAAAACCCACAGTCGTCTCTGTTCTCCTGATACTGATTTCTCGATAACGTCTGAAAATGGTGCTTTAAAATTTTTCGCCACATCCTATCACTTTTCTGTTCTCCTGATACTAATATCAGAATTATTCTGTTTTCGAAGTAGAATGAAAACTTTTGCTGGAATATGGAGATTGTTATTGAAAACCCACAGTCGTCTCTGTTCTCCTGATACTGATTTCTCGATAACGTCTGAAAATGGTACTTTAAAATTTTTCGCCACATCCTATCGCATTTCTGTTCTCCTGATACTAATATCAGAATTATTCTGTTTTCGAAATCGAATGGAAACTTTTGCTGAAATATGGAGATTGTTATTGAAAACCCACAGTCGTTTCTGTTCTCCTGATACTGATTTCTCGATAACGTCTGAAAATGGTACTTTGAAATTTTTCGTTACATCCTATCGCTTTTCTGTTCTCCTGATACTAATATCAGGATTATTTTGTTTTCGAAATAGAATGAAAACTTTTGCTGAAATATGGAGATTGTTATTGAAAACCCACAGTCGTTTCTGCTCTCCCGATACTGATTCCTCGATAACGTTTAAAAAATGGAATTGAAATTTTCACGCCATATCCTATCGCATTTCTGTTCTCCTGATACTAATATCAGAATGGTTCTGTTTTCGAAATAGAATGAAAACTTTTGCTGAAATATGGAGATTGTTATTGAAAACCCATAGTCGTTTCTGCTCTCCTGATACTGATTCCTCGATAACGTCTGGAAATGGTACTTTAAAATTTTTCGCCACATCCTATCACTTTTCTGTTCTCCTGATACTAATATCAGAATTATTCTGTTCTCGAAATAGAATGAAAACTTGTGCTGAAATATGGAGATTGTTATTGAAAACCCACAGTCGTTTCTGTTCTCGTGATACTGATTTCTCGATAACGTCTGAAAATGGTACTTTGAAATTTTTCGCCACATCCTATCGCATTTCTGTTCTCCTGATACTAATATCAGAATTATTCTGTTTTCGAAATCGAATGGAAACTTTTGCTGAAATATGGAGATTGTTATTGAAAACCCACAGTCGTTTCTGTTCTCCTGATACTGATTTCTCGATAACGTCTGGAAATGGTACTTTAAAATTTTTCGCCACATCCTATCACTTTTCTGTTCTCCTGACACTAATATCAGAATTATTCTGTTCTCGAAATAGAATGAAAACTTGTGCTGAAATATGGAGATTGTTATTGAAAACCCACAGTCGTTTCTGTTCTCCTGATACTGATTTCTCGATAACGTCTGAAAATGGTACTTTGAAATTTTTCGCCACATCCTATCGCTTTTCTGTTCTCCTGATACTAATATCAGGATTATTTTGTTTTCGAAATAGAATGAAAACTTTTGCTGAAATATGGAGATTGTTATTGAAAACCCACAGTCGTTTCTGCTCTCCCGATACTGATTCCTCGATAACGTTTAAAAAATGGAATTGAAATTTTCACGCCATATCCTATCGCATTTCTGTTCTCCTGATACTAATATCAGAATTGTTCTGTTTTCGAAATAGAATGAAAACTTTTGCTGAAATATGGAGATTGTTATTGAAAACCCACAGTCGTTTCTGTTCTCCTGATACTGATTTCTCGATAACGTCTGGAAATGGTACTTTAAAATTTTTCGCCACATCCTATCACTTTTCTGTTCTCCTGATACTAATATCAGAATTATTCTGTTCTCGAAATAGAATGAAAACTTGTGCTGAAATATGGAGATTGTTATTGAAAACCCACAGTCGTTTCTGTTCTCCTGATACTGATTTCTCGATAACGTCTGAAAATGGTACTTTGAAATTTTTCGCCACATCCTATCGCTTTTCTGTTCTCCTGATACTAATATCAGGATTATTTTGTTTTCGAAATAGAATGAAAACTTTTGCTGAAATATGGAGATTGTTATTGAAAACCCACAGTCGTTTCTGCTCTCCCGATACTGATTCCTCGATAACGTTTAAAAAATGGAATTGAAATTTTCACGCCATATCCTATCGCATTTCTGTTCTCCTGATACTAATATCAGAATTGTTCTGTTTTCGAAATAGAATGAAAACTTTTGCTGAAATATGGAGATTGTTATTGAAAACCCACAGTCGTTTCTGCTCTCCCGATACTGATTCCTCGATAACGTTTAAAAAATGGAATTGAAATTTTCACGCCATATCCTATCGCATTTCTGTTCTCCTGATACTAATATCAGAATGGTTCTGTTTTCGAAATAGAATGAAAACTTTTGCTGAAATATGGAGATTGTTATTGAAAACCCATAGTCGTTTCTGCTCTCCTGATACTGATTCCTCGATAACGTCTGGAAATGGTACTTTAAAATTTTTCGCCACATCCTATCACTTTTCTGTTCTCCTGATACTAATATCAGAATTATTCTGTTTTCGAAATAGAATGAAAACTTTCGCTGAAATATGGAGATTGTTATTGAAAACCCACAGTCGTTTCTGTTCTCCTGATACTGATTTCTCGATAACGTCTGAAAATGGTGCTCTAAAATTTTTCGCCACATCTTATCGCTTTTCTGTTCTCCTGATACTAATATCAGAATTATTCTGTTTTCGAAATAGAATGAAAACTTTTGCTGGAATATGGAGATTGTTATTGAAAACCCACAGTCGTTTCTGTTCTCCTGATACTGATTTCTCGATAACGTCTGAAAATGGTACTTTGAAATTTTTCGCCACATCCTATCGCATTTCTGTTCTCCTGATACTAATATCAGAATTATTCTGTTTTCGAAATAGAATGAAAACTTTTGCTGGAATATGGAGATTGTTATTGAAAACCCACAGTCGTTTCTGTTCTCCTGATACTGATTTCTCGATAACGTCTGAAAATGGTACTTTGAAATTTTTCGCCACATCCTATCGCTTCTCTGTTCTCCTGATACTAATATCAGGATTATTTTGTTTTCGAAATAGAATGAAAACTTTTGCTGAAATATGGAGATTGTTATTGAAAACCCACAGTCGTTTCTGCTCTCCCGATACTGATTCCTCGATAACGTTCAAAAAATGGAATTGAAATTTTCACGCCATATCCTATCGCATTTCTGTTCTCCTGATACTAATATCAGAATTGTTCTGTTTTCGAAATAGAATGAAAACTTTTGCTGAAATATGGAGATTGTTATTGAAAACCCACAGTCGTTTCTGCTCTCCTGATACTGATTCCTCGATAACGTCTGGAAATGGTACTTTAAAATTTTTCGCCACATCCTATCGCTTTTCTGTTCTCCTGATACTAATTTCAGAATTATTCTGTTTTCGAAATAGAATGAAAACTTTCGCTGGAATATGGAGATTGTTATTGAAAACCCACAGTCGTTTCTGTTCTCCTGATACTGATTTCTCGATAACGTCTGAAAATGGTACTTTAAAATTTTTCGCCACATCCTATCGCTTTTCTGTTTTCCTGATACTAATATCAGAAATATTCTGTTTTCGAAATAGAATGAAAACTTTTGCTGGAATATGGAGATTGTTATTGAAAACCCACAGTCGTTTCTGTTCTCCTGATACTGATTTCTCGATAACGTCTGAAAATGGTGCTTTAAAATTTTTCGCCACATCCTATCACTTTTCTGTTCTCCTGATACTAATTTCAGAATTATTCTGTTTTCGAAATAGAATGAAAACTTTCGCTGGAATATGGAGATTGTTATTGAAAACCCACAGTCGTTTCTGTTCTCCTGATACTGATTTCTCGATAACGTCTGAAAATGGTACTTTAAAATTTTTCGCCACATCCTATCGCTTTTCTGTTTTCCTGATACTAATATCAGAAATATTCTGTTTTCGAAATAGAATGAAAACTTTTGCTGGAATATGGAGATTGTTATTGAAAACCCACAGTCGTTTCTGTTCTCCTGATACTGATTTCTCGATAACGTCTGAAAATGGTACTTTAAAATTTTTCGCCACATCTTATCGCTTTTCTGTTTTCCTGATACTAATATCAGAAATATTCTGTTTTCGAAATAGAATGAAAACTTTTGCTGGAATATGGAGATTGTTATTGAAAACCCACAGTCGTTTCTGTTCTCCTGATACTGATTTCTCGATAACGTCTGAAAATGGTACTTTAAAATTTTTCGCCACATCCTATCACTTTTCTGTTCTCCTGATACTAATATCAGAATTATTCTGTTTTCGAAATAGAATGAAAACTTTCGCTGGAATATGGAGATTGTTATTGAAAACCCACAGTCGTTTCTGTTCTCCTGATACTGATTTCTCGATAACGTCTGAAAATGGTACTTTAAAATTTTTCGCCACATCCTATCGCTTTTCTGTTTTCCTGATACTAATATCAGAAATATTCTGTTTTCGAAATAGAATGAAAACTTTTGCTGGAATATGGAGATTGTTATTGAAAACCCACAGTCGTTTCTGTTCTCCTGATACTGATTTCTCGATAACGTCTGAAAATGGTACTTTAAAATTTTTCGCCACATCTTATCGCTTTTCTGTTTTCCTGATACTAATATCAGAAATATTCTGTTTTCGAAATAGAATGAAAACTTTTGCTGGAATATGGAGATTGTTATTGAAAACCCACAGTCGTTTCTGTTCTCTTGATACTGATTTCTCGATAACGTCTGAAAATGGTACTTTAAAATTTTTCGCCACATCTTATCGCTTTTCTGTTTTCCTGATACTAATATCAGAAATATTCTGTTTTCGAAATAGAATGAAAACTTTTGCTGGAATATGGAGATTGTTATTGAAAACCCACAGTCGTTTCTGTTCTCCTGATACTGATTTCTCGATAACGTCTGAAAATGGTACTTCAAAATTTTTCGCCACATCCTATCGCTTTTCTGTTTTCCTGATACTAATATCAGAAATATTCTGTTTTCGAAATAGAATGAAAACTTTTGCTGGAATATGGAGATTGTTATTGAAAACCCACAGTCGTTTCTGCTCTCCTGATACTGATTCCTCGATAACGTCTGAAAATGGTGCTTTAAAATTTTTCGCCACATCCTATCACTTTTCTGTTCTCCTGATACTAATATCAGAATTATTCTGTTTTCGAAATAGAATGAAAACTTTTGCTGGAATATGGAGATTGTTATTGAAAACCCACAGTCGTTTCTGTTCTCCTGATACTGATTTCTCGATAACGTCTGAAAATGGTACTTTAAAATTTTTCGCCACATCCTATCGCTTTTCTGTTCTCCCGATACTAATATCAGAATTATTCTGTTTTCGAAATAGAATGAAAACTTTTGCTGGAATATGGAGATTGTTATTGAAAACCCACAGTCGTCTCTGTTCTCCTGATACTGATTTCTCGATAACGTCTGAAAATGGTGCTTTAAAATTTTTCGCCACATCCTATCACTTTTCTGTTCTCCTGATACTAATATCAGAATTATTCTGTTTTCGAAATAGAATGAAAACTTTTGCTGGAATGTGGAGATTGTTATTGAAAACCCACAGTCGTTTCTGTTCTCCTGATACTGATTTCTCGATAACGTCTGAAAATGGTACTTTAAAATTTTTCGCCACATCCTATCGCTTTTCTGTTCTCCCGATACTAATATCAGAATTATTTTGTTTTCGAAATAGAATGAAAACTTTTGCTGGAATATGGAGATTGTTATTGAAAACCCACAGTCGTTTCTGTTCTCCTGATACTGATTTCTCGATAACGTCTGGAAATGGTACTTTAAAATTTTTCGCCACATCCTATCGCTTTTCTGTTCTCCCGATACTAATATCAGAATTATTTTGTTATCGAAATAGAATGAAAACTTTTGCTGGAATATGGAGATTGTTATTGAAAACCCACAGTCGTTTCTGTTCTCCTGATACTGATTTCTCGATAACGTCTGAAAATGGTACTTTAAAATTTTTCGCCACATCCTATCGCTTTTCTGTTCTCCTGATACTAATATCAGAATTATTTTGTTTTCGAAATAGAATGAAAACTTTTGCTGGAATATGGAGATTGTTATTGAAAACCCACAGTCGTTTCTGTTCTCCTGATACTGATTTCTCGATAACGTCTGAAAATGGTACTTTAAAATTTTTCGCCACATCCTATCACTTTTCTGTTTTCCTGATACTAATATCAGAATTATTTTGTTTTCGAAATAGAATGAAAACTTTTGCTGGAATATGGAGATTGTTATTGAAAACCCACAGTCGTTTCTGTTCTCCTGATACTGATTTCTCGATAACGTCTGAAAATGGTACTTTAAAATTTTTCGCCACATCCTATCGCTTTTCTGTTCTCCTGATACTAATATCAGAATTATTTTGTTTTCGAAATAGAATGAAAACTTTTGCTGAAATATGGAGATTGTTATTGAAAACCCACAGTCGTTTCTGCTCTCCCGATACTGATTCCTCGATAACGTTTGAGGAATGGAATTGAAAATTTCACGCCATATCCTATCGCATTTCTGTTCTCCTGAT
This sequence comes from Gastrophysa polygoni, assembly GCA_963576655.1. NCBI lineage: Eukaryota > Metazoa > Arthropoda > Insecta > Coleoptera > Chrysomelidae > Gastrophysa > Gastrophysa polygoni. The sequence continues at coordinate 182,713 of OY755083.1, forward strand.
ACTAATATCAGAATTGTTCTGTTTTCGAAATAGAATGAAAACTTTTGCTGAAATATGGAGATTGTTATTGAAAACCCACAGTCGTTTCTGTTCTCCTGATACTGATTTCTCGATAACGTCTGAAAATAGTACTTTAAAATTTTTCGCCACATCCTATCGCATTTCTTTTCTCCTGATACTAATATCAGAATTATTTTGTTTTCGAAATGGAATGGAAACTTTTGCTGAAATATGGAGATTGTTATTGAAAACCCACAGTCGTTTCTGTTCTCCTGATACTGATTTCTCGATAACGTCTGAAAATGGTACTTTAAAATTTTTCGCCACATCCTATCGCTTTTCTGTTTTCCTGATACTAATATCAGAATTATTCTGTTTTCGAAATAGAATGAAAACTTTTGCTGGAATATGGAGATTGTTATTGAAAACCCACAGTCGTTTCTGTTCTCCTGATACTGATTTCTCGATAACGTCTGAAAATGGTACTTTAAAATTTTTCGCCACATCCTATCGCATTTCTGTTCTCCTGATACTAATATCAGAATTATTCTGTTTTCGAAATAGAATGAAAACTTGTGCTGAAATATGGAGATTGTTATTGAAAACCCACAGTCGTTTCTGTTCTCCTGATACTGATTTCTCGATAACGTCTGAAAATAGTACTTTAAAATTTTTCGCCACATCCTATCACTTTTCTGTTCTCCTGAAACTAATATCAGAATTATTCTGTTCTCGAAATAGAATGAAAACTTGTGCTGAAATATGGAGATTGTTATTGAGAACCCACAGTCGTTTCTGTTCTCCTGATACTGATTTCTCGATAACGTCTGAAAATAGTACTTTAAAATTTTTCGCCATATAATATCACTTTTCTGTTCTCCTGAAACTAATATCAGAATTATTCTGTTCTCGAAATAGAATGAAAACTTGTGCTGGAATATGGAGTTTGTTATTGAAAACCCACAGTCGTTTCTGTTCTCCTGATACTGATTCCTCGATAACGTCTGAAAATGGTACTTTAAAATTTTTCGCCCCATCCTATCGCATTTCTGTTCTCCTGATACTAATATCAGAATTATTCTGTTTTCGAAATAGAATGAAAACTTTTGCTGGAATATGGAGATTGTTATTGAAAACCCACAGTCGTTTCTGTTCTCTTGATACTGATTTCTCGATAACGTCTGAAAATAGTACTTTAAAATTTTTCGCCACATCCTATCGCATTTCTTTCCTCCTGATACTAATATCAGAATTATTTTGTTTTCGAAATGGAATGAAAACTTTTGCTGAAATATGGAGATTGTTATTGAAAACCCACAGTCGTTTCTGTTCTCCTGATACTGATTTCTCGATAACGTCTGAAAATAGTACTTTAAAATTTTTCGCCACATCCTATCGCATTTCTGTTCTCCTGATACTAATATCAGAATAATTCTGTTTTCGAAATCGAATGGAAACTTTTGCTGAAATATGGAGATTGTTATTGAAAACCCACAGTCGTCTCTGTTCTCCTGATACTGATTTCTCGATAACGTCTGAAGATAGTACTTTAAAATTTTTCGCCACATCCTATCGCATTTCTGTTCTCCTGATACTAATATCAGAATTATTCTGTTCTCGAAATAGAATGAAAACTTGTGCTGAAATATGGAGATTGTTATTGAAAACCCACAGTCGTTTCTGTTCTCCTGATACTGATTTCTCGATAACGTCTGAAAATGGTACTTTGAAATTTTTTGCCATATCCTATCACTTTTCTGTTCTCCTGAAACTAATATCAGAATTATTCTGTTCTCGAAATAGAATGGAAACTTGTGCTGAAATATGGAGATTGTTATTGAAAACCCACAGTCGTTCCTGTTCTCCTGATACTGATTTCTCGATAACGTCTGAAAATAGTACTTTAAAATTTTTCGCCACATCCTATCGCATTTCTGTTCTCCTGATACTAATATCAGAATAATTCTGTTTTCGAAATCGAATGGAAACTTTTGCTGAAATATGGAGATTGTTATTGAAAACCCACAGTCGTCTCTGTTCTCCTGATACTGATTTCTCGATAACGTCTGAAGATAGTACTTTAAAATTTTTCGCCACATCCTATCGCATTTCTGTTCTCCTGATACTAATATCAGAATTATTCTGTTCTCGAAATAGAATGAAAACTTGTGCTGAAATATGGAGATTGTTATTGAAAACCCACAGTCGTTTCTGTTCTCCTGATACTGATTTCTCGATAACGTCTGAAAATAGTACTTTAAAATTTTTTGCCATATCCTATCACTTTTCTGTTCTCCTGAAACTAATATCAGAATAATTCTGTTTTCGAAATCGAATGGAAACTTTTGCTGAAATATGGAGATTGTTATTGAAAACCCACAGTCGTCTCTGTTCTCCTGATACTGATTTCTCGATAACGTCTGAAAATAGTACTTTAAAATTTTTTGCCATATCCTATCACTTTTCTGTCCTCCTGAAACTAATATCAGAATTATTCTGTTCTCGAAATAGAATGGAAACTTGTGCTGAAATATGGAGATTGTTATTGAAAACCCACAGTCGTTCCTGTTCTCCTGATACTGATTTCTCGATAACGTCTGAAAATAGTACTTTAAAATTTTTCGCCACATCCTATCACTTTTCTGTTCTCCTGATACTAATATCAGAATAATTCTGTTTTCGAAATCGAATGGAAACTTTTGCTGAAATATGGAGATTGTTATTGAAAACCTACAGTCGTCTCTGTTCTCCTGATACTGATTTCTCGATAACGTCTGAAGATAGTACTTTAAAATTTTTCGCCACATCCTATCGCATTTCTGTTCTCCTGATACTAATATCAGAATTATTCTGTTCTCGAAATAGAATGAAAACTTGTGCTGAAATATGGAGATTGTTATTGAAAACCCACAGTCGTTTCTGTTCTCCTGATACTGATTTCTCGATAACGTCTGAAAATAGTACTTTAAAATTTTTTGCCATATCCTATCACTTTTCTGTTCTCCTGAAACTAATATCAGAATAATTCTGTTTTCGAAATCGAATGGAAACTTTTGCTGAAATATGGAGATTGTTATTGAAAACCCACAGTCGTCTCTGTTCTCCTGATACTGATTTCTCGATAACGTCTGAAAATAGTACTTTAAAATTTTTTGCCATATCCTATCACTTTTCTGTCCTCCTGAAACTAATATCAGAATTATTCTGTTCTCGAAATAGAATGGAAACTTGTGCTGAAATATGGAGATTGTTATTGAAAACCCACAGTCGTTCCTGTTCTCCTGATACTGATTTCTCGATAACGTCTGAAAATAGTACTTTAAAATTTTTCGCCACATCCTATCACTTTTCTGTTCTCCTGATACTAATATCAGAATAATTCTGTTTTCGAAATCGAATGGAAACTTTTGCTGAAATATGGAGATTGTTATTGAAAACCTACAGTCGTCTCTGTTCTCCTGATACTGATTTCTCGATAACGTCTGAAGATAGTACTTTAAAATTTTTCGCCACATCCTATCGCATTTCTGTTCTCCTGATACTAATATCAGAATTATTCTGTTCTCGAAATAGAATGAAAACTTGTGCTGAAATATGGAGATTGTTATTGAAAACCCACAGTCGTTTCTGTTCTCCTGATACTGATTTCTCGATAACGTCTGAAAATAGTACTTTAAAATTTTTTGCCATATCCTATCACTTTTCTGTTCTCCTGAAACTAATATCAGAATAATTCTGTTTTCGAAATCGAATGGAAACTTTTGCTGAAATATGGAGATTGTTATTGAAAACCCACAGTCGTCTCTGTTCTCCTGATACTGATTTCTCGATAACGTCTGAAAATAGTACTTTAAAATTTTTTGCCATATCCTATCACTTTTCTGTCCTCCTGAAACTAATATCAGAATTATTCTGTTCTCGAAATAGAATGGAAACTTGTGCTGAAATATGGAGATTGTTATTGAAAACCCACAGTCGTTCCTGTTCTCCTGATACTGATTTCTCGATAACGTCTGAAAATAGTACTTTAAAATTTTTCGCCACATCCTATCGCATTTCTGTTCTCCTGATACTAATATCAGAATAATTCTGTTTTCGAAATCGAATGGAAACTTTTGCTGAAATATGGAGATTGTTATTGAAAACCCACAGTCGTCTCTGTTCTCCTGATACTGATTTCTCGATAACGTCTGAAGATAGTACTTTAAAATTTTTCGCCACATCCTATCGCATTTCTGTTCTCCTGATACTAATATCAGAATTATTCTGTTCTCGAAATAGAATGAAAACTTGTGCTGAAATATGGAGATTGTTATTGAAAACCCACAGTCGTTTCTGTTCTCCTGATACTGATTTCTCGATAACGTCTGAAAATAGTACTTTAAAATTTTTTGCCATATCCTATCACTTTTCTGTTCTCCTGAAACTAATATCAGAATTATTCTGTTCTCGAAATAGAATGGAAACTTGTGCTGAAATATGGAGATTGTTATTGAAAACCCACAGTCGTTCCTGTTCTCCTGATACTGATTTCTCGATAACGTCTGAAAATGGTGCTTTAAAATTTTTCGCCACATCCTATCGCATTTCTGTTCTCCTGATACTAATATCAGAATTATTCTGTTTTCGAAATCGAATGGAAACTTTTGCTGAAATATGGAGATTGTTATTGAAAACCCACAGTCGTCTCTGTTCTCCTGATACTGATTTCTCGATAACGTCTGAAGATAGTACTTTAAAATTTTTCGCCACATCCTATCGCATTTCTGTTCTCCTGATACTAATATCAGAATTATTCTGTTTTCGAAATAGAATGAAAACTTTTGCTGGAATATGGATATTGTTATTGAAAACCCACAGTCGTTTCTGTTCTCCTGATACTGATTTCTCGATAACGTCTGAAAATGGTGCTCTAAAATTTTTCGCCACATCCTATCGCTTTTCTGTTCTCCTGATACTAATATCAGAATTGTTCTGTTTTCGAAATAGAATGAAAACTTGTGCTGAAATATGGAGATCGTTATTGAAAACCCACAGTCGTTTCTGTTCTCCTGATACTGATTTCTCGATAATGTCTCGATAATATCAGAATTATTCTGTTCCCGAAAAAGAATGAAAACTTTTGCTGAAATATGGGGATTGTTATTGAAAACCCACAGTCGTTTCTGTTCTCCTGATACTGATTTCTCGATAACGTCTGAAAATGGTACTTTGAAATTTTTCGCCACATCATATCGCTTTTCTGTTCTCCTGATATTAAAATCAGAATTATTCTGTTCTCGAAATAAAATGAAAACTTTTGCTGGAATATGGAGATTGTTATTGAAAACCCACAGTCGTTTCTGTTCTCCTGATACTGATTTCTCGATAACGTCTGGAAATGGTACTTTAAAATTTTTCGCCACATCCTATCACTTTTCTGTTCTCCTGATACTAATATCAGAATTATTCTGTTCTCGAAATAGAATGAAAACTTGTGCTGAAATATGGAGATTGTTATTGAAAACCCACAGTCGTTTCTGTTCTCCTGATACTGATTTCTCGATAACGTCTGAAAATGGTACTTTGAAATTTTTCGCCACATCCTATCGCATTTCTGTTCTCCTGATACTTATATCAGAATTTTTTTGTTTCCGAAATAGAATGAAAACTTTTGCTGAAATATGGAGATTGTTATTGAAAACCATAGTCGTTTCTGCTCTCCCGATACTGATTTCTCGATAACGTCTGAGAAATGGATTTGAAAATTTTTCGCCACATCCTACCGCATTTCTGTTTCCTGATACTAATATCAGAATTATTCTGTTTTCGAACTCGAATGAAAACTTTTGCTGAAATATAGAGATTGTTATTGAAAACCGACAGTCGTTTCTGCTCTCCTGATACTGATTTCTCGATAACGTCTAAGAAATGGACTGAAAATTTTACGCCACATCCTATCGCTTTTCTGTTCGCCTGATACTAATATCAGAATTATTCTGTTTTCGAAATAGAATGAAAACTTTTGCTGAAATATGGAGATTGTTATTGAAAATTCACAGTCGTTTCTGCTCTCCTGATACTGATTTCTCGATAACGTCTGAAAATGGTACTTTAAAATTTTTCGCCACATCCTATCGCTTTTCTGGTTTCCTGATACTAATATCAGAATTATTTTGTTTTCGAAATAGAATGAAAACTTTTGCTGAAATATGTAGATTGTTATTGAAAACCCACAGTCGTTTCTGCTCTCCCGATACTGATTCCTCGATAACGTTTAAGAAATGGAATTGAAAATTTTACGCCATATCCTATCGCATTTCTGTTCTCCTGATACTAATATCAGAATTATTCTGTTTTCGAAATTTAATGAAAATTTTTGCTGAAATATGGAGATTGTTATTGAAAACCCACAGTCGTTTCTGTTCTCCTGATACTGATTCCTCGATAACGTCTAAAAATGGTGCTTTAAAATTTTTTGCCACATCTTATCACTTTTCTGTTCTCCTGATACTAATATCAGAATTATTCTGTTTTCGAAATAGAATATAAACTTTCGCTGAAATATGGAGATTGTTATTGAAAACCCACAGTCTTTTCTGCTCTCCTGATACTGATTCCTCGATAACGTCTAAGAAATGGATTTGAAAATTTTACGCCACATCCTATCGCATCTCTGTTTTCTGATACTAATATCAGAATTATTCTGTTTTCGAAAAAGAATGGAAACTTTCGCTGAAATATGGAGATTGTTATCGAAAACCCACAGTCGTTTCTGTTCTCCTGATACTGATTCCTCGATAACGTCTAAGAAATGGATTTCAAAATTTTACGCCATTTCCTATCGCATTTCTGTTCTCCTGATACTGATATCTCCTGATAATGATTCCTCGATAACGTCTAAGAAATGGATTTGAAAATTTTACGCCACATCCCTGATTCTGATATCAGAATTATACTGTTTTCGAAATAGAATGAAAACTTTTGCTGAAATATGGAGATCGTTATTGAAAATCCACAGTCGTTCCTGCTCTCCTGATACTGATTCCTCGATAACGTTGAAGAAATGGATTTGAAAATTTCACGCCATATCCTATCGTATTTCTGCTCTCCTGATACTAATATCAGAATCATTCTGTTTTCAAAATAGAATGAATACTTGCTGAAATATGGAGATTGTTATCGAAAACTCACAGTCGTTTCTGCTCTCCTGATACTGATTTCTCGATAACTTCTGAAAATGGTACTTTAAAATTTTTCGCCACATCCTATCGCTTTTCTGTTCTCCTGATACTAATATCAGAATTATTCTGTTTTCGAAATAGAATGAAAACTTTTGCTGGAATATTGAGATTGTTATTGAAGACCCACAGTCGTTTCTGCTCTCCTGATACTGAATCCTCGATAACGTCTAAGAAATGGATTTCAAAATTTTACGCCCTATCCTATCGCATTTCTGTTCTCCTGATACTAATATCAGAATCACTCTGTTTTCGAAATAGAATGAAAACTTTTGCTCAAATATGGAGATTCTCATTGAAAACCCACAGTAGTTTCTGATACTTATTTTCCGATTACGTCTCAGAAATGGTATTTTGAAATTTTACGGCATATCGGGATTATTTTGTTTCCGAAATAGAATGAAATCTTTTGCTCAAAGATAGAGATTGTTATTGAAAACCCACAGTCGTTTCTGCTCTCCTGATACTTATTTCCTGATTACGTCTCAGAAATTATATTTTGAATTTTTACGGCATAATTTTATAAAACGCTAATGCTGTTTACATGTATTCATCTTTCTTAATTCTTCGTTGTCAATTTAATTCTTAGTTTAGTTGAGTTTATAAATTCAAATTTATTCAAAACTATATGTGTCAAAAGAGAGAACCACGAAACATGAAATTTACAGAGGCGGAATTTACAGGCGGAACGACATAATTGCGGATAACGACAGGGTTAACTTATCTCCGGTATCTGAGCTTGCATCGTTACTCAAGAACGCACTGTACAAAATGACTTGGTGATTTTCCTAAAGTGATTATTAATGTTAGTTTCTGATCACCCTGTATTTATTTATCATCGAAATATCAACACAGTACCCAAAACTAGATCTCCTTCTATTAGGATACCAACCCTAATGAACTAATTGAAGGTTCCATTCCAGGTAGCAGACGGCATCCGCGGAGAAGAAGAAGAAATGGTCACCTATGTAGATAGGTGATTCATGACACTATTTTATTGTGTTTTGTTCAATATGAAATACTTGATAACAAGTCCATACTACATTGACTTTGAACATCAAATCATACAAATCAATAATCAAAAATAGCTGAGGCGGTTAATAATAAGTATGATATCTGTTGATTGAATTTGTAAAGGTGAGTAATTTGTATTGGTCAGGGATTCTGGGAAATGTCTGTGTTTTTACAATTGTTATAGTGGTTTTCTTCAGTCGATGTCATTGAAGATCTTTCTAATTATAAAGCAGTATCAGAGATAGGTATCTAGTCTTCTGTGGCATTGTGCTCAGAAATTTCGATTGTAGTTATACATTGATTTTGATTACAGTGTGGAATATCTTTCATCAAATAGGCGAATCAAGTTCTGATGAACAAATCAACTGGAATATTCATATTTCATAAGTGGTAAATAAATTATCTTTCGTAATTTTCATTAGTCATGTATCCTCCAACTGAATGAAAAAGTATAAAATGACTCTATAAAGTACTCCTGGCATATTGATAATTTCAGTGAGATAAATTTAATTCATTTCTGTAAGACGTTGATTATTTTCACTCTGATTATTTGCCTCCTACTGGTTGCCTCAGTTTATAATTTCACTCCCTTTATAAAACTCATCTTCTGTGATGTATGCAGAATGGTGCAATTTAGTGGTACACAGCTACTCCCTTTCAAGTCAGTGAGACTGCAATGTCATGGGCAACCAGCAATGTAAAAACAGCAACGGAAGCAATGAAACAGCAAGCAATGGAAGATGTCACCAGAGGCAGTCTACATCTACAGAAAGATGGTGTCTGTGAAACTTGCTTGAATAGAATCTGTAATCTGTACCTAATGAAAATGTTCTGGTCTATTCATTTTGATTTTAAACTCGAAAGTGAATTTTCAAATGTTTTATTTTCCTTGAATAGCTGTGCTCTACTCCACAATATAAAAGTGTTGCTTGATTTGATAGTATTTGTCTCTCCTTTGTCCACCCTGCTCTCTTTTGAAAATTGATTTTTGAATAATTTCTTCCTTGTATGGATACTCATACTCAATACAATCAAATAGTTTTCTGATTTTGTAGCATTTGTTTCACTTCTCTTCCACCCTCTTATTTAATAAATGATTTCTTATTCAGTATCAATTTCTGAGAGTATCTTTGATTCAAATACAAATCTATAATGTCTATAGATTTCATCTAATATTCAATTCAATTGTTATACAAGAATAATATACATCTGAAGCATCCAAAAAGTTACTGATTGTTGGTATTCAAAACATCGAAGAAGTATGATACCAAAATGATTTTATTGTCAGTGCATTTGAGGTATGTTAATTATATATATTGGGATAAAATTTTTTTTTCTCTTTCAGAAATGGCAATGGCTCAACAAGCCGATCACCGTATCAGGAAAGTTTTGAACAAGCTGCTGGAGCCAAATTTTAAACTGAAAGATGATTCATATCTCAACTTATTGCTCACTCATTTAACAAGTAATTCAAGTGAGTGTTATTCACAAGAAATTAATAATTGCCAAAATTAGTAATATATTCACTCCAAGATTCACTCTATGATTGACTAATTTTTTTATCAAAACAACGAGTGGTGAGGATATTTTGGGAATTTTACTGACTCAAAGTCAGTTTAAACACACAAAAATATTGGAAAAAGAAAAAAACAAGTTTACAAGACTGAAATTCAATTATAGTCATTAAGATGATTATTAGATTAGGATTACATAGAGAAAAAACCCAACGGTCAATGAACATTATAAAATAGATATAAAATTACAATAAAAATTCCAAGTTTCTAAGAATCAAGAGATATCACAGTGATGAATGATAAATGAGAAAAACCGTTACTGTTAGAGATGTGTAAAAGGAAGAATTAGGCGAAAATATTCAGGAAGTAATTACACATTGAAAAATGATTTAATACACAGTGTGTCCTATTTGATATTGCATGGTTGCATTACTGAAAATATTTTGACTCGTTAGGTCACAAGTGCTTATCGATGTAGGTACCTACATTTTCAGAATGATAAAATGTCTCCTTATCGGGATAAATCTCAGGTACCATCGACCGTGAGACTCCCAGTATAAGATCTCGCAATAAACCACCTGTTTATTCCACTATCGATATCATTGACAGTTCGATAGTAATTCGCGTCTCATGTTTCCTTTTTTAACCGCCGAATTTATTGTTATAGGTGACAACAAAAATGCTGTCTTCCAACAAGAGTCCAACAGAGAACTTCTTTTGTTCTGGATGGCACAAGCCATATCGTATTGGGAAGAAATGAAAACAATCAGCAACACTCATACTTTTAGTTTTGCTTTGAATTTGATGGGATGCATGTGTAGAGACGAGCGTACATTTTTGAAAATGAACAACGAAAGCTTGTTCAAACGTTTATTCGCTGTGATCAAAACCTACTCCAGTACTTCGGGAATCCAACCAAGTATTGAACTAGCGTACATGAAATTGCTGTCCTCTTTTTTGAACCACGCGTCAGGTTTACAGTGGATTATTTCAAATGAACAATGGCAGTTTGTATTGAAGTCATCCTTGAATCCACACACTGTCTATATTTCTAGAGAAGGGCATAAGTTCATGTCTAGTATGCTTGAGAAATGTACAATAGTTGATTCGATCTATGCCAAGAATATTCTCCGTGTTATATTGACACCCTTGATAAATGCTGAAAATATGCAAACGAGTGAAGCTGGTGTCATCTCAATGATGAATGAAGAAATTCTGTACAAATCGCTATATCCTTTATTGTCTCTCCTTACCAGAATATTGGAAACATTCATGGAAAGTGAGAATCAATCAAATATGAAGGAGTTAATACTATTGTTGGAAGATCATTTCAATTTGGAAAAGATCCTCCGAAATATCATGATGCCGATTAAAAAAAAGAACTTTTTATTCGATTTCTACAAGATATATATAATATGGTGTTTTTTGATTGTGTACATCAAATATAGTGAAAAGCCTGATGTATTTTATGAGAAGATAGAGAGTCAGCTCTTTGGAATTTTTTATGATGCAACTTCTCAACTATATGTGGTAGACATGCTGAAACTATGCCACTTGAGTCTTATTTATTGGAACCATGTGAAACCGAAAATGCCATCGAATCCGAATTCTAAATCATCGGAAATATCTCTAGAGAATCAATTGCTGGTATTACAGATATTTCCAGTCTTTGCTATCAGAAAAGATAAAGCTGAGGAAGAGGACTATTATCGCTCTTTGTTTCTTCAAAAGTTCTTTGACCAAGTACCGCCCCACACTCTCAGAGTCAGGTACAAATGGAGAATGTATTTGAAAGACGCATTTTCTCTGAGTGATGGTATCTTGGCCTTGAAATATTTTCTACATTCCAAAAAGTACTACTACCGGGAAAATGCTATATTGGCATTTCAGTGCTTGATATACATAGTGAAAGACATTACGGAGCTCTTGAACAGAAGACCGGACTTGATACATGCTATTTTGGCTCAGCCCGATTACATTATTCTTCTCCTAGAATGCATAAGAGTTATAGTGGATGAGTTTACTATCACTTGGAAAGATAGCGTTGAAAGTTTGTGCATTATACATATCATCTTGGCTTTCCTCAAAGTGACTCTGTGGCCATCAAAAGTGAGTATCTCAAATTATTTTGAAGTCTTTGAACCAAAACACTAAAATGTCTGATTCAAACATAATTCCCATGATGAAAAAAAAAGGAACATACTGATGACGAACTAGGAAATATAATTCAATGAGGATCATTTATAATATCAATCTGCTTAAACCCTGTCAAGCTTTCACTGTGTCATATTTAGAGGTAGAACATGGTTTAACAGATACAGAATAATTTTGTTAGAAGTGTTATTCTGAATACAACTAGTAATTCGTTTTGGCAAAGGAAGAACTTTTCTTCTGGATAGTTGAAGTTAGAATTGATCGCACTTCAGATACAAGAGAAATATATAGGGTGTTATTAAAATAATGGCAGTTGGGTGGGGTAATTTGACAAAAACTGAATTTGACAGACCCATTCAAAGATACATGATTCCAACTCTTGTAATTTTTTTCCTAAGCAGCTTATGTGAGATATTGGCTGTATGAAAAGATCTGGGACACCCGGTATACTGAATGGATTACTTATAATGATACTGAATATTTTTTTTTTCAAAAAATTCACTGACACTTGGTGTTTTCAGTATCAGCTAGAATAATGTGAATCTTACACCAGATGTAGTGTGGAACCATTACAAAATGGTCTACATTTGCGATGATTTTTTTCTGATGGATACTTAGTCACATTACGTTATGATGGGATTTCATCTCTAGACTTCATGATGAATGAAATTGAATATATTGGAAAAAAAAGATAATGATTCTGATAAAATTGACATTTTTCCAAAGTACCACTGGAAAAGGTGTATCTTCAATTCATCATTAGCGTATCTACTACATCATTTTGGAATATTGATATTTTCTTTCTGAATTCATAGCAAGTGAAAAATGTCTCTGAACATTTCATAGTAGTATGCTACTATTTATTTTCATATATCTCGACTTGAATGATGAAATATCACTTGATAATTCAGTACCGAAATAATTACAGATTGTCATCAATTCTTTGAAACTGATGGAAAAAGCTCTGTCGAAATATATGACTCCAGAGATGGCGCTTCTGATAGATGCTAGAGAGGATTCGCCAGTAAATGATTTGATGTCAATGATGAAGACGAAATTGCATGATTCCGACTGGGAGGTTCGAGACTCTGCTATAGAAATGTTACGAACTGTGACTGTTTCTGCCTATACAAGTGAGTGGATTTTTTCCTTGAATATGGAAAAAATGTATTTCAAAATCACTTATTTTCTCATCATTTTATAATCCATTTATGAGTTAATAATTCTCAGTTGTTATTAATGTGCTCAAAGAATTAACTAGTGGACCACAAATTATTTTGATAGTTCTCACGTTGCCATAATTTTTTCGAAAATCTACCGATTTTCAATTGGATCCAAGCATTCGGATGTTACATTCTTTTTGCAGAATATTCAGTGCTCAAAACTCATCGAATTCTACCGACTCATGATACACCAGAGGTACAAAAAGACTAAACATATATAAAAAAAAATTGGATAATAGCATATTGCCCAGGATTTTTTTTGTATTCTTTGGGAATCACTTTTTTCACATCTTCAAGCCAATATCTCGGAACGGTTTTGTAATTTGTAAGTTTACTTTACAATTAGTTATGTTTTTACATTACATGACGTATTCAAATAAACTATGTTCCTTTTTTGGATTTGCTGATTTTCAATTTGATTCGAATCATTATTAAGATTGAAAAAATCAATTCATATAAATCATTTCATTTAAATCGTGACAACCTTGTATTTGTCCCAGTTGCTTCCATTCAAAACAGATTATTCTGAATAGAAATAATACAGAATCACTTTGGAGTTTGATCTTTCTCAAATTTTTAGTTCTCATAAATAAAGTCACATAATTTCAATTATTATTGTATGTAACTATATGTTGGTTGTTATTTTGATGTTAAATTTGAGAAGCTGTTATTATTATGAGTATTGTTATTGAGGGTACCACATATGTAGTTTAATATGGATGTATGTCGCATAATTTCCGGTTTTTGACACACAAATCGAATATATAGCTGCACTATATTGAAAATGAATTCACAGCATAAAAATTCCGAAAATGGTAAGATATACAGAAATGAGAAAAAATGGGTTCTCAGCGTAGTTAACTGAAAACTTGGTGAGTTTTTCAATTAGAAAAAAAAATCGTATTGATCGTTTTTGGCGCTATTGTGACGAATATGGTATTTGAAAATATTAGCAGTATAATATCAAGTCTAATGGACTTAACACTCTTGACGCCCTAGGCACTAGCCAAATCATGCAACCGTCACTGACCTCTCTCGTTATTTATTTTTTGAAATTTTTAGAATTCCCAACAATGAAGAAAACCATATTGGCAAATGAATTTCCAACTAGTATACTTGCCATGGCTACAATCGATGGTAATTCATTTGTGAGAGCTACTTCTCTCAAGTGTCTACAAGAGATGACAAATGTTGAAGAATTCTGGGATGATCTGATGATTAAAGGAAACGTTTTGGTAGGTATCGAACTTCAAAACTTGTTGGAACATTATGTTATCATTTCATTCAATTATTTTTTTTCTGTGTGGGTGGCCATGATTCAATATTTGAAGAGCAGTTTATTTTTCGAATCATTTTGTTGGTAAGTTGGTGTATTTCCAGGCTCCTGAATGTCGTATATGTACAGCCAAGCACATCATTTTTCAGAAAAAAATCCACTGTAACAGCAAAATAACTGTATAAGCAATAACAAAAACATACGGATATAAAGTACAGTCTAAATTCGAAACACATTGTATTCTGAAACATCAGCGTATTGTATTCCGCTAATGAAGCGTTTCAGAAAATGTATTTTCCTACGAACTCCTATGAAAACAGCGCTTTCAACATTGTTTTGTAGCATTTAGAGAGTGGCTCTTCCACTATGGCAGTAGGAAATAAAACGCACTAGTCTAGTGTATTTTAAACACGCGTGCGCGTTACCATCATCTCTTTCCTTTTCTGATTTTGATCGCGTATTTCGTGAAATTTCAATGAATAACAATGGACTCTGGGCGAAACTTTGAATAAAAATGATTCAAATATTTATGCTCGTAGAAAAATAGTGTACATTGTGGGTACATTGCGAAATATGTCACTTTCCACACTGTATTATCCTTCTAGGAAACAAATCTTCCATCGATTTTTTCAATGTCTCGTTCAATTTTGTTTCGAAATTTTCAGGAGAGAGTCACAAGAATACTGTATACGGAACAAGAAGGAATTGTCCGGACCGAAGCAGCAGCCTTGATCGATTCCATTTACAAGAATCATGATTATTTTCCCGAAGCTACCTTATCCAACTTGTATGATATAATGCATCACGCTGTCATAGCCGACTTGCACTGGGAAACCAGAGTGAATGCTTTACAGTTTTGGAAAAACGTCATCGATAGACACCTCTCGCAGCAAGGCATGATCGATGGGGAATTTCCTGAGTTTACATTTTCCAAGGAGAAGCGAAAAATCGTCAATTTGAATCAACACGAAGTTAAAATAAGACTGATCAAAGTTCTCGACCAACTTTCTCAAAACGGTTGCTTGTCCGTCTTTCAATTCGCCCTTCAAGATGATTGTGATTTAGAAGTTGCAAAATACGCTACAAACGCTATCAACGATTTCGCTTCACTTTTAAAAAAATACAGTATTACCGCATCAGATTTATCTACGACCACTCCCATATCTAACACCGTTCGTGATACATCAAACTCTGACAAATTCAAATCTCCACAAGAAACGTATCTCGACAATGAAAAGAAAAATGTAGATAATAGTTGTTCTACTTCCAACGATTTCGTTATGGATGAAGTTCTCGATTCTCTCGATGCCAACTTACTGGAATCGATTTTCAATTCACTCGATCAACCCCCGGATGATTACGTCGAGTTGCATACTCGAAAATCGATATCCCCGAAAGAGTTTTTGGAATCGGTTTCTTCTGATCTCGCGTTTCACGTGGAGCAGAAGTCGAATTGGATCGAGGGTATTGATAATTTCGATTCCCTCTTGGATGATATCCTGAAGGAATACGATGTTAATGAAATCAATGAAATGGATTGTTACTGATTTAATACCCATGATGAAAGATTTCGAAAAACTATCCTGTAAGGTTCGGAAACATATATTATTTACAATGAATAACATAATTCTCCAGAACGCTTGTCGTCATGGTGTCGCTAGTGGCGTAACGTTTGACTAAACGAAACGTCAACACTAGACGTTCCACGCTCATTGAATAATTCAATTATTTTGTATTATTAGACATGAATTCCAAAGTGTACCTTCGAAACTATCTGATTCGAAGGCTTCGATTGATGCGCAAACATTCTTTCCATGAACTTAACAGAAATCATTGCGTTTTTTTTTAAATAAGCGACTACACTTTGAATCAAATTGGATATTGAATAGTTCTTCATTATGAGAAAAAACTACGAATGATTAAAAACAGCCAATGATTTATTTATTTCACATCAATTATAGTCACATTTCAATGATCGATCGGATGTATCAAGTTCAGTTCAGTTTTCTCTCTCATCCAGTGTTTCATGAATGAAAAGAGATTTTAAGTTCGTTAAAACGAATATTGACTGGTGTATTTTCAGGACTTGATAACACTATACAACTATCTACAACTGTGTAGATAAGAATGGAGAAGTATGTTTTGTTATGTTTCTGGTGAATATGCTTTCAGTATTCTGGAATAGCGGCCATATCTTAGTTTATATATTTTTTCACCAAAAAAGTTTATTTTATTGTTATTTCTTGATTTTAAACGATATTGTTGAGTCTTTATGATCTCATTTAATAGTTTGTACCTATATTGATCGAAATAAATCTTTTATTTCTTCATTATATAAGTCATTTCATTGGTCCTTGCAAGAATATGATACAGGCATTTTTGTGTATTATTATAAATGAACTCATGTAAATAGTCAATAGTTGGCTTAAAAATAAGTAGGTAAAAATTATCATAAAAATAAACAATTATAGCTTCTTTTGACTCGTGAATCAATTCGAAAGATCTCATTGAACAACCAAAATTCACCCGATGAAATATAAACGTCTAAAGTGCAATTATAAATGAACATTATATAATTATAAATGAACAGTTACCAGAAGATATTTGGATATTTTCCTAGATAATTGGCTGGTACAATTCAGAAAGAGACTTTCTTCTGAGACATGTTGATGTTTTTGTAGCGGATGAGGGTAGCTTTCCAGAAATCTACAAATATTTACGCAACAGAGTTTCGTGTTGTGTCAGGACCGCCGCCTGTATGGTATGTGAGCATTACCCTCGAATTTTGCTAACAGTAAATCGCCCACATGTCCGTGACAGTGAACCGACAATAATGAAAAATAATAATATAAGCACCTCGACCAGGTGGATTGCATTGGCGGCGCCAGGTGCAAAATGTGGCCAGATATCGCGCTTGCGTTATGTTATGTAATGTAAGCGTATCTCGAACGCGCCCCCATGAATGGAGATCAGTCGAGCGTGGACCAGGAAGAATGGGCCCTTGTGTCTCGCACGTGCTCTCTCGTCCAGTCCGGTGAGCTCAACCGTGCATGCGCCATTACCAGTTGACCGAAACGTACTTCAACTAAATTCAATTAAAGTGCATGCTCGAAGAATCAAGTGGACCACAAACTATTTTGACAATTTTCAAAAAACTACCGATTTTCAATTGGACTGCATTATTTCTGCTGAAGATTCACTGTTCAAAACTCTTCTACCGACTCATGATACACATCAGGTGTTCAAAAAGATTATTACAAAAAAAGAGTAGGTTTGGATGATGGCAGGATTTTTTTGTGAATCACATTTCTCAGATCCTCAAGCCAATATCTCGAAACGGTATTGGATGTGAAACTTGGATTTTTCCATATTTTCTGTATTTTCAGGCATCCTAGAAGATTTGAGAAAATTATTGAGAAATTTGCATCCCTTGGAAAACAGCAGCAGTATCTCGAAACGATCTAATGATTTTCACTACGAGAATTTCAATAAGAGGGGGCACCTCTGCATTCTTCTTCCCTACACTAAAAATTATTTAGTTATACGGTGGTTCTCAGAATATCATCTCATTATGTGATAACTTTATAACCAATCAGATAAAACCAAGTTTTTGCAAGAGTCGGATTTGGCATATTTATCGTAGATAGCGATGAAATGTCATGATCAAACATGACAATACGAAAATGTCCACATTTCCTTTTTTGCATCCCTAGTAATTATTCTACTTGAATTTGAAGTTTTCGGTAGGTATTGAAGATATAATGATTTGACCGCAAAAGGAAATAAATAGACATTCTTACTAGCCAAAAGACGTTGAAAGAAATTATCGATCAGAAGCTGAACATATTACTTATTCTCGAGAAAGTCGAGAAATTATTCATCAACATTAATGAGTCGAACTGTCAATAAAATTACACTTACATGCAATGCAATTTCGAACACTTCCATAATTTAATGAAAATCGATAATTTCTTCCCAAGAAAAAGGATCAATTCTGCTCATATAAATGCACCAATCCCTACATTTTTATTCCATCAGTTATTCATCTGTTGATCATGCGAAAAAACTAGAAAAACGTTTAAATTCATCGCATTTTCATAATGATGCCGAAACGAATCCGCACATTTTTAATGAGATCGGCAAGGCTATTTTCAAAAACCTATTTCGGTGAATGAATATACCTCACATTGTGTAGTTTGGAAGAACGACACAACTACACTAGATTCGTGTAGTTTGGAACTGCAGTCCTAGTACACTAGTAGGAATCCTTTGATATGCATTCTTCTGATAGAAAGGGCATATCAAAGCATTATTAACTTTTGATCTTGTTCCATGATGTACTGGTATACACTTCTGATAATGGTGTTTGTAAACGTAGACACATCAAGAATTCCAATACTCTAAATCAAATAATTTTTCGAAAATTTTCAGTTAGATGCTTACGACCTGAAAAAAAGTTTCAATTGCATCGTGGTTTCATAAAACCACACAATGTTTTTCTTTCAACTATTGATCGATTCATTTCCTTGTAAACTGCTAGTCCTGCGAATTCAAGGCAAGTATGACCGCCTATATCTATTCTTCCTTTTTTCCCGAGACCCGCATGAAAAGTCTTTGCGGACTATTGGAGCTCATTGGAGTCGTCGATTGGCTTTTCTTCGCTTCGAGGATATTAAATTCGTTACTGACACCGGTGTCGCAGTTTGTTGAGCACGGACGCCCGTCTTTTCAGGTGTTTCAGTCGGTTAGAGGGTTCGTTATAACGCGTTTCAGTGCCAGCGTACGGTTCAGTCTGGATAGAGTGCCTTAACCTTACTAAAAGACTGATCGAACTACCCCGTTGTTTAGTGGAATTTCGATGATTGTGTATAGTTTGTTCCGGGAAAACCACAATTTCGAGACTGATCATCAAAGTTATAAACTCACCTACTTTTGGATCTTTATCTTCGAAATAGGTATATATAAATGAATTTACTCTTTTTCCACTTTGTTTTGATTTCAAATTTTGAAATCAAAATTGAATCCTATTCAACTCCCGCATTTTCGAATATAAAATTTAGCGGCACTTAGTTACAAACATACAGATCACACACAGATTTTTCTCCACTAGTTGAAAAATTTATGAAGAAATATCTTTAGATAGTAGCTAGGAAGAAGGGCCGAGGGAAGGACCAATCATCAGTTGATCTGCCTCAAGGCAGATAACAAAGAAGTGAAATCCACTCGATGAATTATCTGTGGTCAGTTACAACTTGTGAAAATACAAAGAATCTATGATGATTCAGTTATATTTGAATTTTCGAATATTCATGGAATTATTCTGTTGAAATTTTCAATGAATCGAAATCTTGATATCCCTCTGCGTGATTGCCTGTTGATACCATCTCACAAATCCTATTAGTTATCACACAGAGATGACTTGAAACGAACTATATTCTTGAAAATGCCACAGTTTGAAGAACATGAAGGTGGCGTATTATGTCTGTGCTATTGAAAGTTCAGATTGATCAAATAATTCAGAGAATGCGTCTATAAATTTTGCGCCCATATTCTTAGACAATTTGATGTTCCAGTACATGTACAACAGTACCTATATGATGATTCTTGATGTGCGCCATAATCCCAAAATAATCCCAGATGCGCTGCGACCTGATTAGATCTATTGTGCCCCATCTTCTTCTGCGTATTCCAATTCTTTCTCGTTCTTAGTAGCTTCCCAAGATTAAATTTCAGCATCGCACTTCATCAGGAGGATATGGTGAGGTGTTCATGGACTTTTCCCGCAGAATCTGCAGGTGCTGTCCTCCTCTAAACCTAGCCTCCTGAGATGTTCATTAGGAATCCCGGTATTGCTCTGTGCCTTCTCTTTTGCTGAGTTTAATTAGTGTCGGTTGAAATTGCCGAGGAGATCTTTGTCCTCGCTTCATTTATTTCACCATGATACTCATAATTCATAGCTAATATTGAACTAGAGACACTACATATAGGTGCATACGTCACACATTGAAATATTTCATTCGGATCAAATATATGATAACATGGTACTTCACATCTAAAAAGATCATCATACAGGATGAGATTTCGAATACTACCATCATTTGTGTAAGAAACCCTTTCTATCAAATATTCCACACTGTAGATCTGAACAGTGTTAAACTAAATAGGCATTCTTCTAATACTATACCTACTTATTTCAGTACAGTACATTGATATGACTGTTCAGTTCCAAAACCAAATAATCATTTCTTTGTTCCACCTGTTCTTTTTTTTTTAAATGGTGACAAGTTCTCTATTTTTTTATCAAACTAACAGAACAGAATTAGGAATTAATGAAGTTTAAGTAAATTAGAGAACACCGGTGAGTAAAATGATCAATATTATACCCATATTAACCGTTATTACCTTACGGTAAAATGATTATAATGTGTATATGTATATAACAATACCATCATGGAAAGAACTCAGAATTCAAAAGTATCATCATTATTATTGCATTTAAACGAACACTTGGGTCACCTGGTATGATGAACTGTAAGGGCTAGCTATAGAAATAATTTGGAAATCTGTTTACAATTACCTTTTATTATTCAGTTTTGAAATCAAGAGTCTATGTTCATTTCCATAATATATTATATTGATTATAGTTTTGAAAAACAAATTTAAATTTCTCCCCAACTTTTGGTTGGAGATGATGTTGTGTTTTCAGAAATTCGAGCTGAAAAGACATGACTCTCTCTTTGAAATCCCTCGTTATCGGTTATTCTCACATTCACCTAATTCCATTTTATCAAGTGGTTATATATGTATGTACAATGTGTGTGTGGCAATGGTCAGGTGGTGCTGGGAATTCGAACAGGTGCGACACAATCGAGGGTGAAATAGGGTTTCAGCATTCTTCAAATTGCCCAATCCGACACTGAAAATGCATCCCCTATGCTTGATTGACTGAATGATGAACGCATAAGGCAAATCATGAGAAAATTAGTTTTTTTTTCTACTTCCGGATAAACATGAACGGTGCGTACGTCGAGAGTACATTGAATGTGGGGTGCGTTTTAATGACCAACCAATTAAACTGCACATTTGCTTTAATGTAATATAGGTACACAGTCTTTCTGGATTTCGAGTAGAGTAATTCACTTATGATGATTATGATGATCAATTTTGTCTCACTTCTCATACAAGCATATATATTTTGACGAATATTCCTGGAGTTGTGAAAGATGAAAGGAGGTTATATATATTTTTGCAATTGGAATGCCTAGGACTATCCGACTTTGTCGAAATATATCAATAAAACATAATAAATAATACCACACGAATTGATAAAACGATTCAACTTTGATTTCTCGTAACCTATTTCAGAAATATTCGCATTCTCCATTCTCATTCATGCAATGATACTGATTCCATGAGATGAATCTGAATAATAATATTAATGATAATAGGTTACAATTTGATGAAAATATCTGGTGAGTTGATTGATATAGGGTTAATGATCTCATGCAGGACGTACTTTTGTATTCCTTCAACAGGCCAGAGAAATCTGGAAGACCTGGATAATGAAGAAGAAGAGAGTTAAATTCTCTACTCGTATCTATTTCACGAAAGATTATTTTGGACTGTGGTTTCTTCCTGTGAGCAGTTCGTATTGAATTTGTTTACCTGAATAATATCTGATGAGTCTCTGGATACGTCCTGCCTCGAAGTGAACAATAATTAGGTGCTTCTAATCGGTAGGCAGAGGGTAGGCATGTATTTTCAATTTTCCTTCGAAGCGATTAGTCGACAAATGTTTACGTCCACTTGAATTCGATATTCTAAAACCTCTTCAGGAAACATGATGGAATGATTTTACTACAGACTTATTATCCTATGGATTTCACAAAAAATGAAGAGGGCCATTACTTCGTCCAAGAATCATATTAAAAAATAACGTAACTTGGCTTTGTATATTTGTATTTGTATAAGTATTTTTTGCGACCCTATGAATGATTCCTTTTGGTAATAATACAGATCTGTCATAAGAATCATGACATTATTGTCAAACGCCAAATCAACGTTTATAGTGTCATCACGAACTTTGGTGTATTCAATAATTGACATAAACGAACGACCAATAGATCTGTAGATTTGTCAGTCTGAATTCAGATTGATATTTGAAAATAGTGATAAATCAATTACCTAGTCATTATCCAATAAAATCATCAAGGCATGTAGTTACGAACTAATTATTTTTTTGCTGAGAGAGCTTTATGAAGCGGTGAGTATAATAAAATAATCAATCATGTATCCCTGGTATACTTGAATTCTAAAACATCATAAAGGAATAGGGCTTGACGTCTGTCATCATTTTGTTGAAATAAGAATATAGAATTGGTAGCATCACAAAATATTCCAATGAAAAAAATTTTGCAGCTGCTGGTACCCTGGAGGATGGAAACTCCCTGGAATTTTCCTTGTTATACTAACACTAGAATAAATACTGGTGTGAAATTTCTACAGGAAGAATTCTCTACAGAAGATTTATGCAATTAAGTGTTAATTATTTCTTCACTACTTCCATTATTAAGTTCGAATTCATATTTCAATTTCCCTTGTGGTGACAAAGCATCAAGGTAAGCGATGGACAATTGAGATAACGCACGCCCCCGTAAGCTGGGGGGGAGTTTTACACCCCCAGGTCTTCCCAGGCCGTGGAAAACTATTGATCGCAGACAGCTCTGGTCATTGGATGACGTCACGTCGGTCGAAATCGACCGATTTTCTGGCTCCACAGCCAACTACCCCTTTCGCAGATCGAAATCCGAATCCGGCTAGCTCGATGGTTTGGTGCGTTTTTGCAAGGCTCCCTTGAGGATTTGTGTTTTATAGTTCGTGATGGTGATTCTGTCGGAATGGGGGTTGATTTGTTGCCTGGAAACGGTGGTGGAAGGTATGATTACTACTTTTCTGATACAGCGGGTAATGTTCTGATTTTCTATATGACTGGTACTCGAAATCGATTATTCAAAGCTCTAAATGCAACAAATTATATTATTCCTAAAGCATAACTTGACCCTCACACCGAAATTTAGGAGTTGAATGGAAGAGCAAGTTCAGTCCATGTCTCGACTGGAAAGGAATCCTAGAAAAATTGATTGAAGATAATTAGCGCAATTACAATTATCCCCAAATTTTATGAAATCAACTTGAAGTTGGAATTCTCGCTTCTTTCAAAATATTTTTGAGGTGAAGAACAAGCCAATGTATTCTGTACAAACCTACTGCATAGAAGTGCTAATTTTTCGATATCTTTATTAGAAGTCGCACCGATCAAGACTATTCAGAAATTTCCAGAAAAAGCCGTGTAGTATAAGCTTAATTTATACATTTACGTAGAGACATATCGAGATAAATCGGCTTAGATATCATGAAGACATTTTCAAACGTACGTTTTCTGATGTATAATTATTTGATTTCTATTTCAGATTGCTGTCGAGCGATTGATGGCTAAGAACAACAAAGCGAACAATACGAATCACTAATTGATAATGTGATCGGGAATCCGTCCAATCCAAATAATACCATATTGCTCATACCTGCTCAAAACTTACTGAAAATATGTAAGAAAATGGATAAGCTAGAGAATTGTGAAAGTGCGTTTGGGTTTTCCCTGAATTTCTCAATGGAATCAGACAACGAGACAGAATTGGCAACAAGAAACTTACAAAATATCAATAAAGAGATGCATTTCGAAAGCAATGAATTGGAGGACAGTTCTTTGACAGTTTTGCAGAACATTCATATCCAAAATAACGTAGACTATGTACCTACAGATGTACAAAACTGTATAGAAATCGAATCGACGAACGTAATAAATATCTCTGAGAACCAAATTGTAGAAATCCAATTCCAAAACGAAAATGGTATCGTAAACAGCGAATATGTCGTCGATGAGAATTTGTTACAGACTCATCTAGACAATGATGATACAGAAATGAGCTCGAACTTCGTCAACTTGAACGAAGGAGTGTATGAAGAAATCATTCCATATCAAATATATGACGATATGAACAGAAATAGTACTGAGAACTTCGAAATCGTTCATAAAGTCGATGAAAACTCCTCGAGCACAGACAATTTCAGTCAAAGCGCGTTCAACTTATCTGTTCTCAGCCCTCAGAGCGAGAACGAGGAACAATCGGAAACAGACCTGACCAGTTTGAACTGGTTGCACAATATCACGAACATAATGTCAGTTCCTAACTTGCCGACACCTCCTGTATCTCCAATACCGAAGCCGAAGAGGAAGACCGGCAGCAATAGCGGTAACCAGGAGGATCTGACGATAAATATCAATTATTACAAGAAAAATGGCGACAAGAAACCGCCCTTCTCGTACGCAACTCTGATTTGTATGGCGATGGGAAAGAATGGAAACAAGATGACTTTGTCGGCCATCTACCGGTGGATACGGGAGAATTTTTTATATTATAGAAATGCTCATCCTAGTTGGCAGGTAAGATAATGTACACTTGTATTTTTTTCAGTGCGTCGTCCATGCCTATCAGAATATTTATTGACGATATTCGTACCCCATGCACAAAATGCACCCTCTCCGAACTATAACCATCAATTAATGTAGTTCTTCCAATATGAACGGGAACCATTGTAGCTCTCGATGAGTTTTGATCTCATCTGTGGTGTTTTACGCCTTTTTAGATTTCTAGCTTTAACACATTCATCATCAACAAGATAAAATCTGCTGATCAAAATGATGATTGTGAAGTTGAATTCGTTGTAGAGTTCACCTTTTAAGAAAATCCATAATATTTTCTACATGATTGAAGAATTTCAGTAAAGATAAGATAAGATAAGATAAGATATTTATTCACCTCCAAAAAATTTTACAGAAAACAGTTATGTTACAAAAGGCACACACAGTTTTTGTTTAGGTACGTCACAATACATTTTTAATACTTAGACTAGTCACACTTAAACATATATGAGAGGCTTTACATTTAGGTTACACATGTGAAATTCACATAAATATTTCTCACAATCTCAGTAGTCCACACTCTGGAAGTTTTTAAATCCATGAGTGAAGAAAGATTTCATTTATATCATACAGTGGATTCATTAGCAATGATTCTTTTAATTGGTATTTTAATTTTTTAGTTGTGAACTCCTTCCATTCCACTGGTATTTGATTGTACAGTTTCATTGGCAGATATTCAGTTTGTTTTTTTGTTTTTTCGTTATTCACTTTTGGAAGCCTATATTGATTTTTGTTTCGTGTATCATGGTCATGCAGATCTGTTCCCGAAATAAATTTATCTTTGTTTTGATGTATCCATAGAATTGCCTCCATTATATATATACAGGGTAGTGTCAAGATTTTCATTTCAATAAAAATTGGCTTGGCATGTGTTCTGTTGCCCGAATTGGCCATAGTTCTAATAATTTTCTTTTGGCTCACCACCAGTTGTCGACAGGCTGAGCTTGTCCCCCACAATAAGACCCCATATACCAGATGACAGTGTACCATGCCTAAGTAAACAGTCTTCAGTATATAGATATATATATATATATAGTAGTTTTCCATAACGAGTTTGTTTGTTACAGAATTCCATAAGGCACAATCTGTCATTGAACAAGTGTTTCATGAAACATCCGAGATCTAAGGATCAGCCGGGAAAAGGCGGATTCTGGAAATTGGATCTAGAAAGGCTTGAGGAATCCAGGCGATCGAAGAGAAGGTCTAGTTTGACGGTTAGAGTACCGAGAACAAGGCACTCCTCCGACGAAAAAGTTCTAAAACCTCCGAGGAAAACTAAAAGGTTACTACAGTAGAAAACAAATAATATTTTCGAGGATAATTCATTTTTATATTCCCTCGTATACATTCCTCCCTGTATCGTCACTCTATTCATGGAGGGTTGATATTTGTTCTACCATAATGGACAATTTTTCTCATAGCTCACAATGAAGGAATGAATAATTAATTATGAATATAGTCTCAGGAACTATCATAATATATAATAGTGAATTCAATGATAAAAAAACTCCATAACTGAACTTTATAACCTTCATCTTCAATGCCCGCTTACAGTAAATGGATAATTCAGGGGTTGAAAAGAGTGAAAATACTATCCTTTCTACCTGAAGAGATAGATTATCATCTTGTCTAATATTTTCATTCGATATTGAAATGAATTGAAATTCCTTGACTGAAAGTTGTTACAAATTATCTATTCATTCTTTCAGGTGTTGATACCCTTTTGTAGATTGTAATGGAAATTGGTGAAGTTTATATTTATTTATTTTTATATAAACTTAGGTTGAATCTAGTGGCGTGTCCTGGAAGGCAGATCTTTTCTCAATTGCTTTCTCATTTTATTTCATAATAATATAATTTTAATTCAATATTAATTCTTGATCATTCAGCCAATGAATGAGCCAAGAATCACGTGATTCAATATGTACATGATATTTAGGTGGATCTGTAGAAATTGTGGTCAGAAAAGAAACTCGACAGCTCGGTATAAAACCGTCATTAGATTTTAGATTTCCTTTCCATCAAGACGATGCCGATCCGAGGAAAACATTCTTATAATAGTGAAATTTAATAATCAACTTTCCAGGTATCGTTCATCGCAAAATCCTGGCGAGAGAAAACACAATATCCTCTCGAACATTTCGATATGCGGAGAAACCGACATCGAAAACCTCGAGGATATCAAGAAGAAGGAGAAAAAAGTGGAATCGAGGACGCGCAAATCCGCAGAGCTGAAAATCAAAGAAGACACCGATGATGCAGTCGTGGACGACTTCATCCCAGAATCCATGCCCAACCAGTCGGTTATCACTGAGCCCGTAAACAATTTGCTCGGCGAAGACGAGCTGACAGGTTTGCTGTTGGCAACCAAAGGTTGGGACGACTGCCAGTTGGAACTGCTCGATTCCTTGTTGGATTCCTTGTAGTTCGTCTGCCAGGAGTTCGCGTCATACTCTGAGTTTATAGATATTTGGATTCAATCTCATTGTGTAAGAAAACTGGTCCCCTTCGAAACATTCGTTGAAGTGTCTGATTTTTTGAGGAAATCTCGAAATGAGATCCCTGTATGTACATGGAGGTATATCGTGAGATGAAACAATTTTGCAATTTCAACGATTGAAATTGAACCTGGAATGGAAGGTATATGAAAGTCTGCTAAAGAATATATCATTCGAATCATTAATTATACTGGATATTTTTGAGAAAATAAGTCAGAGACACGGATATATATCAGTTTCCAGATAATTTCATGCTCTCGCATCATCAGTGTTTTTTTGGCTGAATGTATCTCATTCAAATCTATTATATGTTTTTCCTCCATACTAAACTCAAACTCCCTGTTCAATTAGGTATAAAAGAATAACTTTTTTCACAAGAATTATTCAATGCCCTGTATTTACCCTTTGGGTACCTTAACCTTACCTCCATTTTCTTCCATCAAATTTCCATTTTTTCAGTTTTGTCCGGCCTCTATCAATTTCAATGTTGAATTATCCATTCAATTAACGATGCCCCATGAATCTCAAATTACTCCAACAAACTCGTCTCATCGAACGAAAAATGGTTCCTACCTTGATCCATAAAACCTAAGAACACAACAATTGGTAAATAATTTCATTTTCCTCATATGAGGTATGGGATGTTTTATTAGGATGCATCATTATAGATTCCTACTAAACTGAGAAACGTTTGGTGTTTGAATACGAATATCAAACATATCTCATATCTATTGTGTAAAACTCGAACTTATCCGAAATCAAAACCCTACGAAAAAATCATCTTACGGTATACTAACATATAAATGATATGGAAGGAAAAAATTGAAATCATCGGATTCCACACAAATACACAAATGAAGTTCGATCTAGCTCGGTGTGAATGGTCCTGTATGAGTCGAATGTTTCTAACCAGTTTTTGAGTTATTTCCTGAACTCAAATGATTGAAGTCTTTATTGCATTCAAAATATCTAACTTTACAACAATGGTAATGAGATGTTTATTGTCAGGCAAGGTTGACATGGATCATTCTGCTCTGTACGTTTTCTTCTCTTATCCTTCGCAAGATATCGAGTTAGTATCCCGTACTTTTTCCAACAGGCGGGTAATTATTTTACCTAATACATTATTTTATGGGTTGTTTCTCATTGTACTCTCATTTGCTCAAATTTAGCTCAATTTATATTTATAAATTTCTCGAAATTTCAATTATATTAAGGATAAATCAAGTGATGATGTTTGAACGACAGTGAAATGAATGAATTGAAATTGTTTAACCTAGGGTGCCAAAGTGCATAAGCTCATGAAAATAAGGTGTCTTATATGAAAATTAAATGTTATTTCTAAATGCCCGAATAGTGCTAGAAAAAGAAAGGAGGCCAGATTGTTCGCTTGATCGTGTAATGACAACAATCTCTTACCGTTTTTAAATTTTTTTAAAAGGAATGCTGGTTTGAGGATCAAATACTTAGTTTGAAATTTAACGAACACTGTGTGATGTTGTGCCTTTTCAAACACACGTTTGCCCATTTGCCTGTTTTAAGCTCATTGATAGAATGATATAAGTGTGTAAATAATATATTTTCCGCTAGTGAAGTGTGAGAATTGAATTAGTTAATGTTAATGTGTATTTGAATCAATATTAGATGATATCAAATGAGGTGAATGTTACACGTTGTGTTTCTTATTCTTCAAATTCGAAAAAGTGATATTCAATGTAACATGTTTGAATACTCGGTATTTAATTCGCAGGTTTTTCGTGGGAAAAATTTCAGGACTGTTTCTTCAAAATTCTCATGGATTGTGAAATATATGACTCGAGCCATTTTATATCATCTCATGTTGATTTATTGTAAAAATTACGATAAAGCTCTAACCCCTTCCGTCCAAACTTGAAGATAGGTTTAGATTGAAATTGTAGGTACTTTTAGCCTATACTATTCATACGGAATAGTTTTGAGATATTTATTTCACCTATTCGTCTTGTTGGAGTTGTTTATATTGTATTTTTTTTTATATGCTTCACATCATCACATCAAAACTCAGATTTTTTTTTTCCTAAATTAAATTGATATTTCTAATAATACATATATTTGGTCGAATTTGGTCAATTTTCTCCAAAATACACTGTATATCTCTGCATATTAAAAATTGAAATAGTTTCCGAAATATATGTATGAAAAATGATAGTACTATATTGTCCATTATTATAATTGAACCATTTTTTTTTGCAATCTTGTCATTCCCTGAAGTATGAATTTTCAAGGCATCGAAATTTCATTTACTGTATACAACTGTATACTTCTAATTTCGCATCATTTTTTTCCATATACTTCGAATGATATAATTATGTCATTATTTAACAAAGTCTCTAAGAGTTGAGTCATATCTGCTGATTTGAACATATATGGAATTTTGTTATTAACCATCAATCTGATTGAGAATATTGAGACTTGTACTTGAACTGTTCTGAAGAGAATAATATTTGGTTTTGATTTCAATAATATGTTAGAATAAGAATTATTACAAAATGTATTCTAGTCCTTTGCAATATACCTTTGTATCAATACACAGTTTGCTCAAGTTGTGCTACTACAATTTAGCAATATAAGTATATAGTTATGTATGTATGATAAAATTCATATTTTATGAAATAGAAGTGATATTGAAAGCTATCATATTTGTTTCAGTTGGGTTGAATAGTTTCAAATATTGATCACTAATTATTATACATAAGCACCATATTATGTAGTATATTATTATATGGTAATATATATTGTATATTTCGAGATGGGTGAGGAAATCCATTGGAACAGTGATACTGATATACTATATAGGTATACTACTCACCTCAATCCTACTTACCTATAGCTATAGCTACCCAATTGAGCTTGGGACCAGAGGCTATAGTATATAGGCCTGCAAAATCACTGATATGTAACTCATCTCATCAAAAATATTATGTTGCGAATCTGAATTGTTGAGCAGGAACAAATCAAATCATACCTTTTACTATGCTCAAAATATTTTATTAACATTTTTTCATGTTCAGTTATAATGATTATTTGCTTCAAACAGCGATTTCGATTGATTTGATTGAAATGAATGTATCCATTTCATTGCAACCCAATTTTGTCTAGATCACGAATCAAAATAGATTTTCTGTCTCTATTTTTTTGATATAAAACTCCTTGACATAGAAATAGAAATCAATGTCTTGAATACTATAATAGTATACAAACATATTTGATATCCTCACACTTACATCTATGCGCAAGTTAGTTTTCACTAGCTCTCATTAATAACTGAATCAACTACAATCAACTAAGTCAATGTTCGATGAAAATGTTATTTTGAGCATAGATGTCAATTCGACTGAAGAGCATGCATAGAGGTATCTACCCACAGAAAAGGTATCACCATACGGGTTACATCTCCAACTCATAAAAAAATTCTTCCTGTTAAATAATAAATATACCAGATGCATATGAAAAGTACTACTCGAATTCATAAATCGACAATTTCCTTTCTCCATTCCTGTACATGAGAGACGATCGTCTGCTGTTGGAGCTTTTCGCTGACGATTTCCTCCTACTAGCGCTCGCATTTCCACTAATCAACGGGTTTTCTTCTTCTGATACATTGTTTTCTACAACTATATTTATTCGATCGGTAGTTTCACACAGCGATAAGTACTCTGTGTCTGTTACGGTTTTCAGTATCGTCAAAATATTTGGATTGACGTTGACAAGACTGAAGACGATGCCATTATCATTATAGGATTGCAGAAGGGCATCCAGAGTCTGGAAAATAATGAATAATTCGATAGCATATCTCATGTTACTGGACAACATCAAATCATTATTACTACAGGGTGAGTCAAAAATGTGTACCGAGCTTTCTGGGGATGATAGAACATTGAAAAATAAGTGTAGTTTGATGATTCAACTCATGGCCCAAAATGCATATTGAGGGAGATATATCCTTCCAAAGTTGATAAAATCAAAATAATTTCTCCGCATAACTTCTGAACGATGAAAGCCAGCCGATTGAAATTTTGTGCATGAATGTATGTTGTCAAAATACATTTTTTCGTCACACTTCCACATTTCTGATATTGTTATAAAGGGTGTTTTCAGAGGGTGAGTCATGATTTTTTGTAGAAAACTTTTTTCCCTGTATTATTTTCGGTGAAAAAACAGGAGCATTCGATGGAGCGAAGAAAATTACATGAAAAAGGTACTCTTATTCAAATACAAAAAATTGAGCCGTTCGTGAAATATTTGAGTTTTTGTAGTTACATGATGATATGAGCAGATTGATTTTATTCATCGCGAGATTCATCGGTATAACGATATTTCAGCAGCATTTGCATTTCCGAAGCACTCGCCAAGCATTATTAGAAGCATATCAGTTTGTTCAGAGAACGAATAACCTGCCATATTTCTTAAAGTCTCAGTTGATAATCGCAGTGATAAGTGACACAGAAAAACCACACGAACAAATCGACTACAACAATGTTGACTCGAATGTTGATGACATGAACGTCAAAATTGAGAACAAAATTATTCATCATGGCCTGCTAAAATATCGTTATACCGATGAATCTCGCGATGAATAAAATCAATCTGCTGATATCATGTAACTACAAAAACTCAAATATCTCACGAACGGCTCAATTATTAGTATTTTTCATGTAATTTTCTTCGCTCCATCGAATGCTCCTGATTTTTCACCGAAAATAATACAGGGAAAAAAGTTTTCTACAAAAAATCATGACTCACCCTCTGAAAACACCCTTTATAACAATATCAGAAATGTGGAAGTGTGACGAAAAAATGTATTTTGACAACATACATTCATGCACAAAATTTCAATCGGGTGGCTTTCATCGTTCAGAAGTTATGCGGAGAAATTATTTTAATTTTATCAACTTTGGAAGGATATATCTCCTTTAATATGCATTTTGGGCCATGTGTTTGATCATCAAACTACACTTATTTTTCAATGTTCTATCACCCCCAGAAAGCTCGGTACACATTTTTGACTCACCCTGTATACTGGGTGATTCAACACGAGTCGATTCAACTATATGGAAAGTTTTTTTTGCTATCCATTACGTAAATATTTCATCGCATAAATTTGTTGATCGATATTTCTGAAGGTATTCATGGTAATCAGCTGAAATTTGGCAGCGGTTTGTCTTCAACAAGTCTGTCTAAAGTGACATACTTTACGAGAGAAAAAATCCAGAGCCGGACTTGTTGAATTTATTTTTCATTGATAAGTGACGAAAGTGAAACTTATTTCAGTAGCTACGTTTTGGATGGCAGAAAAAAATTCATATAATCACACCGGCTGATATATATCATCATCACCAGAAAAGAGACCTAAAATCCATAAGCACTTCGGTTTCAAAATGATAGATAAGTTGATAATAACAGGTATTTACGATGAATAATTCACTCACTTTTGCAGCTGAATAATCCAATCTGAGGATATGTGCACAATCAATCACAATCATTTGTAATTTTTCATTCGCCTTGTGTATTTTCTTTACATATTCAGAAAAGTAATCGGCTCCAACGTAATACAACCCTAGTTCTGGTTTTATGTACAGATACTCTTGATCTCCAGCTTCTTTTCTCTGAAAATGAGTGTTGAATCATTATAATTGGCACAATTGAATCGAGGAGACAAAAAGATACATGCCATCAGTGATTGCAGATTGAGTTAATTTTCCAGACTCCTTTTGGGATTGAAAATCAGATAATAATTTTATTGGGATCCTTTACCCTTGGTGAACTGAATTTGCCTATATAAACTGATCCTCATTCAATAACTTCACATGGTGTCTGTGATGTGATATTTTGAAATTAAATTTGGAACTGTAAACAGTTCTGCAGAAGTGTCGTGACTTTTTTTTTTTTTTTTTTTTTTTTTTTTTTTTTTTTTTTTTTTATCTGTGGACAACACGAAAGGGAAACCTATGATGTTCGAGGAACATCGTGTTAGCCAGCGGTGGAATTTTCGAAAAGAAGGAAGGTGTTGGAATTTTTCTTGAATGTTTGGAGGTTGTAAGCATCAGGAAAGACTTCACTAGGCAAAGAATTCCACAACTTTGCCGTTCTATTGATGAATGATGCTTGGGATAGCGATGTTCGACAGGTCTCGAGCCTGACAGTGTAGGGGTGACCAGCTTGAGCTCGTCTGGTTTGTCTGCTAGGAATCGCGCGTGGTGGCATAATAGATGATATTTCCGTTGAGCACCGACCGTGAAAGTACCTATAAAAAAGGCAGGGATCGCCAACCTTTCCTTTCCTTAACAGGATCAACATTCTAATCAGCTGATTGATAGATAATCGAATGAAATAAAATGTAGGCAATATAATAACACTTTAAAAAAATATATTTTGGACAAGCCCATTTTTCTGGCAACCATATTTCTTTGAATACACGAAATAAATAACAATGACTTACAGTTCTGATTTCAACGTGGATACTCGGTCTGGCCCATACTTTCAAAAGGACAATTATATTACACATGGCACCAACAATCAAAGCTGTTTCTACACCAAATAATGTTCCCAGGATGAAAGTAGACAAAGTCAGAACAGAATCCATCTCTGTAAAAACATATTGTGACATTGTAATATCGTCTGAAGCTTTTGCTGATCCAAAAACTTCTAGAGTTATTATATAGCAATCTATGTGAATAGAATCGAAGGAGAAATTGAACTTACTATTGCATCTCCATAAGACAGGAAATATTTCGTAGTCTAGTAGAGAACTGGCAGCAGTAATCAGTACTGCGGCAAGGGTGGCTTTCGGTATGAAGAAGAAATACGGCGATAAAAGACTGAGTGCCAATAAAATCAGCGAACCTGAGGTATTTCACATAAAATGAATAAACTAAATGCTTTCGAGAAATAGAGTTATTTCACCTGAATAGAGGCCTTGAAGGGGCGTTCTGACGTCACTACTACTCGCTACGGCAGATCGAGTGAAAGCACCACAACTAGGCAGAGCTTGCACGAACGATCCGAAAATATTCGCGAGTCCCAGAGATATCATTTCTTGGGAAGCATCCACGACAACATCTTGACCTGTACATTCAAAAATTTCAAAACAATATCGACTTTGAATTTATTCAATTTATTCACTTTGAAGACCTTTATTCACATGAAAAGATGAATTTACTAAAATACTGTCTGTAAGTTCTTCGAGGAGGTGGTATATTCATTTTTATTGATTTTCATGGAATTTTCTCTCCTCGTTTCTAAAAAATAGAGTAGAAGTTATTAAAAATTATTGCAATATATTTGTAATAAGGACAGATTTTGTGATCTGCCACAAAATGACACTGCGCTTGAAATTAAACCTTTAGATACCTAAAAGAGAAATTCTCTATTGGTCAGTGACACCTTGTTTTTGAAAAAATTTGGAAATACAAATATATTTGATGAGAATAAAACCTTTTTACTTATCTTGGTGGACGTTTTGGGAACGAATCTGCTCCCGTTCTCAACACAATTAAAATATTTCTCTCTTCGTAAAATTTTTTTTTCGATTTTGACACTGAAAACATTGAAAAAATTTTACGAAGAGAAAAATATTTTAATTGTGTTGAGAACGGGAGCAGATTCGTTCACGAGAGATAAGTAGAGGTTTTATTCTTATTAAATATATTTGTATTTCCAAAAAATTTTTCAAAAACAAGGTGTCACTGACCAATAGAGAATTCCTCTTTTAGGTATCTAAAGGTTTAATTTCAAGCGCAGTGACATTTTGGGGCAGATCCTAAATCTGTCCTTACTACAAATATATTGCAATAATTTTTAATAACTTCTATTCTATTTTTTAGAAATGAGGAGAGAAAATCCCATTAAAAGCTGAAAAATGAATCAACTAATTCAAAAGTTCCTACGAATAACATCATTCATATCAATTAGGAAGAGAAAATATCAATTTGCACTTTAAACTTTTATTACATCGTCTCGAATTATTGTTACAGCCCTATCGAGAACGGAACAATTCTGATATTCGTATCAGGAGAGCAGAAATGCAACAAGGTATGCCGTATCAACCAAACGAAATGATTTTTAACTTCCATTTGTAGGACGAAATATTGAAATAAGTATTAGGAGAGCAGAAACGTCTGAGGGTTCCTAAAACCAATCTGTTTCCGCTGATTTTCTGTATTGTGCACGATTTGTTGTAATTCAGTAGTTATAGGTGTACTTTTCTACGTCACATGATTTTCTCTCGACATTATCAAACTACTACTCTCGAAACGTTCGTTCATCTAAATTATTTTCTCACAGCTATATGAATGAAACGCATCAATACCTGCAAATATTTGTTAGATAGCCTGATGGAAAGCAAGCATGTGGCTCACATAAGAAGCGAAGTTAGGTTAAGGTCGATTGTGGAACTTAACATATACAGGGTGTTCCGGTGATCATGTTACAAACTTCTAGGGGAGATAAAACACACGAAAATAAGAAAAAAAGTTCATATGAACATGGGTCCGGAAACGCTTCTTCAAGGAGCTAGGGCCCTTCGAAGATGACCTTCAAAAACTACTTTTCGTTTTATAGCTTCGGTACTACTGCAGCTATCGCAACCAATTTTGGGACATGAAATCTAGTTCGTAGGTTCATCAATTTGAGCCTTCCGGATTTTGTCACCTTTAACCAGGGGGGTATTTGGGTAAATTTGACCCTACTCCTCTTAGGCTTCAATTTCTCACCATTTTTATATCTGATTATGATTCTCCAATGCCTTTTACATAAAAAAAGGTCAATTTGAATATGCTACGTAGGTGTAATAAATGTATTGAACGTGGTGGAAGGCATTTTCAGCAATTGTTATTTTGAATTTATTTTGGTACGTACAGGTTCAGTCAACGACAGCGTTAGTAAATTCATCTTCAAGACAAAAATTTACTCTGCCTAATCCTTGACTCACTCGTTAAACCTGTTCGTGTTACTTGTTTATTTTGTACTTTTGAAACTTCAAAACTTCAAGTTTTTCATTGGTGCTTGTGAATGATTTATTGCAAATTTATTATTAGTTTTGCTTGTGTAGGTTTAATTGTTTTTTTTTTAATATTTTGTATACGTTCCCTTTTACTTTTTATACCCCGAATTTCGAAAAGGCAATAAATTTCTCTAATCTAATTTATTTTCATTAAAGAAGAAGATTTGACTAACTAATAATGCTCACTATCTGTACTGAACCTCATTTTCATATTTCAACGTAATAATTGGTTTAAGACCAATAATTTATTATTGATTGGATTTAGCCATTTTCGGAGGAAACGGTGACAGATAGCGATTTTTACAAGAGTACCTTTTATATGTGAAAGGCATTGGAGAATCATAATCAGATATAAAAATGGTGAGAAATTGAAGCCTAAGAGGAGTAGGGTCAAATTTTCCCAAATACCCCCCTGGTTTGTACGTCCCTGGTTAAAGGTGACAAAATCCGGAAGGCTCAAATTGATGAACCAACGAACTAGATTTCATGTCTCGAAATTGGTTGCGATAGCTGCAGTAGTACCGAAGCTATAAAACGAAAAGTAGTTTTTGAAGGTCATCTTCGAAGGGCTCTAGCTCCTTGAAGAAGCGTTTCCGGACCCAGCATGTTCACATGAACTTTTTTTCTTATTTTCGTGTGTTTCATCTACCCTGGAAGTTTGTAACATCATCACCGGAACACCCTGTATATGGGTATCTCTGAACTGAAGCAAGCATAGGTGCGACGCTAATTGCTGAGATCCTGTAAAGATGATGCCGAAGATACTTACTGTAAGCCTTGGCTATCGCCACGTTCGCCAATACAGCCACAACCGGAACGACAATCACTGCCGATCCTAGGGAACTCACCATCCCTTGATATCCGACCGTTTCGTTTCCCATTTTGGCGGTCAGAGATGGAAAAGCGAAGCCAGGAAGACCTCGCGGAACTTCCCCCGTCAGTTTGAAAGGGGCACCGCCATGGTGGTGCAGATACGCCGCCACAAGAGAGGCCAGAAGAACGGTAATCGCGTTCTTCGACATCACCAGGAACTTGATGATTTTCTTCATAGTCTCGTTTTCAGTTTTCATTTTCGGTAATAGTTTCTGCGAAGTGAAATATTCCCTAATTAAATTAGATAGAAGATTTTGTCAAGAGGAAGAAAGCTTCGATTCGACTAAACTTCTGGCATAAACCGTTCCTCTCCAAGTACTTGAATAATTTTTTAAATAGTTACTGAAATTCGCGATATTCAGCCATTCAGTCACCAATAACCTCAGAGAAAAACTACTAGATCAACCAATCAAATTCAATTCCTCGTTCATTGTATGTCATACTCATACTTTCTGACAGATATAGCAATACTCTTGTATGAACTCAACCGACTAGAAGCGTTAATCAAGAAAACACCATCATATTCGTGGTCTCAAATAACTGACACATTTTTTATTCAATAGAGAATTTCTCTTTTAGGTATCTAAAGGTTTAATTTCAAGCCCAGTGACATTTTGGGACAGATCCTAAATCTGTCCTTACTACAAATATATTGCAATAATTTTTAATAACTTCTACTCTATTTTTTAGAAACGAGGAGAGAAAATCCCATCAAAAGCTGAAAAATGAATGATTGAACAATCTTTATCAGAATCAGAATTCCTACGTAATGAGGATTGAATGAGAAAAAATTCACGTAATTTCCTTCTGAATGCTGTATAAAAGTGTAAGTCAATCACCTTGAAACAAATCAACACGGCGAAACAGGAAACGGCCATAATCGCGTCGGGCCATTGGATTTCCTTATATTTCTGAGAAAATTCTTTCATGATTCCGATGGTATCGTGGCTGTGCATCTTCAA
Organism: Gastrophysa polygoni; assembly: GCA_963576655.1. NCBI lineage: Eukaryota > Metazoa > Arthropoda > Insecta > Coleoptera > Chrysomelidae > Gastrophysa > Gastrophysa polygoni. Next base: position 221,027 of record OY755083.1, read on the forward strand.
TCCGAACATATTCTTCAGCTGGGCGAAGGCGATGATCAAGGACGTTGCAGATGTAAAACCAGATGACAGATTCGGTGAGATGAAATCGACGAGAAAACCTGCGAATTTGAATCTTCTTCTTCTTCTTCTTAATTCATTTATCAAAAATCTAACCAACTCACAAAAGAACATTAACGAAGACTTGAGTATTATGAAGATATTGAAGTAGTTGAGATCGAAGTATTCACATCAGAGGCAGATTTACTTTTGAAAAGATTCAAACAGGAAGTCCGTTTCAACAATTTGTCAAATAAAAAATAAATTAACACCCAAAAACCACAATGATAATTGGAAAAGCCTGAATACGTATTTCGGCAACGGAGTTGCCATCTTCAGTAGACCTGAGAAGTGAAAGAGATAAGCGAGTCCTTAGTTGATTCTACAAAAATAACCATCAAGAGTTATTGTCCGTCTTCTAACATTTTACTGAAGGTATTTGAGATGAATCTTAAGAATTCCTTCCGATACACCAGTGTTTTCTTCGAAATAAGTTGCACAAAAAACCCATAAATATTTACTTTTCTCTTTCTCGATACCGCGAAGTTAACCTAATCATATTTTTTTTGCAATAAAATTGTCATTGTCATGTGATGAATATATGGACGTTTGCTTTGTTCATGAAAATTTATGATATGTGCATACTTATATCAAGGGATAAAATTGTTTGATAATCAAATAAACGCAATTTTCGCTCACTTGATAAAAATGCGATTATTTGAAAGTGAGAATGCGTCGGGAACATATACCACATCAAGAAATATGAAATCGTCATAAAACTCTGCATATACCTAATTTTAGAACTCCCATTAGCAACTCCACAAAACCTGCTATCATTGTCAGAAGTATCACATATTCAATTGGTTTTCCTATTGTATAGGAGGCAGTTAACAGAGACATCAGACTGGTAGGACCAATGGAAACCTGCAAAAATTACTTCAAAGTAGTATGAAAAAATATCTGCTCAAGGCACTCTGATTGGAAGATATCTTTAGAGCAATGAAATGAATTCCTGATTCAATTGCATATTTCAATGATTGATCATCATTTTTAATTCACTGCTATTCTTTTCTTCTATACCATCATGGATTTTTTTGGTTATTATACATTAGCATTATGTATGATGAGCGGTACTCAACAATACAGCATTCATTTCCTCTCACCTCTTTGATTGTCCCGAAGAATATATAGGTGAAAGAGCCAATGAAAGCAGTGTATAGTCCAAACTGAGGCGCCACCCCTGCTAAGCCGGCATAAGCGATGGACTGCGGCATCATTGTCAAACCCACAGTGAGTCCGGAAATGAAATCAGCCAATATATCATTTTTCGTGTACCTCGGCAACCATTGGAGTATGTGAATGCGTTTGTACAAAGTTCGTTTCGTTGCTGCAAGACAACCGTCTTCCAATTCATTTTCTTTCACAGTATGACCCACTGAAATTTCATAACCGTTATCAGACAGACAGATAGAGAAAAACGCCAACCTACACTTTCAAGAATTACACAACAGTATTCTCCATCTATTGGAAGAAATCGAAGAAACGAATATGCCCCGACAAAATACCTACATGAGCTCTAGGCAATGAGACTTCAGTACTTAGTTATAAGGTATTTACCATAATATGATATCCATTCGAATTTGATACACACCCCTTTCGCATTTCATCATTGAAAGCCTTTTTTCAAACATTCACAACACTAAATATTGATTCGTGATTCAACATTAAATCCTACTTTCTCAACCTTGCATGCTATTCCTGGTGGATAGTTGTAGCTGTATAGGAATTTCACGAATATTTTTTCCGACTGAAAACTCATGAAGCCGCGTATTCAAAATATTTAGATTTCTTTTCGCCAAAGAGTACCTTCACTACACGTTATCAGATATTTTACTCACTTTTCAGGTATGAATATCCACTATCGTAGCAACCAGAATGATAATGACATTGAAATATACCTGAATACGAATTCAGTTGTAAATTTACCAGCAAACAAATATTGAAACAATTTGATTTATATTGTTCTTTGACAAGGTTTGTTTGGATTGATTAATGCACTCCTCAGTGTCGTATATATAAAATCAATTTCCAATAACTCCTAGAGAAAGTTTTGAGAAAAGAACGGGCAGTTGGAATATTTTTCCAGAAATTTTGTGAGATCTATATTGATTTTGGATGCGATAGGAATCTTATAAGGTACACATTAGCAATTGAAGATATCAATTCATGATTTTTATAAAATAACTATAAATCTACTATCACTCTACTACATCATCTCTCTCTGAACCTATTTTTCTCGTTGTGACTGTCCTTGCTTGAGGTATTCGTTCTACATAAGTTTATTATCTGTCATTCTTCTTACCATCTGAGCGGGTATTCTTTTACTTTGATGACTCCCCTTTTGATTTTTCTCTGTACGTGCAATATTCATTCATGTGCTATTTCATCCAGTTTGATTTTTCTTCACTTTTCACTAAATATCTCCTTTTCTAATGCTGTCATTTTCCTTCTATGTTGTTCAGTTTAAGATTCGCACCCTTATATAATATCATTTGGTGTTTTGCTTTCCCCCCCCCCCGAATGTAATACTTTCTTTCAATTTTCTAGCTATTTTTCTGTACTACTCCGAAGTATTCATATCCTTATTCCTGGTCCAGTTTTCGATCTCTTGAGTATATCTTCTTTTTGATCTTTTCCCATCGTTGTTTTTCTCCAATATTTTTCTATAGATTTCTACATTTCTGTTTATATTATTTCTTCAAAACTATATATGATACTATATACATACATATCATTGATACATATAATACAAAGATAAAAAGATTTGCTTTTCAATTGAAGCAATAGGAACACATTGATGAAGGAAGCTTCAAGAAAGAGTTGATATTGTTTTGTCTTGATTTGACCTCATGAAGGAAAATAATCGTGGATTTGTTTCTCCTATTCTCAAAGGAGTTGAACGAATAACTCTCTAACAGTGTAGGACTTGAATATCCAACATTAGGCACCGTCTTCCTTGAATGTTAAGTTATGTACTGGATGATGCAAAATAAATTCGTCGTAGTTGATTTTCTTTTCAAAAAGCCAACTTAATTGATTTTCCGCACAATAGAGTGGATTGTTGTGGAAATAGAATTTCGTACATTCAAAAACTGTTGAAGATTCTTAATATTTCCCATAAGCTAATTTTAACAGTTTCGCAAATGCGCAAATACTATACTTATACAGAATACAATAAGTTTCATTTCCTTTTTTCTTCGAGTGAGGGATAATACTTTTATGGACAATGTTTCCAAAAACTGAGACTAAATAGACTTATCTGAATAACATTGAAGTGATAAAAAAGATCTTGGAGATATAACACACTTGCAAACTCATAATCCATATGCAAATAGTTCAGATATATGAATAATATATTAAGTCTATTGAATAATAAATAATTCCCATCCCTTCCAAATATTGAGGTAATTTATCTTGCTATATCTAGATGAATGATGCAGCTGATATAAATAATTATTGTTTCTCACAATGAGAAATATGATTTCAAACATGCCCACAATTAATTATTTGCCGGAGGAAGGCCTTTTTTTATATACAATCTGGCTTGATTTAATTATATAAAATGCCGAAATTATCGTGATGGGATGAATTCACCAAAATTTCAGATGATTTTTTGAAATGGAAATATTCCTTTCAATATGATTATAGTCATTCTTGAAATAAGACCCCTTCAACGAATATTTGTCCTTATTTTTGAAGAAAGCGCGTTGAGTACTATATTAGAGAATTTTTGTTTTTGAAAATCATTCAACAGGTTTTGAAATGAGACGGAAATACCGCCTAGAAGGGATCTTCCATATTTGAACATACAATGGAAATTTATTGAATGCAAATAAACTGACTGAAATTTATTATATTCCTTATATCTTCGGATTAATTAAGATAATTAAGATAATTAAGATATATTGTTTTTCAATTTTTTATTCAACATTCTGTAGATACAAAATAACAACAAAATAAAAAACTCGGTAAAATTTTCGAGTAGATAAAATGTCAAGAAAATATTCAAAGTAAATACATTATATCCTGGTTTTATTTACATTTGGAGATATGTGACTATAATTATTTCACAACTACAAAAATATAATCATCTTATCTTGAGAAATGTGGCACTCTATATCAAGTCTACGACACTCAGTGCATATTTTTATTTGAATATTCGAATGATGCAAAGGAATTGAATCATTATTTCGTCAGTCAATAATTATCTACCTTCAAAAAATTCTCACTAAAATGCAGGTACACCACTAAATATGAAATCAAAACAATAAAAAAAATAATTGATTTTCATCTAGTTTCTAGACAATAATTGAAGCATTGACATAAGTAATGGAGAATCCTTCAATTTGAACGAATTTGACGTGAATTCTTAATATTTTCATTACATATATAGTACTATGATCAATGTATCTAATATGTTGTCATTTTTGTCAGCATTTAAACTGATACTCACAAAAATCGTATGAACTGCTTTATTGTATTTACGTTGTGGATTTCATTATCGAATTTTTGTATGAAAGGGAATTGAAATTTGAGGTTAAATATTTCCGCCCTGAGATATTCGAAAACATGAGTTTTTTCAGTTCGACTTGAAACCTGGTATCAAATTATTCACAGTTCGCCTAAATTTTAAAATACCCTGTTTATCCGCCATAAAAATTACCAGAAACTGAAATATTCGAACACGAAAATACAAAAATTATTGATCCCGGCTAAAGAACTAAGGAAATGTGAAACAAAAAGACCAACCACAAAACAATTCGGTATTTTGAAAAAATCTTCATTGTCATGCTACATGAGAGTTCAAATTGTGATTCTACTTATCATAGCTTTAAGAAAGTGAAATCCTTATGATGTATCAATGCACAAACTTTTTCCATTATTTTCATGAAAAGAACATGTCTTGAGCACCCTACACATACCTATATTTACTCGCAAAAAAAAATGAACATGTGATGTATCTCCAATGGAATTGACGCCAAACATAACATTACAATTATAATTGATATTAGAACAAAAATTACACAACTGCGACGGAAATCAATGATTTTTCCTAAATATCTGGGTACTCATTGATGTGCGGGCATTCAATTGAAATTTATTGAGTTAGGATGAAATTACTAGTTTCGCAGGAAATGACATTTGATTGAACATTTGATGAACATTTGATTTTCAAATAGTACACCCTTTATATCATTTCACAACACTATTGAAAAATTCACTTCTAATGATGATGATAACATGAATGTATTTTTATCGATACGTTGTACAATAGTCAGTTTTTATCTATTGAAAAAATATTGAACAAGACTGTCCATTCAGTCTGAATATTTTGGCGATGTAAATCACATACCCAATAGTTTTGAATCGTATACCCTAGAGAAACTTTCACTTTAGACATAGGCAATATTAATCACAAAGAAATTAGAATATCTAAAATACAGAATATGCAAGATACAATGCCTTATGCAATAGCTTGAAAGTTTATAATCTGCATGACGATACCCTTCTTTGACAACCCCCAAGTTCAATTTTTGGGGAAATGATGGTTGATTCCGTGAAGGGTCTCTAAAAACCTCCTTACTACTTAGTACTTATTTTCGAACTTTTTATGACCAGCTGTATCAGTTATCATTATGTATATCATCAGTTATTTTCACCGCAATAATTTTGTTGCCAATACTTGGTAGACTTTGGACATATATTTTGTGAGTTTGGAATTTCAACACACACTGTAATAAAACACGGCGCAGTTGTAGAGGAACCCAGATATTCAAGAAGAGATAGGGAAGGCTCTGGAGGAATTATCTTCCAGCGGAAATGTGTCAGAAAATTCAAATTGAGCTTTGAAATCTACTTGCTAGCATCGGGCGAAGAATCGAAACCGATTAAATCCCACTGCTGACTATAATTGGAGAAAAAGGTGTAGAGCTTTTCGATACTCCACAATAAAAGTGATAAAAGCCATAAAAGAGTATGCATTGAACGTTCTCATCGAAAGATTCCTCTTCTCAATAGAGTTGAGATAGAAAGTGAGCATTCTGATAATTTTCTCACCTTTATCACATAACTCAAACTGATATAACTGTGAATAAAGCCTCTGAATAAAAACTGTAATAAATAAGGTACGAGGTTCTTATGGTAGGTTATCGATATACAAATGCAATGCCTAGTTTGAAAGTTCCTCTGATCTGGTATTCATTTTCATTTCGTTCACTTATACATTCAACTTCTCCGATAAAATCTGCAAGTGCAACAATTAGACCAACAATGATAATTAAACGCCTTCTAGTATGAATGTATGAATCAACTAGTAGTGGTTCAATTTTTTAATAGATATAAAACCACCCATATTTCGCCAGTCGATATCACCGGGAATATTCATCCAAATTGAAATAGTGTTTGTTAACAAGAAAAGAAAATAGTTTTAAATCAAAATATCGAGATTATCACAAACTCTGCAAATTGGGTGCGTCCCTTGGACTGAAACTGCTGTAGACATATGATTTAGACATATGCAACTTTTGTATTCAACATTTCTCATCTCAGTTGACGCACCCCAAAAAGAAACACCTTTTTTTCTCAACAACTTTGATCTGTCTCGACATACCTACAGAGAGGCTTATTGTATTGATATCATATAAAGCTGAAGTTTACATTACCAGACTATGCGATTAACTACTACATGCGACTCATTCCCTACCAACTTTTCGCACCGATGAGCTTAACAACTTCTTCGTATGTCAGCCAAAAAGTTAAAGACCACGGAGCCATCCTCATCCAGATCGGAAGGAACCCTTTGTATAAAGCTGCGACACCTTCTTGCCTAACTGTTTTTCTAAGACAGTCTATGGACGATGTATAAAGAAGTCCTCTGAAAAATTATTCAATTAATTTGAAATACTTTCTGTAAATTAGTCGAGGAGGTGGTATATTCATTTTTATAGATTTTCTGGAATCTTCTTTCCTCTTTCTAAAAATAAAAATTATAATATTTCATTCCAATATATTTGTGATAAGAAAAGGGATCTGAAGGTTGAATTCCAATCGCAGTGACATTTTGGGGCAGATCATGAATCTGTCCTTACCACAAATACATTGAAATAATTACTATTATAATTCCTATTTTAATGAAACTAGTCATCCAATAACCTCAACAAACAATTAGGAACTTCTTGAACATGTAACGAACAATCGAAAACTAAAGAATAGAACGGAAAGTATTAAATAATAAACCAAGACCTTGGTCCTATTCCGTACTCTGGATTATTCGATTTGCTGACATGACAACTATTGAATTGTTACGGTTCGCTGGACTGCAGCGGTTCATCGAAACCATGATACAATTTTATGGTATAATGGATATAAATAGTAGTAGGAATTCCGTGTTTTTCACCTTCCTTTCTCATCCAGAGGCTGATTCATGACCCTGGTTTTGATGACATCGGCCGGCGTGCCCATCGCAGCTGCGACGAAACCGGCACAGCTGCTCGATAGAATATGCAAGATGTAATCGTCTCCCAGTTCCGTGTGCGCCATTATGAATCTTTTGGCCATGTCGTAAGTCGTCAAATCGCCCAGATTGACCAGAGCAGCCCTCTGAACGTTTGGCACCGATCCTGAACGAAACGTAGAATTGTAGAATAGTTATTTATTTCATTGTACAACATTCTATTCCGAATCATGAGAATTTCTTGGCGAAAATTCAATATTATGTTGTTATTGTATTCTCATATATGTCAAAAATATTATTCACTGAAATATATTCAGTTATAAGAACATTATGAATCCTCCATCAAAACTCACATTCAACTTTACGGAAAGATATGGGCCCCAAAGGACATCCTGTATGATAAATAACACTCTGTATGAAAAGGGGGTAAAAAATAAATATCGGTAGCTTGAACCTCAAATTAATAAAAGGTACTCTTGTTTCTTGTCGATAGAATAACCAGTTTTCGAGTAAAAAAACTAAAATCATTAATTTGTTTTATTATTTTCCTCGAAAACGATCAATTTTATTGACGATAAACAAGAGTACCTTTTTTTTTAGATCAAGGTTCATGCTTCCCAAATTGATTTATCATACACGGTGTTGAAAAATTGGCCATTGAAGATAAATCATTCATGAACTAAATAACTTAATATGTTTCAAAGACACTATTTTGAGTGACTCTTACTGGTGTCCCTCTTATTAAATTTTCATTAAATTCCATTAAAAATTTTAAAGTTATTCGAGAAAGTATCCAGTGTGTCCTTGAAGAAAAAAAACTTATAGGAACATGTTATCTTATTTTTTCAACTTCTATCTGATTCCGAGAGATTTCCCACAGTTTCCAGGACACCCTATATACGTTTATTTATTTTCTTGGGATATAAAACAATAATAATTATAATTGAATTCACCTTTCCACAGTCCTCTGATACCTCCGGTCGCCCAGACTTTCCGAAAGGCGTCATTCATACCGTTAACTCGAGGCGGTAGTCCTAAAAGACGTCGCTTTCCTTCCATCTGGAGTTGCACTTTGATAAGGTCGGTGGGACTGGCCAAGTATTGAGCGAAAGCACCTGCCGAGACTCCACCTTCAAAACACATCGTTAGTCACGAGACTGAAATCCTCATAAAAGGCAGGATTTTTTTTGAAAAAATTCTGAAATTCGTGGTTTCATAAAATTACACGAATATTTGGTCCAGGCGAAATCTCTCAGAAAAGATACGAGGGAGGAATCTACGACCATATTCAGTCAAATGTTACATAATATACTTACATAAGGCTGACTGCCATAAAGGGAAATGATCGTGATGAGGAGGTCTTTTATTCAAGGCATCTTTTAAAGCTTTATAAGTGATTATTCTGGTACCGGAATAAATCATATGTCGAGCGAAAGCGGCATGGATGCCCTGCCACAGCCTTCTAACTCCTTCTTCTCTAGCAATTCCAAGGGTGGTTTTCAACAAGCCCCTATGTGGAGCCTGCAATGGAAATATCAAAAATGATTTTATAATAATCAGTAACGAATTGAATTACAAAATGATATTCATGTAAACAGTAAGGAAACGCAATTTTTCGTCTAAGAACGGTACTTCAAGGAACGAACAAAACGAGAGGCTCATGAGAAAATTAACATAAAAATATATACCGGCTGTAACATATCTTTCCATACAGCTAATATCTCAGATATGCTGAGTAGAAAAAAAAATAAATGAAAAAGATTACTCAACTTGGAACCATATGTCTTTGATTTGGTCTGTTGAATCAGTTTTTGTCAAATTAGCTAATTCTAACTCCACACACAATGTATCACACTTGATATGTTGACAGACGTGAAAATCACGAACTAGAAATCTCTGATCATGTGAAAAAAATATAATTGGGATACAACTGAAAATGGAACTAAATTAACTACAAGAGCTGCTGAAAATGTCTACCATTACTATCCATACATGCTACAGATGTCCTAATCAATTCCTCCGTCACTGTGTTCCAGGCGTGAAAAATCTCTTATAAGTCGTACAGATCGAGAGAGCTAGTTTCATACCCTGCTGTTTTCGAATAACCTCACAGGAAAAAGTCTAGCAGTGTCAGATCAGGTGAACGTGCTGGCCACCGAATAGGGCCAGCAAAACCTATAAACATATTCATTTGGGATTGAAAGGCATTTTCTTGATTAGATTATGAAGTAATCGAATGGTAAAGAGTCATATTCAAGAGTAACTACGAAAAAACAAACATATCAGAAGGGAAAAAAATGGTGAAAAATTGTCGGTTCCAACACCTCCCTTCTCTCCCAAAACTCCACCTCTGGCTAACACGATGTTTCTCGAACATTATAGGTTTTCCTTAAGTGTTGTCAACAGAAAAAAGTTTCCATCACTCAAAGACCAAATCAAAGATAAAGGGTTCCAACTCGAGTAATTTTTTTCTTAAGCAGCATATATCTGAGATTTTGCATGGCGCGTGAAAAGATCTGGGACAACCGGTATACTTTTCTTACCTGTCCAAGTTTTCCATTTTTTGACTGTTCGCCTTGGATCTGCAGCCTGGTCTTGACCAAGTCCAAAGGGTAGGTAACTGCATATTACAAATAATACATAGGTACTCAATGTTAATAAAATGCATGTGACTTCCTTATCCATAATTTAATCTTCTAATATGGGGCCTAAAATATTTTAGGTGGTTCAGTTCAAATATTGACATTGGTATTGTATTTACAGCTTCCATAGGCAGTCTAGTTATCGAAAAGTGTTATTTTGTGAAATTATTCATGTTACAATTTAGGATATTCGAACATATTATTATATAAGTATGTAAAAATTATTGAATTGCAATTTCTTGATTTGAAAGTATTATAATATATTTTTCCCATGCACACAAGATGGTGATTGTGTTTTGTTTTGCTCCCAAGAGCTAACGCCATGTTTCACAATACTTTTCAGTTACTGAATTTGCTCAGAGATGCAGATACATTTTCAGATTCTTTTACAAGCATTCCAAAATTCAAACTGGTAAAGGAGCATCGAATAAACTTCATATTTTCGAATTGGGGTCTAAATTACATAATACACATAATTTTTTTATAACCATAGACTATTTCATTTATTGAAATCGTTCCTTACCAAATTCTGCATTGAATGCCGACGCTACAGATACTAGGTAAATGCACCATAATGAGTCTGCAAATTTTGGGAATTCGACCTTTTGTGGAGGCACCGGCGGCATCGTCAATCAATCTCCTGCAAAATGAAAGATATTTTTTTCATTTCATACACATTTTGAAATGATATTCTAAACTTTTTTCGAGTGAAAATATTCCGTATCTGGAATATGACCCTACACCATAGACTTATTATCCTGAGTCTATGCCCTACACCAAATTTTACTGTCCAATTTTATTTCAACAAAAGAATATATTTTAAAATTCGAAAAAGTTTCACTACCACTTGTTTTCAGATGAATCAAAATTTATATCACCCTATATGGCCCTATTTCGCTCATATTATACATATACTTCAAGATATGATTTGTTGGGTCAAAATAGGAAAGAAAAAGTTCAGTTGTACACATATCTGCATGTGGGTCCTGCTATGTGAACATAGATTCAGCAAAATCAATTATTTTGAAAAACGTCCTCATATTGTTTAATAGATTAAGTAGCCATTTAAAAGAAATTAAATTACATGACCATGTCATATAGGAGTCTCATTCTGAAATATAGTTTATTCAAACTCAAGCTGATTGCATTATATCCAATCGAGTATTCAATTCAACCTAAATACATTTGAATATTTTTGGCATATACTCAATAGGATAATAATTATATAAGTTTCGAAAGAATGGTTTAAAGTATTATTACAGAGGAAAAAAGTTCACATAGTATGAGCAAATTCAAATTACATTTGTCATACGAGTATGGGTATTATTTATTAAGTACCAATAAAAATATATGGAAAACATAGTAAAATAATAATATATATACATGAACATTGGACCTATAACAGTTTCAACAGTTCCAAGTGCTAGAATGATGTGATTTTTTTATCATATTGTTCAACTAACCTCAAGTATCAATGAAAATTAACATTATCTGAAAATAATTCAATAAGGAACTTATATTCTGAAATCAATACACAATATGATGGCCCAATTACAAAGGTGCTAACACCGTCTATCCTATAATTTTGAAATTTTATAATTAAAACTGTGTAACTAATATTATCCGCCGACTGCTCTGCAAGGGTTTCTGTGCTAATCAACGCTTACCATTAAATTATCAAGGATAACCTAGGAATCAGTCTACAACCTACAATAAGAAACTACTCCAACTCTATAACCAAAATAAAGATAAATCTTATTTTCAAACTTCCGTCAGTTGCTGTGTCATATGTCACCCTGACTTTTGTCACGTGCACTTTCATATATCTGTCATAAGTGTCATGTCATGCACAAACAATGTGAGATATTGGTTGATTGATCATTGATTTTTGCTAACAACTCATTATCAATTCCTGCTCCTCTGGTCTTTCAAACTTTTCGAAAGTTCGAATTTGCTGCCTGTTTCACTTATATTTATCTCACGCCACCGAACTAAATGCGTTGTATAATGACAATAAGCATTCTGTCAAATAATATATACTTTGATTCTGTCCTTGGGAGGGGTTATCATTCTATAGCAGTGTTGCCAGGTCATCTTACCCAGTAAGAAATAATTCACCATATTTTAAGGGCGACGAAAAAATGACATTTATTGGATGATAAATATTGATTTTTTAGGAGATTCGTCAAATGGCATCCGGAGAGTGACGGAACTGGTATATTATTAATCAAATTGTGTATTGAATACCAGAGGAACTCATTTTGTGAGGTGTTTAGAAGAATCTCAGTATTTTGAATTGGCTTGGCAACTGTGTTAATTGCGGATTGTCAATTTTGTCATGTCGTCGACTTGTCGTCTTGTCGAATTGATAAATCAGGAAAATTGAGTTCTGTTTTCTGTAGAACAAAACTATCACATACTGGGATAGCTTGATGACTCATTTTGGTTACCTTGCAAATGAAAGACGGAATTTGAAACCGCACGTTGTTTATAGTACTACATGATTATTCCTTGACTGTAATAACTGACACGGTGTGATTATTGTCCGCCATTATTGTTCCATTATCATCTGTCAGTGTCTGAACGTAATTTTGACTAGTGTTGAAGTGTTGAATTCTATTTTTTGTAGGGGAGTGTTTCTTATATTATACTCAAAAATACGTTATCATACAATGCCAATGAACCTGACAATCTTAAGAATATGAAGTGTTCTTGTTCCAAAAAAAAACGAGTGAAGTGTTGATTCTATTGTTTTTTTGGGGATTTCCAGAACTGTTTCAAGAATAGCTTTGTTTCAATCTTGTGATAAGACTGCAATTCAATCATGGAGGCTGTTGCAAAACATGAATTCAATGCCACAGCTGATGATGAGCTTAGTTTTAGGAAAGGACAAGTTCTCAAAGTAAGCCAACATTCCAGTGGATATGCCATATAGGTACTTGTCAAATTTTTATCTCTGTCTACAGATTCTGAACATGGAAGATGATATGAACTGGTACAGAGCTGAACTGGATGGAAGAGAAGGACTTATACCTAGTAACTATATAGAAATGAAATCACATGAGTGAGTGAGAATTTAATAATTTTTATGTATGTTCATCACCTACATTTTTCCAGTTGGTATTATGGACGAATCACGAGAGCTGATGCTGAGAAACTATTGTTGAACAAACATGAAGGGGCCTTTTTAATTAGAATTAGTGAGTCCAGTCCAGGAGATTTTTCATTATCCGTAAAGTAAGCAATATTTTAGGTAGAAAATATTTTCTTGTATGGTGAATATAGAATGCAGGTTAATTACAGTCTCATAAACCACTCAAAAATATAGAAAAATCTTCTTATAGTCTTGTATCAAATGGTCTTTATATTACAGGAAAAAGCAATATGAATTATAATGGAGACAGGATATGTGGACCCAGACCGCATTTTCTAACTTCAGTCGTGACACTGTCTTCTATTATCGTTATCATTCTCTATTACTGTTATTGCTACAATATCTTTGAACAGTGTCGTTATGTACTGCATTGATATTTATTTTGGTTTTTCAAATGATTCCTAATGCTTACCACCTTGAACTTTCAGGAAAAATTACAATACCTTCCTTCTTTCACAACATTCCACCTCTGGGTGACAAGATGTTCCTCAAATATTATAGGTTTTCCTTTCATTTTGTCAAAAGATTGAAACAAAAAATGAAAAAACCTGAGGAAAATAACAGTAATTTCCCCCTCTGTAGAACTGATTTTCAACTGACAACAGATTGGCCCCGAATGTATCACAAATTAGAATTTCTGCAATTTAGTAGAATTCCTAGCACTCATATATTTCTAAATCCGAATTCATGGATTCCTATTGAATTTCTAGATGCTCGGATGGTGTGCAACATTTCAAGGTTCTACGTGACGCATCTGGCAAGTTTTTTTTGTGGGTAGTCAAGTTCAATTCTCTGAATGAACTGGTCGAATATCACAGGACTGCTTCGGTTTCGAGATCTCAGGATGTGAAATTGAGAGATATGGTTGCTGAAGAGGTGAGCTACACAGGGTGCCGCGAAAAGATACCAAAGGGGTGATATAGGGAATATCAAGACAAGCATTTTTGTTTATATAAACATACGTCTGCAAATGTTAATGAAGCAAAATTAATAAGTAAACAGTAATTTGAATATTGCATAGTATAATAAGTTTTCAAACAGTTGCTCTACAGCCCAAAAGGCTCATTTGTGGACATTTGTTTATGAAAACAAAAATGCTTGTTTTCATGTCTACTATCACCCCTTTAATTTCGTCGATATCTTTTCGGAACACCCTATGTACAATATTCATGATATATGGGTCTTTTATGGTGTCCAAAATTTTCGAAATTTTACTGCTATTAATTATTTATTTATCTCAAATACTCCAATGAAAATTCACTATTGGTGTTGGAATTCCGAATTCAATGTTTGCATGTTCTCATTCATTGAGCAGGAAAAATATTCAATTCAAATTTCATTATTACGTCTTTGGAAATATTGAAAAAAATATCTTAATTGATCTGTGATCAGGCCACAATGTTCAAGAAATCAAATGCATTAAGGAGTTGATCAAATTTGAATATTCGATATCCAGTTACTTAGTTATACTATCGAGAAAAGTGCATAATACATACTTTTACTACATGATAACTATGACGTCATATTGTGGAAAAATCTATTGAATGAAAATAATTCGGAAAATTCCAAATTTTCTCAATTTTTCGTGATTGGTAGCTCTGATGATCCAACTCAAGTTTTTTTTTTACTCAGCATCTCTGACATATTGGCTATATAAAAATTTCTGGTACACCCGGTATTCATAGTTTCAACGTGATATGATATTCGTTTGATTCACTTCAGGTATTCATACTATCAGTTGAATCATCATATTATTAATTTTCCAGTATTTAGTCCAAGCATTGTACGATTTCACTCCGCAAGAAGTGGGTGAACTGGAATTCAAACGAGGGGACGTTATAACAGTAACTGACCGCTCCGATCAGCACTGGTGGCATGGCGAAATTGGGCATCGTAAAGGTCTCTTTCCTGCCACTTATGTAACGCCTTATCATTCGTAATTGCAAGAAACTACCCTATTCATTGAAGGCATTGAGTTTTATTATCATGTTCGATCCGAAAGAGTTACCTTACACTAAAAAAAAAAAAAATTGTGTGATTTTTGTTTTGAACTGATCGATTGGTGCAAAGATAACTAATGTTGAGAACTACATTCTCAGCAGAGATTAAAATGGTTTTTGTAATATCAAAAGTTTTCGCAGAATAATATACTATATTTATTGAAGAGCTTATTTTTAAATTTCATGTAACTAAGCAGTTTTTACGATTTTCTTATCACAAAATGTCTATTGAGGTAATCGGAACTTTCAACAAAATATCTAGGATGTGATAATCTATCATAATTTTTTATGATGGCTTCAACAAAAAGTAACAGTGTCAGAAGAAAGGGTCATGTTGTCAAAGCAACTTTTTGTTGCTTCCAACAATAATTTCGCTCATATTCATAGATATTAAAATGCAGTAGGTAAAGATAATGAATGCAATATCCTATATTTACATATATTTCTACCTTATTCAGAAATTTATAGTTTTAAGATTATCTCCTATTGTTTTTAGTGAACCTGTGTTACGAAACTACATATTCTTTAGTATACAGTTTCAATGTGGATTGCTTTTAATGAACCTTTTTTACTGAAACTAGGTACATGTTTAATGCATAATTTTTGATATACAATTTTAATGTGGATCAAAAGAGAGAATTGAAGAAGCCAGAAAATGGAAATAGTGTGGCATTTAATTTTTTTCAATCCACTTCAGTAGCTTTACAAGGAAAAAATACCTTTAAAAAAAATCTGTCCATTAAAACGAAATTCGAGTAGTAAACATGAAAAACAGTGTCCCGTTGATTGTTCTGTTGTATGTTTTTCATTATTTTCAAGATGCCATCATAGATTGTCTATATTAATTCATAAATAGTTTAGTATTGTTTATTGTAGTTGATGTATGCATATTTTATTATTAGACGACGTATTTCTGTATATAATATTTGTCTTGGAAACTACCAAATTTTATAACTTACTATCCATTGCAATTGCTGGCTTTAGTCAGATTTTTATGTAAATACTAACTTAGATTATTGATACTGATGTGTAGTGCAACATATTCAGTGAAATATATGTTATAAACATAGGAGTTCGTTTTTTCATCACAATACCACATTCCAAATCAAAATCATAGTTGCTTTCGCTGCGTATTCCTTGAATCTCTATTGGAAATATAATCTGAATGTCTACGTGTACACTTCGACCATTGGTCGAAGGTTTCCCACGTAATATGGGCCATCCCTTCGTCTTTCTTGCAATGTTATTCCAATGTTGTAACTAACCTATAATGTTTGGAAACGGATATTGTTTACAATGAATAACACTAAATGTCAGTGTCATGGCGTCGGTAGTGACGTCACGTTTGAGTAAACGATACGTAAACACTAGAAGTTCCTTACACGCTCATTGAAAAATTCAGTTGATGTTCTCTTTGATGTGACATTTCTGAGAGAATGTTGTATAAAGTTGATGTGATATAATCGATATTATTTATTATTATGTTGACAAGTTACATTATTTAGTAGAGGTACTTATACATATTTTCAAGTATTATACAATAATATATAACGAGATTTTGAAAGACATTGGAGCTGATGAGGTTGAATATTCATCAAGTTAAAGCTGATTTTACTTATTCAAATATTTTAACTACAGAATATACCATTTATGCATAGCGGTTGTCATTATGTCGAATTTTCATTTGTTTCTTCACATTGCAGCGACGGTGTCAGCGGTCTAATACAACTTTTCCTTGCCGAAGAACATGTTGATGAATCTGAAAAGAAATGATTTTCGATGTTTCGAGATACAATCAAACTCCTAACAAATCCTGTTCATACTGTTTTTTACTTCAAGGAAATGATCTTTACAACATGATCTTCATTTTGCTTTCATGGAACATTGAATTTTTTCAATATATATATGCCAGGGCAATTTGAAGATTATTCTTCCTTAAAATGAATAAATTTGAGCTTCTAGACAAATGTTGTAAATGTTCCTGAAGTGCGATCAATTCTAACTTCACAAAATTAAAAAATTTCGAGATGTACGATATTTTGTAATGAATGATTTGTTGCATACGCTTTTGGAATACGATGTACTTTATTAGAATCGAACAATGAAGGCTGACAATGCCATTTTTTCTTTATGCTTCTGGTATATTTGTTGCAGTAATTCTTGAATGTTACTCTTTGTTTCAATTCAAATAAATGTATGGATAGAAATGGGAGACATTTTGAGCAGCTTTTTGTAGTTTATTCAGTTCAATTTCCACTTATTTCTCAATAATGTTTTCAAGTGTGATACTTCGTTGAAGTTAGAATTGATAGCACTTTGAAGGACAATGGAAAAATATATAGAGTGTGCCATTCGAATAATTGGAGTTGGACGTGGTCTGTCTTGGGTTTGGATTCGACTACCGAAATCAAACATATATGATATATTTTTTTCATAAGCAGCATATCTGATATATTGGCTGTACGAAAAGATCTGAGAAACCTGGTATATTGTTTTATATATGTTCATATAGAAAAAAAGTTGGAAATTTGTTTTGTTTCTACTCACCTGAAATGTCTTTTTTGCGATGATTTCGCCAATATTTGCCATACCATCATGATGGACAAAACAATTTGAACTGCGTTCACCCAAGAATTAACGGTCGATGTTTGTTTCGAATGCATGGGACCTAATTCATTATCTATTAGACTCAAATTCTGTTCCAATTTCTGCGATAGACTGACAGATCTCGTAGCATTGTATGATAATATTATCCTTCGTTGAGGAATCACGTATCGCCCACTATTTTTGTGATTCTCGATTCTTCCATCTCTTAATGAATTAAATACACTCGATCTGTGCGAAGTGTGCTCAGCAACATTGGCACCCATTTCCCTCCCAAATTTTCTCCCATGGGATGATAATCTTTCTAGATTTCTCCTATCACCTACTCCACCGAAATGTCTTCTTGGTGTACCTTGCCTACTTTCCCATATAATATCACTCCGACTGTGTGGGGAATATCTAGGCGAATCTACGATTCTTCTAAACATCGATGATCTTGTCCTTTCTTGTCTAGGCGTTTTTCCACTTTCTCGGGCAATATCGTTTTGTTCTTTTTTCAGATACCTCGTAGAGTCAGTTCGCCCTCGAATGCCTCGGTATCCTTCAGGAGTTCTTTCGAAATTGGCTCGAGCGTTTCTCGTCTGTCTAACGGAGTCACTCTTAGACAGATCAGCTCCGAAATTGCGATTCCTCCTAAATGAATCCATATTTCTCGCTTGTTCTACTCTGCGATCGACAACTCTTCTTTCGTTTATCTCTGATGTGAAACGAGATATTTCCCTATTCTGATTCCGAATATCAGAGCGTTGCCTACTGTTGTCCAACCTAGCTCTGATATTTCTTGGTTCTCCGTATGAAAATCTCACTTCTCTCGAATCGAGTTCTTCGTTCGAACGTCTTTCATCTGGAGTGCCAGTCCTGAAGCTTCGTCTATCGTACAAGTTTTCATAAACTCTATCTTTCCGATGAATTAGTCTTGCCGAATTACGGGTCTCAGGTTGATTCTGATCTCGTCTTTCGTCCAAGTAAATGCGGTCTCTGGCATCAGATCTTGACACCTCTGGATGGTTATTCGGGAGGAAACCATGGCTAGTAGACGATAAAAATATCAGTAAAACAATAACGGACTTACTGGTCGTTTCCTTCAACTGCTTCATGGTGGAATAAAAACAATGGACACTATTTTCGTGGCTTGTATAGTTATATTGGTGTACTTGAGAATGTTCGTTGGCAAGACTTGGTGACTTTGTGAGGAATATCTCGATGCGCGTTTTGTATTTATACCCTCTGTGGAGTCCAATTTCATAGCTGGTTAGGCTCTGGCTCGTTCGAAAGCAATTTGTTCCAAACCACGTGTGGTTGGATTCAATTTTGGTGTGAAGAGATAGGTGAGATTTAATACATATCGGACACTCCTACATGCAACGAATTTATATTCTCAGTGGGTTTCGGTTTGGTACAGGGTGAATTGTTAAATCGCTTCCCATGAGCGCAACTATACCTATATATCAAGAAACAAATTTTGCTCATTTCAATTATTCATCAAGAGTGCTGGTTCGTTTCTCATAATCTAGAAGTGTCCCAATACTGTACCTATACTAAAATATGTAACCAGGATGATGGTTGTTTTTAACAGGGGATAGAATAATAAATATATATCATGGACAATTATTGTGAAAATATCCATTAGATAGTAACTTGTGAGCCACCCTGAACCCTGATGGAGAAATAAACATATTTTTCAGTGATAATGAACAAAATCGCGATATTTTATTGATTTGCATCTGTTACAACTCAAAGTCGGTTATTGACCATGAATGAATAAATTGTTATTTCTTCAAATAGGTAGGTTTTGAATTTTTGAATGTGCTGTTGATGAACGAGTATATGGTATGATTAGCATATAAACATAATAGCTATTATATACCTATGTGCATGTGTGTTATTGAACTTTATCTACAACTACTATATATAGTATCTAAGCTAATGAGAAATGATTTTGCTACTGGTATGACAGTGATGAAGTTTGATGATTTTTTCAAGTTCAAAAGGTGGTCTCTCCTAAATTCTACCCTAGAACTTCCCTGTTTCAATAACCCTGAATGGTTTTACACTTTCATTTACATTTTCGCAATTCAGCTCAAAATTATTAAAAAACTTCCTTCAGGTGCGACCCTATAACATGCTGTAGCTCTCTAATTAGGGGCCATATAATATATAAAGTCTTCCTATTTCTGGTCGTAGAAGCCGCTGGTAGAGACGTAGAGAGTAGAGACGTCGTACACTATTTTCGGGACACCCTGTATATTATCGAAATATTTGGATAAGGTACAAAAAGTTTAATAGGTATCGTTTGAAAACGCCGCTATGGTTTCCCAAGAATTTGAAAATGCTTGAGGATTCTTCCACATAACTTTAAAACCAAAAAAGTGAATACAATGTTTCAAGGAGAATAAGGTTTACCTCATTCCTGGTGTATATAATCATTATAAATTAGTATAAATGTATAATATACAAATATACTTATGAGTTAGTGAGAAACATCGTATATTCTTGGGAGATACAAACAAGACAGTTTTGTGCTGAATCCTCCAACGTCATCTATTCAATTCAAATCGATTTATAAAGTCTAATGGAATGTCCTTTGTATCGGATATATCGCACAAATGGGACCAGAACGAATGGGGTTTTCTTATCAGCTGCTAACCATACACTATATAAGTTCAGTGGCGTATATTTGAGAACGCGCCACTGTGAAATCATGTTTTAGTAATTCTTGAAGAGTCTACGGTAAAAATAGGTGAAGATATATGAGAAAATTTAATAAGTCTACCTTGCGCACGCTCGAAGGGAAAAAATCATCGAATACCATCGAAGACACGAACAGGGAACACTCCTGTATGAACATGATATCGAAACTTCATAGTATCAAAGCTATAGATAGGTACTTCAAAAACTGTTATTCTGGTCATACAGCATGATTATCTAACAAGAAATTTACGAAACTCGTTGTCAAAATTGAACAAGTACCTATTTTTTATAATTTTGGAAAATTTGATAAAAAGGGTGTGGTTCGTGAAAGAGTCTGACGTTTTTGGATTCTCAATAATTTTTCAGATGACATAATTTGGAAAACATTCCTATGTATTGTGTATTTCCAAAACATGGTAAATTATTTGTTATGTAGATTATTTATGACTTGGAGTTTGCAATGTATTGTCACCAAAATTGATAATATGTAATTAATGTATTGAAAACAAAATACTCATCTATAACATTGATAAGTATTGATGAAAACACTGATGAGATGTAGCCTATTTATTTATTGAGAATATAGAAGTAGAACAAGTACTAATTGCAGAGGGATAGACATTTATTATGTCAAAATTTTAATTTCAATCTATGATTGGAGTGTCGAGGTAACCAAGTTGGATAAGAATCCAATATTAATAGAACACTCTACCATGTCAATGATTTTCGAATATATTGTATAATTACCTCCTGCAAAATTTTACTTGTGTGTACATCTCTGGGACAAAGGATGAAGAATAAAATAAGTCGAAAAGTGAAAATATTTCATTTCTCAACCAGATATACATTTATAAACAATATATTATAATGAATCACAGATTGTATACAGGGTGATCGATCGATATTATGAAAAAAGGTAGGTTCTTTGCAAAATATAAAAATAGTTCTTAGTTTCTCAAGAGAAATGGGATCTGCTCATCCATGAAAACTTTCACACTTATTTCGAAACGCCCAGTATATTTAGGACATAAGTGCGTTTATGGTAACCGTATCCAAAGAACCTATTATAGATAAATAATGAGCAAGTGAAAAATGAAGATTATAAATGAAAACAAGGAATCTACTCTTATTTCCCATACTATTATCGAAACATCCTGTATATGTTGGTAAAAACCATGACGACATCACCTAATCGATCAGTACTCTATTGATGGTTATGTCGGCTCTTTGGTTGAGAATTCGATGCGCCATCTTGGGAGTGAAATGGTTCACCCCGATTTCTTTGAGGGCTTTGCTTCTGGTATCTTCGACCCCTGTAGCTCCTTCTAGGGCGACGATGGTCTCTCTCAGCAATAACGCGCTACCTTTGCTGACGTTCAGCAGATTGCACGATTCCAGGAGCCTGAAAAATCAAGAACGTCAAGTCTAAAAGGTGGTCCCAGGGGCTTATAGTAGAAATAGTATTGATTTTTGGATGGTCCATCGAAAAATATTTTTTTGCCATAATTCTCAAGTCGTTGCGGTGCGTTTTTGACCAGAGGTGGTACAAGTGTTTATGAGACGGTCCTCGATATTTGACGTGGGTAAATTTTGGAAAAATTGTGAAGTGGCGTAGATAATATCCACAAGGATCAAAATCAGAAGTGGACCGGGGTGATGGTAAAATAACCAGATGCATCTCTCAGTGGCATCAATCAATTTCTAAAAGGTTAGGATGCAAAATCAATCTAAAATATAAAAACCAGATGTGATGACACCAGTGAAATTTTCAGGTAAGATATCATCACATTCAACAATCACTGCAAAGGTGCGTCTTTCAAATATTTCCACACTAGTGCGTCTTACTTTGGACTCTCCTGTTGCATTAGCAAAATGAAAACAAAACACCAACGAGACTGATATAGTAGATAATGATGCATGAAAATAGAAATACTCACTGCGAGAAGTAACTATGTGGCCTCTCACTAAACTGCGAAAATAATGGGATCAAATTCCTAGTAACGTCGAACTTGAATTGAAGCGCTCCCCCTTCGCTGAATCTATTGTCCAAGACCAAATCTTCGAACAAATATGTATCCATTTGTCGAGCCACCGAATGCCAGATGATGGTGAACAATTTGCTTTGCAGACTTTTCTGCAACTGGTGCAGCCGTTTCGATAAAACCTCGAACATCGGACAGGCAGTCGGAGTCAAGGAGAGACTGCGAAACTCTTTCTCCACTTTCATTGCAGACCACCTGTAACGATGAGAAATTTTCGCTACGAGCGTGCGCGAAAGAGTACTTTTCCGCACGCATAATGTAATAGTTAGTAGGTATGAAATGAAAGAAATCTGATTTCGAGAACTTGCATCATCCATTGAAAAAAAATGTGCATGCAACATCAGAAGATTTTTGTCATTGAAAGTAGCACACTAGGTTTCGAACAAATATAATTCATTATACTCAGCGATGTTATCAATCAGAGAAATTGTTCTGCTAAGTAATCACTAACCTTTCACTACGATATGCTTTACTTCGACTCTTAACTTCAGCAATAACTATTTCTGCAAGGGTATGCAGTAGATCATTTCTCATGTGCCTATAAAGGGAAAGTGTCTCTGCAAATACCGTGTCCGTTTCTATATCGCTGTGAGGATCATCATAGAAGTCAGTGAATGAAGGAACGACCGGATGCTTTTCACTTTCTAACTGGTTCTTGTAATAGTACAGATTCAAATAGTGCTGGAAGAAGATTAAATCATTCTGATATCAAAACGCTAACGGCAATTCCAGCTATAAGATCATAATAATTTTGAAACTCCCCAGAAGATTTTTCCAAATTTCTGTACAATGAGTTGGTGTTTTGAGATTGTAGTTCTGTAGTTTGATCATCAACTGAGAAATAACCTGAAATTCCTTCTTCTGAATTAACGTTTTAATACATTTGATGCATTTGATACTGATCTCAATGTGACTCTTGTGTCGCCATCTCACACATTGAAATTATGAAAATATGATTCAAACATAAAAATATGGCACACAATTTCCACATTTTGAATGTAATCACAATGTATTTTTTTGTTAATCGTGAGTATGGTGAGTGAGCATGACTTAGACTTACAAGCATAGTACCCCAATCCATCAGAACATTTTCTATGTAATAAATAGTATTGGCGATCGAAGGAATTTTCGACTCTATGACATTTCCTTCTTCAGCGTTGACCAATTGCAGCAATCTCACTCTGAAATCGTCTAACAGCTCGAGTTGCAACTCCAGAAATTGCAACCTGTGTCCCGGTTGCGGCAAAGCTTCATATCTCTCCATTATCGTTTGCAATAATGTGATGAAGGCGTCTGCACAAGTTGTTATTTTCAAATCTTCAACGTCAGACGTGAGAGGATCGAAAGCATCCATAGCATTTGGAGGGAACATGGCGTCCATTTTTTCTGTAGCATCTGAAGCATATTCTATGTTATCCAACATTGCCTGATTAGTTTTCATCATCAAAATTTTCCCTTACATTTCTTCTCCATGGCAATCCACTTTATGAACACTTGCCCTTGAGTGAGTACAGTCAATATTCCAGGTTGAGTAGATGGATAATCATAAGTTCCTCTTAATTCTTTATCGAAACATAATGCCTCATCAATGGAATGTGAAAAAGTAAAGTCATCATACTGTAAATTGGGCAAGTCCGAATTCAGCTTCTCTACTGATATTTCAATCAGTCCTCTGATGAATTCTAGCTGCAAAAAGTTCGATACAGGCGATTATTGGTATAAAAATTTGGTAGTTCATGTTCTCATTTCTTTCGCGAAGATTTAATATTGCACCAGATTTCTATTTTTATGAATTTTGAATTTATAACATAATTTTTTTCCAGTAATATTTCATCACAATATCAACTAAGCCTTTTCTTTACATAATATTTAACTAATTACCTTCGCATCAGTGTGATGTAAACCCAGTTTTTCAATGACTGGTTGAATATATTCACTGACAAAATCTTTATGGTCTCGAACCCAAGTCAGTATTTGTGTGAAATACCTGAAAAATATCATATTCACAGGATTGTTATTTATTTTCGAAATTCGAATCTTGGAATGAAATGTTACCATTCGGGCTTGTCAATCCTATTCGTTTGTCTGGCACCATAAAAATGATAAACAAATCGTTTCTTCAAAGGCAATACCATCAGCTGAAGAGGTAAACATAATGGTGGAAAGCTTGATGACAGGGCAGAAGAAACAACA
Organism: Gastrophysa polygoni; assembly: GCA_963576655.1. Lineage (NCBI taxonomy): Eukaryota > Metazoa > Arthropoda > Insecta > Coleoptera > Chrysomelidae > Gastrophysa > Gastrophysa polygoni. The sequence goes on from OY755083.1 coordinate 245,902, forward strand.
GGAGCACTAGACTCGTTTGGTAGTTCGATTTGTAATAAGTATTCAGTGATCATTTGCAATTTCTGTATGTGATTAGGTAGAGGAACGATGAGAGAGAAGTTTGTACTAACAAACGGCCATTTTATCAATTTCAGCACCTCATCAAAATCTCTAGAAAGAAAAATGTGTTGTAGCGGTATTCTTAGTAGATACATGAAATATGATTGGTGCCTACCTGGAAAACTTTTCTTTCAATACATCGTACCAATAGTTGATAGTTTCTTTTAAATAACACAATAAATATTTTCCTCTAGTATCAGCCAAATTCCTATGAATTTCTGTGAGATTTGCGAATAGCGTAGCACACTTTTCATCATCTTTCTTTCCTATTTCTTTCTGTAGTTCTCGGCTGTAAATCAGATAATGAGTATCTGTTCTGTGATCATGTCAATATAACTATCATATTCATTCTATTCAAGTCTAACTGATTTTTTCTAACATATCGCTCCATAAAAAAATAGATATACCGATATACCGATTAATAAACTCTCGAATAAACTCAACAGACGATTCTTTGAATGACTTTAAAGCAAAATGTTATATAAACATGTCCTAACTTGGTTCGTTTTTAAGATACAAGGTGTTGAACTTTTTCAAAAGAAAATGTTTTTTGTGAATGTCTTCAATATCCTTTCCCCAATCTTCTTGAAATTTGGCATTACTCATTTAAATTGACCTTCTGTCCATATTACTTTCTTTGGATAGTGAACAGGTAGTAATTATCAACATAAACACAAAGTATACTTCGTCATTTTCAATACGAAAAATGTATAAAAATCCAGAATTAAATACCTCAACTGTTCTATATGTTGTATTACTCTGAAGTATTGCAGTAAACATTGTAAACTATTAATTTTCTCGAAGAATTTATTTATATCTCTTCTCACTTCATCAACATCATGTAAATCATTTTCGATATGCTCAATGATATCCTTTGATTTTCTTATCAATTCATTTCCGCTTTTGATAAATTTTTCGGCATCTTTCAAAGTGTTTCCAATGTAACTCTCAGCATCTAGCACATCTAACTGGAATTAATATTATAATAAATAAATATAATAAATTTGCAATCGATTGGCTGATTCTGATCATTATTATCTTTGAAATATTTTAGATGTTTTATTCACAGTATACAGAGCAGTTCTGTGTGATACATGTAAATCTAGCATCAACATAGACTTGAAAAAAATAAATAAAGAGCAACTGATTCTCCAAAGTGATTATGATGACCTAATTGTAGCTTGAGAATTTGAAGATTAGGTTCCTGGGTACTGTAGTGATTCCAGTCTTCTTCAGATTTCAACATTTTCATATCATCATTGCATCAAGTGTGAAGACAAAAAAATGATCAGCACTGGCAATAAGTTCAACCTTAAATATTTTATAGCACTAATAATACTCCTACAGATTATACATAGTGTACCTCCACCGATCAGAAGTTTCAAATTAATTCTATTTGCAAAGTGCTCAACTTATTCTTCAAGATTGATAGCTTCAGGAATGAAATAGCACATACCTTTTTTTCAATAACTGATCGCTCGAGCTTTTTAGATTCCAGCAGTTTTGAACATTCTTGGAAATCCAACAACTTTCTTCCATACTGGTTTAGATTTCGAATTACTTCTTGTTTAACTTCCATGGAATAATTTGCCATTGTAGCTTTTATTTACTATCAGAAATTGACCACTGACCAAGAAGTGAATTCAATCATAGATCATAGATGATCATTTGCCTTCGATGGACTGGCAAAATGAAAACATTCACCCACTAACCCTACTTTGGTAAACGTCAGAATTACGTGTCAAAACAATAACTAGTGCCAACTGAAATCAAGAAGCATATGTAGATAATATGTATATATATACGTCTTTACGTATTGAATGATGTAAAGGAGGATGGTGCAGGCTTTGATTTCATTTTATTTGAGGATGTACATCGTCTGAGGACTCCGTTTCGAAGAGAAAAATCGTATTTTAATACAGAAAAATTGGGCAGCATTTATACACTGAATGCAGGTCATTTCCTGGATGTATCAAATCCCTTTTTCCAAAAAAAACTCGAAATTATCAAGAATGTGTTTGACCATACACCACGGTTTGTGAAGAGACCGTGGCAATTGGCTGGGACTGATGGCATTGATGAAACTTCCAGCGTACAAGCGTAAAACCAATAAATGCTCAATTCTTTAAGCATCAAAAAGAAGCATTCTTAAATCATTAATGACAAATAAATTTACTCTGACGCCGAATCACAGATTACCTAGGAATAATCTGTGGCTAATCTATGCTGACGTTGCTGTGAACTCACCTTCAACTGAATAACACGTGGAAGATGAGCTTCTGAGCGCCACCTGTGATAGGTTATCGTCATTCAATGTTCTTCGTCCTTGAGTTTGATTTTTGACTACTATTGTCATTTCTTGATGTTTTCCATATTTGTTATATAGGTTGTGTTTTGTATTTTACAAAATCTCTACTTCTAACACTCAAAAATATGTCTTCGAATGTAGCAAATTCTAGTGATAACGAAGAACTATGCGTAGTGTGCTTTCGAGTTGTGGAAATATTTTCCATCGGTGTATGCGATCATGCCGTCTGTTTCGAATGTTCGACTCGAATGAGGGTCCTTTGCAAGCAAAACGAGTGTCCAATCTGCAGACAAGACTTGCCAAAGGTATCTTTTTGAAATGGTGAAAACCATGTTGATGTGTTGAAATATCGTGAAAAGGTTTTCCAAAGTTGTGATCTATTTTTAGGTTCAATACTTTATTGTTGGCAACTTATGTAATTATAGAATGCTTTACTTGACTGTGATTTTGGGTTGCAAAGTGGTTGTAATCAGATTCCTACTCAAGGCATAAATGGGAATTTGGTTTTCATAGTACTTTTCTAGACACTAATTTAGGATTACCAAGGATTTTGCTTCTCGAATATGTAAAATGTTACTCAAAGGTTCAAGCCCATAGAAATATAATCAGTACACAATTGTTCATTTTATGTTGAAACCATTGATTATGATCATAATCCCCTGAAGAGAATGTGCCATTTGAAGATGCTAAAAATATTCATTCATAAAATGAGAACATGAGATTATTTGGCCTATATGACATTCCCAAAAATTATATACTCAAAAATGTATCTCAAATCAACTCAAACTTTTTTTGGGTCTAGGTTTATGCAACAGACCATATTTCATTCCGTTTTTCATTTCTCTATATTTCTGATGCATGAATGATCATTCAATAGATAAGATCTTTATCTTCTCCAAATTTGATTACATTATATATTTTTTCAAGGTGGTCTTCTCCAAGATTGTGGAAAGATTTGCCATTCTTTTTCCGAAATTTGAGCGATCAAACCTGCAGGATCGTAAGGCTGGCGTATTTTTCTGTACATCAGATATCCAAAAAGAGTATCAGAAATTGCTTGAACACCGTTGCTACCTATGTGAAGAAGGGGATCGCAAGTGGCCATACAAGACTTTTCAGCAGCTAAAAGACCATATGAGACGAGAACATGAGCTGTTCTATTGTGATATTTGTGTGGAAAACTTGAAGATTTTCACTTTTGAAAAAAAGTGTTACACTAGGCAAGAATTGGCACATCATAGGAGAAAAGGTGATCCTGATAATACATCACACAGGTATGTAATCATTTCCAGCTGGAGATTCATACCATGGAGGGTCAGGTCATTGAATCCAGTTTGGGAAATTCTATTTTTTTATCTCTTTCCCCTGTATCTTCTGTAACTAGTGTGATAGTTATCTGAGATTTGCAGGAATGAGAGAGAAATCAAACCAAAGATACACTCAGTGTCCAAATAGATGCATTTTCATCTGTATAGATTGTTTTCTAGCATCCATTTGAGCACTTAAATAAGAATTTTCTGAACTGAGAATTTTGTATGCAGCTGGAAGGGAAATGTTCAGTAACTTACTCAATTTGTACCAATAAGAAAAATAATGTCAGGTGGCAATTCCTTGTCATATTTCATGAGAAAAATTCTTATGAAAGTATGTTCTACTTGATATTTACTTTAACCTTAACCACCTTAACTTTGAGCTTTTTAATTTCAATGTAAAACTGTTTTCCTTTTAGATTTCCTGTTTATAATTCACCAGTGTGCAGATTATAAGGTGTCATTTTTCTCTCAAAGATTAAGCAACAGCAAAGCAAAAAATTGAAAATAGATGAATGATATATTTTTGAAAGTTTGATCAGATGAGATACCAAACTTATAAAAACAATGGAAACATTTTTCGAAATATATGTATATACATAAAAATTCAATTAAATAACATTTCCTTGAGCTTCACACCATATGAAATTTGATTATTCACAGAGGTCACCCACTATGCGAATTTTGTGACACCCGATTTATGGATAGCGAAGAACTATTTCGCCACCTTCGCAGGATCCACCTGTTTTGTCACTTTTGCGATGCTGACGGCAAGCACCAATTCTACAATGATATGAATGACCTGGTGAGGCACTTTCGAGAGGAACACTTCTTGTGTCAGGAAGGCGATTGCAAGACGTCTCCTTTGACGGCCGTCTTCAGAACCGACATCGATTGTAGAGGTATGTGAGGTTCTCGTAGGCTTTCAGAATCTTTGAGATTGTTCGAGTACGAATATATGACCTGTAGTTTCAGAAAATATCTCAAGTGATGAATTTACATTTTTGCACTGATAGTTTTTGACACTAAACAGTGACAAGTTGTCAGACAGAAAAAAATTTGGTTACTGGGTGTTTCTCTATTAATTGGTCTTGAATTCACCATTTTCATATTCAGTTTTGCGAAGTGAACACCAAGTTCTATCTATGTCAACTGGACAAGAAGCAATATTATTGTCTCCGTTCAGAAAAATGCAAGCAGTTTCTTCTCTTTTTGGTTGTATCTTCTTTTCCTATGATCTCAATATCACTCCAATTGGCAATATGTCCATCTTCAGTAATGATATGTTCAGCTAATTTTGACTTGTCAATATATATTTTCTGTGTATTGTTCTTGTAAGTCATGAACTTTTTTGAAGTGCTGGCTTCAAATATTCAGTCAAATATATTTTTTTCTATTTTATTGAATTTAAACTCAAAAAAATCCATGTTTGTGATACATTATCGTCGAAATTATTGTGAAGAGAAAAAAAAAGAATTATTATAATTGGATAAAATGAGTTATTCAAACGCAAAACAAAACATGCTCTAGAAATTTGATAAACCTAATCAAATGTTTTCATAAGTAAGATGAATGAATTATAATAATGATACCTTAAGATTTTTCACATGGTATTTGAGAGTTGAGTGGAAATTTGATCACTTGACATGGTTTATGGGACAGTTAAAAATATCCAGCAGAGAGCTTTCAATTATATATTATGTGTCCGTGAGAACTTTGTGTGCTTCTGGGATATGAAATGTGCAAAACATTGATCATATATATAGATTTTCATAAAAAAAACATGCATTATCTACATTCTTGAACACTTCAAAAAAACTCCTAATATTTTTGCTCAGAGCCAATCAGTACAATATTAAGTCAAACAGAGATGAAGATATCCAAAAGACAGAGAGATTATATTGATATTCCAAATTATGATTCTTGACAAAATCAGCATTATTCTATGTATTAAAATCTCCCATAATGTGAATAAATTAATGACATTTAATTCACCACTTGATGAAACAGTGGTATTATCTCTGTCGAGAATCCATTCAGGAAAAATTTAATTTGATAATTTATTTTCAATTTCTCAATAGGTCTGTTTCAGAATGAAACATTACTTTTTCAGCCCATATAGCTACGGAACATAGCAGATTCATGAGTAAATCTGCCACAAAGCATGCAAGAACTTTGGAGCTAGAATTCACATTGGCACCAAGATCGAGGACTACCGATCGAGGAGATAATACCGGGAATAAGAGATATAATGAAAGAAGAGAAAGGTAGGAAAATAATTATAATCTATCTATATCAACTGAACAAGAAGTAATATTATTGTCTCCGTTCAGGAGAATGCAAGCAGATTTATATTGTTTTTATACTCTTTCATCGTTACTGATAGAGGTCTGCTGGTTTCACCTGTATATTTTTCACAAACACATGTTATTCTGTACAGATTCGTTTTCATAGTTTTTTTCTTGAAGGGACGAAGGTGGCGGTTTCAACTTGGATCCGGGGGGAGAGGCTTCACGAGACGAAGATGAAAGTAATCGTCTGATGGTAAACCCATTAACACCACAAAATTTCCCGGCATTGGGTGGTGCAACTAGTAATATTACGGGAAACTCCAGACCTACCACTTCAGTTAATTTCACATCGAAAATGAGTTCCAACTTCAGTAATGAGGATTTCCCTACGTTAGGTGATTATTAAAATTGAAAATCAAACAATACACAATACATGAATATACATTCATGTATGAATTCAGAAAATCGCTTTTTTTTGATGTAACTGAAAATTTCATAATAATTTTGGAAATTTTCAATGACTGAATTCACTATTGTTTCTGAGCCTATTATGGACAATGTGTTGTTCTTCATTGTCTAATTGAATGGAGATGCCATTCTAATGGATTATATCGCAACCTGACATTTCACTTGAATGATTTTTTAGTTGATTGGAAAGAGGCATTACCTTGTTCCAGGAGGATCGAGGGCCCCCCCACCTGCAGTAACGATAACGACGAATTCTTCGTCATCGAAGTCTAACAGAGCTCCAGAAGTTACCATCACGAGGACGGCTAGAGGAGCGCAAGGATTGGCGAAAACTAAAAACAATTTTCCCGCGCTAGGTGGTCCCAGTTCAGCGTCTAACAACAGCAATACTCTTAGGTTCAGTGTCAAGTAAGGATCCATCCTGATCGTAACTTTTGGTATATAGGATGCGCAATAAATTTAACATTCGATCATGACAAAAAGTTCGTATGAACATTTGTCCTAACTTGCTTTGTTTTGAAAATACCACTTTTTTGTCTGTCAAAGTTCTTTCATTCAATGGTTAGTTTTTGAGAGAAAAGTTGATAGAGAGAGAGAGAGAATATACTTTATTATCATAAGAAATTAAATTCTTGTAGACAAAGTTTGCTTATGTTTATGTTTAAGTACAAGTTTCAAGTATGTCTAATACCCACTAGTCAGTAATGAAAAAGAAAAGTACTAAGATAATATATGTCAATTTCATCAAAGTCAATGTATAAAGTGAATGTATAAATAAAATAAAATAAAATAAAATAAAAACAAAACAATACAATATGCTTACACAACCCAACAAGCAACAGATTATATAAGAACAGATAACAAATAAATAGGATATAATGTCAATTTAATCAAAGTCAAAGTAATAAAGTAAATGTATAAAAGTATAAATGTAAAGCAACAGATTTTGTATATTTAAACAGATATCTAATAAATAGGATATAATGAAAGTTTTAAAATGAGTCGAAATAAAATTCCTGTAAATTATAGTAAGGTTTATGTATCAGCAAGTTTTTTCCACTAGCACCACCATCAATTGTATTTACAATTGCTTGATTCAATTTTCTTTTCTCAAAAACTAAGCAAGATATGAAAAAATGTGTAGAGACCAAAAAGTTGTATTTTTAGATGATCAAACTGAAAAAATACTTCAGAATTACATGCAATGAATTTTATATGAAAACAAGAATGAATGATCTATCTTTACGAACTTTGATAAATGGAGACTTGAAAATATGTGAAATATGCCTCTGCTTGAATCTTTCATCGATAAATACGAATAAAACTAAATATATGATTTTAAAATAAAAAAAATATTAACAGCATAGCAAAATATTTACCTCAATCAATCGAATTGGAATCAATTGTAAATTCTTGAGTAGTCATAATACACCAATCATTTTTGTCTGATTACTCAAGATATTCCCATTAATCAAATCAAATCAAATATACTTTATTGACAAAGATTGATACATCTTATGGACAAAGCAAATATAAAACTAAGTGCCAATAGGACCAACAATACAAAGGTAATACAGATTGAAATCTTATGAATGAAATAATAGTCAATCAATGAAAATACACAGAGAATAGGCAGAAAACATCTCAAATTCTTTCCTCAAAAAATTAGCGAATCTCATAGTATGGTCTACAAAGTAAAAATTCTTTAACCGCTTTCCTGAATAGTACATAGGCTCCTATATTTTTTACCGAAAGTGGAAGGTGATTAAACATCTTTCCTCCATTGTAAATGAAAGAATTTTTTACCAATTGTGATCTCGGCAGAGGCAAGAGAATTTGACGAAGTCTAGTATTGACTGGATTTTTTTGTCTATATAAATGATACTGATGCTTATGAATCAGACACACGGTTTCCAATATAAAAAGACACAAATAAAGTCTTACACGATGTTAAAGCGTCCACTTTGAAAATATACCTCACTGCTGAAGAGTACAGTTGCCCCAGAAAGCAATACCGTATCTTAGATGAGTCTCGACCACTGAGAAGTAAACATTTCTAGCGATTTTGCAGCCAAACTCGCTGGCGACCACTCTGACTGCAAAACACCCGGAAGATATTTTTTTCCTAGTGTCATAATTAGAAATTCATTGTACAGTAATTGCAGGCTCAATAAATAAAATAGATGATGAAATAAAATGAATAAATAAATGATTCAATTATGATGTATTTTTCTCTTAGTAGTTCTCAAGAGTGTGGCAACCCGAAAGTGTCGATTCAAGTTAACCACAGACCGAATGGCGCCATCACAACCCAGATCACTACCAGTGCCTCCACGTCGACTCAACAGAGGCCCATCGAGGCGTTTCCGGTTCTCGGAAAATCTGCCAACGTCAACGCTCAAACTCAATGGGTACAGGTCAAGCCCAAGAAACAAGAAACGAAAAACGCGAAAGTGGCGGAAGCCCCCCAATTGCCACCCAGCAACTTGGAACAATTTCCTACACTTTCTAAAAAGAAAAGTTCGGTTTCCGTCCCGGTAACTAGCAATTGGGTGAACCTCAACAGTATGATTAACGATAATAATAATAAAAATAATGCTAGAGTGAATTTGAAGAGCAATGGTGTCAAAAGCGGTGAGAGTAGCATCAGAAAGAGTGAAGTGAAATCATCTAGTTCGCAAAAACAAAACTTCGTTGAAGATAAGATGGGAAATTTGAAAATCGCAGAGAACAGTGAGTCTAAAAGTAAAAACAAGAAAAAGAAGAATAAAAATGTTGACACCGAAAATAGCAAACCGACTACTAGTAGTAACATTGAAAAACCTTCTCAGACAAACAACGATCCATCGAAAGCAACAAATAATGTCAATAATAGTTCTAGTAATGGTCTAGTGAAAAAGCGGTCTGAACTGAAAATCGGAACTTTGACAAACTCGGGTGACTTTCCTACTCAAAGAGGAGAAACCAAACCACCTCCCGGTTTCAAAATAAAACCTCCTCCGGGCTTAACACCTGCAGAGTTTCCTACTTTAGGTGTAGCGAACGATTTGACTTTCACTTCGAGCAGCGGTCAGAGTTACTCCATAATGCCTTCCAATAACTACAACCAGCCTACGAACTTCCACCTCAGAAACCAAAACCTGATCAAACGTTTCATGAAGATTCTGAACAATGAGGCGATCAGGGAGTTCAAAACTTATTCGGACCTTTTCCGGAACGGAGGCTATCCTACTTTGAAATATTACGAGCATTGCAAGGATATTTTGCTGGACGATTTCGAGGAGTTGTTTCCCGAACTTCTAGTGCTTCTGCCTGATATTGAGAAGCAGCAGGATTTGTACAGGGTGTATGAGGGTAGGAATAAAAAGAACTTGATCGTCTGCGAGAATTGCAAGCAGGTGATATACAAAAGGGAGCTCTCCGATCATTACAATTATCATGTACTGGATAATCAGTTTCCTAGTCTCGGTAAGGCACAGCAGGTTGATAATGTTTGGAAAAAGTGATTGTGAAGAATTCATGAGTTGGTTGAGTTACTGAAGCATTATTTTATGTTCCACACTGATTTTAGCGTTTTTGTGATTTAAGGCAAATTTAGCGGGTGGTTACGAAAGATTCATTTCGTTAAATACTGTCTGTAGGTTAATCGAGGAGGTGAGCTATTATTTTTTTCAGATTTTTTGAGATTTTCTCTAGTTCCTTCTGAAATTTCCTAAATTCTGAACACTTATCTTTTTCACACACAGGTCATTGACCTGTTGAAATTGTCAACTGTCATATAATATTTTGTTATGCATTGTGCATGGACTATTGATATAATGCTTATGCATCCGCTAAATTCGCCTAATATGGTTATATGAAGAAGTATACTTAAAATATGCAACATAGAAAATTCCATATAAGACAGAATAGAATAGAATAGAACATTTGACTCCGTTTTCGTTTTCATTGTTTCATTATAAAAAGCTATTTCAATTGATGATCATGCTTCATTGGGTATTTTTTGTATCAACACAATAACTATTCATCTATGATAAAAATTCGGATAAATTCGGAGTGTACTCAAATTGATGCCTAAACTCTGGATTCGATAATAATCTTGTTTCGATAGAATTAAAGTTAAATCACGCAATTCCAGTTTGAATCTACCTTAAATTATCAAGCTTGTCCTTCTGAATTATACAGATCATTTTTGCCATTGAAATTCAGATAGGTTGATTTAGATTTTTGATGTATACAGGATAATCCACATTCCAGTAAAGGAATAATTCGTTTCATTAGAGATTATCACAAAGAATTCAGCGATATCGAGTTATGAAGTGTTATCGAGCTGAAGTCGTAAAAATTTCTGATGATAACCTCAGTGTGGACATTTAGTTTATTGCAGTAACATGGTGGAATTTTAGTATCACAATATTGATAAAGTTCCAAATGAATCAAAGTATTTTTGAAAGAATTTGAAACTTCTGAAGATTTATCAGAAGAATTTGCATAAAGAGATATGAATGTGTATAGACACTCTTTATTCGGTAAATTTGAGAGGCCTATATTATCAGGGTGTGTATTACAAACGTTTCACCTTTGGTGTGATTTGTTTTCAATACAGATTGCGCCATTTATACCGAAATACACTGAGAAACTTTCTGGAAAAATCTGACGACAGTGTCTCATCGCGCTAAGAAATACTATTTTCATAGGGAATGTATCATGAAAATTGATAGGTAATCCGTTGAACACATCAATATTGTTAATGTTAGAGAAGTTTTTCAATCATTTTAGCAGTTGTTTAGTAACCCACAGTGTGTTAGTTTACAATGAAGTTCATTTTATTATTCACTCAGGTTCCCCAGTAACTTGTCATATTTAAATACAAATAAATTAATTCAAACACAACAGGTCTAACATTTGAATGTACAATTTTGCCATTTTCACACTGTAGTAGCTACAACTTCCGTAGTTTCTCAACATTATAGAATATTATACAAATATGAAAAATACCAAGTGAAGAAAATCTCCACATCAACAATAATGATTTTTTCAACAACTTTGAATTTGGATCAATAAACAGTACTTGATTGTTTAGTTTGGTAAAGGGTATGTTATTGACATACAATAGTCGAGATAGGAAATAATGGTTCGCCTTCTTTTAAAATTTGACCTGTCTGCGTGATTTCTCCATTGTTTCGAAAGTAATTCAGTCCATCTCGAAAGAAACACATTCACTAGTTTTCTCTCAAGACTTGCGACTAGATTTATCATGCTGATCATTTTCTTTCAGTTGAAAATCATTTATCCCGAATGCACCCTCATTTATTGCAGACAACAATAAGCCTCATTATTCTTAGTTTTAGTAAATGTAATTAAATAATAATTTCAAGAGTATCTATTCGATGATAAAGTTCCAGAAACGGTCATAAAATGTGGTGCTGTATAATTTTCCCGTTGCTTTTGTAGACAAAAAAATGAATATTGCTCTAAAGTATCTTGATATCACAATTCCTTACCTGAAAATCTTGGAGTGACAATTAACAATGCTTAGAGATTTCTTAAATCAATCAGAAATATAAATATATGTATGGTTATTTCAACAGTTTTCCAATGTCCCTAGACATTCGTTTGGTGAATTTATCACAAATGTTACCCTCATCAATTAACTGATGGTTTTTCGAATGTAGCGCCTAATTTTCAGTGAACTGCTTGATGAGTGATTGCAATGTTCTAAACTATAATATATTTATTTTTCCTTTTTGGCTGTGGTTAACCATTGCTATTTAGGTGAAGCAAACTTTCATTTTGTATTCGTGTAAAACATTTTTTTCTCATATAATAGACGTTTTAAACATAGTAACTATCAATAATACATTTGTAGTAGCTACCTATTTGAAAATTTGTAAAATATGTAAATACAAATTTTATGGATGTTATACTTTTATAACAGATATTGTTCATATGTTTAATATTTTTGGAATAAAATATTTGGTTCAATTGGAAGTGTTTCATTGATTTTTGCTTTCGAATATGATGGTTCACGTTGGAGTTAACTGAATATCAAACAAGAAAATAATTTTGAAAACATGAATTTTCATATGAATAGCGACAACTTCGTTTGGAATGATCACATATACAAAGTGTAAAATGCATGTTTGTTTGAATAATAGTCTATCAAAAGGTAAACGGTTTTTTTCTCACTTTGCGAAAGTTTGCAGCACTCCAGGAAAGATGAACTTTACAATAATAATAAGCCAATAAGCCAAAAACTTTACGTTTTCAAGACGGCCCTCGAAATATAATTATGGATAGTAGTACTTTCTGAAAGATTGAAGTTAAGTAAAGTTAGCAGATCAGAATAGAGGTTTGAGAGAAATGAAAGACTTCATACAAACCATGTACTTTTATTCAACTTATTTTTCAAAATAAGCCTGATTGCACCATCACCTAGCCTATAAAATTGATTTTGTATAGGTAATAAATCGAATATACAAATATGCTACATATAAAATTTAAAATACCCGATATCCAAACTCTATATGGACAACATTTTCTGAAGGACTTTTTTCAACAATAAAGTAAGTGGTCTATTAGTAAATAACGCTAATATGATCAGTTCGAATAGATATCTAGAAAATGTGCAAAATATTTTGCCTTCAAATAGGGTCCAAGGAGTGGTTTTATTAGAGTTTTATTCTATAGGTGGTCCTAATAGAATTCGGACACCTGGTATCACGCAAGACTTTCAGTAATCGTAGGATATGTTTCAGAGGCAAAATATATACAATAAATTATCTATATCAACTATACACCTGATATTTAATTGAGTCAGGACATAAATAAATATTACTCTTCATGGTTGACCTTAATCAACTAGATACTAGAAATCGTATACGCAAAAATGTCAGACGACATCGCATACATGATGATGTTAATATTTTAGTTTTGAATAATTCTCAGTTTCATTAGGTTTCTACTGAAGATGTCGGTTTTACTGAGTGACATTTCCTCATTTTATTATGTAAAGAAAAAATTGTTACAACTAACAAATTTCAACAGATCCCCTTCCTAACGTTTTCTCATAAACGTAACATGCCTTCCAGAATTCCAACCAAAATTTAAAAAAAAAATACCTACGCAGCCTGAACACTGAGGATAAGGATAAAATGTAATCCTCTAGACCAGAATAATGATACTGAACTTGAGTGAAATGTGAGATGGAAACGCCACGTTCTAGTTTGGAAATCCAGAAAATGAGTTTTCTAATTATTACTCGTTCTTTACTAAACGTCTCATTTTATTCGTACAGTTCATGGTTTTTGCCTTGGACTACTGAGACGTCAGATATTTCTGCATCATAACAATTGTCTCAACATTTCAATACAACATTCTTATTCTATTTTCAGATCAAGTTCACCATGTGATTTTTTTTCTCATCAAATCTGAGTCCGATATTTTCTATAAATCTTAGTTGCTCGCCATTTTCTTAGGGATAAATTAGTTTGTTTCATTTCGTTTCGAAATTCATGAAGGTACTATGATGCATCAACCGCCGATTAAAAAAAATATATCAATGTGGAACTAGAAAAAAGGAAGAACAACCAAACCTGAGTAGATTTGCAGATGATGATAGATCATCATAGAATCGGCTAGTTTCATATTAATAATTTATATTCACAAAGTTCTAGACATGGCATATTCTTGCATCTACTGAAATACCAATCGGTTCTATTGAGAATATGTAAATTAAAATCTAGACCCTGTAGCATTCGTGATCGACATGATGACAGTAATTAAAAATCACTACACGACTATGTGAACTTTTAGAATTCACATTTAATAACAAGACAGCTGAATCATTCAATGAGCATCTAAGGAACGTTTCGTTTACTCAAACGTGACGTCACTAGCGACGCCATGACATCGACAAGCGCTCTGGTGCGAAAATGTATTTTTTCCTACTTAACCCTCATTATCTACAGAAATATGTTTTTCATTGTAAATAATATTACATAATAATCAATATAAATAAATTTCCGAACATTATAGTGTTTTTCAATACTGTCATCATGCCTATTAATTAATATGTATTTATTATAAATGCAATGTGGTACACACTTTACTCATTAATCGTGTTAATGAAAAAGTTCACGTGAGAACAAATTATCAAAAATATATCAAAAAACTGCATTTCCTTACGCTAGAGATGAACGGCCGTTCTCTTCTTCTTCTTGTGTTAGTGGCATTCATTTTTCGAAACAGCCAGAAATTCATACTCAATATTGATCAATCGGTTTTGGCACCGTGAAATACTTTCTATGTGTTTTTTAGATGTACCCACTAAGATTTGGAAAAACCAAGACGCCGAAATGAATCACAAAAACCTGTTGCGATCCGGTTCATTCAAATATCTTTCTGTAAGTACGAGAATATCATCGAATTGAAAATGAAATTATCAACAAGATATTGTCATTGTTATTAGGAATTCTGATATGGTATTTCTCTTTCGCATGATTGAGTATCGATGAGGTGCTGTAAAACATTCACACACGATTCACGACTAAGGCATCTATATGAAAATGTATAGTTTTCAACAGTGTTGGTCACCAATTAGTCTATATGTACAAATGGCAGTCGATTGAAAATATAATTTTCTAAAGTCTTGTATCGAGAGGAAGTTTTTAACATCGAAGCAATTATATGGAATGCAGGAAGGAATAATTGTATATAAATAAATGCTAACAATCCCTACAAATAATTTAGATTTCTATAAATAAACTATGAAATAGATAAATTCGTTAAGTTGCACTTGAATATATTCATACTTTGTGGATTACTAACCGAATAAAAGAGTAAAAATAATTCCCACAAAACAATAGCATTGATAAACTTCTTGAAGGAAATTATGATCTATTAAATAGAAAGGAAGTTTGATACAGACAATAACGCTCAAATAAATAAATAATTTTCTGCATTATGTCATTTAGATCTTCGTTGTTTTGACTGAAACTGAAATACCCAGTCTCTTATTGCGACTTTCAATGCAGAAGTGCAGCTGCATGATAACGACATATATCACATAACCTCACAGTATGCACTTTATAGATGTCTACCGCTGTTCTTGGTGATTTCTAGCTTGCCATTTGAAATCACTGTCCATTATCCATTGCTGTCCTTCGCTGTAAGTGCACGTTTTCAAGACCGGTAAGTTGACGTCACTTGTATCAGGTTTGGTCAGACAGCTGCCAGTGTTCACGTGTTTGATGGTTTTATCCTGAAATTGGGAAAATTCGCTCTGTGCATTTTCGCAATTGCAACACTGACGGGACATTTTTCAGTTCAGTTCACTCTGTTACTACATTATACAATGTTTACACTCGTTGAAAAGTTGAATTAGAATGTGAAGATGAAAGTATGTAACTTAAAATATAAAACTATAGACAAAAGATGTATCAACTTGAAAACACATACAGGGTGGCCCAATGAAAACGTAACAAGGTATGCATTTAACTGAGAGATCAAGGAACTCACATTAAAATAAATTATTCTTTATGTAATGTTGGATAGGACAGGATTTGAAAAGAAAATCACATAAGGCACTACTAAGAAATAGCGATGAAAGGCAAAAAAGCGTCATTTTCCATCACTAGCCGATTATATTCATAAACGTGATGTTTTCTCGAGAACTACTGCATTGAATTTCAAAAAACAAGAAGCCTTAGTAAGAGATTTCGATAACCTTCAAAATGATGTATCACTTGACCCCTTATCCCATTTGAGATTCCACTGTCCAAGTGTCTGATATCTCACAATATTTACATTTGGAATTCATTGTATTGTTATTGCAAGATCGATAAACAAAAGATAAATATACCGTTCTGGGTTATTATCTTATACTTTGTAATATGGATCTTCGAATTTTTTATAATAATTGAATAATAGTCATTATTATTCTCAAGGAACACAGTGCAGAATAAGATCAACAACAAAATATATAAAAATTTGAATTCATGAAATGATCATATTGTTAAATCAATCGATTTTCAGATTGAAAAGACGATGACATGAAAATACTTTCGACGAATAAATATTTCTTAGTCCTTTCCTGAATTTTGCACGCTTATTATTTTGTGAGTTTTGTTGGCAATCCATCGTGAAGTATTTTCCATTGTAATAAATAGACCTTTCACCAATATTTTCTCGAGTATAACCAGTGGAGTCATTGTAGTTTTTGGTGTTCGTGGTACTTACCACATCATCGTACAACCACGCTTGGTTTCCTCCCATTCCGTGACATCTCACGAGTTTGACGGGGCCCGTTCTACTGCTCGAATCAAGGCAATTGTCGTCCGACATTATTTGCTTTCTCTTCGTGTAGGCGAACACCTGATTGCCCCCAAGATTATGGCAATAAGTCATACCCAAGTTTTCCCCGGATTTTCTGCCCATC
This sequence comes from Gastrophysa polygoni, assembly GCA_963576655.1. NCBI lineage: Eukaryota > Metazoa > Arthropoda > Insecta > Coleoptera > Chrysomelidae > Gastrophysa > Gastrophysa polygoni. The sequence continues at coordinate 262,816 of OY755083.1, forward strand.
GTGTCCAGACAGTTTCTAGTTTCCACATTACGAATCTGCAAAAAATAGACGTTAAAACAAATGTAAGAATCACTAAACTTCCCAGAAAAATTCGAACGCTGACGTCTACGGAAACCAGAGATATATTTTTCCACATTTTTCAGTGGGTTATGACTGAGAAACCGTTTTTTAAACGTTTCAATAATTTCTTATTGAATCTGATTGTATATCCAGTTCGAAAAAAATAAACATTTTGTGGTTTTATGGAACCAATGATTTTTTTTTTGGATCGTAATCATTCAACTGAAAATTTTCGAAAAATTATTTGATTTAGAGTATTGGAATTCTGGATGTGTCTTCATTTACAAACACCATTATTAGAAATGTATACAAGTACATCATGGAACAAGATCAAAAGTTAATAATGTTTCAATATGCCCTTCCTATCATAAGAATGCTTATCAAAGATTCATTACTAATATTGCTCCTAAAATACTAAATATATACTATACTAAAAAATTACAATTGATCACACAAGTAAAATCTTTCAGAAAAAAGCTGAGTCGTATATTGGTATACATCCAAATATTTCACTGAAATATCCACATAGACCTCATTTCATTTCTGCTCTCCTGATACTAATATCAGAATGGAAATTGGTATCAGGAACTGTCTCTGCTCTCCTAAAACTTTTTCACCCGATTCCGTCTTAGATTCCGTCTTAGAATTTAATGATTTTCGTTTGGTCGATAGTAATGTTAGAATTATTCCCTTATCGATAGGGCTAAAATACGACATACGATAGACGGACGAAAAAAGTTCAGGCGGTTTAATGAGAGTTTCACTTTAGATAGACAAAAATTTAGTACAGCATAACCAAGTGGTTGTCGGTGCTCAACAAAAACGGGATGCACTGTTCACTTACATCTCCGAGGTAATAGTAGTCTAAAGGCATCTGCGATTCGGGGTATATGTGTTCTAGGTACCATCTGAAGCTCTTGCACTTCAATTTCTCTCTCAGCCCTGTTCTCGATGAAATATCACCCACAGGGACATTACGTGCACCTATAGAAGAAGAAAAAAATGAGTAAAACTACGAACGAGATTACTACAAGTTAACAGTGAACAATATAACGAGGTGCACATGAACGGATCACATCACAAACGTGTACTTTTACAGTGATAACTAAAATGGCAACAAAGGTGGTTGGAAAGATAGTGGTACTGTAACTAACGAAATGATAAAACTACTGCATTGTTTCCATATGTATCAATAGAGTAAATGAACATGGGTGATGAATCTTTTCAAGTTAATATAATTTCTCAAAATAACATATTTTTTTCTGAAACCGCAATAAATCAAGCTTTCGTGACGACGATTTTAATGAAATTACCAAAATATCTCGTTACATTTTGAAAAGAGTAGAAAATAGCTAGAACTGAATAGTTGACGTGCAATCATATCACTTTTACGTTCACTTAGCACTAGGAAGCAGTTTCATATTGAATAAAGATATTTTATTGCTATCAATATGACAGATACTATCAATAGTACGAACATCAATTATCAGTCATCTTTATTAGTCAATTTCGAACTATTTGAGTTGAAATGAGATTTTTCAAAGATTCTCTGAAATAGCATTTTCAAGTTGCTATTACCAAAAATGATTTATCGTTGATAATTAGTTTGTAACCTGTAGAAAATATACATTGAGTTTTATTTGAAATAGGATTTGCTAAAGCTTGGACAGGAAGTATTTTCAGACGCAAATTTACTACTGAATAATCTGAATTTCAAAATATCAACTACCTATAGATTTTGTTTGGGAATAAGAAGCACAGAAACACAATACATATATACAACAAGCAAATATAAATACAAGCGGACACACTAAATATCAGGATATTGACGATTTAGTAGGTGATGAATAAATATATAGTTAGGAAGTGAAAACTAGTATCAAGGCAGCCTTCTGCTGAACCGAGAAAGAGGTGAATTGTCATTGACAGTAAATTTTGAAGAAAAAGGGTTATAATGTATCTGGTATAAATTATTATAAACATGAAATCCTTAGTATCAATTTGTATCTGAAATTTTAGCACAATTAAGTGTTAAATACTGTCTGTAAGTTCTTCGAGGAGGTGGTATATTCATTTTTCAGCTTTTAATGGGATTTTCTCTCCTCGTTTCTAAAAAATAGAGTAGAAGTTATTAAAAATTATTGCAATATATTTGTAGCAAGGACAGATTTAGGATCTGTCCCAAAATGCCACTGCGCTTGAAATTAAACCTTTAGATACCTAAAAGAGAAATTCTCTATTGGTCAGTGACACCTTGTTTTTGAAAAAATTTGGAAATTCAAATATATTTAATAAGAATAAAACCTCTACTTATCTTGGTGGACGTTTCGGGAACGAATCTGCTCCCGTTCTCAACACAATTGAAATATTTTTCTCTTCGTAAACTTTTTTCAATGTTTCCGATTTTGACACTGAAAAGTGACAGGTGTCTTTTTTTTAATTAAAGCCTTTCATAGAATTCATTTATATAACAGAATATATATATGCAATCAGATTGATAATGCTTGAGAAATCGTGTGACATGCTTTCAAAGATTTTCAAAATAAGAGTCACCAAAAATCGCCAATAGCCATCATTTCAACATCCGAACCCAAACCGAATTCAACCGAGCACCAAGACATGCACCACATGCTGTTAAGACTGAAGTCAAGACCTGGGTTAATGTTATAGTAGAATTCCTTCCACTGGTCCAACCACACCTCGGCCAGGCGGGCGTTATTATGGTTGACGATCCTACTCGTGCCGCCCGGAAAGGAATACGGCGTGGACTTGCGAAAAACATGACCCACATGGGAGCATGTGGCTATCTCCAGCTGCCCCCCGCACATCCATACCTACAGAGGCGCCCCCCCCGCCCAACCGGCAAAGAGAAATGACGTCAAACATGCAAACAATTCCACAGAGGGGTCTTATTGAGGAACTCCTTTTCGAGTACACCCTGTGTCTAGATCGATTATGTAGGGGGAGATCAAGGTATTGTGAAAATTCAACTCATGTATGAAAAATCGCATTTGTCGCAGTGCAATTGTTAGTTTGACAATTGACAGTTAACTGCAACTCTTACAGCTACGAATACACTAATAGTTTTTTCACTTATTCGTTTGTTTATATCAGTTATCGCGGTGTTGGTTGCCAAAATGAATATTAATATGAATAAAAATTTCCAAGCACTGACACTGAGTCGAATCGGTGAGTCTACAAATGTCGAAATTAGTCGAATTGTCAATACCTGTGCGCCTACTAACAATTCAATTATGACACAATCATCAATTTAGCGAGAATTTTTCACGTTTTGTTATTCATTAAATTGTCCTGCCGAATTACACTCGATGTTTGTATTGATATCATGATGAATTTGTGTTTTCAAATTTCAAACTGTTTCTGTCTAAGCTCGAAAAACTGTCAAGCTAAAAACGTCCCACCTTCAGTGTCGGTGTCTAATTGCTAGGCAACAGTTTCTCATTAAACAACCCAAATTAACCCGATAAAATACAAACCTCTATAACAGTTATAAGTGAAATCAGTCATTTGTGATTTGAATGTATACAATGTAGTAATTCATGCTTTGCGCAGAATCCCGAAAGATGACTCGCCTTACTACAAATATCTACAGTGACTTCATGAACCACAGTGGCGACAATGATGACATAACCATTGTTTGTTAGAGAGAGATGGTACATCAAATCCTCATCAAGAGAATATCACCCCTGGGTCGCAAGAAATCCGCTATGTTTAGGCAAAATTCGAATTTTGTGTTTTCCCTTTAGTTGTCATTGATTTTTTTGCTTTTATAATATGATAGATTCGAAGACTTGTGAGGTGAGTCCTACATTAAATTTATCCTGCCTACGTTTATGAACTTTCAAATGGAATGAAATAAAACTATAAGCACTATATACCCCTAATGACGATCAGAGAGTATCAGGGATTTATATTTTCTAGTCCGTGAATCTTGTTATTGTTCGAAAATCAAAACATAATGTTGATAATTCGCCATGTATCTGGGGACTATTTCACGAAAATATTCATACGATACATTTCCATAAATACTGGTAAGTGCGAGTATTTCAGATGAACTGGTAATTCAATAAAATTCTTACGTTGAAATGAATGTGAACGAGCAATTTTGTGTACAGCTGTACTATGCTCTGAAAATAAAGTCATCAGCCTCATTTGAAAGGAAGCAAAAATACCACGACATTACCATCTTGTAAATCAATACCTAAAAAGAACATGTTAAACACATTATTGTTAGTTACTATGGCCAAATGTTTGTTTCAGTTAATAAGGCTGTTATCACCCCACGGCTATACATTCTCCCCATGAATCTTCGATAAAGAAAAATATCAAACCTGGATTCATGGCATAATAAAAGTCTCTCCATTCGTCCATCCACACTTCGGCTACTCGAGCAGCATTGTGAAGGACGATTTTCGATACACCTCCAGGGAAGGTGTAAGGTGATTTGTCTCTGAAAACGTGACCTACATGCGAACAAGGGATAATTTCCAATATGCCGCCGCACTGCCACACCTAAACATCGTTTGTGAATCGTTATTTATGCATCAGCTCAAGAAAAGTTCGACCCTGATTACAGGAAACTCTACTGAGACACAGGGCGACAAGGGTATCGATCGAGTGCATGCATAATAATGAGTATTGAAATGATGGGCATGTTTTTGCCAACAGTCAGAGCTGATCACTGCTGGTTGCTTCTCTCTCGTTTGTTGTGTCCATTGGTTGGATTACTCCGCCTTCAATAACTTATCTATGAAATGATATATTCAGTATCATCATCTTCGACAAACTTTTGATACTCTTCCTTGATTTTTGATGGGCTGCACCAACTAGGATTATTTTGAATATTCAAATACAAATAAAACTGAGCCTTTTCATTCTAATATACATATGGATCAATAAAATTCTCTAAACATTAAATTTCAGTGAATGATCTTGATGAAAAGAACTTGAAATATCGTATTTCTCAATACAATGATATGACACATTCTGACAACTGTTAATCATATTTTGGTATCGATTTCGAACTCGTGCATTTTTTTTTCAAACATTTTGATGGCGTTGATAAAACAACAAACAACAAAATAAAGAGGTGCCACATACCTAGGCAGGATAATAACGTCACCAGTTTGAATGGGTTTCTGGATAGTGATGCAATTTGAGTTCGAAAATAAAGCATGTGAGTTAACCTAAGATGATATTTATACAGGGTGAGTCAAAAATGTGTACCGAGCTTTCTGGGGGTGATAGAACATTGAAAAATGAGTGTAGTTTGATGATTAAACTCATGGCCCAAAATGCATATTAAGGGAGATATATCCTTCCAAAGTTGATAAAATTAAAATAATTTCTCCACATAACTTCTGAACGATGAAAGCCACCCGATTGAAATTTCGTGCATGAATGTATGTTGTCGAAATACATTTTTTCGTCACACTTCCTCATTTCTGATATTGTTATAAAGGGTGTTTTCAGAGAGTGAGTCATGATTTTTTGTAGAAAACTTTTTTCCCTGTATTATTTTCGGTGAAAAAACAGGAGCATTCGATGGAGCGATGAAAATTACATAAAAAAGGTACTCTTATTCAAATACAAAAAATTGAGCCGTTCGTGAGATATTTGAGTTTTTGTAGTTACATGATATCAGCAGATTGATTCATCGGTATAACGATATTTCAGCAGCATTTGCATTTCCGAAGCACTCGCCAAGCATTAGAAGCATATCATATTTGTTCAGAGAACGAATAACCTGCCATATTTCTTAAAATCTCAGTTGATAATCGCAGTGATAAATGACACAGAAAAACCACACGAACAAATCGACTACAACAATGTTGACTCGAATGTTGATGACATGAACGTCAATGTTGAGAACAAAATTATTCATCATGGCCTGCTAAAATATTGTTACCGATGAATCTCGCGATGAAACAAAATCAATCTGCTGATATCATGTAACTACAAAAACTCAAATATCTCACGAACGGCTCAATTTTTAGTATTTGAATAAGAGTACCTTTTTCATGTAATTTTCTTCGCTCCATCGAATGCTCCTGTTTTTTCACCGAAAATAATACAGGGAAAAAAGTTTTCTACAAAAAATCATGACTCACCCTCTGAAAACACCCTTTATAACAATATCAGAAATGTGGAAGTGTGACGAAAAAATGATGTATTTTGACAACATACATCCATGCACAAAATTTCAATCGTTCAATTTCATCGTTCAGAAGTTATGCGGAGAAATTATTTTAATTTTATCAACTTTGGAAGGATATAATATCTCCCTCAATATGCATTTTGGGTCATGAGTTTAATCATCAAACTACACTTATTTTTCAATGTTCCTATCACCCCCAGAAAGCTCGGTACACATTTTTGACTCACCCTGTATATGAAAGTATCATTACAAAAGTAGTTTTAATTGGATATTCGATAGATGTGTACAATTCTCATTAATATGCAAAGACTCGATCTGGGGTAGTAAAGTCACATCATGATCATCATCATCATATTAGGTGTATTTACCCTGAAACTCATTTCCAGGTTTTCTCCACCCCATATATCCATCCCCTCGTCGTAAGATCCCAGTTCATAGAAATAATCCTTATCGATCGAGAATAATCCCCCGGCCATCGTAGGTGTTCTCAAAGGGGCCGTTCGATCTCCGTTCCTCCTATCCATTTCTCTTTGCGGCACGCGATACCTGTGAATTATCAAAGTGAAGTTATTGCTTCGAAAAATCCACCCCCCAACATTTTCGCCTACTACTACTAGCAACTATTTATAGAGACCAACATATCACGCTCACCATCTGAAGTTCAACTTCCAATTGAACCCGCCCCACGTCATGTCCGACGCTGTGATGTACTCGAACGTCTCGTCCGAAATGACGTCGATGATAGGACAGACCACCGTCTTCCTGTCTTCCACGATCCTGGCTAGCAGAGGTTCTAGCCATCCTTCCGTGCACTCGCAATGAGCGTCCAGGAAGGTGATCACTTGGCCTTTGACGTGTTTGGCCCCCAATAGTCGAGCTCTGATCAAACCGGAACGTTTTTCCGTACGGAATACGTACACTGGAACCGGAAGGGTTTTCACGTAGTCCTCCAACTGTTTGCCCAGATGGTCTGGAATCGAGTTGCATTGGTATTCATTTGAACAGTAGGATATTCATTAATATTGTTTTCACTACATCTACTACTATAATTTACTAAGGAAAATAATGGAAATAACATAAACATTAAATCTGCGGAAAATACCATCTATTCAAAGGTAATATTTGATCGACATTTGACATGGAACTGTCATTTTGTCAAAATGATGTATTGTACTCTTATAAATTCACGTTCAGTGTAGGTTGGGGTGGAACTGCTTTGTATCATCTGAAAAACATGGAAATAGTGCAAGAAAATCTGTACATGACTTTTTTCAAATCTAATCGATTTCCATCAAATACATCAATCAGGATATTAGACGGTTATTCTTTTACACTGTTATTTGATAACATAAAAATAAAGTGGAACCGAAAGAGTGATGAACTGGAATTGAGTTGAATTGGTATTCATTTGAACAGTAGGATATTCATTAATATTGTTTTTACTACATCTACTACTATAATTTACTAAGGAAAATAATGGAAATAACATGAATGTTAAATCTGCGGAAAATGCCATCTATTCAAAGGTAATATTTGATCGACATTTGACATGGAACTGTCATTTTGTCGAAATGATGTATTGTACTCTTATAGATTCACTTTCATTGTAGGTTGGGGTAGAACTACTATGTATCATCTAAAAAACATGGAAATAGTGCAAGAAAATCTGTACATGACTTTTTTCAAATCAAATCGATTTCCGTCAAATACATCAATCAGGATATTAGACGGTTATTCTTTTACACTGTTATTTGATAACATAAAAATAAAGTGGAACCGAAAGAGTGATGAACTGGAATTGAGTTGAATTGGTATTCATTTGAACAGTAGGATATTCATTAATATTGTTTTCACTACATCTACTACTATAATTTACTAAGGAAAATAATGGAAATAACATGAATATTAAATCTGCGGAAAATGCCATCTATTCAAAGGTAATATTTGATCGACATTTGACATGGAACTGTCATTTTGTCGAAATGATGTATTGTACTCTTATAGATTCACTTTCATTGTAGGTTGGGGTAGAACTACTATGTATCATCTAAAAAACATGGAAATAGTGCAAGAAAATCTGTACATGACTTTTTTCAAATCAAATCGATTTCCGTCAAATACATCAATCAGGATATTAGACGGTTATTCTTTTACACTGTTATTTGATAACATAAAAATAAAGTGGAACCGAAAGAGTGATGAACTGGAATTGAGTTGAATTGGTATTCATTTGAACAGTAGGATATTCATTAATATTGTTTTCACTACATCTACTACTATAATTTACTAAGGAAAATAATGGAAATAACATGAATATTAAATCTGCGGAAAATGCCATCTATTCAAAGGTAATATTTGATCGACATTTGACATGGAACTGTCATTTTGTGTAAATGATGTATTGTACTCTTATAGATTCACTTTCATTGTAGGTTGGGGTAGAACTGCTTTGTATCATCTAAAAAATATGGAAATAGTGCAAGAAAATCTGTACATGACTTTTTTCAAATCAAATCGATTTCCGTCAAATACATCAATCAGGATATTAGACGGTTATTCTTTTACACTGTTATTTGACAACATAAAAATAAAGTGGAACCGAAAGAGTGATGAACTGGAATTGAGTTGAATTGGTATTCATTTGAACAGTAGGATATTCATTAATATTGTTTTTACTACATCTACTACTATAATTGACTGAGGAAAATAATGGAAATAACATAAATATTAAATCTGCGGAATTTTTTTTTTATCTGTGGACAACACGAAAGGGAAACCTATGATGTTCGAGGAACATCGTGTTAGCCAGCGGTGGAATTTTGGGAAAGAAGGAAGGTGTTGGAATTTTTCTTGAATGTTTGGAGGTTGTAAGCATCAGGAAAGACTTCACTAGGCAAAGAATTCCACAACTTTGCCGTTCTATTGATGAATGATGCTTGGTATAGCGATGTTCGACAGGTCTCGAGCTTGACAGTGTAGGGGTGACCAGCCTGAGCTCGTCTGGTTTGTCTACTAGGAATCGCGCATGGTGGCATAATAGATGATATCTCCGTTGAGCACCGACCGTGAAAGTACCTATAAAAAAGGCAAAGATCGCCGACCTTTCTACGATGACTTTTTTCAAATCCAATCGATTTCCGTCAGATATATCAATAAGGATATTAGACGGTTATTTTTTTATACTGTTATTCGACAACATAAAAATTAAGTGGAACCGAAAAAGTGATGAACTGTAATTGAGTTGAATTGGTGTTCATTTGAACAGTAGGATATTTTTTTAATACTATGAGTGAGCATAGGAAATAATGGAAATAACATAAATATTAAAGCTGCAGAAAGAGCCACCTATTTAGGGTTAATATTTGATCGACATTTCAAATCAAAACTATCATATTGATCGACAGATTCAACCGATCTAACGGATGGTTAGAGCTATATTGCCGAAAAATATCAACCGCAATATTGTCTCACTACAACATTCGCTCATATTTATTATCTCACCTCTTTCACTTGCATCGTCGACTAGAATAATCTCCTTCAAGAGCGGCCTTGGAGATCTATTGATGACACTCCACACTGTCCTCAATAACGTGGACCAGGCTTCATTGTGGAAAACTATCACTATGGAGGTCGTTGGCAGAAGTTTTGGGTACCTCTTAGCTTTGCACCTGCCAGAAGTACAACTCCAATAAGTACATCTTCAATGATACATATCTTGAAGAACAAATCAAGTCATGTCAAATTCTCATGTACATGAATAATGGTTGATGTCAGGAATAAATAATGATAACATATCTGAATAAAAAGATTGAGACAATCGAACAATGACACAGTACGAATCATCACTCTGAATTAATACTTGTACATATATGAAAGTAAAAACCTATTCAAAGGACAATGAATATACAGTTCAACAGCTAGAAAACGTTTTCACAATATCCAATCATCATTTTGAATTCTGATAGATCTCATTGAAATTATACTCATACCTCTCAGGAATGTTTCATACTGTGTTTTCTGAATTTCTGTACATTGTCAATTTCTCATAAATATAATGGTAACTGATTTTTTACTCTCATATCATATATGACCTTTTTGTCAAGGCTGATTTTGAAATAGGCAATTTGATTATAAGTGAAGATTTTTTCTCAACAAGGAGAGTCAAATTCATTCAATTCGTTTAAAATGAATAGATTCCAGTTTTGCATAAACTCAAGTCGATTTGTTCAAACAGGAATTCAACAATTTCAACACACTCATTTGAAATTCTAATTTCCGCCTTAATAAATGAGGATATTCATAGCATTATGAACAACTTTTTGAAGGATGTCTGTGACAGTGAAAGCAGACTATCTATGAACTAAATGATAAAAGAGTTGAAGACATTACCCTCATACCATCACTTCAAATTAGGTACCTACTTATCAGCTCGAATAAATATATGAAATTTTTCAACCAATCTGACAATAACGATATTGTCTGTGTACTAATTTCTTGAAATGTCTTTAGTTTTCGTCCTCGTTTCTAGAGTATAAAAATTTTAATAATATTGAGAAAGGACCGGCTGGTTGATCTATCCTATGAAATATATGCAAGATAAGTCAATAGGTGATGATTTGCGAGAGTGAAGACAAAAGTATGTCCCTGACGTCCTCTTAGAAAGAAAAATTGATATGTCCTATCATTTTTTGTTCCATCAATGAAGGTGGATACTCATAGAACTATCATCTATACGCTCAACAAGTAACTCTCTAATATCAAAATTCTCAGTTTGAGGGGAGAGTTTCCAATTGTGTTGAAAACAAGGGCAGATCTGTTTCCAGAAACGTTCACTACACTCAGACAAGTAGACATTTTTATATTCATCAAAAATATATTGGTTTTTACAATTTTTTTTTTAAAAATGTCACTGAAAAATAGTATTTTTCTTTGATATATCTGAACGTCCTTAGTACAAATATATTGAAATAACAAAAGCCATTCATGACATACTAATTACACAAGTATTGACACAAGAGAAGGAAACTTCCAGGTGGTTTCCATTTATTGGTACCTATATTGGATGACCATCTAAAAGACAGAATAAATCAACATATCTTATGGAAACCGTGTTTCTGCGCACATTACATAACACTTTGGGAAAAACTGTGGAGCTTTCTGCGATTGTTTTTCGTTTGTAATCACCAATTTATACTAGTGATCATGAAAAAATAAATAAATAATAAGAGAAAGATAACTCACCCCTCTAACCTCACGTCAGTCAACGATCTATTCAACGATATCATATCGCTGGCCAGCAAGTTGAACTGGTTGAGCTTGAATTTCTCCTTCATAAGGGCGTCCTTCTCGGGGGGAATGTGCACCGCCTTGCCCTGCTCCCCCGGCCTGCCCGACACTGAGATCACCGAAGGGGCGGGTTTCCATCGGCGCAACACGTTTGGTTTGTAGGTGTGAGGGACACCAAGGGTCTCCGGATGGTTGCCAACCAAAGTGTCAGCACTGAATAAAAAACTTATCGGTTATCTAAATTGATATTATATTGAGTCACTAAATACAATACAATCTTGAAATATTGATTTGCTGAATAATTTTGAATTTTTATGCTTGGAGAATCACAGAAATCAAGCGCCTATTGTATTCTTGCACAAATTATTGATTGGTGAAATTGACTGCCATTGGTGAAATTGACCTTGGCAAATTGATTTGCTCTTTCCTAGAATAAAATCTAGATACAACAATACTCTTATATGCAAAAGAGCTCCAACAAATTTGATTTTGAAAGCTCCTCTAGATGTGATAATAAGTACCTTATAATTGCAGATTTATAGGTAAAGTTGAAAAAACATGGATATCAGGGTGTACCATTTGAAATGAAGGTTTCTACTTTCTTTTACAAACAGCAACATTGCATTATTGCAAATATGTATCTATTTCAGGTACTTAGGTGAATAATATTGCCTATACTTGCAGCATATCACCATATTTTCAGAGGCCAAAGCATGACTCACTAGGAGAGTCTTATTAGTGCTCATCATATAACTAAAATAGTTGTCATTAAGTTTACCTTCGTTTGTTGGTATTTTCACTTTCTTGGTTCCTTTGATCATAGTCACTCTCGTTATCAATTAGAGCCTCTGCTCCAGGAATTGTTTTCTCTGATTTTTTGCAAGCTCCAGCAAGACATTCCGAATAAAATGATAAAACAACCACATCAACTAAGAACCAAACTAAAGATGTCAAGAGTATTACTCTGCAGGTGTGTATTCTTAATTTGCCATGTAACATTTTCTATAATTATGATTATATACAACACATCACAAATTCAGATTGAACAATAAATTATCACAGACTTTTCCTCGGATTTTTCATCCCAAAATTCCAGTGCAAACGTCAAATTTCTGTAGTAAACAACGATTTTGTTTCTCTTATAAATATTCTGAATGACACTTCCACATGTTCTTATAGAGAATATTGTTGAAACTAAGCATTCAATAAATCTTCCAGTAATTCAATTTCTATTGTTTTATTCTTTACACATCTGCATTTTTCAAACTTTCCACGTAGCACATTCAAGCAATGCTTGTTGGGTTGTTGGTTTGTTGACACTAGTGATTAATGACACTGACAGTTGCTATGCATGCAGTCACCACTGTTGTCAGAGTTCTTTCGCAGCGTTGTCGCAGAAGTGAATAAGAGGTGGTTTTGACAGTTTGGACACTAAAGTGACAGAATGACGCCAGTGAAACAGAAAGGACAGAATATATAGTTCAGTGGGACAGACTGCTCATCTTTGCTACAGGTGACACTTTTGTTGTGACAGCTGATCATAGAATGCTGTTAATCTGCTGACAAGTGACACTGCTACGTATGGTTACAAATATGTAATCTGTGCAACTGCTGACAAGTTGACAGTAACTTGACAGTAGTTGACTGATCACTCTCATCTCTGATACTCTGATCAGGTCAGTCGATATTGTGACTTTTAGTGAATAAGGGGGGTATTGTTTTGATCTCATCTTGAAGTTTGAATGAAAATTATAAAACATCACAGAAAAACTATATCGAGGCTCCAAGTCTCTCATTGATAGTGAATTGTTCATTTAGGTTTGTTCGTACGTGCTCATTTGTGATATATTATGATACAAACTATTGTTCGTTCTACTCATCAATAAGGTAAGTCATCTCTGTTGGGTAGTTCTGCCATAGTTCTACCATGGTTTCCTTCTATCTTCTTTCTATGTTTGAGTTTATCTTATATACTTCTGAGCTAGCCCGTGAAATATATTCGTATTAATTATGAACAAAGGGGAAGGCATCTACACCTACACAATTTATCCATGTTCCAGATAGAAAAAAGAAAGGAGAATATGATCTCCCAAAGTAGTCAGCTCAGACCTTTTAAGAAAATAACATTTTCAATGAGTAGGTGTCGATCATGCTGTTGAATCAAATGAATATATTGGCAAAATCTCGATCTACGATTAAACTGGTAATTACAAATAAAATCTCAAAAGACCAATGGTAACGAAGATGGTAACCTAGTTTTGGGGCTTGGAATTCCATAGTGATTGTTGATTCATATAGCTTGGTCCAAGCTAGACCAGTACTATATACTCTTTGCCAGTACTAACATCACAAATTAAGTACCTAATATCTACTTCCATTCATAGGAGAGAGCCGCCAATTTCTCTCTGATTTTAACACTCAACACGTAAGTGAATTAGAGTAATATATACAGGGTGTCCCAGAATATGTTGGCAATATCCTGGGTTCAGTTTACAACACATGAAAGATAACATTAAAAAATAACATGTACATTTTTTCCTACTATCAATTAATCTCTTATGGGCCCAAAAAAGACAGCATCATATTCATTTGGCATTCAAATGTAGGTTGATTTCATGAGTCATTTTTCTAATGACGATTCCAAATAATCGATTTGTTATGGAACTTCAAAACTAATCATATACCCCATATATTGACAGGAATGCTTATCATGCTGTACCTCATCTTATCATCTCTTATCCATCACCATCATAATATCATTAAATATTTGAATTACATATTATATCGCAAATATTCATTCGAGTCATTAAGAAATAAAATTATTTCTAGGGGCTTATCTCAAGACGTTAGAAAGTTAGTCATCCTATTTTATGATGTATTCGTGAACTTTTTGCCATGAAGCATGTCTCATGTTAGCTGTACCTCTCTTGTCATGAGATATAATATAATAATTCGAATTAGTGATGTTCCTTCTTGTATTAAACCCGGTACAATAAACTTATTTCATTTCAATGTGATACATATCGGATTGCATTCCTGTGAGTCAGCATGAGAACGCAATCATGAGAATCATTAGAAGATTGTTACCTGTATTATTTAAAAATGCATTTAATGGTTCATTGAATGAATAAGCTGACAGAAAAATCTTGAGGAGAACGCTTGAAAAAAAGTATGAAATTATTCAGAAGCTATCGAATATTTTGAGGGGAGATTTGTAAATGAGAGACATGATGAACTTACTTTCGTGAATGATTCGTAGTAATGTCAGTTGGAAAATTCTACAATTTTTGTTTTTTGCAAAAATCCGTACTTGGATGTAGTCGATATTGACGTACATTATCACATTTTTTGGATAATAAATGATTGCCATATTATTTTGTATACCTATTATTATTAGCACGAACTGGTCGAATACTAGATAGGTATTCTCTCTTTCGATATATCTCACTTTTGTTCATTTAAAAATTCCCTTTTTATCTTTCGAAAAACAAGTTTTTCTCCTCATTTCTATTTCCTAATGTAATACCCAAAATTTGCCTCGAAATTTGCTGGAGCTAGTCAACATTTCAATCAGGAACTATAAAACCTAGAACTCCTAGAACTATCGAACCGAAATAAATATTTTTTCTCATAAAAGTCGTCGCCAACTTCAATTTATTTTTGGAACTCTAATAAATGTCTGTTGATAAAATCAAAAACCTTGAATTTGGTTACTTAATCGGCTGTTTATTTCATAACACATAACATTGTTCTTTTATAATGAACACAGAAACAACAATCATTGTTGCCATTGAACATGGCCTCTATCCTATTTCATATAATAGCACTAGTATTGCGCCTTATTGATAGATAGATAGGGTGATGAGCTTCAGGAGAGGCTTATGGTTCCAAAAATTTTGAGAAACTTGGATGAACAGTAAACTGAGTCTGTTGACTATACTGTACTTGAAATTTTTCGGAACCCATTACAATTTTTTGGAATTCATTGGGTTCAAATTTAGAATATTTAGAAATTAAAGGTATAGTTCTCGACACAATAACCCGCATATAAAAAACCGAAATATCGATATTTTCATTTAGCCAAACTGTGTTGACATGTGCAAAATTCAAATTTCCTGAATGAACACGAACTAAGAATTAGTTTTCCAAATATAAAATTGAGTCCAAAAAGTTTCCTGTGTCATAATGGGAACACGTAACAGGAGCCTGTTCTACTATTGGCGAAATTGGCAACGAACAAATAGTTTTCAGCTATTGTGATGGATATTGGGAGGAAATGAGTATTTTTGATTTCGTTGAATTTCATTTCAGGTTATGTGACAGACTTCTCGAATGAAGAAGATCAAGGTCATTAATTATTATCATCATCATTATGTTACTCGTGCTCGACACGCAGAATTGACGGAAGTTGAACTGCATCGAGCAACGTAGTGTCATTGTTTTTTCCAGAAGAGGAATACGCTTTATCAACGATATTTGGTTTCATCCTTTCCGAGGAAACCACGATGTCTGATCGTTTCCTCCATTGGCAGCTTGATTCATTATATTTACAGGTTCGGATTGGGTGAAATCATAGTATGCATAGTATATATTTGCAGATTATATCTCACCAAAATGAAAATTTGGGTGATCAAAAGGTAGAAGAAGCTTTGCATCTCATGTGAGATTGGTGTACTTGATTTTTTTCATTTGAATGCAAAAACAACACAATTAATAAAATTCCATAACCATCAGAGTGAATGCGACCTAATCAGAATTATAGTAAATAATATACCTACATCCAAAAGTTCAGGCGAAACCAACCACCTTTCTCGGTCTTTTGAAAGTCACTGTTTAAACCTAATGAAAAGGCTAAATTCATTAATTCATTAAGTTTATTATTTAGGAATCTCAAAAGACTACTTGAAATTCCACAACTCAGTGTCATCATACAATGCTCAGGGTGTGTCTCGATTATGATATGGAATATGTTTATAATACAAAAGAGAATAGTGAAAACAGTAGGTGGAGTTTTATGGCGCATCACAAAAAAAAAAAATAGAGTCGAGGGCATGATTTTAAATGGGGTGCCTTATCATCATATTTTTTTAACGTTCCAGCGACCTCTATCCACTCCCCCAATAATTATCAATATTAGTAGGAGATAGTGCTAAATATTTCTGATCAATTCCAAGGTTTCATATTTATGAAACCGATTTTTCAATTCGAAATATTTCGAATTGATTTCTCTCGAGTTTTTCAAATGGAACACCCTGAACACCATCCTTCAGGAATGTCCCTATAGCTATTCCGAACCATATTTCTTCAATATGAAGGGCTTAACAATTTCGTTACATTTGTATACTTAATGGAGTTGTTATTGGAATTTGATGTATTGTTGACTGTATCAGACAAATTTTTTGATGTGTACGTATACGAAGATTCAACTTTAAGAGTTAACTTATGAATTTCCAACCATGGTGATATTTTTTTTAATCACTATTGATATTGTGATTTTTCGAGACCTAGATCTATATTGTATCATTTGCAAATAATTCTAAATTCCTTTTCAATTCCGAAGCCGATATTGAATTGATATCGAGAACAGAAATCGGCTTATAGTTATTCAAATCGTCTCTTTTTGCCGTTTTATATATTGGTGATACCTTTGCAATCTGCATTTCGTCAGGAATAGTACCGTAAGACAAGCAAAACTGTAAATATAAACATGTTGAAAAATTGAGAAAAAGAAATTAAACGCAAGACTAATATTTCAAGTCGAGTGTGTGTTGTATGGTATTTATTGTGGTAATTTCGAAAGTAGTGTATCATTTTATCTTTGTCCTTTCGAGCGTTCACGATACACGATGATTCATCGGACTGGAAGCGGCCGGTTCGTATAAAATAATGGATTAATTATCTCTGTCGGGTTTTGGGTTGACGAACTACATCATATGCTCTCATTCTCATTATTTCTTATCATAGTTATAATGTTAGATAGCTGATAGCTCTACAGTCTTGCAAGGACGAATACTTGAAAAACTCGAAACAGCAAACAATGAGAATGTGAATATTCCAGATTTGGCCCCATTTTCGTTGAGTACTATATTAGGGAATTTTTCTTTTCAAGGATAAGTCAACGGATTTTTAATTAAGAAGTGAAGAGAGTGTTACGTTTCTGCTTTGGAAGACAGGCTTTTCGAAAAAGCCGTTGTTCATGACAAAAAACTATACTGGGTGTTTTATTAATTTTGTGATAAAATCCAAGGGTAGATTTTCTGCTGGAAAATAGTTCTCAATTTTTTTTTCTAAAGACCCGTAGTTTCCAAGATAAGCTATATGAACATGTGAAATCTTGATTGATATATCCATTTTTGATCATTCAAATACAGATTTCACACATCAGCTTCAAAACACGGTACGCCACGATGTGTGTTTGGTTGCCTATAACACAATCATGCATTAATAGATAAACTGATCGTTAATAGGGGTCATTAATGATCAATTTCATGAACGTTAAACAGACTTGTAAATATGAGGTCGACAGTAAGGGTTATTTTCAACCGAGATTTCGATATCAACTTCAACTATTTGGACATATATTAAAGTTGATAGCTATCACCTTGTACTTAAACATCTCTCAGTTATAATGTTCCATATTAATACATATTATGTATTTCACATAAGATCAAAGTGCATTGGGGTCTTTTTCATAAACAATCCCGTTAAGTTACTTCGGAAGTACCGTGTTGCCTGCCACATTCACTACACTAGAATTAACGGATCTGATGAACCTTCAGTTTGTGTTAGTCACCAGGTCTTCGAAGTTCGAGTGTTACGTTTGATGTTACGGTGACCACTCGGGCGTTACAATTTCAATAATATTTCATTCGCAGTGTACAACAATCGCCAATTGTACTTCCTGATATATACCAGCAACAGAGGTAAAAAACGGCTGACTGAAATGAACATTAGATATGCTACGTTCGCTGGACCGGATTGTACATGTAACTTTATTGTGTCGATTTTCTTGTGATTTACGAATTGGGTTATCTAATCACTCGTTCATTTGTCCGACGTATAGTAGCTGTCACGATAATCTGCAAAGTAAAAAGCCACAAAGAATTGCCGCTTATTGATGAACATTTCGATGAAAAAGTGCCATTTTCACGAACCTTTATAATTCTCTACTAGATCGAGCTTACAGAGAGAGGAATCGAAACGACCATAGGAAAGAGATGCTGCGTTCAAAAATCAGCTGACTGTTGGAGTTGTCAAAACATTTTAGTGTGCCATGCTATTGTATTGAGAAATACGACTTTTTCTGATATCTTCTTTCGAATCGAGTTAACAGTGTAAGATTATTCACCCAGATCTATTGTTTACCGAAGTTTATTGGTCCATAAGTGTGTTAGAAGTCAAGGAACAGCTTTTAAACTTTGTTATACTAATAGATTCAAAAAAGATCATAATATATCATTCCATAGGTAAGTTATTGAATAATGTTGAACGAATTTCAAGAAGACCCTGATTCACCTAGAGAAAGGCGGACGAATCCAATCAATGAAAGCTAATCAGCTGAGTGTTGGCAAAATTGCACCCTTCTTTTCTTCTTTTTTCTTTTTCTTGTGATAATTAAAATGCTCCACCAAAGTCGATGGGGTAAGGGTGACTTTGACGATTGCATTTCATATCTGAATTTAATTCTTCACTATTTCCACTTATTATTATTTTTTCTATGTACTTATGTATTATATATTATTGCGTATATATACCTATTATAAACAACAATGTTTCCTCTGATGATAATAAAGACAATCAATCAATATGTATTCATTTTTGTGCATATCAATAAACACACCAATTTTACGTGTGTTTGTGTATTGAGTAATAAGAATGATCGATTGATAAAAAAAATTGATGAAACTAGGAAATACAATCTGAAAATATCTGCGTTAGAATGCTGATTCAAGCAAGGATGACTAGATGATGATTATCTTTCAGCGTTCTAATTTAACCATTGTTTACTCGACTCATTATGAAAACCGTTGTATACAATAAAAGATTAATTGCCTTTGATGAATCGAACAACACAACTCTCAAACACTCGTATCGTATCGGTTCGCAAAGCGAACAGCTACACCAACATGGAAATCAAAACAATTTTATAGGGCGTTACACAACGAAGTGTGCAAACACTCTTGAAATACCTTATGTTTCCACTGAATTACAGGGTGTCCCGAAAATAGTATGCAATTCTCTAGCAGCGGCTTCTTCGAGGAGGAAGAGAAGGAGAAGAATTTTTCCGAAACGGTTTGAAATGAAATAAAACAAATTTTGACAGGGTCTTCACCGTATATTTTCAACCACCCCCCCTCCCCCCTCCTTGACTTTTTCATTCATTGTTGAATTTTTCAAAAGGACATTCATGGGCAACGTACATGAATTTTCAAATGGAACACCCTATATGTATGTTGTACTATTAGATAGATAGAGTATATTTTTCTAATTTCAAATATTTATAAATGTTGTATGTTATCTCCCATATGATATTATAAATTCTCTACTAGATGAAATTTTTTGTGATTGTGAATGAAACGTTATATTGCATGCGTTTTCTTAAATAATATTATTGAGCTAATAAAATGCAATCTGAAACACCAACACAATGAAAGAATTGTTTTTTTGGTTGAACACTCGAATTTCAAATATTATAGAAACAAATCGGTGTTAATGTGTAGCTTCTTTTTCAATATAATTGTATTTTAGTTCCAATTCAATTTGTGGTCACTCGGTATGTTCCAAATCAAGTGTTTCAGTTGTATAATTGGGTTTGTCAACTTTGACGTTTGAACTGAATAAATCAGTGTACATGTTCAATTGTGAGTGAAATGCTATACGGATTTAGTTTGGAGAAAGATATATTCGAAACCACTTCTCAACATCTTCTCAGCCTGAAAATCTACACATAAATGTGCAATTATCATTGTCTGTGTCGAGTTTGTGAAAAAGTTTTTCGAGCCAGGACAGTTATCACACCATTCTTGTTATTGATTTTATCACAGATGATAACGATCTTTATTGTTTCAGATCTCATGACGCGATCCGATACTGCCGTTCCAGGAAAGACTAACAATCGCGCCATAAACTTGTTCCGCCATCTAGCGATAAAGGAAGATTAGATTAGATAGCACGTCGCATGGAAAAATGAATGCGGTTCTGCAACTAGGAATTTAAGCGAGTCCCGGACCATGGCTCGAAGTAAATCCAAATCGCTGGACTCCGGCGAAAACAGGAGACTGTCGAATTTGTTGATCCTGCTGACCACCTTTGCCATCTTGTTCGTGGCCGTGGATTTGACAGATGGGGGCTTCGCCACCAGCATGGACAAAATCGACAAGAACCTCAAGGTG
The DNA here is from genome assembly GCA_963576655.1 of Gastrophysa polygoni. Taxonomy (NCBI): domain Eukaryota; kingdom Metazoa; phylum Arthropoda; class Insecta; order Coleoptera; family Chrysomelidae; genus Gastrophysa; species Gastrophysa polygoni. The sequence continues at coordinate 283,732 of OY755083.1, forward strand.
GCGCTGCGGAGTTTGGGGGAGAACATGCCGAATTACACGGATTATGTGGAGAAAGGGGTGTATCTCAGCACCAATGCGACTTTCAATCCGAAAGCCATGGCTGGTTTGTACAACCTCACCAGGAAGTTCATCGATCTGGTCGTCGGGAAAGATATCTTTATGGAAGGTGAGGATACGATGTCCTCTTTGAATACTTTCTGTGAGGTGGTGGTGTATTAATTTTTTTTTCGAGACTGTTTTGAGATCCTCGTTTCTAAAGGTTGAAACAGAAAATTAGTTTGACATATTTGTAGTGAGGACAGATTTATTATCTACCAAGAAATGTCACTGCACTTGAAATTTATCCTTCAGACACCTAAAAGAGAAATCGCCTGATTCACCTCGTCAGTGACACCTTGTTCTTCAAGAATGTTTGGAAGTCAATTCAATATCCAATAAAAATTTCCAAATTTCTACTCATCTCATTGTAGGGGACGTTTTGGGAACGAATAAAGTTACTTATGTTTGCCTTTGACAGTAAACAGTGACGAGATGTCAAACAGAAAAAAAATTGGCTTCCAGGTGTTTTTTTTCCGTTTTGAGAAGTGAATGCCAAGTTCTATCTTTAACAACCTACCAAGAAACAATATCATTCTCTCCATTCAGAAAAATATAAACAGATTCTTTGATTCATTTTTCAGCATTTGATGGGATTTTCTCTCCTCGTTTCTAAAAAATAGAGTAGAAGTTATTAAAAATTATTGCAATATATTTGTAGTAAGGACAGATTTCGTGATCTGCCCCGAAATGTCACTGCGCTTGAAATTAAACCTTTAGATACCGAAAAGAGAAATTCTCTATTGGTCAGTGACACCTTGTTTTTGAAAAAAATTGGAAATACAAATATATTTAATAATAATAAAATCTCTAACTCATCTTGGTGGACGTTTTTGAAAAATTTTTTCAAAAACAAGGTGTCACTGACCAATAGAGAATTTCTCTTTTAGGTATCTAAAGGTTTAATTTCAAGCGCAGTGACATTTTGGGAAAGATCCTAAATCTGTCCTTACTACAAATATATATAAATATATATAAATAATTACAGACAGATTCTTTGATTTTTCCATGCCAAAGAATTTGTATAGATCAACATATCACCTCTTTGATTAACTTAAGAGGTATGATGACAGATTTAGAAAAACTGTTCTATAACGTTTGGCAACTTTTATTATTCACAATGACTAATATATTCCTGCAGATAATGAAGGTTCAGCAGGAAAAATTACATTTTAGTTCTCGGATTTGAAATTCGCACCACAATGTGACGTCACGTTTGAGTAAACAGAATGTAAACACTATACGTTCACTGAGCCACTTATAAATTCACAAAATAAAACTATCAAATGCATTTTCAATTTGAATTTTCTATAACCAACTATGAAATCATACAAACCTATAAAGATTTCTCGAATTGAATCGTAAATGAAGATCACAGAGAACTAGTCGTTTGTTTACTTGTTTACTCAAATGTGACGTCATTCGCTCTGATTTGTCTTCAATATATCATGGCGGACGCCATTATTTTGTCGATTTATTTCATCAAAATGATTATCAATCTCTATCTTAATAAATAATCGAATGCTTATTTCATATTGCATTACTCGAGTTTCATGAACTCTAGTGATTTTCAACTAATGTCATCGTTAAATACTGTCTGTAAGTTCTTCGAGGAGGTGGTACATTCATTTTTATGGGATTTTCTCTCCTCGTTTCTAAAAAATAGAGTAGAAGTTATTAAAAATTATTGCAATATATATATAAGATCATAGGAAAAGAAGACAACAACCAAAAACGGAAAATCAAAGAGTCTGCTTGCATTCTCCTGAACGGAGACAATAATATTGCTTCTTGTTCAGTTGATATAGATAGAACTTGGCATCCACTTCTGAAACTTGAATATGAAAATGGAAAATTCGATATCAATTAATGAAAACACCTTGTAACCAGAATTCCTCCGTCTGCCAAATTGTCACTTTTCAGTGGCAAAATCGAAAACATTGAAAAATTTTACGAACAGAAGAATATTTCAATTGTGTTGAGAACGGGAGCAGATTCGTTCCCGAAACGTCCACCAAGATAAGTAGAGGATTTATTATTATTAAATATATTTGTATTTCCAAATTTTTTCAAGAACAAGGTGTCACTGACCAATAGAGAATTTCTCTTTTAGGTATCTAAAGGTTTAATTTCAAGCGCAGTGACATTTTGGGACAGATCCTAAATCTGTCCTTACTACAAATATATTGCAATAATTTTTAATAACTTCTACTCTATTTTTTAGAAACGAGGAGAGAAAATCCCATAAAAAACTGAAAAATTAATGTCATCGTGTTTGTCGTTTCACCATTCCCATTGTTACACATCTTGGATGTCTTCCAGACCTGATCGTCTTCGACGGAAAGGGTTCCCAGAAAATCAACACAAACATAACGGTGGGGCAGATCCTCAAACACTACTGGGGCCTGTTGACCGTCATGCTGGTACTGGCCGTCCTCACTCTCTTCCTGCCGTTGTGCGGTCTCTTGTTCTGTTGCTGCCGTTGCTGCGGCAACTGCGGAGCCCGGCCGAAGCCCTGCGACAAGAAGAGGGATCTCTGCGGCAAGGTCGTCCAAGGCACCTTGTTGATATTACTGGGGACCGCTATGCTGTAAGAGAATTCATGAAAAATAAAAAAAATCACGAAATTTATGAGTTCGCGTTCGCTCATTTCAGATTCTGCGTGGTCTGCGCTTTTGCTACTAACCAACAACTTCAAGATGGCGTAGACGAATTCACCGATAACATCAAGATTACCAAAAACGATACCATCACATATTTAGATAGTGCCCAACGTCAAATCAACAACTTATGTGTTACAAACTATGAAGACTTTGCTGTCGTATTCAACAAGACTATCAGCGGTAAGTGAATGAAATCTATTTGAAACCATTGAAAATAATTATGGAGTCAAATTATGAATTCTTCTATACATTTTCCAAATTCACTTTCAATTCGTTCTCGAGTGATTCTTGAGAATATTGATCCTACATAATCAGCCTCTAAATGTCCAGAAATACTCTCTCAAATTCAGTACATGCCTTTAAGTAACACCCTGTATACTAGTAATCGAAATTAATTTTTTATATGAAAACATGATCGAATTGTCCATAATCATGTAAACTTTATCGTGAAATATACAATTTCATAAAATCGTTCTCAATAAGCATAATATATGCAATCAATATAAATAAATGAAAAGATACACAAACAAAAATAAATCACACGAGAATTAAAAAAATAATGAGTTACAAAAACATGAAACAACAATAAGTATTATTATCACAATTAATATCAAAAGTGACATAATCATTTTACCTTCGAATAATCATCCAAAATTTCTGAATTCTCAATCAGAATGCGATTTCATTATTGAATCCAAAAAGATGTTTTTACTACATAAACGGCATGTTGTTAAGATTAACAGTTGATATCCAACCATAAATTTAATTGTTTGTTTATATTTATATTTTTATCCATTTTTAAATCTTTCTGTATGTCATTGATGTTTTATAAAACGAGTGTTCAACAGGTGGATAAGATTCCATCATTATTTCATTTATTCATATTTGTTTTATATTTATTCCCTGCTATGAACATCATTCCAACATTTCTTGGGATAATAAACAATTCATGATGTTGAATAATCAATTTTCTTTATTTCTATTTGTTATCATTCGAGAAAATATCAGGTATTTTTATTGTATGTTTTTTTTGCAGATTCTGGATTACATGTCATGCAACAGCTTTCGATATGGAGTAACGCTACAGCCATGTTGGATCTGTACACCTTCATCAATTCCACCATACCAAATATCCAAGAAAACCTGAATATTTTAAAAAATGACACAAACAGTTTGAGAGCTTCCGCTTCCCAACTGAATGATGGTGAGAAATCTCTCCTGATGTATTAGCGATGTTTTGATGATTCAAATTGATTTATAAATATCATGAAATTCCTTTTTACAGCTGTGCGAAAGGTGAAGAAAGATCTACTGCAAACACTTCAACAGTGTGAATTAGTGGAATGCAAAAAAATTAAGGCTGACATATCGACTCTTCAAACCAATATTGACTTCAACAAGGTAACTATGAAAATGAAAAAGAACATCTCGATGGCAGTGAAATATTTTACAAACAGAATATAGAATTTTCTCTCAAACATTTATTGTTATGAATGAATAATAATTTCGTCCTGTTAATAGAATGACATGACAATTTATTCAATTGTCTCTGACATTGATTCATGAAAGGTTCCTTTTTTTTGTCTTGAGACTCATAAAAAAATGACAAATAATAATAATAGGTATGAACTATATAAAGATACAAAATGCATCTTCTCTGGAGCTCAGCCCCCAAACATTCAATTCAGAAGAGAGCTATTCGCCTAGTCAATGATATTACACTCACCAAATCATTGACCTCTCCAGATCATCGTAGATCATCGGCGATCTCTGCCATTTTTATAGATACTTACAATTTGATACCCAACCATGAGTCGTTTTGAAATTCGTAAAACTGGATACTTTCGTTACGGAGAAAGGAAAAACGATGTTTCAAAAAATGTCGTTTGTCCATGAACCGTTTTTCGTTGTTGTTGTTGTAGTAGTTGTAGTGAACTCTTCAATATGATCGAATATGTTTTTCAAACGATACCATTAATTTTGTTTCATGCAGTACGTTGACAGGTATTTCCCAAGGGTAAGTTATTCTCAACACATTGAAATTCAGTGTTTCACATTGCCATTTATTCTTGTGAGGAATTAGTTTAGGACTAATTTCAAAGTTGTAAACAGTAATCCTTATGTGCGTATGATTTTATTAGCTTATATTTGATTCTTTCCAGTTTCGAAAATATTTTTCATCATGTTCTCACAAAAAAATAATTTTGCTCATTATCATATATTTACACATTGTATACAATCTGTGATATAATTCACGATGAATAAATGAAATAAATTTCAACACAAAAATGCTAAGAGAATATTATGAAGTGGACCCTTCAACGTTTCGTATAATTATTGCGATGAAGCAATTAATGCAAGAAAAAACCTATGAAACCCGATAATTCATTGTATGAAATATCTGATTTCAGTTACCGGATGTAAAACCAACAATTGAAAAACTAAATTCATTCAAATTTGAAGAGATGAAAGAAGCTGCAGAAAAGGGGAAGGATAAATTAGATGAAGTTCAGGAGAACATCAAGATCAAACTGAATGATAGTCTTCATAAAGCAATGAGTCAGGTCCATGATGCAGGTGAGATACCGGATACTTGATACTTTTTAAACAAAACAATTCTTTGAAACACTTTTTTCATTTTCCTCGACTTTGGTAGGTTTATCTGCAATAGCTATAATAGTGATAATTGAAAATATTGATCATATAAAAATAATTCACTGCAAGTTTTTATTCACTCGGTTCAAGACAATACAGAGAAATATTTTTTCAATTTTATCTCTGAAAAAAAAATGCGAAATGCGATAAATTCACTATACGAAAAAGTTGTATTTTGAATAATTCAATCTTGAAAAATATTGAACTTCAAAAGAAAACAGTGGCTTCACAATTATTTTTCATATTATCAGCTAAATCACCCTTTAGGAAGCCACTGGAAAAATTGATGGCATCAAAAGTAAGTATCTTGTTAGATTAGATTCTTATTGGTCAAATTATTACACCTTAGTGCTGTGACCAGTCAATAATATAAATGTGAATCACAATCAAAATATTATAATCATGGATAAACGGTAAAATTTTATATGATACGAACACGAAGTAAAGTAAATATATAAATGTAAAATCAGAGATGAATAGAGACAGTGCATTGACGATAGTCACTCAGTAAAATTGTATATATTACAAGTACAAGATAAAAAAATTAATATATAAATGTGAAAATAGAGATGCATAGAGTCAGTAAATTAGCGATAGTCACTGAGTAAAGCTGAAATCGAACGTATCATAGTAAGCATTCTTTGAGACTTGTTTTTTAGTTTCCTTTTGAAATTAAAGAGGGTTGCATTTTTCATTGATACGGACTGTGAGTTGTACAATGAGGTGAATGAGTTACATCTTCTTGTCATTTCTAATCTACAGTTTGGTGCTCTAATATTATCCTTGTTCCTAGTATTAAAGAATGGCTGTTTCCATTTGTAGTAAACTTTTGTGAATTTTTTTGAATGTCTTTGTTATTGTATGTGAACTTAGCGAATTTGAAGGACTTCGATGAAAGTATTTTTTTTTCATAAATTGAAAAAAAAACCGTTTTCCATAGAAGACTATGTGTGTTTCTCACTTTTCAGCAAGGGATCTACCTTTGGATTTTTTTTAAAAATTGATGAAAAATTTTATTTTATTTTTGTTACAGGTGTTACAATACAGCACTACGTGGACGATGTGAATGTTGTTATATCTGATGTTCAGAAAGAAATCAATGAGCTCAGCAGTGGTATCGATGATGTGAACGGTTACCTGAGGACATACGGCCCCTACAGATATTACGGAAGTTTGGCAATAAGTTGCATCCTTCTGCTGGTCACTCTTTGCATTGCTCTAGGACTGATTTGTGGAATTTGTGGAAAAAGACCGGACGGTCAGGGTGACAACTGTTGTAATAAGGGTGCAGGGAGTCAGTTTTTGATATGGTAAGTAGATAATATGCAATTTTTTTTCCAACCTTTTACCGATAAAAACCCATACAACTGCATCTCCAAAAATGAACTCTCGCGTCAAACTGAACAGATAAAGTATCTGGGTATTTGTTTCGATGAAGGGTTGAAATGGGACAAACATATTGAGGTTCTGACAAAGAAAATATCTCCTGTTATTGGTTCATTGAGAAGATGTCTCAAATTTGACATAAAAATTGGAAAAACGGTTCTATATTCACATTTACTCGGTCGCATTGAATGATAAATGTTTGGGGATCTTGTTCCAAAAATAATTTCAATAAAATATAAAATCATTAAAAGTACTGTACCGTCTTCCAAACGATACAACAACCAATCAACTATTCAAAATTACAACACGAATTCTTCAGATGAACTAAATAAAACAGAAACTCTAAAAATTCCTAATAATATCGTGATTAAAAAAATTGAAGCGGGTTGATTTTCTGTTTTTTTCTTTCAGTGCTGTGATGCTGATGTTCATGTCTTCCATATTGATCGGAATATTGACCTTGTCCACCTTGATACTAGGCGTGACAACCGATAGAACCGTGTGCGAAACACTCAGACGTCCGAACGATTCCAGCTTCATGGTTTACCTAGACAGACTCAACGAACAGCAAATGTCGAATTCTGATATAGATATACGTTTGAAGGATGCCCTAGAAAGGTGTTACAACAACGAGAGTATCTACCGCGTTCTCAACTTGAAGAAAAAGTTCGATTTAGATGAAATAAAACAGAGATTCGACGTGAAGAAGTTTTTGAATGAAATGAATTCCCAATTGGACAAAATAGATCTTAAATTCATTATTTTGAATTCTACGAGCGAAGAGCGGTTGAGGGAGCTATCCAAAATCAACACTATCAATTTTGACCAGTTTCATGAAGAGGTGAGTTTATCCGTATTCATATAGACCAAGAAGTGATTGATTTATTTATTACATTATCATTATTGTCGTCATTATTATTATTGTATGCAGAATAAAAATGGGGAATCTTGAATACTCGTACAAAATCATAATTTATCAACATTTTCAATATCGTTTGTTACTTATTTCCTGTACGAATAGTGATATACAAAGGATTCACAAACTACAGAATGAGTTCATGATATCATTACTATGTTTAGTATGAATCTCCGTTATGAACAGTAATCTGGTAATACACAATGATAATATAATAATAATTCCTATGAATTTTTTAAAATTTGGGATGATTCAATGTTTTCATAATTGGATATTTTCTTTCATTACAGCTAACGGGAGATTTCTTGAATTTGAGCTTGACCAATATATCGGGTGAATTAGAGAAACTGATAGAAAAGATCGTGGACGATCAGCCGCAATTAGTCGGTGACATCAAGCTGAGTATACTGCACATAAATACATACGACGAGAGGATTTTCGTCCCGATGAAAGAGAAAGCTACGAAAGCTATCGTAAGTAGTACTATCTAGAAGTAAACTAGAAGTATTAGTAGTATTTTGAAATCGTCACAATATTCGGTTATTCATTCATTCCCAAAAAAGTGATATATTAGTCAATGAAAAGTGTATTTTTTTTTCACGATTTTTTCATCCAAGTTCATTATTGTTGCCTGTTGGTTACAATGAGGTTCATAATTGTCCAAAAGTTCGAAAGTTCATTGAATTTGTAATCAATTTGTTGGATTGATGATAATAGGCTTGGTGACAGATGAATAATTTATTTCTGCAGATAATGGAGGTTTATTTTTCAGCTTTTAATGGGATTTTCTCTCCTCGTTTCTAAAAAATGAAGTAGAAGTTTTTAGAAAGTATTGCAATATATTTGTAGTGAGGACAGATTTAGGATCTGTCCCAAAATGTCACTGCGCTTGAAATTAAACCTTTAGATACCAAGATAAGTAGAGGTATTATTCATATTAAATATAGTTGTATTTCCAAATTTTTTCAAAAACAAGGTGTCACTGACGAAGAGAAAATTTCTCTTTTAGGTATCTGAAGGTTCAATTTCAAGCGCAGTGACATTTTGGGACAGATCCTTAATCTGTCCCTACTACAAATATATTGCAATAATTTTTAATAACTTCTACTCTATTTTTCAGAAACGAGGAGAGAAAATCCCATTAAAAGCTGTAAAATGAATATACCACCTCCTCGAAGAACTTACAGACAGTATTTAATGGAGGTTTAGTAGGAAACAATTACATTTCAGTTTCGAAATCTGCACCAAAACTCTTGTTAGTGTCATGGCGTCGCTAGTGACGTCACATTTGAGTAAACGATACGTAAACATTAGACGTTCCTTAGACGATTATTGAATAATTCGATTATTTTGTGTTAATAAATATGAATTTCAGATGCCAAATGATATGGAAAATTATATGGATTTGATGGTATTGGTACATGAAACCCGGGCGTATATTATTATATTATTAATGTACTAACAATGAAGTTTTGACATTTCTAAATTCTGTTGAGAAAAGTCGTTATTTGATGCTAAATACTCTCCTAGTATCAACACATCGATGTCATTTTTCCTTAGTGAATCATTTTTCCACGACTCGCGGCATTTTATTTTCGGTTTATTATTCGGTATGAATAAAATTGAATCATAAATAAAATCACAGAGATTGTTCACTTGTTTACTTGAAAGGGACGTCATTTGCTCTGATTGGTGTTCAACATATCATGTCGAACTTCCGTATTTTGTGGTTTTATTTTATCTTCTCCAAACTTCTACTGTAGTAGAAGCATTGTATCGAATTCGTGATATGATATCAAACCAATATCTCCAATTTAAGGAAATCGCTAAGACGCTCGATTCAGAATTGAAAATGAATTCGACTAGTTTTCAAGAGGCAATCGAAAAAATGTTGGATGAAATCAAAGACGCTCAAGAACAATTGCAAACCAAAGGAACACAAATGCTACAGGATGTAAGTATCACATATCTACGATCATTACATCGAATAATACAGGGTGGTTCATTAGTAATTGGAAATATTTCAACTATACAATCGTGAGCTCAAAATGTGTAGGTTCAACCCAAATCATCTAGTAGATAAAATGTGTCTCCTGTCTGTTTCATTTAAATTATGTTTCATAATCTCAAAATTCCGAATTCGGAAGTTTGAAATTGAGTGTTCTGATTTTCCGATTATTAATTTCTGTTATTTCCGATTCGTGAACCCTTTTTGCCTTGATGGATCTGAATAAATTTAATCGTGGGTATTTCATTTATTTTTCAGGCTGTTTCTAACTTTAGCAAAGTAATTGAGAAACAAGTGAACAGTTATTTGGATAGAGTCACGAATATCACTGAAAATGAATTAGGACAATGTGGTCCTATGAACGTTGCTATAAACGCCACATTGGTCGCAACTTGTGACAAAATCATATTACCTTGGGTAAGTATTTTTCAAGATCATAACCTAAGCTAATTTTTAACACAGATCTTACGAGCTTACCGATAGCGCGCGTTGATTGTGGTGAGAGAAAAAGAGAGTGCCACTGCTACCAACATTTTGAACAGTAAAATAGAAATATTCATGCTTTCTCAGTAGTGACAGTAAGTTTATAATTGAGTTTCGTAGAACAACTATGATGATTACTCTGTATTACGCGAATTTTCACTCTCAAATTCGATATGGCATAATGAATTAGGGAGCGGGCATTGATTGTTCAAGAATATTAACTTTACAAAAATCAGCGGTAAGAATTCTCTGCAATCTTCCCTGGGGACACTCATGCAGGGAGTCGTATAAGAATAATAAAATTTTAACCGTAGTTGATACCTACATATATGAAATATCGTGCTATGTTCATAAGAATCTTTCATTGTTTAGCTGCAACAGATCCAAGCATAATTACTCTACAAGATTTAAGAACAATTTACTTCCGGCAAAGCACTCGACCAAGTTTTACCAAAGAAACTTGTATTACAATAGCTGCAGAATCTATAATAACTCACCTGAAGATGTACAAAGTGCGCCAAATATTTTCATTTTCAAAAATAGGCTGTAAGGCTTCTTGACCCAAAAGAACTTCTACACACTTGACGAATTCTTTTCTTAGATGATTAGGAACAATGTGGGTCTAGTTGTATACATTTATATATTTGTGGTTCGTCTTTATTCGTGTTTTACTGATAGTCTATTTTATATTACTTGTCTTGTATGTTCCTGTGTATACTTCCACTTACTGACGCTCTCGGCAATTTGTTATGCATATCATTGTAATGGTTTTGATAACTTATTGTTGATTAAAGTATATTATTATTATTATTATTATTATTGAAATATTTTGCTAGTATTGAAAAAAAAACATGGGTAATAATGATATTCTTCACTATCTTGGTGTATAATTAACTATTATTTGACATTACAACGTATCCCTGCGACATTTAGACTTCACTTCAAAACACGCGCGTTTTTCAAACAAGCTGAGGCGTACTTTGGATAAGCAAAATGAGGGTACTAATAAAAAAATAGTATCTCTTCAAGTAGTCAATGTAAAATTAGGTTATATAGACTTTTATTTCCTTTTCAAGCTAATAAATGATCCTTGAAGTCATATTTGCTAATGTCAATAAATTTCTTCATTTCATTATACTTTCTTCATTGTATAACAAAGAAATTAATTTTCCTAATAACATTTCCATTTTCCAATTATCGATTTCAATGAGATTTATATTTTTCAGAATGGATTTTCGGTCACTCTATTGATCGCTTTGTTGCTATTCATACCGACAATAATTGTGTCGGTGAAATTGGCATCATTGTATCAGAAACACAAACAGTATAGGCCGTATGTGGAAACGTAAGTATTTTGTATATTTTTTTTTCTCGACCTAATCAACATCGATTTCCCACTTTTTGGTAAAGTGCTCTTCATGTGCAAACAATCAATCGAACTATATTTTGTTGTTACTTAAAGGATGTAGATGTACAATGGCATTAAATATGTGAAAGACAGATAAATTTGTGAGTGAAGATTCTTTCTCTCATAAAATGCATGAGGTAACAATAGGTCTTCCTTTCTGATTTTTTTCATGTTAGTAGCAAATCTTACTGTATGTGGAAGGTGATTGTACATTTTCAAGTCGTTATAAGTGATCTGCAAGGCCGAAGTAGCTTAACCATACCCTTTCGACGAGTATTGTAACATTGTATTCATTCCATGAATCAAACACACCGATTTCTAAATGAACAGGGATACTACTGTCGATATATTATGCACTTTTAAAAATTCTTACAAGAGGTTCTAGAATCCACTTTACTGATATAATGTAGGGCCCATTTTATTTATTATTCGTTATTACAAGTTACCCAGAATGCTATTCCATATCTCAAATGGGCTTCGATCAGAGCATAACAGGTAATCATAGTAGCACAATAACCCAACTTGTTGGAAATTGATCTGCTAGCATAGCGTCCTGATGCTAGTTTATTGCATAAATGTGAGACGTGCATATCGAATTTCATTGTTATATCTACAAATAACCTAAAAGAAACGTTTTCCGATCGTCCAGGACAAGGACTTTACAACGGTAGACAAAAGAGTCTAAATTATTTGATGAATACCGCAATAAAATTGTTATTCAGTTGATTCATCCCTACGGTTTTTCATGTATTACGTATCAAGATACGGTTGATGAATTTGATATACATTTAGTATGCATGAATTATCTGTGCAATATAGCGAGTGTTGAGTTGATTGATTGTCAGTTTGTTGATGCTAATATGAGACTGGTGCCCATATATATATCTTGGAAGTTTTTTACTTTGGATATTGGTTTGTTGTTTGATTCAATGTTGGTTTGCTCAGTAGATTGTTCAATCAATAATTAGCTTTAGAATATTGTAATTGTTTTTGATTTTCGATAGACAGGTAATTATTTTATATCAACAACAGTTGATATAAAATCGAAATAATCCGAATACGGTACACAATATCGAGTTTTACCAAGACTTTTGACTTGACTTGACTTTTTACTGAGCAAACCCAACTTATTTTGCAGTGCTTTACGTATCCTAGTAACGGGTCTACCTTTTTTTCAAAACACCCTTCATAATCGTATATTTTGTTGATGTTTGTTGTGTCCTTACAACAAATTTTATTTCGAAAGTTTTTTCAGTATATAATATCATATCTTTGTTCTTGATAAATATCGTTATCAATACTATCAGTTGAATGTTCCCAGTATGCACTTTGGATGTCGACCATTGACCTTGAGTAATTAGTTTGTATTATGTCGTTTTGCAGTGAGTATTTGTATGATGCCTATGCCGATCGCGGGGATAACATTCCCCTCAACAGGTAAGTCTGCTATTTTTGTGCATGGTGGCAGCACAAGCGTAGTTTTCGTTTATCTAGAATATGAAATAATGCCGAAATACCAGGCCGAGAAAAATAAAATCGGAATCACCATCGACTGTTTCGCTCATTAGACTACGGCTCATGATTTTTAGACGTTTTTTGGACAGTCTTTTTGGTTTGACTTGGAAATTGATTTATAGAATTAAATATACATAAGCCTACTCCATGATACTTGTAGTGGATATTCATGATTGTTTTATTTGTATATGTTCAGTTTTTGTCAAATGCAATCAAGACATTTGTGAATACTCTACCATTTAATATTTCTTCATTATATTCTTGCTATTAAACTGATGTAGTCATTGCACAATCGTATTTTTATGCGATAGATTATAAATTAGATAAATTATAAATTAATAAAGGAAGTGTTCTTCAGTCTAGAATCGATATTTATTGTTTCGTTTACATTTCATAGGTAACATATTCTTTTCCTATTTCATCATCGTCTTTACTCTTTTGTAATTGTACTCATTGTACAATCGTACCATAAATTATCAATCTTGTCGCTATCAAGGATAGTTTCGATTTCGAGGAGATCCCGAAAGATGTATCTTTCGAACCGAAAACTTCGACAGATTCTGAAAAGAAATTCAAAAAAGTTGTCAACTTCAACGGGTTTGAATGTTTTTTGGAATGAATTAGCTGAAATGTAAATGAGTTTGTTTACATTTTATGTCGCTTCTATATTATGTTTGCATTTTGTGCATGTATTCGAGTAGTTGCACGAAAACACATTTTCTTTGTATTCAAGCAACAAACCTTTCAGTCAGTCGTTACGATCAGTGTTAGATAGATTCGGTGATTGGAAAATGTGAATGTATCGATTTTTTGCAGCAGAGCAGGAAAACGAGGTGGAAAAAAGAAGAAAGGAAAAAAGTCCGATGATAGAACCCAGAATATGCGGGGAGAAGTTGTTGCACGTGAATATACAGCTGCATCTCATCCTTCGGACTCTAGATATGCGGACATGGCTCCCAAGTAAGTTCATCGTACTTTACAGGTGTATTATACCTTCACGACCTTTTTGACTTGATTGAAATTTGAATACGAAACCTTCAATTCCTTCATTCCAAAGTGAAGCACACAGCATATCTTGAGTTTTCCAATAAATCTTGGGGTTTTCATGAATTCTTAGTCGGTTCTAGAAAATTTAAATTGAAAATACACTTCATCGTTTTATTTTGCGATTTCATTAGTTGTCTCACTCAAATTGTCTATGCGGTTATGCCACAATAATCTTTCATCAATATAAAGACCTGAGAATTCTATAACATCTGTGTATTTGATGAGTTTATTGTTGAACGATAGTGTTCTATTTGATGAACACCTATTGAAAATAATGTATTTAATAAATGTTATGATTAACAGCATCAAAGGCTTTGTCCAGATCCAATGACATTAGCCACATTGAAAATTCTCATCGATTCTTAATTGGATATCTGACATGACATCCATAACGGCTACAAAAATGAAAACCATTTGGACCACTCTAAAGTAAATCGCCATTTTCTAGAAAATCAAGTAGACGATAATTTATGATTCTTTCTTTAACTTTTGAAAGAACTGGGAGAACAGAAATGGGTTTATCCAAATCATCTTTCTTGCCGGTCTTGTATATTGGCAATTTCCTTTTTTCCTGGAATGATTCCAGTTTTTAAAGGTATGGAGCTAGCTTATGAACTTGTAGCCAAGATGATATTTTATCTAGGTCAATTTTCATGCCGATAATGATACAATTTTTAGAGACATAGATCGATGCCAATCAATTCACTTTTTCATATAATTCCAAAATTGATTGAGTTCATATATATTGAAAGTGAAGTTGGTCCCAAGACTGATCCTTGCGGTACACCACGCGTGATATCTATCAAGGAGCTGCGAGTATTATTGATCTCAACATAGTGCTTCCTATTCGTTAGTTAACTTTTGAACCGGTCATGGATTTTTGTAATGTAATATTGCATGTAAGACGCACACATGAGTTTTGTATTTTTTGGATTCGCAATGAGGTTGAGTGGTCGAGAAATGGCCATAGACGATATCGCTAAAGTTATCACAAGTCATTTGGAAAAGTAGCTCATACGCGCATGTGGTATGTGTATGGCATAGATTTTCTAATATTTTTAGTGACCCGAATCTTTCGGTATGGTTTCGTACATTTTTATTTCATTATATTTTGTTTGCACTGTTCCAGGTTTGACCCTAATGATCATTTCCAGTCAACACATGTTTGACGAAAGCTTTGCTAGAGGTTGCTAATAAGCATTGTTTATAACTGTGTTCCGTGTATGTCTAAATGCCATTAATATCATCGAACAATGAGAGGAATCATAACTTGAATTCAATGATTAAAATGCCAATCTCATGTCCATATCAATTTGAAACATCAATTGCATTTGTTGACTATACAATTTACCAGTGGTTCATCATTCTGTGTCTAGTATTGGTGAAGATGACCAGTTTCCAACAGTATGACCATTCGGCCTGATTACCTCTTAGTTATCTACAGTTTGTCCACTTATCACCCCTGTAACATAGTTATTGTTCTATCGAAAAAAGTTTCTTGTGGGGTAGGTATTTAAAATGCTCACCCGACAAGTGGGTGATTTTATTTTTGGGGTGTAATCGTGGCCAACTACGACCACTTTAATGAGCTCCAATTTGGAAATGTAACAGAGATTTTATCTCACAAAAAAATGACGGATTCTCGGATCGTTCCTGATGATAAACATCTGTACAGATATGTTTTAAGTGATCCTGTTTGAGAATCCGTTATTGATTATTGTGAATGAAATCCCCGATTGCACATTTTGAATCTCGGGGCCATAAAAAAATCGTAGTTGGCCACGATTTTACCCCAAAGATTAAATTACCACCCTCTTGCTGGATGAGCATTTCGAATACTTACCCAACGAACGAGATTTTTTCAAAATTCATCCTATTTACTATCTATCTCATTGACACAGTGATTTTACAGTCATCATCAAATTGTACTGTGATGAACGTTTTTACAGGGTGTTCTCTAAACATTGGTAGAAATTCGTGGGGAGATTCCTGGGGTATTTTCCAATTATGCTGTATTATTGATAAGTTGCTATATGAATATAAATATATCAAAATATAAAGAATATTTCGAAAACCGTTCACACAAACATTTCATTCAGAATTTGGGCCCAGAATGTTGAGATTTCAATCATGGGCCGTACCATATTGGAGGGGTAAGCTTCCCTTAGAAAGCATTTTTCGACAAATATCCATAATAACTTTTTTTCATTAGGAATCACCCCACGATTTTTTCCACCAACGTTTAGGAAACACCCTGTATAATAACTTTTACGTGACTACTGCTTGGTGTCTTTCATATCAGCTATTCGTTCGAGTGTTCGTTCAAACATTTCGGAGTGATTGTCGATGTCCTGCACATTGTATTTGTTTTTTTCTGCCTTGCTCAAAGGATTCATTAAATTGCTCTCAGGAACTGGGAAGAATTTCCGAATGGAGGCCCTCCTCAGTACCAGAGGGCGCCCACAGAATACGAGAGACCTCCACCCTACTACTATCCTGGAACAGAGTGAGTACTTTCTCAGAAAACTATAATCAATTCATTCAGATCATTCAATAGTGGTGGGTAGAAATACAGGAATTTGACAATATAAAATATATTCTGAAATGTATACATGAAGAAAGTGTGCTTTCAGATAAGCATTCTGGCACAAAATCAATTTCGTACGCGTTCAATTTTTTTCCGGGTAGTTTGGCAGAGCTTTTATATAAGCTATCCTCATTGGTTTATCACAAAAAGGAGCTTCCGAATATTCATACAAGAAAGTAATTTGTAATTTGTAATTTGAATTCGAAAATAAAGCATGTGAGTCAACTTTCAGAACGAATGATACCGTTGCATGATGTTTACATATGGGAACATCATTACAAAGGTGGTTTCAGTTGGAAATTCGATTGTAGCAACTCGAAATTCGACTAAACCCATGTTTATGAATTGTTTTATGTTCACTGAAGAAACTCTGCGATGATGATTCATTTTGATTGATCATTTTGTGATTTTCAGTGACCAGTAGTAAGATACAGCTGGAGTGGAAAAAAAAATCAACAGAGACATGTTGATAATGCATAGACTGAATTTGATCTGGATTTGTATCATCACCACTGCACCGAACGGAATCTTGCAATTTGTGAGCACAAAACTATGAATCGGTGAATGTTTTTTTTTATTTTATATCCTACTCAAGGTAACCATTCACAGTTCGCCTGAGTCGAGAAAAAAATCGCTTTTGCTCAAACCTAGCAAAAAATCAAACAAAAAATGAAACGTAATGACATAGATTGGAATCGTTTCTGAGGTAATTCCAGACATTTGTAAAAAAAAAAACTCGATCGCCTATTCTTTTTTTGATTTAGAGTTTCCATTCTTTTTGATTGATAGATGATTTATTATAACTAATACAGCTCCACTTGACGGAATGCCATACTAATATAAATCCCTGTTATCTTTGCATTTCTGATAATAGTCTCAATCTCTCTATCGAACAATTTGCTGCGTTTCTCACTTGTTTCCAAATTTTATTTCTAGTATATTCTCGACATTAGGCATGATGACAGATTTCGAATAACTATCCTAAAATGTATAATATCCTCCAAAATAATAATATATTTCTGAAGATAATGAAGGTTCAGTAGGAAAACATTACCTCAAGTTTCATCAAGTAAATACATAATTTCATTGATTTTCAATTACTGCCATCACGCATGTCATCCAGATTTACCTCAGAGAAGGTTGTATTCTATATTCGATGTTCACAAGGTATGAAATGAAATAGTAATTGTGATATTTTTAAATTCTACAAATAATTGTGTAGTTTTAATCGTATATTAGTTTGAATGGAAGCTAGCTTTCGAACAAACACTTCTGACATTGCTAGTCATTGATCAAATAGTATATTTCGTGCAATCACTTTTGAGATTATATCATCATAAAATTGAACTGAAATCCTACTCGGCTACTAGATTGTTGTCATAAAGACGTTCTAGTTGAGATTTATAAAAAGGATTCTTGTAATTTGAAGTGGATGGATCGTGAATCTGGATTTGAAGTATGTTCATAAGAATTGATGACTTTCTTTTGGAAATCCTGTATACATCCTGGTATACAAGAATCCACATCGATTTCCCATGTATTTCTTTTGTTGAAGAAATTCTGATTGAATTAGATATTTCTGTTTGTTTATTCCGTTTGGGCATTTGTTTCATTATTATAATGTTTTATGAAAATTGACTATTTCCTGAGAACTTGCCCTGCTCAGTAGAACATTAGTTGAGTAATTGTAATCAACATATTTGAGACTTTCAGTAAGTGATCCAAGTTATGTTTCATTATCATGTTTCAAAATGCATGGTTTAGCTGATAGGTAATTTTCATATAGTTATTAATTATTCAAATATTAATGTAAAATTACATTTTTAGAGTTGGTATACATTTCGATTCTCGCTGGCGTGATAACGTTGTGATTAGTTCCTCCATTATCTAGGGCGTTTCATAAATATTGTAAAAAAATCCAATATGAAATTCCTTGCTACAAGATATTATAGTTCTAATAAACTTTTTTCGAAAGATTCGTAGTTTTTAGTAGTAGTAGAAAGAATACTCAATGCTGATGCTATTAGAATTCATTTAAGTTTTGAATACATTCATGAAGGTATACAAAAATTGTTGAATGTCTGTTTCTTTGTTTGAAAAACTTGGATACCCTGTATCTCGAAAACTACGGGTCTTTGGAAAAAGTTTTTGAGAACTATTTTGTTATTTTCCAGCAAGACATCTAGCCTTAGATTTTTTTTCAATATTAATGAGACCCTCACATATTCTTTTGGGCTCATCACCTTCCTGTTATGATGGCTGTAAAAACTTCAAGATGTGTTATTCTTTCAGTGCATTATTCGTTTTCACACCAGTGAGTATTTGGTAGGTATATAATTGGACACAATAGTGTATCAATTTTCCTATACCACCCCCTTTTACAGACATAAAGTCTAATTCTAGATGTAAACATTTCTGTGTTCAAATATAATTTGTGCTCAATTTTTGATATGATCAATTGACGCCAAATTTTGCCATAATATCTACTATATTTCATGTATTTAATATCACTGGTGGAATTCATTCCGATTGTTTTTAATAAAATTCTGGATATACTCTAACGGTGGTTTCAATTCAATTTCCCCTTTTTTATCAATAGAAGCTTTTCAATTTAGATATCTAAGACTAGGGTCTTATATCTTCGAACTCAGGGATGTTTAGATGTCATGAATTCCTTAGAAAGATGCGCAGGCCAATGCAAGAAGTGAAAACTATGAAAGAAATAGCACAGTTGGGTTATCTTCCGCTAAATTTATGGCTTTCAGAACAAACTGGCACGTTTTTCACACATTTCTTTCGAAATGTTCATCGATAACCGACGTTTCTTTATGTTTTTTTATTTGCCAATTTGAAAATTTGCATTGTATGATCTGCCTTTCTTGTTTTCGAGTTTTCGTTGTTACGTTATATTTAATTTGTTCACTTATCTGGTCTCCGAAAGTGAATTTACCTAACGTAAATAT
The DNA here is from genome assembly GCA_963576655.1 of Gastrophysa polygoni. Lineage (NCBI taxonomy): Eukaryota > Metazoa > Arthropoda > Insecta > Coleoptera > Chrysomelidae > Gastrophysa > Gastrophysa polygoni. The sequence continues at coordinate 303,459 of OY755083.1, forward strand.
GATATAATCATCAGAAACGAGTGTATTCATACTGTCTGTAAAGTATTCGAGGAGATGATATATTCATTTTCTTAGTGTTTGTGGAATTTTCTCTCCACGTTTCTAAAAAATAAAAATAGGAATTTGAAGGTTGAATTCGAAGCTCAGTGACGTTTCAGGGCTGATCACAAATCTGTCCTCACTACAAATATGATGATTTGATTATTATAATTCCTTTTTTTTACTTCTTAGAAGCGAATTAGAGAAAATCCCACAAAAACTAGAAAAAATGAGTCCATTGATATTTGTTAATAATAATCCTTTTTTCTTAGGTTCATTTTATTTTCGCAGTTGAAACTATCCTATGTATTATTACATTATCATTACAGGTGGACAATTGTTAGGTATTGTATTGTGTTTGGTGATATGTATACTTTCGTATTTTCGTAGTGTAAATCTTTACATGTCATATTAACTTTACATTATTATTTCTGCTTGTGATATATTCATGTGATATCAACGAATGAACAGTTGGGGGTGATCTTTCTGGGACAGTTTGACATTACCTCATGATGACATACATTATTTGATGCCCTAAAGTTCGTATAACTAACATTTTTGAAGTTCGTATCATTTTCATCATCATCTTATATAAATAATACTTTTATTTTACAGCATCGAGCTGGAATCCTATTACAATCTTTTGTTATATACGACAATCATTCGAGGGTGCCTTTACAACCCAATTGATAGATATCGGACATTTGAATTGCACCAATTTCTTCTCCCTAACTTCATACATTGCAAGATTCTTGAGATTTGGAAGCTTTCTTCAAAAAACCGTCCAATTCGTCGAAATTGTAAAACACTACGAAACCTTTAGGTGAAAGTCCTTCGAAGACCGAATATACCGACGGTTTGAGGTTGAAAAAGAACAACAGTTGATCTCTGGAGGTGAAATCTTCGGTGAGCATTTCTATCACAGTGGCAGCAGTATAATCGGCTCCATAAATATGCGAGCAATCGATCACAACGGGTATTCCTTGCCGTTTGCTGTGTTTCAACACCAGATTCCTGACGTAGTCCACCGACGGAAAAATCAAACAGCGATCTGGTGTCAGCATCAGGTATTCTACACCATGTGGAGTCTGGAAACGGATCATGAATTAGATATCGAAACGATGTACAGAACACTGGTGGAGCTATTCTGCCTATTTTCCTATCTAATTTCTTCAACCAGAACTCTGAGACGTACACCTAACTTGATATTATTTTATTCGTTATAGCGGAAAATCACTCAAATGTTAGTTGTTAGATGGCGACACAAAAATGAAAACAAAATCAGTATTATTGACAATTGCACAATCAGATTTGTAAAAATGTCGATTCAGAAGTAGTAATTCAGGTTACTTCTCAATTTTAGATCGAACTACATAATTACAACCTCAAAACGACAACTATTTGCGTACAGAAATCTGTAAAAATGTCACCATCTTCTGGGGAAAATCACTCAAATGTCAGTTGTTAGATGGCGACACAAAAATGAAAACAAAATCAGTATTATTGAGAATTGCACAATCTGTGTTATAAAAATGTTGATTCAGAAGTAGTAATTCAGGTTACTCCTCAATTTTAGATCGAACTACATGATTACAACCTCAAAACGACAACTATTTGCGTACAGAAATCTGTAAAAATGTCACCATCTTCTGGGGAAAATCACTCAAATGTCAGTTGTTAGATGGCGACACAAGAATGAAAACAAAATCAGTATTATTGAGAATTGCACAATCAGTGTTATGAAAATGTTGATTCAGAAGTAGTAATTCAGGTTACTTCTCAATTTTAGATCGAACTACATGATTACAACCTCAAAACGACAACTATTTGCGTACAGAAATCTGTAAAAATGTCACCATCTTCTGGGGAAAATCACTCAAATGTCAGTTGTTAGATGGCGACACAAAAATGAAAACAAAATCAGTATTATTGAGAATTGCACAATCTGTGTTATGAAAATGTTGATTCAGAAGTAGTAATTCAGGTTACTCCTCAATTTTAGATCGAACTACATGATTACAACCTCAAAACGACAACTATTTGCGTACAGAAATCTGTAAAAATGTCACCATCTTCTGGGGAGTTTCATAACTAATTAAAGCAAAAAATGGCGTTAGCGTTATTAACGAAACAAAACACCATCAGTGACTGCACCAGTGTTTTGTACATCAATGGTATCGAATAATCAAACGCTCATATTTTCGCTCGTCAATGACGTATACATACAGGGTGGTCCAGGACGGTATTGTTAGTCTTTCAGTGATAACTTCACAGTTTCACATAAACTTTCTACTTACTTTTAGATTCTCGATACTCAGCTTAGGCCTCGCAGCATGGTAGAGTATGAAAAGAAGATTTATTCCGATGCCTACTAGGATTCCTATTTCCAATCTCAGTATGAGACAAGCAACAAATGTTGCGCAGAATACGACAAAACAGCTTTCTGGAATGATTTAGAAAAAAATTATCACAAATAGTTGATAGGTATGTATAAACTGATTGACTTTGGAGTTGCACAATTATAATCACCGAGACGAATGAATATAATGAGTTCTAATGAAAGTGATGATAGGATTATTTTTTCAGATTTTATGAATGTTTTTCTTTTAAAAATGAAAATAGAAATGATGATTATCATCTCGATATATTTGTAGTGAGGAGAGATTTGCGATCTGCCCCAAAATGTCATCGCGCTTGAAATTCAACCTTCAGATACTTGAGAGAGAAATTTCTTGATAATTTTGATAATAGTCAGTGACACCTGTGGAAGAAACACTACTACAAAAAGGGACCTACTAAAAATTGAAAAATTCCTAGAGGAATTGAGGCTTGAGGAATTGCTATTAACGAGCGAAAAAAAAATGGGGCACAATAGATCTAATCAGGTCACCATCTAGTTTACATAACCTAATTTCACCACAATATAACTAGCCCTTATTTATTCTTTACGGTTTGCGAGATTTCACTCACTCTCAGATACTTCTGGAATTTGGACCAGCTCAACCTCTTTTTCAAAAGATGTCATTATGATAATTCATCTAAATATTGCGATATATTCTTGTGAATTGAAAAAAAAAATACATTTATAGTAGAAAAAAGTGATTTTGAAAGCTTTTTGTGAAATCAATAGCAGATACAATCATTGTCTTCTAGATGATCCAAGAAGTATGTAGGTGGTATTCAATGGGATGCACATCCTTTTCCTGAGATGTTTTTCATTGCTATACAGTGCATTATGATGTGAATGTCCTCTATAATTTTCTCATTTTATCAGAGATGCGCAAAAGTACAGAAAATTTTAGGAAAATCTCGAATTTCACATCCTGTATTAGATAAGGCGAGAATTACAAAACCGTTTCGAGATGTTGCCTCAAAGAATCAAAGTGATTCACAAAAAAATACAAAAATTTCCTGAGGAAGATGAGACCATCCCTGAGTTTCTCTTTTTTGTATAGTACTCTCTTTGAACACTTGGCATACCATCAATTGGTAAATATCGATTAGTTTTGACTAATGCACATCTTCAGCAGAAAGAACGCTTCAATTTTAGTGAAAGATTTATGGCAACTCGAAAATAATCGAAATAATTCTTGGTCCACTCGATTTTTCCAGCACTTTAGTAAAGAATCGTGACAGAATGCGAGTGCAACTCACTTTTCGATCTCCACATCGGCAAAACGACCTTGGTTTCGACCATGAAGACGACAGCAGCGATGATGACGGCCCCCAGAACGGCATTCGGGATGTAGTAGAAATAGGGAGTGAAAAACACGAGGGACGCGATAACCAACACGCCGGTGTAGAAACCGCCTAGAGGGGTTCGCACGCCGCTGGCATTGTTCACGGCGCTTCTGGCGAGGGCGCCCGTTCCGGGATACCCTCGCACGAAGGAGTTGCCGATGTTGCACAAGCCGAGAGCGATCAGCTCTTGGGTGGCGTCCACTGGTTTGCCGTTCGCTGAAAACCGCCGAAGGGATCAGACGAGAGCATTCTACTTGACAACCATCTAATGCCGCCACCCCATTTTCTCTGTACACCGAGTTGGGAGAAAGTATGGAACCGAGTAGATATCTTTTAAACGAAACGAACGATTATTTATGAAAATTCGCAGGAACAAAATGCATCTAATGTTAATTTTTTTTGTTAATAATATACTCCCGGTTTAACCGAAAATGCCATCAACTTCTTTAATTTAAATGGGACACCTTATATATTTTTACAGATTTTGAGAGAGCTTGCCATTTTGAATTCATACATACTGAGTTTAGTGTAAAAAAATGTTAAAACGAGGAATATAGCACTTTAATCAACCTCCTTTGAGTTTTCTGCATTAGAGCAAAAAACTATTTAGATGAACTAATTGATGTTCATTTTTCAGCTTCTAATGGGATTTTCTCTCCTCGTTTCTAAAAAATAGAGTAGAAGTTATTAAAAATTATTGCAATATATTTGTAGTAAGGACAGATTTAGGATCTGTCCCAAAATGTCACTGGGCTTGAAATTAAACCTTTAGATACCTAAAAGAGAAATTCTCTATTGGTCAGTGACACCTTGTTTTTGAAAAAATTTTTGGAAATACAAATATATTTAATAATAATAAAACCTCTACTTATCTTGGAGAGAAAATCCCATTAAAAGCTGAAAAATGAATGTACCACCTCCTCGAAGAACTTACAGACAGTATTTAACAAATAGGTATGGGCCTAACATTTGTGTTGAGAACGGGAGCAGATTCGTTCCCGAAACGTCCACCAAGATAAGTAGAGGTTTCATTATTATTAAATATATTTGTATTTCCAAATTTTTTCGAAAACAAGGTGTCACTGACCAATAGAGAATTTCTCTTTCAGGTATCTGAAGGTTTAATTTCAAGCGCAGTGACATTTTGGGACAGATCCTAAATCTGTCCTCACTACAAATATATTGCAATAATTCTTAATAACTTCTATTCTATTTTTTATAAACGAGGAGAGAAAATCCCATTAAAAGCTGAAAAATAAATGTACCACCTCCTCGAAGAACTTACAGACAGTATTTAATTGATGTTTGTATGCATAGTGATAAATAAAGGTACAATCTACAAATTGTACAATTTAGAATGATTCAATTAAGTGAAAAAGAGCGTATTGAAATCTTGATGATGATCGGTTATGGTGATTGTAAAATTTATTTCCTTTAATTAGAATTTGACACTTGGAGAACAAAAGAGTACTCGTTTATTTATTACTATACATGCAACATCTAAATAGTTTTTTGCTCTAATGCAAAAAACTCAAAGGAGGTTGATTAAAGTGCTATATTCCTCGTTTTTACAATTTTTTCACACCAAACTCAGTATGTATGTATTCAAAATAACAAGCTCTTTCAAAATCTGTAAAAATATATAAGGTGTCCCATTCAAATTAAAGAAGTTGATGGCATTTCCGGTTGAACCGGAAGTATATTAGTAACAAAAAAAAGTATACAAGGGGTGCAACCAAGTTAGCTTTTCCACAGGCTTCTTTACATATTGGTTAGAATTCAATGCGTTGAATATATACCGACTCTATAATTAATGCTGAATATAAACAATGCGAAATACATGGTCATTGTAGTGTAGTAATTAGTTATCCAAATATGAACTTTCCGCAATTATCATTAGTATGAATTGTCAATTAGAGAGATAAGAGATGTGCTCACTCGATGAGGTATCTTGGTTGAGGCTAGGTTGGTAAAATGAAGGTTAGAGAATGAGAGTGAGGCTAGAAGTAGTACGCCATTAATGTTATTAGCCAACACTGGACAACATATGGTTACACAATTTATATAATATATAATATTTTGATTAAAGAACAGTCTGGATTTAGGCAATCCCATTCATGTGAAACTGCACTGCAATTTCTAATCTCTTCATGGAAAGTTGACCTATCTAAAAAACGTATTATAGGTATTGTTTTTTTGGATTTCAAAAGAGCATTTGAGACGGTCAACATTGAGTTACTTCTAAGGAAATTAAATAAGTATGGACTAGATCATAATGTATTAAAATGGTTCACTAATTACCTCACATATCGGAAGCAGTTAGTTAAATATAGTCAAGTGACATCCAGTACTTCAAATATAATTTCAGGAGTTCCTCAAGGGTCAGTATTGGGTCCACTGCTTTTCTTGCTGTACATAAATGACATTGTGGTGCATGTTAAAAGGTGTAAGATAAAACTGTTTGCCGACGACACAATGTTGTATTGTTCTGGGTCACCTAATGAAATCTCTGAATGTTTGAATGAGGATCTATCAAATATAAACTAGTGGTTATGTGACAACGGCCTCAAGTTGAATGTTAATAAAACAAAATGCATGTTAATAGGTAGCAAATATCGTTTAAGACAACTGCAAGATGAACAGCTGTCATTGAATATTCATATTAATAATGTCATCATTGAGAGGGTTGCAACTTTCAAATATTTGGGAGTGGTAATAGATCAAGAATTGAACCTTAATGCGCACTGCAGTTACATTCAGAAGAAAATAGCCACGAAAATTCATCTTTTATATAGATTGAAAAATAAAATAAGTAAATATGCAAAATTAACAATATATAAATCAATAATAGCACCCCACTTTGACTTTTGCAGTACATTGCTCTATTTTGTAAGCAATGAAAATCTTAACAGACTACAGAAGCTTCAAAACAGATCTATGAGGGCAATACTAAGTTGTGATAAGCGCACATCTGTGAAATACATGTTGGAAACACTGTCTCTTATGTCTGCTAAACAAAGGATGACACTGAATATGTTATTATTTATATTTAAAATTAAGCACAATATGTTGCCAAATTATTTGAGTGATCAGTTAACCTACACAAGTAGTATTCATACACACTCCACTAGAAATAGAATGGGAAATTTTTATATCAACAGAGAGCATATAGGTTGTGACTCTTTGTATAGTTCTGGTCTGATTGCATTCAATAATTTGCCTAGTCATATAAAAAGCTGTGATTCATTAAATTCATTCAAAAGAAAATGTATTGAATATATTTCTAGTGATAGTCATCAATAATTTGTCTTGATTTCTTGTTTCTTGTTTTTACAATGTGACTCTTGTCTCTATTTTTATATTTTTTGTTTTTTAAGAGACTGACTGTACTATGAAGAGCCTTATGTGCTAATAAAGAGTGATATATAATAATAACGAATGATTTGTAGTTGCGTTTCATTGACTAGATTTTTTTTCTTACCGAAAGCCTTGCAAATCGCTATATCCTCCAAAAGACCGACTAGCGGTACTATGATGATCCCACTTCCCAAATTGGAAACCATATCTAGAAAAGAGAAGGAGCTGACGGTCCCATTATCATTTCTTTCGAAACCGAATGGCGGCACTTTGAAATCAGGCAATCCTTTGGGAACGTTTCCGATGACTCTGAATGGCGGTTGGCCCTCTGAGCAATAAACGTATCCTATGAAGCCGCATATCAGTACTAGGATGGCGTTTCGTCCAGTTCCGATGAACCATGTGAATTTATTGAAAACTACTTGATAGAGCTGTGGCTTTGCTCCGTCTCGAACCTTCAACTTTGTCGAACCGATCACCTTTTGGAAAAGAAACAGTTATTTTCATTTCGCGAAATCGCACTTTTGTTATCAAATATATTCAACTATCCTCCTGATTGGTGTATGACACCCAATATATGATGATAAATTTATTAGTGATAAATTAACTCCTGTATAAAATGTGTCATATAAAGACGACTGTTCTGTCATTTTGACAGCTATAAAAAAGGTGCATCGTTTTTTGTCACCGATAAAAACGCCCGTTCCTCTTAAGCGTCCACATCTAGTATGCTTACGTCACTTTAATGTCTGCCCTGTCAGTTATTTGAGCATTGTTGATAATTGATACTAAACCATTACAACATGAGTCGGTAATTTATCTTGCCAAAAAACACTCGAGCTTTTCTTTTAAGGATAAATTTCTTTTCAACTCAAAATTTTTCCGAAAAACTGACATTTGACAAAATCACTCGACCTTCGGTCTCGCGATTTTGTCATGTCAGTTTTTCTCGTAGAATTACTGATTGGCAAAATTATTTCGTTACAAAAAGAAATTTATCCGATGAAAAAAAAGCTCTTGTGTTTCTACTGTTGAGAAAATTTTGACATTCTTTGTCTCTCAAATGACAGATTTTGAAAAACTATCCCATGATGTTCGGTAACGTATATTATTCACAATGAATAATATATTACTGCAGATAATGAGTACGAGTATGTAAAAAAAAAATTTTAGTCTTCTGATTTGAAATTCGTCTCCGTTCCACGAAATGAAACAGTACGAGATAAGTGACTTAGACTTGCGGGGCGAGATAGTGCCTAGTACTCACCTTTATTTCTGTAATGATATTTTCGACGTGAGTATTCAATTTACTTTATAGATCCTGAAATAGTATGTATCTTGTTTGAGACCTAAATTCAAAATGAAAAAAATCTTTTTTGTGGTTAGGTTCCACCTTGTACCACTGTTGTCCTGATAGGTATTTTATTAGAATTAGAACTCGGTTGTATATTATCATAATATTAATGTAATATGGAAGTTTTGAAATTTTCGAATTCTGCTGAAGAAAAGTCGTTGTCTGACAATATTTACTCTCTTCCCAGCATCGATCAATCGTCCATTCAGAATTAGACAACAATCTAGCAGCATTTCTAGCATATTTCTCGACCCATGGCTATATACAAAAGCTCACCCTCATGATCAACAACAGGAAAATGCATGAGATCCCCATGACAGCATCCCAGATTTTCGTGTTATGTATTTCGGATATTATGCTCTCCCACGAAGTTACGAAAGTGTCTCCATTCGTTTTGATTCCCAGAATATCCTTCACTTGAGAGGTGAGGATGATCAAAGCTATCGCCGATGTGAAACCCGATGATACCGGTCCGGAAACGAAGTCAATGATGAAGCCTACGAGAAAAGTGGAAAAGTCAAGCTCTTCCGAGACTGATGTTTGCTTGCTGTACATGGTGATTCGAAATTTAATGTGAATATTCCAAAGGCGTATTGTTGGGATCGAAATAAGACTTTTTCTTCAAATTAACAGGTGTCCTAAAATGCACCCCTTCCGAGCTACAGCCACTGTAACTCCGTCAACGCTCATTGATGCTTTCTGGTACATAAGAAAAACTCCTAGGATTTTAGAACGTGTTGGACGTTCTGTGCAAAGAAGAATGTGAAGTTGTATCGCAGCAAAGAGAGGAAATTTTCACTATTTGTTATGAGATTTTTAATTGTTTAATTAATGAATGTTTCGTTAGTATGATATTGCGAAAATATCCCCCTCTCATTCATTACGATTTTCTGGCAAACGGTTACTTGGTTATGAAAAAACTTCAAGAGACCGATTTTTTGGAGTTTTGCATGGCCCAGAAGATCATGCTTTACGAATTCAGAGTTTCTCTTTTGAAACATTAAATTTAGGCCAATAAAAGTATGGACCCCATCCAACTCCCCCAAAACTGGGTTCAAATAATCATTGAGGCAAAGAAGAAATAGAGGGCCTGAAAAAAACAGGGACATGGCAATTTTCAGAAAATTTGATCCGTGACAATTTTAGATAACCTTACAGTTGCTATAACTCGGAGGGGGTCCTTGAAATATTCACATCGAATTTTGAATCACCCTGTACAAAGTTTGAGATGAGCATTTACAAATGGATATATTATAGGTATACAGTTGCCCTGGCACTAAAACACAGGATCAGAAACTGTTTTCCTAAGAGCGTGCGCGAAATAGTACTTTTCCGCACTGAGTGACTATTTCATGCAATGTGAGAGTCCCTTGTTATTCTTTTTTTGCAGAGAAGCCGTTGCTATTATCTCTCTATAGTGTTTTCCTCTTCCACCTTCTTGATTTTTGAGTTTCAGCTTGGAACAAAAAAAAAAGAAAACTAGTATTTTTTGACTACTGTTGAATGATTACCTATAGTCATTATTGTTCTTTTGTCATTATTTGATAATTTTATTTTTCACTATCAATTTTTGTTGTTTTTAAATTTTCTGTTCTATACAGTACTTTCATTTATGATTGATTGAACATTGATTGATTGCCAGTTCAAACTGGCAATTAGCCTTAATTGCCAGTTCGAACTAGCAATTATGAAAAAAAAAATCATAATGTCCGTTCAGCGCTGAACGAACATAATGATATGTTTTTTATAATTGCCAGTTCAAACTGACAATTAGACCTGATTGTTAGTAATTACTGCTAATTGTCAGTTCAAACTGGCAATTATTAAAAAAAAATCATAATGTCCGATCAGCGCTGAACGAACATAATGATATGTTTTTTATAATTGCTAGTTCAAAGTGACAATTAGACCTAATTGTTAGTAATTACTGCTGATTGTCACTTCAAACTGGCAATTATGAAAAAAAATTCATAATGTCCGATCAGCGCTGAACAAACATGATGACATTTTTTTTATAATTGCCAGTTCAAACTGACAATTAGACCTAATTGTTAGTAATTATTGCTAATTGTCAGTTCAAACTGGCAATTATGAAAAAAAAATCATAATGTCCGATCATCGCTGAACAAACATGATGACATTTTTTTTATAATTGCCAGTTCAAACTGACAATTAGACCTAATTGTTAGTAATTATTGCTAATTGTCAGTTCAAACTGGCAATTATGAAAAAAAAATCATAATGTCCGATCAGCGCTGAACAAACATGATGACATTTTTTTTATAATTGCCAGTTCAAACTGACAATTAGACCTAATTGTTAGTAATTACTGCTAATTGTCAGTTCAAACTGGCAATTATGAAAAAAAAATCATAATGTCCGATCAGCGCTGAACAAACATGATGACTATTTTTTTTATAATTGCCAGTTCAAACTGACAATTAGACCTAATTGTTAGTAATTACTGCTAATTGTCAGTTCAAACTGGCAATTATGAAAAAAAATTCATAATGTCCGATCAGCGCTGAACGAACATGATGACTATTTTTCTTATAATTGCCTGTTCAAACTGACAATTAGACCTAATTGTTAGTAATTACTGCTAATTGTCAGTTCGAACTGGCAATTATAAAAAAAAATGTTTGTCGTACGCTCGCCTCTGCGAAACTCACCCAAGCCGAAGAATCCCATCAACAATTGGACGACTCCCGACAAGAAGGAGAGGAGGATGGCGTGTTCCGGCCCTCTTCCGTTGATGGCTTGCGCCGCCAGGAAGGCGTTGGTGGCAGAAGGGCCGAACGGCACGTCTTTGCAGCTGCCGAAGACGATGTAGATGAAGCAGCCCATGAACGAGCTGTACAGGCCGAACTCCGGAGGCAGGCCGATGATGCCGTGGTATGCCAGCGCCTGTCCGTGTTTATACAATCATACAATGTTTATACGAACGAAATGCATCTGATGTACTGTACATCTTTTTGTTAATGATATACTTCCTGTTTCACCGGAAATGCCATCAACTTCTTTAATTTAAATGGGACACCATATACAGGGTGTTCCGGTGATCATGTTACAAACTTCTAGGGTAGATAAAACACACGAAAATAAGAAAAAAAGTTCATGTGAACATGGGTCCGGAAACGCTTCTTCAGGGAGCTAGGGCCCTTCGAAGATGAAATATTTTGTATACGTTCCCTTTTACTTTTTATACCTCCAATTTCGAAAAGGCAATGAATTTCTCTAATCTAATTTATTTTCATCGAAGAAGAAGATTTGACTAACTAATAATGCTCACTATCTGTACTGAACCTCATTTTCATATTTCAACGTAATAATTGGTTTAAGACCAATAATTTATTATTGATTGGATTTAGCCATTTTCGGAGGAAACGGTGACAGATAGCGATTTTTACAAGAGTACCTCTTTTATGTAAAAGGCATTGGAGAATCATAATCAGATATAAAAATGGTAAGAAATTGAAGCCTAAGAGGAGTAGGTCAAATTTACCCAAATACCCCCCTGGTTTGTACGCCCCTGGTTGAAGGTGACAAAATCCGGAAGGCTCAAATTGATGAACCAACGAACTATATTCCATGTCCCGAAATTGGTTGCGATAGCTGCAGTAGTACCGAAGCTATAAAACGAAAAGTAGTTTTTGGAGGTCATCTTCGAAGGGCCCTAGCTCCCTGAAGAAGCGTTTCCGGACCCATGTTCACATGAAATTTTTTTCTTATTTTCGTGTGTTTCATCTACCCTGGAAGTTTGTAACATGATCACCGGAACACCCTGTATATAGTCTTACAGAATTCGAAAGAGCTTGTTATTTCGAATTCATACATACTGAGTTGAGTGTAAAAACAATTGTAAAAACGAGGAACAACTCACTGTTGGTTGTACAATAGGTGTACATTTCATTATTTTAGAATAATGAGAAACAAAATTACTTCGAATGTTCAAAATGCTCGCCGTTCACTTGCTGACAATATTAGTTCACATTCATCAATAATTGTCTCAATTCCTGTGAGTTTGTTGGTCGTATTACGTAAACACGTGATTTCAGATAACCCCAAGGAAAAAATGTAACGGGTTGAGATCCGGAGAACGAGCAGGCCACTCTATGAATCCTCTACGCCAATCCATCGATTTGGAAAATTCGCATTCAGAAAATCCCTAACCAGTCTATCATAGTGAAGAGGTGATCCATCTTGTTGAAACCAAACATTTTGTGGCAATTGCCCATTCTGTTGAAGTGCAGGAATAATGTCGTTATAAGGTACATCAAAATACTTGTTACCATGCAAGTTTCCGTCTATAAAAAATGGTCCTTCAATCCTATTTTCGACAATTCCTATCCAAACATTTAACTTCTGTGGATGCTCAACTCGAAGGAGGTTGATTAAAGTGCTATATTCCTCGTTCTTACAAATTCCCTTACACTAAACTCAGTGTGTATGAATTCGAAATAACGAGCTATTTCAAAATCTGTAAAAATATATAGGATGTCCCATTTAAATTGAAGAAGCTGTTGGCAATATCGTTCTTTCCGTTGAAAAGATATATACTTGGTTCCATACTCTATTCCAACCCTGTATATCACCTAACCAGTGTAGAAAATGACATATTTCGCACGATTCGTGTAGTCACGAGTGCATGAAACACACTTCACAATAAATTATGTACTATATTTTTCCTATGACTATAAATATTTGACTGATTATTTTCCTGAGTTTCACCCCCTAACCAATTTTATGGAAATAAATGTGTGCGCATATGAATTATTATACGTTCGGCAATCTTCGGATGTTTCAGTTATCATCCTTGGTAACCAACTTCACTCAACCAAGTCAACGACAACTGTGTTGATCGTCATTGTCATGAATGATGATGTTTCCTGAGTATTTTCATGAATTTGAAATGAATAATATAGTAATAGAGTGTGGATTCATAATATCCACAGGAAGATCAGGAAAGGGAGGAGGTGATGGTACCATAACCAGAGACATCTTGAAGAAGGAAGGTAGTGGAATCATTTATTATGCGAAAGGTTATGATGCAAAATCAAGATAAGTACCAGCTGTGATGATACCAGTACTGAAATTTCCAGATAATCAATGTAGGAAAAAATAATTGAGGAATTAGTCTCACCTCATTTTCCAGATCTGTTTGGTTTTCGAGAAAGAAAAGGTACAATCTTTCCACTAAAAATAATTACTACAGTCTGAATGAGGGTGATGTAGCAGAGGGTGTATTTTGCAAATTTTCAAAGGCATTTGGCTGGGTAGAACAGGAAATTCTTTTACTACGCCATAAAGGGAGCAGCTCCTGAGTGGTTTGAATCGTATATAAAAAAACAAGTTATTATGTACGATCAGAAAAGGATCAATGATTCAATCATTAAAAAAATATTTTAATGTCGAAGATATTATTCTCTATTGACAGCTTGTTTCAGTAAGTAATATAATATGACGAATGTAAATGAAGTGAGAGTTGTGACATTGGTGGAAAATAGTACCATCATGATATTTTGGAAAGTAGCAACTGGAAAAATAGTTACATGACTCGAGTATTGTAATTCTCCTGCAGGTTATAGTATGCCCTCTGTAAATTTGTTTCTTCTTTGGCCAAGGATATTTCTGTGAGCTAGACTAGGTTCTTACCTGCGGAATCAACGTTAATCCTACAGTTACTCCAGCGATAAAATCTCCTACGATACACGATGCATCGTATTTAGGTAACCAGTCGATTATCGGTATCCTCCTGTAGAGTAATTTCTTGGTGCAGGTACTCTTGATCTTCTTTTTGGCCCATGGTAGTATTTGCTTTATGGATTTGGTGGATGAAGCATCTTTGGAGCCATCAAGCACTGAAAACGAAAAGAAAATCAGTATTAACTAGAAACACTGATGACCTTCAAGTCATCGTGACAAGCAAACTGTGAATTCTGTTCCAATTGATCTCAATATTGAAAGCAAAATTGAGAATGAAACATACAGTACACTATCTGAATTCAAGTTCCTATTATATTAAAAGAAAATTAAAAATTTCACGAACTGTTCAGATACTAATAGTTACAAAAACAAGTTATCAAAGTGTAGGAAAAAAAATGACGAGAAGAGGATGCTTGACAATCAACTTTTCTGGCAAGGATTGGACTGCTTCATCTAATTCTTTGGAAGAAAATACTGGGAGTTATCACTCTCAAACGACTCATGTAGAGATGAATTCACAAATCTTAAAATTTTGAATTCTGTGTTTTATTTGCAATGGAAACTTTATAAGCGGAAGGGATCTGAGTGTGACATCAGGATATAAAAATCGAGAGGTCCATATGAGTCAAATCGATCTTATGATTATAACACTCGTTCCAATCAGTCAACCGAATGAATGAGTGCATTATCTATCATCAGATAATCAGTTTACAATGTAAAAATATGAAAAAGTGAAAATTGTATAAAACAACAAATTTCACACTATGTATAAAAAAAATAATAATATATCAAATGTAAAAATAAAATGATAATATTGAAAATAATCAATTAATATACCCACAGCAAGAGCCAACTATTATAAATTTATATAATAATGTTCAATTTTTCACATAATCCTTCTTTCAATTTGGTTTTAATCAATATAATGGAAGAAGATTCTTTGATTTCACGAGGAAGTAGATTGAATTCAACGAAACCTTTAAAAAAGACAGATTTCATCGAATTAGATTTAGAGGTTGGTTTAACATAAAAATTCATATTGCTTGCTCGTGTTGCTCGATCATGAATATTATTCACAGAAATCAATTGACACTGTAACAAATTGGGCAGTAAATTATTTATCATTTTGAAGATGAAAATCATTGATTGGATCTAATGATTTTGTTTCACATCTAACCAGTTTACGAACTCTAACATCGATTTTATACTCGTATATCTGTTGCAACCAAGATTAATACGCATTGCTTTATTTTGTAGAATTCGCAGTCTGTCATAATTGGATATGTTCGTATAAATTATAAAAGTGCAATAATTGAAATGAGGCAATATTATAGTATTTTCCGACCATACTGAGATAATGACGGATCTATATATACGTCTCATAAATCCAATTACTTTACCGATTTTTTTTTGAAATATAGTCTATATGTTTATCAAATTTTATTTGGGTATCAATTACGATTCCCAAATATTCCATTTCATGAACCATCTCTATTCGTTGATCGTTTTGTTTTGATATCTAAGTCCATAATCAGACACTTTTGATACAGAAAATTATTGCCAATGAACATTCGAACAATGAGCATGAAAATTTGAGTTGTGAAAAATTTATGTTCCATATACAACATTGATCATTGGGCTAAGTTCACTTTATTTCATTCGTATTCAGACATGATGCATCACCTTTATAATTAAGATGAGCCATAATTGTTAGGGATAAAGCAGGCCCTGTTCGAATACGTCAGAATGACGCTCGTTGCCGTCAAATTGATCTCTGGATTATCCCAACCCAAGCAGGCGTAGCCGTTGATTGATATATTGGACTGATATATCAGTTGTCGTAAGAAAATACATTTCCCATTCGAGAAGCCTAATATATCAATCAATCAACGGTTATTGGTGACAGGAAGAATTTGATTCATTATTTTATCGAGTTGTTTTCATGTCTGTATATGTTTGTCTGTAACTTTCCGATGTGCGAGAGCTTTGAAATTTCAAACATAGCTGAGAATTGGATGACAACTAGAAAAATAAATATTTTACGATACACGAATAGATATTGCATGCACAGTCCAATTAGTGGCGCCGAGTTCAAATATCCTCGTTGCTATCGAATTAAGAAGAAAATTGCAAAATACCTACATAATTATATGCCTATACCGCCGGATATCCTTTGGACATCCAAATCATGTCCAATTCATGTTGGAATATCTATTAGATTTTTTTTTTTTTTTTTTTTTTTTATCTGTGGACAACACGAAAGGGAAACCTATGATGTTCGAGGAACATCGTGTTAGCCAGCGGTGGAATTTTGGGAAAGAAGGAAGGTGTTGGAATTTTTCTTGAATGTTTGGAGGTTGTAAGCATCAGGAAAGACTTCACTAGGCAAAGAATTCCACAACTTTGCCGTTCTATTGATGAATGATGCTTGGTATAGCGATGTTCGACAGGTCTCGAGTCTGACAGTGTAGGGGTGACCAGCTTGAGCTCGTCTGGTTTGTCTACTAGGAATCGCGCGTGGTGGCATAATAGATGATATTTCCGTTGAGCACCGACCGTGAAAGTATCTATAAAAAAGGCAGAGATCGCCGACCTTTCTACGATGATCTAGAGAGGTCAATGATTTGGTGAGTGTTGTGTCATCGACTAGGCGAATAGCTCTCTTCTGAATTGAATCTAAGAGCTTAAGCGTATGTTTGGGGGCTGAGCTCCAAACATGTGAGCAGTACTCCAGGACAGGTCGAATTTGTGCTTTGTAGATCATAAGCAGTTGCTGGGATGTGAAGTATCTCTTCGCACGGAAAAGAAAACCGAGTTTTTGTGAAGCAGTCTTCGCAATGGACCTCACATGATCGTCCCATGAGAGAGCACTGTTGGTGGTGACACCCAGCAAGGATATTGACGACCTCATAGGAACAGTGGTACCCGACATCATCAAATTGGGCATTGTGTGATCAGCCTTCTTGGTGAACATACAAGCTTGAGTTTTAGTTGCATTGAACTGTACTAGATTCTCAGATCCCCATTTCAGAATTCTTGTCAGATCCTCATTTAAAGCATCAACCTGTCTTCGCCTTGCACCTCTGGCCTCATTGGATGATATAGGGGCTCTAGAGGAAAAGGCGGAATGAAGTGTACTATCATCCGCAAAGCTATGAACTGGGCTGGAGGTCACATTCAACAAATCATTGATGTGGAGCAAAAACAAAGTTGGTGCCAAGACAGAGCCTTGTGGAACACCAGCATTGATCGTCATTGTATCAGACGAGACCCCGTCTACCACCACGTAGAGTGATCTATCTGCAAGAAAACTCGATAGTAAAAGACACAATTGGGGCGGCAATCCATATGACGGAAGTTTCGCTAGGAGGCCTTGGTGCCAAACTCGGTCAAATGCTTTGGAGATATCCAAGGCTACAGCCAGAGACTCCCCATGTTTCTCTATTGACACCTGCCACTTATGTGTCACATAGGCAAGCAGATCTCCAGTTGACCTCTGGTGACGAAAGCCATATTGCCGGTCGTTCACGATTCTTGAGCTCTCTAGATATCGGATGAGCTCGATGTTGATTGCTTTTTCCATTACTTTAGAGATCACAGATAGTAGTGCAATCGGTCTATAGTTGTTAGGGAGTGTTTTCTTGCCCTTCTTTGGAATCGGTTGGACCCTAGCTTTTTTCCAGTTAGAAGGAAATACGCCGAGTTTGTACGAAAGGGTGAACAACCTGCAAAGAACTGGTGTTAGTTCCGGGGCACATTTCTTGAGAACAATAGGCGGTATTCCGTCATGCCCCATAGCCTTCTTGACGTTGAGGCTAAGCAGAATGTGTCTGATGGTGCGTTGCCGGAAGACAATTTCTGGCATACGGTTATCGATGGTAGCGACTTTCGGAAGTTCCTGGCCTCGTGGATCCAAGGTAGAATTGTCTGCAAACATTTTGGCGAAGGTGTTGGCTTTTTCATGAGGTGTTATAGCCAATGTATTATCATCCTTTGTGAGGGGAGGAAATGAGCTAGAAGTGAAATTTCTCCCGATTGCCTTGGCAAACGTCCAAAATGAACGGGAACCATTTGGACACTCTATGAGCTTCGATCTTATTTTCGTGTTGTATGCCTCTTTAGATTCATCTATCGTTCGATTGCATGTATTCCTAGCTTCAACATATTCAGCTCTAGTTTGAGATATCCAATGTATGTTATTATTTTCATATTTCGACAAAATTATTTATTCAATATTTTATTTGATGTTCTATTACTGTGATTTTAATATTATAGTAGTAAATTTATATTTATTATTGTTGCTAATTCATTCTTGAGCACCCAGATTTGCAAATGATATTATGAACGAAGTCCAATATTTCCCAAGAGTCTGGCAACGATATGTTGACAACAGTTTTGCGATTCTTGATACAAACATCGCAACTTAGACGAGTTCTTGACTACGTTGAATTCTCGATTTGAATCGATCAAATTAACAGTATGAAAACAAAATAACGGCAATTCGCCTTCCTTAGATACTAAAAAACACATAAGGCACTTCTTAGAAAAAAAATCGTTCTAAATACAAAATGAGAAATAGTGATTAAGGGGAAAAAAATCGTTACTTTCCATCACTAGCCGATTATTTTCATGAACGTTTTTTCTCGAGAACTACTGCATCGAATCCCAAAAACAAGGAAGCGTTGGTGAGAGATTTCGATTACCTTCAAAATGATATATCACTCGAGCCCTTATCCTATTTGAGATTCAAGGGTTGGAGCTCACCCCTCCGAGGGGTTTGAAGTGGAAAAGTTGAAAACATGCCCAAAATATTTCCCCCTCGAAATAAAACTCGACCACCCAGTATAATATCTTCAGATAATTCGAAACTTTTCAACTATGTAACGAACAATCGAGAGTTGAATAGTTTGGAAAGTATTTCCAAAGCAAATAATGAACCAAGACCCAGGTCCTATTCCATATACTCGATTATTCGATTTGCAAACTTGACTATCATAGAATTGTTACGGTTTGCTGAATTGCAAAGGTTTTGTGTCCTCAAACAATAATCCATGAATCAAATTTTATTGAAGTTTTATCGATAAAATAGAGATTTTCAAACAATGAGGATTCTCGAAGTTCACTATAAATCAATCAAAATATTTAATTGAACAGATCTCTTCTAACGAATCAGATCGAGTTCAAATGGATACCTACATGGTTTATAATAGTCACCAGTCACTGTCACAGCATTTTTAGAGTTGTTGCATTTTTTCCCAGCATTTTCAAAATAATCATTAAATTCATCCACTGCCATTTTACAAGAAATGTATTTGTATCACACGCTGTTACTACTATACTAATTCATCATCAAGAAAACCGATCGAATAATATATGTTTGATGATCTCACAAGAAAAAATTGACAGTTTTATTTCCCTATGATATGTATGAATATGTAATATCACGTTTTCTCGACAGTATCAAGTTTATGATTAGTGATAACTTGAACGAAAGCAAATAAGGTAGACATACACGGTGATCTGAAAATGTTTCTACCAAATTTTTGTAGTATAAATATATATAACCCTTTTGAAGGATAATACATCTGTATGAGCACTTACAAATATCAGATTCATATTCTAAAACAAGAAACAATTTTTGCGAGAATTTCATTCGTAAAAAATGAAAGACTAAGATATTACGAGAGACGATAGCTTAGTATAGGTGTTGATATCGACCTCTGGTCATGTTAGGAATATATGAATAAAAATTGAGATACGGTAGAAAAATACTTCGGGGAGAGCATTCGAATGTAAATTGGGAAAACCGACAATTGTTTAACCTTATTGATACGATACAGAAAGCAGCTGGTAGTCGATGGATAATGTTCGACAGGCTGTGAAAAAGCACCAATCACTTCTCAACCTTTTCCAAATGGAAATACCTGCTGAATTTGTTTTTTGGATACTTTGCTATAACCAATTTTACGAATGAAAGTTTCGTCTTTGTCCTAAGATTTATTTTATTCATTATGCTCCAAAGTAAAGGAAAAATACCCATATTCCATAAAAAAATTTGCTTTTGTGGTAGGTACCTGTCATTTCATTATTTTCTTTGAACTGTCTTGGAAATATCAAAATTGAAATTAATCCGGTGATATGACTAAATATACAAATAAATAACAAACATGACAACCATATCTGTCGATAATAAAAATATCAAACCGACATGATTGATATATAATTTCAAACGGATTTCGATTGATATTCCTTTTCGATATACAAGGTGTTTCCATATAAGAAGAATGATTTAGTGCTGAACTCTTTCAACTCTTGTGAAAGCAATAGTTTCTTGATAAAAATACAATAACGTGTAATTTTTCAAGGATAGGCCTGAGAGCTTTTTTTCACATGAAAGATCCATTTCAATTTTCGGCAAGAAATCACCCCTGACGATCAAAAATTATTTCATCGAAACGAGTAGAATTAATGATTAATTTTCGAGTTTTCAAAAAAAAGTGTGTAAAACTAGGTCGACGCACATTCATACTATTATGTATAACACATAGGTGCATCCAGAATGAGAAAAGCTTTCGGAATCGAAAAAATGAAGTTGATGATGGTTTCGAGAATACGAAACGTCGGAGAAAAAAAATCAATATCGCCACGTCGAATCATATCAGAAGTTGGTATGGAGATGCGCTTCTCTTTTTCCTCATCTTCATTATCTTGGACTTATATATATATATTATATATATACATGAAGGTAATGATCTTCCATTATTGGGATCTTCACTTATATATAGTAGAACTCACTGTAGAGTAACAGTTTGACCACTTATGATACCAACTTGCTGTATGACTATAGAAGGTCGATCACCAGAGATGGGGAACCAAGAAAATCACTTCACGAGTTCGATAAAATCACTTTATCAACCAAAATTCCGAATATAATGCCCGACCATAATGTCTACCCCCGATGGAATGTCCCATAAAAATCATTACGAATGAATAAATTGAAAAATTGGACCAGGATGTGTATATAGGTGTGTGTATATCTTAGGGAACAATATGATATTGGATTGAACAATCGGTCGAATCAAAAAACTTATAGACCAGTGCTAGATTTCCAGCTTTGAGGCTGCTTGATCGAAATTTTTTTCGAAAAGAATTCCCTATAATGGTGTTCTGAAATGGAGCACATTTCAAATTCACAAAACAACTGGAATCGAACAAAAATTCTCTGAAAAATCTGCAAGTCGTCGCCACCTTAGAGAAATTTGAAAATTTGATGTATTCAGCCATGCTCTTGACATATATATATATATATGTATATTGAAGAGAAGGGGTCCAAGATGTGAACCTTGGAGTACACCCGATGTAATATGGACTGATTTCGAGAAAGGGCTGCCTATAATGAATAACTGCCTGGGAACGATTCTCAACATATTTTATGATCGAAACCAGTTGAAGAGTGATCCAATTTCAGCAAGCTCGGAATCAAGCAGCCCATCGTCTATCTTCTCAAAAGCTTTGAAGAAGTTTTCGAGTATACTGGGTGTGGCCCAATGAAAACGAAACAAGTCCGATTTGACATAGTTATCGTTCTCAGAAAAAAGAAAAACGCTGGAACCGGTCGATTTTTATTTCGAGTGGGAAATATTTTGCGCATATTTTCAACTTTTTCACTTCAAACACCTCGCAGGGGTGAGCTCCAACCCTTGAATCTCAAATGGGATAAGGGGTCAAGTGATACATCATTTTTAAAGTGATTGAAATCTCTCACCAACGCTTCCTTGTTATTGGAATTCAATTGTACTCGAGAAAACACGTTTATGAAAATAATCGGCTAGTGATGGAAAATAACGCTTTTTTTCCTTTTCATCACTATTTCTCATTTTGTAGTTAGAACGATGTTCATCTAAGAAGTGCCTTATGTGTTTTTTTTTAAATCCTGTCTTATCCAACATTACATAAAGAATCATGATCTCTCGGTAAAATGCATACTTTGTTTAGTTTTCATTGGGCCACCCTCTATATTCAGTGAACTCACATAACTGATCTCGTTTTTATGAAACCATGAAGCCCAATCTTCAGAACATTGATGATTATCATTGGAAAGGATGCAAAAGTACGATATCGATGTATAATTGATTAATTCTCAAGTTTCGCGGTCGTACTTTTTCGCATGTAGCTAGCAATTGGGAATTTATCTCTATTTCCTAGTCTAATAGACAAGTTCTTGACTCACTGGCCCACTTCCATCTACAAAACATGTTGCTTATGGTATGATTACAGCTGAGACTTGAGATTACAAGTGCTGTCGCAGTTCACGTGAGCCTCTTTGGCCCAATAAATCGAGCCAATTTGATTGAATCAGTCCGATAATAATAATCAATTAGTATGTCTCACCTAGAAAATTGTTACTTCCTAAATGTCCGTTGAATCTACGGCTGGACAAGGTTTCGTTGGAAGAAACATCCAAGGCTGGATTTTCATAGACCTGATCATCATTTCTTTGATGATCGAGATTCAGGGATTGACTACGATTGTTGTGGTTCTTCCTGAAAAATAATACTCAGCTGTAACGAAGTTTTATATGATATAATATGGCTATATGATATTATATGTAGGTGAAACTTGGTTTGTATGGAATAATTTCCAATCGAATGATTTCAGGACAAGTTGAATTGAATTTCAAAATCTGAAATATTCAAGAATACACAAGCCGATGGTTATATCAAAAAGTCTATAGTGTTTTATTTTTTATATTCTGAGATTTGAAAGAAAAAATATACAAAGAATATAAAAATTTGCTTACATGACCCCTGCGACGCGGTCGAAGGTTTTCATTTTGAAATTATCGTGCATGAACTATTTGTCAAAAAGCCCAAACATGCGAAACATATTTTTAGGGTTTAATCCATTCAAATTTATGCTAGATTATTTCCTGAATAACTTAAATAATATGAACTGTTGCCAAGAGTTGTAAAAATTAGTGATAAACGAATCTACTTCAAATAATTAGGGGAAATAATCAACAATATTGACATGAGGGAGCACCATGAAAACATAATGAGAAAAATAATATCTGTAAGTTGATCGAGGTGGCGCTATATTCATGATTATATATACTCGTATCTATATAATATGTAATATTATTCTTTATATACAGGTGAAACTAATAGACTTCTATTAGAAGTGAGTAAGAAAGAGCATATGAATAATGTAAAGTAAAAATATATCGAGTAATATTGAGATCATGGGAGAGGAAGATAACAAAAAAGAGCATTCTTCTGAACGGAGACAATGAAATTTTGGGACCAATCAGAAATCTGTCCTCACTACGAATGAATTGAAATAGTTATTATACTTTCTGTCTTAATTTTTCAGAAACCAGGAATGTCCCAAAAAATCTAGAATAACGAGGTAATTCCGTAATGAACATAGCCCGGCGACTCCGGCAAATCTACAACATATTGAACCAATTCGATAGAACAAGATATTCGATTATACTTCCAAAATAATTATTATTGCGAATACATTGATTTGGTCGAAATGAGAACATGAACCACGTATCAGCAAAAAGATACACGAACAAAGACGTTCGATCGAGAGTAAGGAACAAGGAAATATCAATATAGGAATACAGATATCTAGAAAAAAAATAATTCGTAGGTCAACAAAGGAACGACCTCCATGACCAGGAAATGACTATCATAAACATGATTCGATTTTGGCATGTGTACTTTTTTCGATATAACTGACAAACTAAATCATTCTGAGAATGTACGAAGACTGTTGGGATGGTTCTCTGGATGCGCATTTTTTTCCTAGCCAATTCTGAATCAGAAAAACCCTCAATTGATGAGAAAAACAGCTATTTGGTTACTACAGTAACAACAGCACATGAGTATTATTTTTTTTATTATATATATTATTATATTTATATTTTCCAAGAAGGCCTATATATTCAGACACATCAACAAACTTCACTACTTATTTTTGGTTGGTAATGGCGCTAGTGACGTTTGGCATGTCATTTATATGAAGCACCCTGTATGAGTCTGCAGAACTTTGAACGCTAATGAAATGAAACTCCTTTATCTAAAGACATTTCGAGTAATCTACATTTTTAGTCTCTGAAATTCCAAAAGTCATCATTTTCAATTTCCGAACGATTCTTTATGATTCGGTAGTTGGCAAGAATTTGATATTTTCGTAGATAAAGAACATCCGTTCTCTCATTGCATAATAACTAGGTACTTATATGTATGGAACTGGTATTGGATAATTATCATTATTATCATCAATTGAATCCAGAGTGAATGTGAATTATGTGCTTCTTTTGATTGCCGATTCATTCGGAAACAATGGAAGCATAAATAACCAATTCAACGAGAATTTAACGATCAGCTGTCGCAAGTCTAAATGCGAAAATGTGAAAACATTAAAGAGAATGAACACTTCAGAATGATGATCAAGATCACTGGAATGGAAATCAATGTTGTGTCAATCATTTGTATTTTCATCAGACATACTTACTGATTCCATTCAAAACTTCGATTTGAAGATTGAATTCTGTTTCAGAAATTAAAAAAAAACCGTTTTGAAATCAACAAATCGCGCACCATACAGAAAATCAGCGAGAACAGATTGGTATTGAGAACCCTTGATCGTTTTTGCTCTCCTAATACTCATTTTCCGATTCCGTCTTATAAATGGAATCTGTGAATTTTCATTTGGTTAAATCTATAGAAATATGAAGATACACGTAGTAGATCTTAGATTTCGTTGGAATGTGGCTTTTTGGTCTCAACGATCTCAGTTTGTTTCCTATAATGGCTTCAATTCAAATAACTTTATTACTACCTCTGGGGTTCCACAGGGTTCGAACCTAGGTCCCCTTTTATTTGCATTATTTATCAATGATTTAAGTGATGAAATAGATTGTAAACGATTATTCTTTGCGGATGACTTGAAATTATTTTCTATAATACAAAACGTGGATGATTGTGAGGCGCTGCAATTCGAAATAAAAAAGGTTCAGCAATGGTGCGAGGAGAATAAGCTTTATTTAAATGCATCGAAATGTAAAAGCATGAGTTTCACAAGAAAAAAATTTCCTATCTTATTCAATTACAACGTAAATAACACAATATTGTCTCGTTGTGAGTTAATAAAAGATCTTGGCGTTTACTTTGATTGCAACTTAACATTTGGTCACCACATTTCTGTAAAAGTAAACCAAGCTCTCAAATCCTATGGCTTTATAATAAGAAAAATGTAAATCTTTTTGGAATCTCAAAGCTCTATGTTCGTTGTATAATGCGTACGTTAGATCTAAGTTGGAATATGGTTCTATTATATGGAATCCTGTCTATAATGTGTAACAGGTTGATGATTGAACGAGTTCAGAGACGATTCCTGAAGTTTTTATGTTTTGAAATCGATAATCAATATCCCGAAAGGGGCGTACCATACCAAATTTTAATATCGCGCTTTGATTTTGTAAGTCTTGACGTAAGAAGAAAGCGTGCTGGCATTATTTTTCTATACAAATTATTACACTATCAAATTGATGCAAGTAATATAGTGTCTCAATTGAAATTTTTTGTTCCAAATTCTAGAACTAGGTACACTAAGACGTTTCACTGTAATAGAGCCAGAACAAATTTATATCTGAAGTCCCCTATATATACCATGTGTGAAAACTTCAATAAAATCTCGGTCTACTGTGATATTCAGCATGATACACTGAATTATATAGGAAATACGGCTATTCAATATCTGAATGAAAACATTATGTAAGATGTAGCAGTTTTTATTTTTTTATATATTTTTTATTTTATATTTTATAGATTGTAGTATCTTCATTCTTCCACTCCTTTTTTTCTTTCCCTCATCTATATTTGAATACTCCTGTAATTCATTCATCAAAATGGTTGTAACTACACTTTGAACTTTCTTATAAATAATTTGTCCTGTAAATGGGTAACTGTTGGGCAATAAAATGCTATTATTATTATTATTATAATAATCAGGTTCATCAAGCTCTAAAATTTGAAAAAAATCCAGTCGAAATTGCACCAACGATAAATATTTTACAAGGTGAATCCTCAAAAATGAATGAGTAGGAAACAATTCTCCATACTATTGTCAACTTTTTGGTTTGCTTATTGTACTAAATTCATCGTTCGTGTTGTGGTGAACCCGATTCAGGAAATTATACCATATAATTTCGTTCCATCAGTTCCGCATCAGGTCTAGAAGAATTTCCATGAATGTACAATTTTTTAAGGCAGATGAGCCATGATGCTTGAAGATATTACGATCGATTACGAATCAACTATGGAATGAAAAATCTGCATAGTTATATTTTCATATGATATTAATCTCACTTAGGATACCAATAAGCACCTTCGACAAAACTGGTTATTGATAGAAAAAGCGAAATAGTTATAGAAAACTGACAAGTAGCTAAACAAGTAGTATTTCCATACAAACACCGTGTATTACTGTGAATGAATTGTTGATTAACGTCTGTAACAGGAGTTTCTTTGTCAGAAACCAAAATTATTTAATTTTTTTTCAGCGCTAGTAAAATGGTGATCTAGGATTATAAAATAGCTATTTAACCAAACAGTTTATTTATTTATCGCTAAGTAATATACGAGTTGGTTGCAAAATATTTTCGTCGACCTCATTTGTAATGAAAAAGAGGAAATTCACTTTTGATATTCATAGAATAGAATAGAATATATTCATTTATCATCAGATAATATATATATACATTATGAATGAATTTCACAAAACGAATTTTCACAAACGAAATGAGATACATGATAGGGAATAAAATGAATAGGAGAAAAATCATCCTTTAGCTTCAGAATGGAACACCACGATGTATCTTTGGTTGCCTACACCACAATCATACATTATTAGAGAAATTGATCATTAATAGGAAAGATCGATAATGATCAATTTCATACACGTTGAACAGACTCGTTGACGCGAGGTCGACGGAAAAATATCATATACTTGCTACAACAACGTTTTATCTGCACAATTTTATTCCATTTTGATTTAATGAACAATCGCTCAATCAAAACTCTGATGATGTACGATATTTTATCATTAATGATTCAATGTATGCACTTTTGGGAAACTACTTTATTGGAATGTACTGATGGAAACTGATGATGTATCTACCACTTCTTTCTTGACTCTTCTGTTGTGTTTTTAGTAGCTACTCTACATTGAGAAGCTTTTCAAGTTAATTGGTAGTTTATTCAGTTTCATTTTCATTTATTTCTTAATTGTTTTGTAAGTTTCACGTCTGTCAATACATCAAGTGTGATACATCGTTGAAGTGAGACTTGATCGCATTTCAGAAGACACAAGTATATAGGGTGTCACTTGGATAATTGCAGTTGGAGGTGGTCTCTTTTTATTTTTTTTTTGTAGGCAGCATATCTGAGATCTGTTTGGCATAGTTCAATGAATTCATTTTTCGGTCAACTTGAATGAACCTACTCAATATTTTTCAGCTATGAAAACAGTAAAGCAGCGTCGTGTGAATGATAAATTATTTTTTCATGCAAATTCGAATGATCTGCTTTCAGCTTATAGTTTATACTACAATACTTACTTCTAACTAAAGTTGCAAATGTAAGAACGCACGTATATACTGACGTCTTTTTTGTTGTGTTTTAATAACTTGAATAGATCCATTAAGTTGATAAGAGAAATAAATTTCTGTCGTAAGTGACTCAATATGGAATATGGATGGAAATGATTTGTGTGAGAATACACATACATTCCGATTACCTAACGTCTGCGAATTATTGTTGAAGTTCTCGTCATGGTCACGAATATTTTGATTGGTAATCATCAATAAAAATCGTGGTCTATATCGTAATGAAATTTGTTGGTGAAATTCTAGACATTTTTCGCATTATCATTAGCCCTTTCATTTTTTTGGCAAAATAGCTGGAGATATAGGATGTGGTGATTTTTCCTAAACAGCAATATGAGTTCATTTTTCATGATTTTTTGGGATTTTCTTACAAAAAACAGGAGAGTCGTTCCCGAAAATTAGAAAATTCGATATTTGTTGAATATATTTGTCTTCCAAATTTTCACGAAACAAAGTCACTGACGAACAGAAAATTTCTCTCTTAGGTATCTGAAGGTTGAATTTCAGATCATAGATCTCTCAAAATTTTCAAACGATCCCTAAGGGTATAAGGGTGCAAAAATATGCAGAAACACCTTGTATATGTTTTTCTTATAGTAATTTATAGTCTACGGACGGAACTTCCAGGATGCAAAATGATTTTACTAATCAGTATGTTTGACAAAATTATCTTATAATTATATGAATACCACGACAAAAAAATTATGTTTGATGCTCGGTTGTTAACATTTTCCAGCAATCCTTGAGAATAACCGATTAGGAAAAATATTTTTTAACATAGGTATGTGAAAAGTTTTCTAAACTATTATTTTTGCCTCGCATGTAGCTTATCTTCGTTCGAGTATTTCTCTAAGCATTTCGGTGCGATAAGTATGCAAAAACTATACACAGGAGGAAATAAATTAATGACACCAAGTAAAGAATTTTTGTCTTATTTTTGTTTTTGTTCCAAATTCGGAAACTTTTGCCTATTGCCTTCGCATTAGGTAGAGATCGCATTTTGCCGTCGAAGAATGTCAATTTATAATTTAAATTTGAAATGTACCTGGATTTTTATAAATAATATGAACATCAGTAACCGAAATAATGAATTCATTCCGGCTTTTAGACACTGTAGATCTTTTAATAAAATGAATGATGATTAGGAAGGTATACCTACTTATATACGTACTTACATTTCAATCGATTTTATCTCTCTTCAAAGGGCACTTGTATTTGTATATAAGTGATTCGTAGTATCTGGGGAACTGATTTGCGCGAAAAATCATTTTTAGAATTATATCTCAATGTAACTATTTTTATTTATTGCATATAACGAGCACCCATATTCACAAAGTGTAATTATTGTCATTCATATGCATTCTTTTACATCAGTTTTATCGTCCCGAATAGAAACTGAATTGGAAGTTTCGCTAACTACCTTTTTTATCGTTGTCAGTCAGGTGGCAAAACGAGGAGAGGGACTTGTAGAATAATGAAGTCGCAATTTTTCGACAGGTTATTATTATTTCAACTCTAGTTTAGAATTTTCAATAACAGCCGTTCGAATAATGATGATAATAATAACTCGAAAGGCAACGTGACATTTGTGTTGTTTTTGACGCGTATTTACAGAATGAAAGTCACCATTCGGAACGAATTCGTATTTGTTTTTGAAAGGGAGGGTGGACAATTCATATACAGTGCGTGCGATTTCAAACTCGTCGAACGAGTTTTAAAAACAAAAAAATCTATGAAACAAGGTGATTCAAAACTAGATGTGAATATTTCAAGGTCGTATTGTTGGGATCGAAATGAGACTTTTCTATTGAATAAAATGCACCCCCTCCAAGCTAAAGCCATACAACACAATGGAAAATGTTTTTCTCTGTAATCGTATTTTGACAGTAAACATTTACAAGTTGTCAGACTGAAATAAGTTTCTGTTTACCAGGTGTTTTTTTTTATCGATTGATCTTGATTTTATCATTTTAAAGTTTTGAAGTTAGTTTCATCTGTAGGTATAGCATTTTCCACAAACACATGGTATATAGTAGAAAATCCCAGAAAATGTAGGAAAAATACTGTGTATCATGTTCAGATATGAAATTTCACCGCTGGCAGTAACCGCCATCAATGCCAATACTTTTTCTTCTTTCATTTCACACATTTTTTCCATGAAACTTTATATCCGAGTATGGAATAATGTAATATAGTCTTCCATTAAAATGTTCCTTCACCTTTTTTTTTACAAAGTTAGTCAAGAAGAAGGCAACATTTTCTCAATTTCACTCATGCTCATTGTATACAGGGTGTCCCCAAAATAGTACTCTACCATCAGCAGCTTCTAGGACCAGAAATATTATACAGAGTGTTCTGAAGTGTTGCAAAGTCTAAGGGAAGATAGAGGGGAGCTCATTTGAGTTCCATTTGGCAAAACATACCTCAGTACAAAATCTCACCTTTTTCGAAAATCTCATATACACATCCTGACAACAAGCCAATGAAACTTGACTCGAAACGAGCTCGCTTCTCACCTTCGTTGAACTTTTGCATCGAGCTTTGGAACACCCTGTATATGAAATATAACCAGAAGATGTTTTTTTTATAGAGATTTTTCATAAACGGTTTGGCATTGAATAATGCAATTTTGTGTCATTTCCTAGTGTTTCATGCTGAATTTGAGAATGCGAACGAAAAAGTAAGAAAAGAACATTCAGAGGTATTCAAACAGGGTCGGTCTAGGGGGTTTTCAGTCCTAACTTCTTTGTCATTTTTTTTTCCAGTTTTTTTCGTTCTGTGAAACTTGGGATCCTGAGGTGAAAATATGTGAGTACTACCAAAAAAAAAATTCGCAAAAAACTCATCGCACGATAAGTGCAAAATTACCATATTTCATTATGTCCACACCAAATTATCTAGGAGGCGAATATTAATTATGTTATATTGATTTTGTTGACCTCCTAGGAAAGTGTGTCATAATTAATACATGACGTAAAGTACATATCTTTCAATATTCAAATGACTTGAACAAATAATGTTGAAGTGACTGATCAATAAATTTCGACAAATCTGTATAACTCTTAAAACTACTTCTTGAAGAATCTCATAATCAAAACAATGTAGCTGCATTCGAACTCTGTCTATAATTCCAAAAACAAATATCACTTTCTGCGCGTCTTTCAGAATTCCATATTATATCTAATTGGTAGAAACTATATGGTCAATTGATGATGTCGATTTGCTTAAGGAATTATAACCGTATAAAATTCTGAAAGGATCATCATTGTTCCATAGTGTACAGGGTGTTTTGTTATACTAATATCAATAATAATTTTTTTTTTTTGATTTTTTGGGATTTTTTTCTCTCCTCGTTTCTGAAAAATCAAAATATGAATTTAAATAATCTTCCCTTTCAGATATCCAGGAATCTATTGGATTATATTTGTTATGGGTGTTGGTTGTCTTTGTTGTTTTTTCTTTATTCTGTTTCTTTTCGATATTGGTATTATCATATTATTCTCTGTTAGGTTACTGAAGGTTGAATAACTACAAATTCATCGAAATAATTATTTTAATTTCTATCTACATTTTCAGAAACGAGGACATAAAATCCTGAAAATTTTATAAAGAACCACCTCCTCGGTCAACTCATAGACAGTAGTGTTTGTTGTTTCTATATCTTGGTTGAATAATTGTAGACGAGGGAAAATTCAAACTGATTCACTGATACGAAAAGTTTTAATTATCACAGTCTAGCTACTAAATTATTATACAAGTTTTCATTCGAAGAATTATTAAAAATAAATAAGTGAGGATAAGACGGACTAAAAAACCTAAAATAAGGGATCTAGTTATCTGTGGATATTCTTAAAAAATATTATTACCTTAAATAAACGAATCTTGGTGGATTTCCTCAAGTGCTAACTAAATTGGAAATCGTATAGATATTATTGATTGATTCTTGCCATCAGAAAAAAACTAGAAGTGCAGAAAATGATACTATTACAGGCTAATGTCGATAAAATCCAACGACATGACAAATTATATATTTAGGAAATGCAATTAAGTAAATTCGCCATTAGAGTTGGGAAAGTTTGGAGGCTACTCTCGATATCGTTTCTCATCTATTCTGATAATCAATGTTTCAACAATCACTCTCCGAATCGTTCATAAATCACAATCACATTATAGGAAATGTCACACTATTTATTTCATCGCACACAAACGTACTTTCACTAGTAGGAATTGATTCAACATTTTTGATTCAACATTCAATGAAGAATAACTGCTGCGCATTCGAGGCATTCTCGATATCAATATACAGGGTATTGATTAATTATGTACAATAAATTCAACAGGCGTTTTTTTGAAGCTGAAGATGAAAATTAGAAAAAAGTCAGTGGCGCATATTTTTTTATCAAAAAAATTCGTTAAGGTGGCACTATATAGGGACTTAAATTCGATCAAATTAGCTACTCAACACGAAAAATGAGCAAATTACAAGGAAATTGGGTGAATAACATTTGAGATTTTCATAAAAAATATTTTTTTTCCGAAAGAAGTTTGAGTAACACCTCGTATTTTGGAAAATAATAATGAGCTTTTTGACTTAGAATCACTCAAGAAATCGTCTGTGGATTTCAATGTACATACTCGATGAACATCCTGTGTTCACACAATGAAATTAATCATCTGAAAATCTAGATCGAGTCCCAGAATGACAATTTCGTAAATAACAATACGGATTAAAATACGAAGGATCTGATCTGATCTCTCACTGAGTAATACTTTTCGTAATAACATCTACATTTATGTTCCTATCTGACTATAAAAAACTACACGGTGTTGATTAACTATGTACAATAAATTCAACAGCCTATTTCTTCAGTGATTTTCATAAAAAAAATTCATATAAACATGTGTAACTTTGCCGGAATTGAAAAAAAAATGATTTTTCGTGAATAATTCAAATATCCTTCACCCAATTTTGTTCTCAATTGGAATTATTTGTTATCTTGAGAGGCTAATTTGGTTCAAACTTGATTACATTCATTAAATTCAAATTGGACATTTAAATTTTTGTAATTTCTATTTATTCCGGATTGAGAGTTTTTGGAATTTTTCTTGAATGTTTGGAGATTGTAAGCATCAGGAAAGACTTCACTAGGCAAAGAATTCCACAACTTTGCCGTTCTATTGACGAATGATGCTTGGTATCGCTTAATTTAATTTTTTTTCTCAAAGACTAAGCGACATACAAAAATATTTTCAATGACAAAAAAGTTGTATTTCTAGAAGTTCAATCCGAAAAAAAAAAAAAGAAAATTACAAAATAATCATTGAGGTGAAGCCTAAGACGCCACTGGACTTATAAATTTAATCGAGTACGTGCTTAATCAGCCCCATGACACGAAAAATAAGTGGTACCAATTTCAACAGAATTGGTTGAAGGATAATCATCGAGATATTCACGAAATAACATTTTTTTTTTCAGAAAAAAGTTCGACAGCTTGTATCTTCAAAACGAAGCAAGTAAGGACACACGTTCATATGAACTCCTCGTCTCGAAATCCCTCTTAGAACCGTTCTGTCAAATCCATGCACGCACCCAATCAACACCCATCGACCGGACTGCAGCAAACACGTGTGTCAAACGCTCATACTCTTCTCGGCTCCCATTTTCGCCTTGAGCTTATTCATGAGAAGCACGTCGAGTTCGTCCTCGTTGTAGTACACGACGAACCCCTTGGGCGACAGCCCCTCGAACACGGAACACACGGACGGTTTCAGGTTGTAAAAGAAAAGGGGTTGGTCTCTGGCGACGAAATCTTGCGTCAAAATCTCGATCACGGTGGCTGCGGTGTAATCCGCTCCGTAGATGTGAGAGCAATCGATCACCACGGGGATTCCTTGCCGGATACTTTGTTTCGTCACCAGGTTTCTGACGTAGTCGACCGAGGGGAAGATGAGGCATCTGTCGGGGGTGAGCATGAGATACTCCGTACCTTCCTTGGACTGGAAATCATAATGAGACAGTTGTTTAACCGACTGAAAGACTTGAAAAGGAAACTCATGTTTGGTAATCATGTCCGATTTCAATAATTGAGCTCAATTTATAAACCGTAGCCGTTGCTGTTGCAGTAGTGGAAAAACATGCTCAATTCATAAACTAATGACATTTCCGCACAGAACATGCACAGAACGGATGATTTTTCTGTCACCATTGTCGGTTATTTGTTGGGTTATGAAAGGCATGATCATTCTGAGACCTCAATTCTCATCCATTTCTCAAACTAATTCGACTCCGCGGTGTGCAATTTATGGGAATAAAATGAGCAAAACAAAACCATAAATCAGCTGATCACTCCCTTCTGTCAGCTGTCACTGTGATTCGATGTCCGCAACTGAACGCCGTTGCCGTAGCCGCTGAAGATGACTACGGCAACGGCAACTGCGGAGTTTATAAACGGAAGTACATATTTTACATATTACATCTTGGCACGACAACGGCTACGTCAACTGCAGCTGCGGCGTTGATAAATTGAGCTTCAACCAATCTGTATAGTTATGACAGTCAACTTGTCAACGTCAGCCATTGTGACTTTGACATTTGTCACAACTATTGATGCAAAACAATTTCTTGTTGGAAACTATAGTTCCTCCTATAAGCCTAAACGTCCTATAAGCTGGTTGAACATGAAGAAATTTTGATTAATATCCATTTTTGTTCATTAAAATACAGATTTCACATGATATCGGCTTCAAAATGTTACGACACGATGTATTTTTGGTTGCCTACACTACAATCGTGCATTTATAGAGAAATTGATCGTTAATAGGGGTCATTAACGATCCATTTCATAAACGTTAAATAGACTCGTTGATACGAGGTGTTTTGGACAGCATTTTTTCGCGCAAAAATGTTCACATGCGACAGCGAAACTCGAGGGTTTAATATCATTATTGAGCCAATAGGACTGGGTGGCCCAATAAAAACGAAATAAGGCCGATTTTACATAGTTATCGTTCTCAGAAAAAAAAACCCTCGGAGGGGTGAGCTCCAACCCTTGAATCTCAAATGGGATGAGGGGTCAAGTGATACATCATTTTGAAGGTCATTGAAATCTCCTACCAACGCTTCCTTCTTTTCGAAATTCAATGCAGTAGTTCTCGAGAAAAAAAACGTTCATGAAAATAATGGGCTAGTGATGGAAAGTAACGCTTTTTTCCCTTTCATCACTATTTTTCATTTTGTAGAACGATGTTCATCTAAGAAGTGCCTTATATGTTTTGTTTAAATCCTGTCCTATATCGAACATTGCATAAAGAATCATTCATTTCAATGTCATTCCCTTTATCTCTCAGTAAAATGTATACATTGTTTCGTTTTCATTGGGCCACCCTGTATAACCAAAGACATGACGAATTCACGTGAACCTTCAATGTCATAATTTTTCAAAGATCTCCAGAATATATGAATTCTATTTTGGAATAGAAAAGTTTCAATACACTGCATCATTTATCATTATTTTATCATCCTCAGATGGTTCTACTCGATTACTTACCGTTAATTTTTCTACTGTTATTTTTGGTCTGGCAGCATGATAGAGAATGAAGAGTAGGTTGATTCCGATGCCCACTAATATTCCGATCTCTAAGGCAAGAACTAGACAGGCGATGAAAGTTGTGAAACCAAGGACAAGGTCACTTTCTGCAAAAGAAAATTTCTGTTAACCGAATGAAAAATATCTGTTTGTCTTCTGTTGATAAGAAAATCGCTTGTTACTATAAGGCATCTGTATGTAACTTCTTGTCGAATATGCCAATTTGACGTCCGCATTTTATCATCATTACTATGGAATGCACAAATATTCTGACTCCAATAATCTCAAGATCGTGCATTATCATTTCGACACCACATTAGTCGTATGACATCTTAACGACATTATACAGTCCTTTTGGGAAACTATCATCACTACCAAATAGACTCAATGAAATATTGTTAGTCATTTCGTTTCAAACTAAAGATTCAACACTCCTATTCCACTCATGTATTTGAGATCTGCTTCGAAAACTATTAAACACCAGAGTTCACGGAACCTGTAATTAACCTTGTATGTCTTATTCAAGGTGACCGAAAATGTGTAGGTACTTAGCCGTGTCAAAAAACATTATGTGGTTTTCAGGCTTCTCTTATTATATAACATGTCCACGCTTCATTTGCTCTGATTGCATATCCTATTCGAAAACAACGTCTATGTGGTATCGACTAATCGTCTGAATCGAATTATTATCAAGGGTACGGAAGGATATATGTTTGAAACCGATAAGCTGTTGCAGGAACATTGGATATGTTTAGCAACAAAATAAAACACCCTCAAACAGAGATGATCTGAAGAGTTATCAATTGAAAGTAATGCGAAAATTCCTCATTTATCATGACATACGTTTCGACTATATTTTTCTGTCATACTCGTGGTTTCTGACAGAGATAAAAAACACCCTTGTATGAACACGACTGGCTAGAGGTGTTGATTGAAATAAACATCAGAAGAAGAAAATCTGCCTAACCTCCACCTCCTTTTTCTTAGCAAGGACTTTGACGTCACAAGATGTGTTCGTTTTCTGCTAATATGAAAATCGCGAATTTCAATGATACTACTAGTATAGTACTATCGAATGATGAGTACTATCAATAAAAATGATGCACAATGAAGGTACTCACTTTTCGACCTCCACATCGGTTTGACGACCTTCACTTCCACCATGAAAATGACGGCGGCGATGATCACCCCAGCCAGGGTGGCCTTCGGAATGAAGTAGAAATAAGGGGTGAAGAACAGCAGGGCCAACACCACCAGGATGCTGGTGTAGAGGCCTCCGAGGGGCGTCCGCACGCCGCTGGAGTTGTTGACGGCGCTCCGGGAGAGGGAGCCCGTCGAAGGGAACGCTTGGACGAAGGAATTGGCGATGTTGCAGACGCCGATGGCGATGAATTCTTGGGTGGCGTCCACCATTTTTCCGTTCGCTGGAAATTATCGGTTATGAAGTTCACCATCACCTTCGACTGTCAACTGTCAACTGTCAACTGTCTGTGGGTTTTCATTTGTGAAGTGAAACTTGCTGAGAGTTTTTTCGTCAATCTATATCAATAATTCTGATATTCGTATCAGGAGAGCAGAAATACAATAAGGTATGCCGTATCAACCAAACGAAATGATTTTCAAATTCCATTTCTAGGACGAAATATTGAAAAAAAAGTATTAGGAGAGCAGAAACGTCTGAGGGTTCCTAATACCAATCTGTTTCCGCTGATTTTCTGTATGGTGTGCGATTTGTAAATATTTAGTTTTAGGTTAGGTACTACTCTACACGTCACATGGTTTTCGAGGAGGTAGTATTGTTCATTTGTAAAGTGAAATTTGATAACATTTTTTCGTCAATCTATCGCAAATGTGGTGCTATAGCCCTATCGAGAACGGAAAAATTCTGATATTCGTATCAGGAGAGCAGAAATGCAATAAGGTATGCCGTATCAACCAAACGAAATGATTTTTAAATTCCATTTCTAGGACGAAATATTGAAAAAAAAAGTATTAGGAGAGCAGAAACGTCTGAGGGTTCCAAAAACCAATCTGTTTCCGCTGATTTTCTGTATGGTGTGCGATTTGTAAATATCCATTTTTAGGTTAGGTACTGCTGTCACATGGTTTTCGAAAATCGGTAAATAATTCTAACTCGTTCAGCCGGTTCTGCCTACAGTTTCAGATTCAAAAAATATCATTTCATAGAAAAATTATTGAATAATGTTGGTCAAATTTCATATGGACCATGTTTCGCGACTAGAATCCAACCAATGAAAACATCAAACGAGGGAGAGAGTCAACCAGCAGTGATCAGCTGACTGTTGGCAAGATCGCAATGTTCTTTGTTGTACATCCAGACGAATCTTTCTTCTCCTGATGTTCGTTCAAGTAGATGGGGCAAAGTTGAATCTGATTGTCAACTGATTGGGGAAAGTATGAAAAACTTACCGAAAGCTTTGCAAACGGCTATATTCTCCAGGATAATTATCAGCGGCACGACGATAATGGCTCCGCCTAGATTAGAGACCATATCAGTGAACGAATGACTGGTGACGGTGCCATTGACCTCTTTCTCGAAGCCGAAAGGTGGCACTCTAACCGAAGGAAGTCCAGAAGGGACACTTCCTATGAGTTTGAAGGGCGTGGGGCCGTTGATATGGAAGGAATGGCCTATGAAACCACACGCTATGACCAGAATCGCATTTCGACCGGTTCCTATCAGCCAGAGCGTGTTGTTTATGATTTTTTGAAGCTTGGTCGGTTCTTCAGTCGAGTCGGATGGGCCCACTTTCATCGAACCGATTATCTGGAAAATTGAAAACAAAACATTTATATACTGTCTGTAAGTTCTTCGAGGAGGTGGTACATTCATTTTTCAGCTTTTCATGGGATTTTCTCTCCTCGTTTCTAAAAAATAGAGTAGAAGTTATTAAAAATTATTTCAATATATTTGTAGTGAGGACAGATTTCGTGATCTGCCCCGAAATGTCACTGCGCTTGAAATTAAACCTTTAGATACCTAAAAGAGAAATTCTCTATTGGTCAGTGACACCTTGTTTTTGAAAAAATTTGGAAATACAAATATATTTATTAATAATAAAACCTCTACTTATCTTGGTGGACGTTTCGGGAACGAATCTGCTCCCGTTCTCAACACAATTGAAATATTTTTCTTCGTAAACTTTTTTCGATGTAATTTTTTTTTCACCTTGTAACCAGAATTCCTCCGTCTGCCAAATTGTCACTTTTCAGTGTCAAAATCGGAAACATCGAAGAAAGTTTACGAAGAAAAATATTTCAATTGTGTTGAGAACGGGAGCAGATTCGTTCCCGAAACGTCCACCAAGATAAGTAGAGGATTTATTATTATTAAATATATTTGTATTTCCAAATTTTTTCAAAAACAAGGTGTCACTGACCAATAGAGAATTTCTCTTTTAGGTATCTAGAGGTGTAATTTCAAGCGCAGTGACATTTTGGGACAGATCCTAAATCTGTCCTTACTACAAATATATTGCAATAATTTTTAATAACTTCTACTCTATTTTTTAGAAACGAGGAGAGAAAATTCCATCAAAAGCTGAAAAATGAAAACATTTATAATTGACATCCAATTTTTTTTTATTTTTTTATCTGTGGACAACACGAAATGGAAACCTATGATGTTCGAGGAACATCGTGTTAGCCAGCGGTGGGATTTCGGGAGAGAAGGGAGGTGTTGGAATTTTTCTTGAAAGTTTGGAGGTTGTAAGCATCGGGAAAGACTTCACTAGGCAAAGAATTCCATAACTTATAATAATTATTATTATAATTCCATAATTCCATGATTATTGATGATGCACGATAGAACTATCCCAATACATTGATTATAAGATTCTAGAGACTCAGATATGGAAATCCCACATTTTCCCACAGAAATTCATCCCTAACAATACCAATGACAAATTATCATTAGAGATTTTCCAAGAAATTCATTATTCGAAAATAATTAAATTTCATTTTCTCAGACACCCTATCGTTTATGATGATCTTGATCGAGAATCCGCCATTATTGAAAAAAATCCCTAGATTTTGAAATTTGAGTTCTTAGTTGGCCACGATTACCCCCTCAAAAATGAAATAACCCTCTGAGTTGATGAGCATACCCAACACAAAAAGTTTTTCAAAATCGATCGAATAATGACAATACTACAGGATGTTTAAATTCATACTGAGTATGTTCAATACTTCCTAGATAATGCACGGTATAAGGTATCTCTGCTCGAAAATAATATTTCATTATATCATAGTGAATACCCATAGTTTCATGGTATTACCCATCTTTCGATTTTAATTATTATGTAAGTTCCCTATACCACAAAAGGAATTACTCTGACTGACTAAATGGATTCAATAACAAGATCATTTGACCGATAAGAAATATCCATCGTTGCCATGATTGTTCTGAATATTTCCATATCATCTGAGCGATCTGGTTTTCTGGTAATAATACATAATTCGACGAAGTTCCCATCAGTTCCGTACGTAATGAATATATTAAATCAATTGACGTTTTCCATGCTCATTCCTAATTGCATCCGTAATTTATTTCTAAACAATCTGATATTCCGGTATCGATTTAGAACTCGAACAATTTTTTTCCGGACAGTTTGGCAGCATCGATAAACAATCGCGGGACCTTCCTGGACCATTTTGTTCATCTGACTCAAAGATACGATATTATATTCTCTACTAGATGCACCCTTGTCTCAAAGATAGAGCTATCGATCGACAGTGAGCTGATCACTGCTGGTTGACTCTCTCTCGTTTGCTGTTGCCATTGGTTGGATTTCTCTGCCTTTTTGTAGAGGTGAATCAGGGTCTATTTGAAATTTGGTCAACATCATTCAATAATGTCTGTAATTTCTTCGAGGAGGTGGTATATTCATTTTTCAGCTTTTAATGGGATTTTCTCTCCTCGTTTCTAAAAAATAGAGTAGAAGTTATTAAAAATTATTGCAATATATTTGTAGTAAGGACAGATTTAGGATCTGTCTCAAAATGTCACTGCGCTTGAAATTAAACCTTTAGATACCTAAAAGAGAAATTCTCTATTGGTCAGTGACACCTTGTTTTTGAAAAAATTTTGGAAATACAAATATATTTAATAATAATAAAACCTCTACTTATCTTTCTGGACGTTTCGGGAACGAATTTGCTCCCGTTCTCAACACATTGTCACTTTTCAGTGTCAAAATCGAAAACATTGAAAAAAGTTTACGAAGAGAAAAATATTTCAATTGTGTTGAGAACGGGAGCAGATTCGTTCCCGAAACGTCCACCAAGATAAGTAGAGGTTTTATTATTATTAAATATATTTGTATTTCCAAATTTTTCGAAAAACAAGGTGTCACTGACCAATAGAGAATTTCTCTTTTAGGTATCTAAAGGTTCAATTTCAATCGCAGTGACATTTTGGGACAGATCCTAAATCTGTCCTTACTACAAATATATTGCAATAATTTTTAATAACTTCTACTCTATTTTTTAGAAACGAGGAGAGAAAATCCCATTAAAAGCTGAAAAATGATCATTCAATAAGTTACCTATTAAAAGGCTGAACAGGACAACGAGCTAGGATTATTTGTTTCAACACATATATGGATCAATAAACTTCGATTAACAATAGATTTGAGAGAATAATCTCACACTATCAACTGGACTCGAATGAAAATAACTGAGAATGTCGTATTTCTCAAAACAATGGCATGGCACATCAAAATGTTTTGACCACGCCAACAGTCAGTATATTTTTGATAGCTGCGTCACTCTCTCTCATGGTCGTTTCGATTCTTCTCTCTCTCTAAGCTCGAACTAGTAGAGAATATACAGTATCATATCTTCAAGAGGTGCCAAATACCTAGACAGGATAATTCTGATTGGGTTTTCGTAAAGTATTGAGATTCGAATTCGAAAATGAAGCATGTCATTCATATTAACCGTTTCAGTCGGAACATCTACCCTCCAACCGTTGATGCGGATGACTCACCCTCAGGATGAGCAAGACAGCTATGCAGACGACCCCCAGAGTGGCGTCCCAGGCTTGCGTGTTGTGGATGTCGTCGAACAAGCTCCGCCACGTGGCGATGAAGGTGCCGCCTGTTGCTCTCACACCCAGCACGTCCTTCACTTGTGACGTCACGATGATGAGCGCCACCGCCGACGTGAAGCCGGAAGCGACCGGCCCGGACACGAAGTCGATCAGGAAACCTGGAAAATCGCAAGAATGATGAGTCAAATACACTATTCTCACTATGAACAAAAATATTCGAATCATTATTAGTTCAAGTTTCACCCCCAGTTCATTGTTATTCATTGAAATTTCACGAAATACGCCTACTCGAATCCCAAAGTTTCGCTCATCGTCGACAGCTACCACGCAACTCGGAATACAGCAGTCAGGATCGAGAGAACCCGAGCAGAGACCCATCAGATGGTTTGAAAGACGATTCGTATGTCAATTTCATGAAAATAAATGCGTGCGCCTATGAATTGTTATGAGTTCGGCAACCTTCGGATATTTCAGCTAGCATCTTTGGTAACCAACTTCACTCAACTGAGTCAACGTCAACTATACTGTCTGTAAGTTCTTCGAGTGTTCAAGTGTTCAAGACAGAAAATACAGTGAGATCGATTTTGACTCATACAAAACCGAAAAATGAAGAACAGTCATCAAAAAATTTGTATACAGTATACCATGTGTTTGTGGAAAATATTATACCGGTGAAACCAGCAGGCCTCTATCAGTAAGGATGAAAGAGCATAAGAACAAAATAAAGAGAAGATATACTGACAAATCAAAATTAGCTGAGCATATCCTTACTGAGAATGGACAACATATGGCCGATTGGAGTAATATTAAGATCATAGGAAAAGAAGACAACAACCAAAAACGGAAAATCAAAGAGTCTGCTTGCATTCTCCTGAACGGAGACAATAATATTGCTTCTTGTTCAGTTGATATAGATAGAACTTGGCATCCACTTCTGAAACTCGAATATGAAAATGGAAAATTCGATATCAATTAATGAAATCACCTTGTAACCAGAATTCCTCCGTCTGCCAAATTGTCACTTTTCAGTGTCAAAATCGGAAACATTGAAA
Organism: Gastrophysa polygoni; assembly: GCA_963576655.1. NCBI lineage: Eukaryota > Metazoa > Arthropoda > Insecta > Coleoptera > Chrysomelidae > Gastrophysa > Gastrophysa polygoni. The sequence continues at coordinate 346,045 of OY755083.1, forward strand.
AAAGTTTACGAAGAGCAAAATATTTCAATTGTGTTGAGAACGGGAGCAGATTCGTTCCCAAAACGTCCACCAAGATAAGTAGAGGTTTTATTATTATTAAATATATTTGTATTTCCAAATTTTTTCAAAAACAAGGTGTCACTGACAAATAGAGAATTTCTCTTTCAGGTATCTAAAGGTTCAATTTCAAGCGCAGAGACATGTTGGGGCAGATCCTAAATCTGTCCTTACTACAAATATATTGCAATAATTTTTAATAACTTCTTGAAAGAAGGAAGGTAAAGTATTCAATCATTTTCCGAGGGGTTAGGATGCAAATTCAATCTGGATATAAGTACCATATCATGTGATGAAACCAGCAGTTGACTTCTCAAGTAAAATATCATTACATTCATCGATTACTGCAAGCTTGCGTTTTTAGAATATTTCCACACTAGTGCGTTTTAATTTCGATTCCTGACTGGCCGTTGGCTTTGGGTTTATTTATGCGCTGTACGATTTGCATCATGAGGTTCTACATAAAACTATCCCAAATGCCACAGTGGTTCGGATTCCACTTGTATAAACTGTAGATCCCCGTCTCCTTCACTCGTTCAAGCCCTTCGGGGCTTCTGAGGGTTGCTGCTTCGGCAACTAAGGAGATGAGTAACAATAACAATAACTAGCAAGGGGCCGACCCTGACCTGCGTGACCAGCTACCTATTCGCACTCCTCATCCCCCTCGGGTACCGTTTGGTACCCACACCCCTATGACGTATTATTTGCCATATATCTGCAGTCGCGCGATCTGCTTTTTCGTGCCTCGAATCATTCCATATCGACAGCAATTTCGGCGTATGGACACGTGTATGCGGCTCGCTTTCGAACTGAGATTTACAAAGGTCAACTTTTCTTCACTTTTGAATCTGTGCCTTGGCTCTAATTTATTTCAGAATATGATGCATCTGAATTAGAGCCGAATCTCATTTACTACGAAAAATTGATAAACACAGTGGCGTACTCGCCAGTTTCACAAACGTGTGACTGCATTGCAGATGGGAGCGAAACTATCAAAGAAAACAATGCAAATATCAATATCCCGAGTTATAACAAAAATGATTCATTGATATATACGAAACAATTTGAAAGAGTAGTGATTATATTAAAAAACCAGTATAATTATCTCCAAATGTAGGTCTACAACCTCATTATCGTAGTTTAATTAAGAAAACCATCAAATTGTTTACCTGTATTTTGTCACTATTATAAAAACATGATGCTTTTGCGTCAGACATTTTTTTTTCATCGATACTTCTTCCTATAGCGAACTGTTACGATATTATGATGGAATTTCGGTATACATATATACACTATTTCGAAATAATCTCAGAATAGAACACATTGATTGTTTTCGGAGTATTTATATAATCTGAGATATTTTCAAATGAGGGTACCAAATGGTACCTCTAGTAAACTCATCGCCAATTGACTGTATAATGTTACATTGAACTATGTGTTTACTGAGAAGTCGCAATTAGTGTTGAAATTATCAGGAAATTACAAAATTATTCATTCCTGAAATCAATTTAATAAATAAATTTAGAAATACGTTGTTTTTTGTTGAATACAAGACCTTCTGGCAAACCAAACAACGGAGATTCCTCAATATCTTCATATTTCGCCACTCATATCATACGGAATACTGATAGCTGTACTAAATACAATATCAATGATCCTGATCGCCTCTTTAGCAATTCCATAAATTTCCATAAGATTAGGTACTCGTAGCCTACCTTTTCCGAATTTTTCGGAGGTTATCCATCCTAAATCGAAAGGGTTCTTTTATCACGGTGGATAAGAATTAGAGGTTTGTAGATATAATTGCGTAACATTTCTGGAAAAGTTTATTGAACATTGAAACTTTCCAAACCTATTCAACGGTGATTTCATTGAATTTATTCACTTACGAAAACGTCGCAAGACCTCATTGTAGCAGAAAAATTAATTATTAATGATATTAACATTTTTCCATGATTTAGAATGACATCTACTTCGTATTTCAATTCCTTGGAAATTCCTGGAATTCAAACAGAACATAGTTTAGAATTCCAAAGTAGGATGAATAAAATAAGGTATGTCGGATATATTTCAATACAATAAGTCATTTATATTTTTTACATTTTATAACATCATTAAAACTGTATATGTTGAATGATACTTATCATTTGAATAATGTCGTCGCTTTTATTGCTTTTTATGTCTCATTTGGTACTTGAAACAGTCGCGAATTATAATCACAAGGTCCCTAAGAACTGCGAAAATCGTGAAATGGCATTTCCACGGACAAAACAATTTTGCGGTACCATCTTTAGGTATACTAGTCGCTAAGAAAATCTGCGAATGAAAAACCACAAAGAAACACCGCTGTTTGATAAACATCGATAAAAAGTGTGAAACGCGTGCCAATATTGTCCTGAAAATAACCCAACTAATAAAAATAGTCCGGTAAATAATGTATGGAATCATCTAGTTATTCAAGAATTGATTCCTTCAATAAATCACAAGAATATTTTTGGCAGTGGCTTGCAAGAGAGTGGAAGTTCGTTGTGAAGTCATGAAATTCAATTCAGATTTGCTGTCAACTGATGATATATCAAGAACTATTCAATCAATTGAAACCCTGGACCATCTTGAATATTGTATGTTCCTTTTTCAAACTCCTCTCCGGCTGAGCCTCTCAAATCAAAACTTCGAAAATTTTGGCAATTATCAGCAGGGGCACCCTGTATATATTGAGAGCAGTATAGTTATCATACTTCCTTATCGTCGGATGCAAATGAACGTTGGTTCACTGTTTAATTGTTTACCACTTAAAAAAAATTGAAAATATAGTTGTTTTTGTTGAGTTGAATGGCAACAGGACGTGATAATAGGTGTTTGTGATATGCAAATCAAAATGTTGAACATAATATTTGGGTGATATTGAAAAATTATTTGAAATAAAACAATGAAATTAAGTTGTTCAATGAAGCACCAATATTTGACCATCACCAATGACAGTTAGTTGATCATTGAGGATTACTTTGGATGAATCCCAACCGATTTTTATCAATAACACAGGGTGTATTTTTCCCCAAAATTTCAGTGTCTTCCAAAACACCTTGGCATTTCTATTGTCAGACATTCATTGAGTACAAAATATACAGGGTTGGGATAAAGCATGGAACCAAGTGAATATCTTCTGAACGAAAACTTGTTTAACCGGAAATGCAATCAACTTATTCAATTTGAATGGGACACCCTATATATTTTTACAGATTTTGAGAGAGCTTGTCACTTCGAATTCATACATACTGGGTTTAGTGTAAAAAAAATGTAAAAACGAGGAATATAGCACTTTAATCAACCTCCTTTGAGTCTTTTGCATTTGAGAAGAAAAAAATAATTCAGATGAACTAATTGATGTTGTTTGTATGCATAGTAATAAATAAACGTACAATTTACAAATTGTACAATTTAGAATGGTTCAATTAAGTGTAAAAGAACGTATTGAAATTTTAATGATGATCGGTTATGGTGATTGTAAAATTTATTTCTGTTAATTAGAATTTGACACTTGGAGAACAAAAGAGTACTGGTTCATTCATTACTATACATACAAAAAACATCAATTTTTTTTAAACTGAACTCAGTATGTATGAATTCAAAATAACAAGCTCTTTCAAAATCTGTAAAAATATATAGGGTGTCCCATTTAGATTTGAAGAAGTGGATGACATTTCCGGTTAAACCGGAAGTATTTTATCAACAAAAAAATGTACATCAGATGCGTTTGGTTCCATTGCACTTACCTGCGAATATTTCATGAATATCGCATTTTCGTTTAAAAGATATTCACTTGGTTCCACACTTTATCCCAACCCTGTATTGCACAAAATATGGAGGAACGTTCGTGAGAGAAAAATACAAGATCTTGATTATGGTCAACACAAAATTGTGATTAATCAGCTTCAACTTCCAATGAAGCAGTTTCTCCATACAACATTGAACTCTTTTTGAGAATATCAGAGGAAAAATGTGTTCACTCACCTAATCCAAGAGCTCCCATCAGAAGCAGGACGATGCCCGACAAGAACGTCAACAGAATGGCGTATTCTGGACCGTAGCCCTTGATCGCTTGGAAAGTCATCAGGGCAGAAATGGCAGAAGGGCCCATCGGGACGTCTTTGCAGCTGCCCACGAAAATATACGCGAAAGACCCTACGAAAGAGCTGTACAGGCCATATTCAGTTGGCAGCCCTGGAAAACGAATCAAACATATTTTCGTATTTTTGACATTGACAATTTTGGAAGCGTTAAAGGGCCGATAATTTTTTATTTCATCTATTGTTAGTGAAACTTCATTGAATATACATATATACATATACGTTTTGTATCTTTTTCTGCAAATTTTCGTTTACTTTCGTGTCATTTTGATGATCTTGTCGAATCTGAACTTTCTGATGTGGATTGAGAATGGAAGACCACAGAGGGTGAAAATGCAGGGGGTTGTTTCTGACACGAGTTGCTGATGAATGTGGGAAAAATGTAGAAACAAGTTTTAGGTGGTATGCAGATAAATTTGTGGGATCCTAAGAACATATTTGCAAAGTTTCCAGTAATTCAAGAACTTAAAATGACACTAAATTTCTTTTCAGAAAATTTTTCACCTCGTTTCTCTTGTAATAAGTGAGATCTTCATGATGGAGTTCGAAAAACGGGCAGTCGCAACTCGAAGAAAAAAACTGAGGAAACCAAAGGGACAAACAATATCTCCTTCGGGTCACCCGGTAGATAAAATCCCAACGGAATGCATTCCACCTAAGAGACAAGCAACAACAACACGTCGAATCAACTCGGATGAACACAATAAGAACTTTATACGGCGAGGTAGAGGTATCGTTTGCGAAACAATTAAATATAACAAAACTTCAGAAAATAACGAATCATCAAACTCTTGACCTCCAGTAGTTCCCGAGAAGGATATGGATGTAAGAACGAGATTTTATGATGATCATACAAAGCACGATGACGTCACGAATGAGGACCATCGAAGTCAGAGGAGTACCAAATAATGTCACCTCGCAGATTTCCTCAGATATTCTTCAAAGTTGTAAGGAAAACTTAACATAAACATAATAGACAGTAAAAGTTAACAATGTGAATTACCATCCTATTCCTGTATCAATTGCGATAAACCCTCCGAAAGTCTGGTGGGTTTAGACATGATTGTTGTTTTTGACACTACGAAAAGTAGAAGAAAATAGAAGAAAAATAGAGCTAGTGCATAAAGTGACATATTTCGGAAATGTAACAAGTGCAAGAAATACACTTTCCAACGAGTTATACAAACCATTTTTCCTACGACCATATATATATATTTGAAACGTTATTATTCCAACTAGAGCGTAGACCCTTTTGATAGATTGCGAGACATTTCCCAGAGTCAATTTCATGAAAATGAATGTTTAGGTACGCCTATGAATTGTTATAAGTTCGGCAACCTTCGTATATTTCAGCTATCATCATTGGTAACCAACTTCACTCAACTTCATCAACGTCATCTATGTGTTTTTTCATTGTCATGAATAGTAATGAGTGATTTTTTTCAATTTGAAATGAATAATAAAGTGGATTCGTTTCTCGAAACGTCCACTACATAAGGATAAGTATAAATATACTTGTTGGTTTCTTTCAATTTCCGCAATTCTATTTCAATTTGTCTTTCAAGAATATTTCGCAAAGACTATATATGAGAGAATGAGAGAATTTCCGTCGACCAGAGGATTTCTCTTTTAGGTATATGAAGATTCAATTCCAATTCAATTCCAATTCAATTCCAGTGACATTTTGTGGCAAATGAATCTCTCCTTATTTCGAATATATTGGGATAATCATCATAATTTCAATTTTCATTTTCAAAAACCAGGAGAGAAAATCCCAAAAAAAAATCAAGAATAATTATTCGATCCTTGAGGAGGATAACCTTACGGTGATTTATCAGGCCAGTGGTAGAAAAAAGTATGAATAATAATAAAAGATCGGGAATACATCATGTAGCTCATATTTGCGACGATTTTGAACTACATTTGTTAGTACAAACGAAACATGATATTGATAGTTTCAAGTTGGAAAATAGCACTTTGTTATGAAAATATACCAATATTCGAAATTGTTGTACAATTAATCAGCAAACACAATTTGCATGAAATAGCAAAAATGATCGAGAAACATTTAACTCAAGGACAAATATTTCCTTTATCATCGATATGTTAATCAACCTATATAAGATAACAATAAATATCTTCCTAATATCTTCAACCAAAACTCTAATGTACAGCTAACTTGAGAACAGCATTTTATTCGTTATAGCGGAAAATCACTCAAATGTCAGTTGTTAGATGGCGACACAAAAAATGACAACAAAATCAGTATTATTGACAATTGCACAATCAGTGTTGTAAAAATGTCGATTCAGAAGTAGTAATTCAGGTTACTTCTTAATTCCAGATCGAACTACATGATTACAATCTCAAAACGTCAACAATTCGTACAGAAATCTGTAAAAGTGTCGCCATCTTCTGGGAAGTTTCATAACTATCAAGCTATTATAGCGGAATATGGCGTTAGCGTTTTCAACGAAACAAAACACAATCAGTTACTGCATCAGTGTTTTGTACATCGTTCACTTCTCGAAACTGATTATGAAAATGACAAATTCAATGTCAATTGATGAGAAAACACCTGGTAACCAGAATTCCTACGCCTGCACAATTGTACAAAACTCTCCAGCAGCAGCTCCTTGTCCTTGTCTTATTCGTCATAGCTGGATATCACTCAAATGTCAATTGTTAGATGGCGACACAAAAATGAAAACAAAATCAGTATTATTGATAATTGCACAATCAGTATCATGAAAATGTGTTGTTTCAGAAGTAGTAATTCAGTTTACTTCTCAATTTCAGATCGAACTACATATTGACAATCTCGAAACGTCAACTAATCGTACAGAAACCTGTAGAAATGTCACCATCTTCTGGGGAGTTTCATAACTATCAAGCCATTATAGCGAAATATGGCGTTATCGTTTTAGACCTTCGATCATTGAACAGACTAGATAAGTAATCCACACCCCTGGCAATACAGTTTGTTTGGAAGCAACATCTATAGTATCTATCTTTGTCTAAACAAGGATAGCAGGAGCTGATTCTCCCAGCACCAGTACCGTGTTGTCAGAGGGGTCGAATTTATTATTAATTCATGATGAAACCAAATTGAAAATCCGTAACAATTTCAGTAGTACTTTTCAGCATTTCTTGGTGGGAAAATGAACAATGACGAGACACTGTCGCAGCTGACCTATGGGTATAATCAATATAATCTAATCAAATCAATTTAAATTCATTTTTATCCGTTCCATTTGGGAAAATGCTTCAAAATCTCGAATGATACGACAATGGTAACTCACCAATGAAATGACGTGTTTTGATCGCCGGTTCAAATTGTCTTTAACACACCTCACAACGTCTCACCATTATATCAAATCACCAAAACAGGAAATAAACTGAGTTTCTGATGAATTCTGAGTACACAAAACTAAACACAAGTTGAATAATATCGATGAATCAAAACGTAAATAATGACAGATACCAAACAAAACAATAATCGCCATTGACTGTCAATATCAAATTGCGGTGTTGCAACGTTGAGCGAAAAGTATTCACGATACCCATGCTGGTCCTCGAGCCCCCAAGAAAGTAAAATTGCTGAGTCTCAGAATAATGTAGCAATCTTCTATTAATCAGAACATTCATAATCGTCATGACCCAAATTGATTATTATATTTGTGCATTGAACTACATGAATTCATAAAGGACTTTAAATATTATGGACTATTCATCACTTTTTGATGATTGGATATGACAACACTGGCGACGATTGCGTACTAATATTATGATAATTCTGGGAATTCATGTTAGCATCAGAATATTTGTTTTGTGATCCTTCTAGTGGGTTTGTTGTTCGGAGTTTTAGACGAAACCAAACACCACCAGTGACTACACCATTTTTTTGTACATCCCTGTTGACACCTCGATCTGACGTCTACTTTCGACTCACCTGCGATGTTGGCATAAGCGAGGGCCTGGGGAATCACCGTCAAGCCGACCGTGATGCCTGCTACCATGTCGCCTATCGCGCAAGTCGAGTCGTACCTCGGCAGCCAATTGAGTATCGGCAGCCGCCTGTGCAACATCTTCTTCGTGCAGGCGTTCTTCGCTTTCGTCTTCGCCCACGGAACTATCGATTTGATGGCTTCCACGGTCGACGAATGCTTTTTGGTGGTGTCTATCACTGCCGATTTGAAGGAAATCAATGTTGATGGAAATATGGCCGCACAGGGTGCACACAGATTTTTACACACTTTTCTTTCGCGGATATTTACATACAGAGTGTCGTTGGAAATGTGAGGAATCTTTCGAATTCAGCTAGAGCTTGGAAAGATGAGATTGCAGGTTCCTATATTTCTTTTTCCTACTTACGTCCCAAAGGACGCCGCTGGAAATCGTTTTTTCTTGAATAACATTGAAAGTAATCAAGATAATTCGATGAAAATTCAATATAAGGGACCCTAGTAAGGACCCCTCAAAATAGTGTCCACTTGAAACATATTTAGCTTTCTCAGTTTATCAGGGATGGACTGAGATTCATCTTTTATGCTCTATTTTTCATCACTCTGTATGACAAATGCCTAAGAAAAAATTAATTTGAAAAGTTTGAACCTTGAATAAGGATAAAGATCCCCTTGTTAATTGTCGATGAAATAACCTGTTTTCGAGGAAAATAATAATGAACAAATAAATGTGTCATTTTTTTATATGACCATGATTTCAATTTTTTCTCGAAAACTGTTTTTTATCGACACTGAACAAGAGTACCTTTTATTAATTTGAGGTTCGAGCTTCCGATATCCATTTTTTAGCCCTCTTTCAAACAACAAACAACATCAATCGTTATTTTCGTCTGAAAGATAATTACTTGGTTCCATACTTTATCCCAACCCTGTATATTGTATTCAAGTTGTCACTGTCTTTCTATATTTTTTTTTCATTATCATATCATTCTGATTCGATTTAGGTACGCATTAAATGAAATAAAATAACTGAGTTCATTTCATAGTAGCCAACTAAATAGAAACAAATCTCGACATAGTGTACGATGAACATCAGTAGAGTGCCTATTTGAAATTGATTACTTTCTCGTAAGGAAAACTAGTGAGATTGTACTGAATAATTATTAGATAAAATTATATCCATCGATACTATTTTAATAATACTGTTTGGATCGAAGTTTTAAGAAGGCGTTACTCAAATCTCTCACTTTTGGAAAATAAAATCATGATGGTATATTGACATCATAACAGAGTGTTTGTTTAAACTTCTGTGTTTTCGTTATTTGTTTACTTCTTGGCCTTCGAGGATATTCATTGTTCAAATGATCTCGATACACTACTGAATTCGGTACTAAAAATTTAAATATATTTTTTTTTCAGAATAGAGGCAACACGATATTCATAGGACGATAATATTAATCAGTTGACAACTTACCAATAAAATCATTACTCCCTAAATAAGCGGAATCGTTTCTATTCCTAAAATGACTAATAGTTTCAGAAGAGGTACTGAGTGTTGGGTTGTTATACGCTAGGTAAGTGCCATGCAAACCACCGCCTCCAGCACCTTGAACATCTCTTTCCGCCTTCTGGTGATCGCCTCTGAAACAATATAAAAACACATTCAGTCAACGTCGTTCTCAGACTGGTAATCAATCCATGCATACGTTCTCATTCTGAACTTCTGATTGCCAAGCATCAGTAGAACTGCAAAGCTATGGAATTCTTCGCCTAGTGGAGTCTTTCCTGATGCTCACGATCTCCACACTTTCGAGAAAAATTCCAACACCTTCCTTCTCTCTCAATGTTCCACCTCGAATTACTCCAAAATCATGCATGTATCACGATATGGTGATTATACTTGTTTCTTCAATGAAATTAGAGTAGCAGGTAAGCATTATCAAGCTGTTTTTACTTCCGTGTTCTCAGACCTTATCATGATCATTTTATTGAGTCCAAGGAGAGAACTGTCAACTCGGAATATTGTGAGGACTAGGTTGAGGATAAATTAAAATTATGCCGAATTCAAACGAAATGTTCTCAATCAAATCTACAGTATACCAAAAACGGACTTGATGACTTTTTTTATATTTTATATTTTTAATTGCCAGTTTGACAATTGACAATTAGGTCTGATTGTTAGTTTGAACTGACAATTATGGCTAATTGTCTCTGCAATCTGGCATTTATCCCTAATTGACAGTTCAAACTGGCATTTATCCCAAATTGCAAGTTCAAACTGGCATCTATCCCTAATTGCCAGTTCAAACTCACAATTAGCCTCAATTGACAGTTTGAACTGGCATTTATCCCTAATTGCCAGTTCAAACTCACAATTAGCCTCAATTGACAGTTTGAACTGGCATTTATCCCTAATTGCCAGGTCAAACTGGCAATTAGACCTAATTGAAGAAATATAAGTAGCAAACCCACACTTTTGTGATGCATCATTGAAAATTACTATCATTCATACCATTGGATATCTTTTTTTATAAGCTTTTTCACTTGGCAAAGTTTAGAAAGTAAATATTTTTGAAAGAACTTTTGTTTCTTGCAGTTCTTCAGAGTCTGCATTCTTATAAAGTTTGTTATTTTGAATGAAAAACATTGTGTGGTGGAAAAAATGCTACACGGTCAGCTGATGCGAGCCATGGGCGCCGCCCTATTGACCGCCCTATCGGCTGCTCTGCCGACCACCTTTCGCTTTACACCCACTCCGGGGCCGGCTGTGATCCGGAAGATGTACGTAAAAAAATTGAGGCGATGGAACAGAATCTCGTTCTGAAAACAATTTCAGGTCAAAGGTTTACTGTCTCCCTATTTATATAATAATAATAATAATAATAATAATAATAAATGGTCTTTATCCATCGAAGTTTCGGATTTTTACAAAGGAATATACAGAATAACGAGTTTAACTCATGGAATTGTATTATATTCTGAACCTTCAGATATTTGAAAATCATATTTGGCACTGAAGTATAAGTCCGGCCCTGCTCGAATTCTGGCATTGTCGAATTCCAATGAATTACTTCCTGATAAATGGCACAATTCATTTCAATGATAGAAAAGGCATTGAACTTTCGTTGAGCGAATTTTAGTACCTATATTTCTACATGCGAAAGTGTAGTAATAGATAACTGAAAGTAGTTCATTGCTTATACTACGCAGAACTTGTGTTGATAACTTGGGTTCCTAGTTCCTAATGATGTGGCCAATCGGTCGGTGGTCCACCTTGAATGATAAACATTAATAATTCATATTTCATTATTCATTTCAATACACTTTTCTCACTATTTCATGTTTTTTTTTTTCATCAATTAACATTGATTATTTGCACGGATACGCCAATTTCATATGAGGCTTTTACAAAATTCAATTATTATTCATGTGAAAATACCATATTTGTATAAAAGACGTAGTCAAATTCATCAGATACCAAGAATGGTCATAAAAAAATAGCATTTCAGCAAAATGAATTTTGAGATATCAAGAAAAATGATTCTATATCATCGATCATTCGATAGTATGAAATTCCTCATTTATCACGACATACGTATCGACACAATTTTTGTCTCTGTTAATCATTGTCATATTTTTCCATCATGACAAAATGTGAACAATTTCTCATGTGTCTATAACATGAAATACCAGTCAGAGGATATTTTGGTATCACTTTCGAACTCGTGCAATTTTTTTTCGGGCAGCGTTGATATATCGGTTGGTGATGATATACAGGCTAGTCAAGGTATCGAATCATTCTGTACATTGTTCGACAATCACATCGGCCAAAATCTGTACGAGGAAATGGCTGACAATTAAAAACTGAACCAATCACTTTATTTATTGTCAATAATTGATATTACGGTCAAGGTTTCTACATTTTCACTACGGAGTACGACTACCATAACATATAAATGAGGTTCAAGGCTTGCTGAAATTTCATGGTGATATAAGATACGTAACGGAGAAGGAATAAATTAATAAATAAAAATGATAACTGTAATGATATTGCAAACGATATGTTCCAAGGATGGAATATGGGTTTTATTGTTCATGGGATGATATTTATTATATTATTAAATTTGTGAAACGTTACAGAATATTTGTGACGGAGGTTATTCAATTTTAAATGCCACCAACTGCAACTCCTAGTTGCTGCCCTTGAAATTAAACCTTCAGATACCTAAAAGAGAAATTCTCTATTTGTCAGTGTCCGTCAGTTTTCAAATGAATTTTTGGAAGTCAAATATGTTCAATAAATATCAAAATTTCTATTCATTTTCTCCGACACTAAACAGTGACAGACAGACAGAAAAAATTTTGGATACCAGGTGATTTTTTCTCCTTGATTGATCCTGAATTAACCATTTTCATATTCTGTTTTGAGAAGTGAATGCCAATTCCTATCTATATTAACTGAACAAGAAGCATTATTATTGTCTACGTTCACAAAATGCAAGCAGATTCTTTGATTAATTTTTTGGTTGATATTTTCTCATCCTATGATCTTAATATCACCCATATCGGCCATATGTTGTCCATCTTCAGTAGGGATATGTTTAGCTAATTTCGACCTCTTTTTTGATATATTTAAATAAAGTTTTATTTCGTCGATGTTTCTTTAATTGTTCTTATGCTCTTTCATCGTCACTGATAGAGGTCAGGTAATAATTATATTGATTCGACTAATTAATTTAGTTATTCAATTCAACCAACAGACAGTATTTTTTTTTTCGATTCCTCTATGAGCGAATTTTCTAGAGATATTGACAGGGCCATCTGACTGGATTAAATAACGATATCGATACCGTATAGTTGAGAGAGAAAGCAAGGATACACATTGTCAGCAAAAGGTGACTACAGTATGATGACTGACCTCCTCCTAAAGTTGAATAGAACACAGCCCGAGGACCTGAGGTTAGCAACTACTCAATTAATAAGGTCAATGCCCTCCAAAAAATCGTACACTACTCCATATTATGTTCTAATGTCCATCAACTGTATGAATGAACACACACAATGGAAAAATCGTTTAATTGGTCTAAGCCTAAGCATTTTTCAAAGTTCCAAAGTTCCAGTTTCTTTTTAGTCACAAGTGCCATACATTATGAATTATTGCAATATGTTAAATCAGACAACACTGATAACAAATCTAATCCCATACATTCCTGGAATATCTGAGGAAATTAAACGTGTTGGTGACAAGTTTCGAGTGAAAACAGTGTTCAAGGCAGAAAATACAGTGAGATCGATTTTGACTCATACGAAACCAAGAAATGTATTCACAGTGTTTGTGGAAAATACTATACAGGTGAAACTAACGGGCCTCCATCAGTGAGGATGAAAGAGCATAAGAACAATATAAAGAAAAGATATACTGACAAATCAAAATCAGCTGAACATATCCTTACTGAAAATGGACAACATATGGACGATTGGGAAAATATTAAGATCATAGGAAAAGAAGACAACAACTAAAAACGGAAAATCAAAGAGTCTGCTTGCATTCTCCTGAACGGAGACAATAATATTGCTTCTTGTTCTGTTGATTCAGATAGAACTTGGCACCCACTTCTGAGAACTGAATATGAAAATGGAAAATTCAATATCAAATAATGAAAACACCTTGTAACCAGAATTCATCCGTCTGACAAATTGTCACTTTTCAGTGTCAAAAACCAACTGCTTGGTGAAAAAGAAAAGTGTTTTGATTGTGTTGAGAACGGGAGCAGATTCGTTCTCGAAACGTCCACCAAGATAAGTAGAAGTTTTATTCTTATTAAATATATTTGTATTTTTCAATTTCAAGCGCAGTGACATTTCTGGCATATCACAAAATCTGTCCTTACTACAAATATACTGAAATAATTTTTTTTATAACTATACTTTATTTTCAGAAACGAGGAGAGAAAATCCCACGAAAAGCTGAAAAATGAATGTACCACCTCCACGAAAAACTTACAGGCAGGATTGGACATAACAAATTTTCGAGAGTCTTGAAAGCAATTTGCCACAGCTGGAAGTGCCATCACACAGATTGACAATAACCAAAACTGTCCTCGACTTATGAATATGAAAGTTCATAAAATGAAATATCAAATGGTAACAAGAATCTCCCTATGGAACCCAGGATGAATGATCCTCAGAGCATATTTCTGCAGTACAAAAACTCTTTTGGTTCTCCCTCACTCATTCCAAATCAGTATACCGCACTGTAAGTGTTTCTTTGCATAATAGAGAGTAAGCATTTCATGACATTTTATTGCCTTGGGGACAGTTATAGAGGACCCTCAGACATATGCATAACAAAGAAATCACAGGAAATGATTTCCGGATTCATTATGGATGATTGCATTTCGCATTTCGTTGGATTGGGAATTTGCAGTGGAACACATTCCACAATGGTTCGATTAAGACCATCATACGCTTCCGTTTCTATTGTTATTGTGAAATAAATTGTTGCATTATTCGCAAGCATGGAGAATTGGAATCAGTGCCGGATTTATCCTGGTGCATTAATCCGGCTGGAAAATAGACGATCGAATTTTCAACACGCCGATCAATGCAGGTAATTTCAAAAACAACCCAAACCAAAAATATCTAGAAGATTAGAGAATTAACAGTCGGTGAAATAATGTGGAAATCTTTTAGGAAGGATATTCTGGTTTATATCAATATGTCCTCATTGGATGAGAAAGAAAATCCATAGAAAAGTGAACGTCGGTTTTGATTCTTTCACTGCGATCGATGATTCTTTCTTATCATTTGCGATTTGAAATTCTCGTGATGATGAACAATTCAATAACCAATAACGATGATTTCTGTCAAGTCGATAGAAATATGCCAGAAAACAAAATCTGAAATAAATCGCACCGTTATACAGGCTTTACGAACGTTTTGTCGATGTGTGTCAAAAAAGAAACACCAGATCAATATAATTGTCAAAATCTAAAATATTCGAGAATACACATGAGAATGGTAACCAAAAAGTCGATTTGTGGTGGTGTTTTATTCTGAGACTTGTATTTCCAGGACTATATCAATTTTCCACAAAAAAAAAATCAAAAATGTATAGAGATAATATTATTAATGATGGCAAACTAAGTCCTTGATGATAATAATGGATTCTTAGTTCTACAGTTTAATTCAACGTTTTGTGAATGCATATAATATTTTGTATAACTGATCTCTGGTTTCTAGTCATGAGTCTCAGACAATCTAAGATATCGATAATTCTTGCATATCTGTCAACTTTCAATACGATTCTCATAGCTCTATTTTGCATGAATTGCATTCCATTTATGTCACTTCCATTCAGATGAATACTAACTCACGTCATAATTGATAGAATTTTGGTAATAATTCTTCCAAAGTGAAATAACGTCATATTCAATTCCTTCATCAAAAAAATCAGCATAGGTTGTGAAGTTTAATTCCCTATCAATAATAATACCTACCTAAATATTTTATATCCTTCATGTACAAGCTTTCTTCTTATAAATTATAAATGTTATAACTACGTTCATGTCTACTTTCCCCATTCACATTGCCTCAATTTTCCTAGTAAATAAACAATTCTCTATTAACCAAGTCCAACCAATATTTTTCAGTCCAATTTGCAACTTCGTCAGTATCATTACCACTCACTGATATAGCTGTATCCAAAGATATGTCAAATCAGACAACGAAGTGAAATAAGTCTGGGGTGTCCTCATTGAGGATAATATTACCAGAAGGTTCGCAAGGTTCCACAGAAATATCAATGATTCAAATCCAACGGATATCCTCATGAGACTATATAACATGAGGTAATTAATTATTAGGCGAAGAAAGGAACATAATTGTGGAAACTAGATCTGAAGCAATTCTCATACTAATTTTCCAATTAGAGGAGAGTAAGTACATAAGTATCACAATGCGTCAAATGAGTAATTTTCTATGAAAGTTTGTGAGTCATGGTGAATTTTTAATGAGAAGATTGGTTATAATTCATATTACCTTCAGATCTGGTCGAAACGATTTTCATCAGGTGTCCTTAACAATTTGATATTCACCTAATCTATTCAGTAGTATTCCTTGATGTGAGCCTTTCAAGGCAGAAAAATCACGATTTTTCGCGAATGATTCACGCCCTTTATCTCTGAAATTTTCGTTCGAATATTCCTATGAAGTTTTTTCCATATTTCGAAGAGCTTCGAGAATCCAACTCTGAAACACCCTGTATAACAATATTCCCGTAGGCGTAACATACATACGGAAACTCTGAAAGAATTCAAGATTCGATCATGATCATGAAAATTGACGGTTCATTATCCTATTGATACTTTTCCAGTCAATGATCATGAAATGATTCATACGAGACTTGATTTAGTGTTGATGATGATATTTTATCGTCCTGTCGGACGATACACAAATTGTTGACTCTCTGTTACAAAACACCTATATTATATTACTATATATCAACCGAGATATTAATAATAATAATAATTTTCATTAGATTACCGGCTTCCTATTTATACACATAAATTCTTCAAAACAATAATAGCACTTATCAACAAGAACATCTTTAAGTTTTCGTTTGAAGATTGGAACGGTTTTGAATCTTTTCATAATATCTGATAGCAAGTTATAAACACATGGGCTATATAATCAGGAGATTCGAAAGCTAATTTGGTTTTTCCAAATGGTATAAAAACATTGTTTTTTTTTTTGTCTTGTATCAATAATATGTTTACATTCATTCAGTTCAAACAATTTATTCTTATTTTTAAAAACAGACGAGCACAAGTCAGAAATTGGACTCAAAAAGACTAGTAAAGTAGAGTTTATACAGCAAATAAAACAATATAAGAACTAAAAATTAAATAAAATAGGAAAGTTCGACATGAGCATTTCCATTAAACCGTTCATACAGTAATTAAGTTAAGAGTAAGAATAAGAATAAAATAAAAGATGACCAACTTTCATATTCTGATTTTATTTTATCTGGAAAATGAAAGAGCGCATGTCCCAAATCAATTCTGTCATTCAACTATCCTAACCTCCAATATAAAATTCTAACCTAACTTTCGTGTTTTGGATTTTAACATTTTGTTTAATATTGTTTGATTTTTGTTTGTTTGATAGACGTTTTAATTGCTTTATAAATTCATCTCAAGTAACAATTTGAAAGTTTTCGAGAAAAGTTTCTCTAGAAACGGTTTCGGAGGTAGTTATTATAATTCCTCTTTTTTTATTATTCGAAACGTGTAGCGGAAATGAAGAAATTAATGAATTCATTTAAAAACTAGATAGCATTATTACCAACAAAAAAAAAACAACGTCGTGAAGCTCAAAATGAGAATGTTGGAGCTAAGAGCCTATGTTATTTTTTACGAAATAGTATTTTCCCCTTGAAATGTTTCCATTCTTACAGAATATTTAGAAATTCGCCCATCGAATTTTAAAGTGATAAAGTAGAGAACAATTGATCACATGAATTACGAGTTTATGATGATTTTATTGTTTCGTGATTTGATCAATATTTTGTTAAAAGCATCCATCATAGTTCGAGGTTAATTTTTACGATAGGAACTTAAAAATTGCACGTGTATTGAAAATCATGCAAATAATTTCGACAATTACACATTGCTTCATATTGGTATATCGTGCTTCAAAAACCATATTTTCGAAACCTGTGTGTTCAGTTTTGTATTGTATTATACCTGTGAGTGATTTTTTTTATTAACTCATTATTGACGTTCTCATTCATCATTCGCCATAAGTTCTCCCAGTTATGCATATGAAACGAGGAAGGTCAAATTATTACATTATATTGTTTCCTCACGACCAACCTATTACATCGCTTTCAATATTGATTTATATTTAGAAAGTAGCCCATCTCACTACGACAACAAGAAAGGAGAACCTATAATGTTCGAGGAAAATCATGTAAGCCAGCGGTAGAATTCTGGGAGAGAAGGAAGGTGTTGAAATTTTGTCGGGAAAGACTTCACTGGGCAAAGAATTCCACAACAAATACTTGAAAAACGCACGTTCTCATTGATTGATGATTGTAATGATGATTCGCCTGGAATTTCGCACATACCTATTACGTTTTTCAACAGATTACATATAGAACTATTTTCGAGACTATTTTAGACTGATTTTGCATCCTAACCTTTCGGACAAAGCAATGAGAACTTTATGATGGAAGATAGAAATCAACTAGTGAAGAATTATTTTTCGAGACACGTGCCCCGAAAGATTTTGCTATATTATACTGAGATCACATCGAATTAATTGTTATAATTGTTTTTTTGAATTCCATAATGACTGAAAATTCTCATAAACAATATAATATACATTAGGTGTCAACAAACCCGAGGTGAATCAATAACTTATCCATTATAAATAATATATAGGTATACCGATGATCTCGATAATGGTCGTCAAAGATGAGACATGAAGAAAATTTTTTTAGTAGTATTCAAAAACGTTCGGGTTTTTTTAATAAACAAACAACAAAATTACAAAAAAAAATCAATCAATTGAAATATTCAACCTGGAAGAAAAATTATTATGTATTCGAAATATAATCAAAGTGATTGTTTGTTCACACATCTGTGATTGTTCGTGATCTGTTAACAGAAAGAGGATTTTGTTGACGATATCTGAATCAAGACATGCGTGCGAAGGGTTGGGGTAAATCAGTCTGAATTCCTTGTTGTAGATTTTAAATCCATCGAACGAAAGTTCATTGAATTCGCGGTATTCAAACACAGATACACCCACATAATTGCGCAATAATCGAATAGAAAACTGAGCAAGGTGATATCGAAATTCCAGGAAGTTATCCTCAAGATCTTTGGAAAGTAAAATAATAGAAATTCATTCTTCGAGCCGCTTCACTCCAATCGACAAGCTAGATTGCACTCATAAGATTTCCTTATTCCATTGAAACTTGAAGTCAATGTCGAAGTTTGTCGAGGGATTGTGTTCATTCAATCATTACGTAACATCCATCTCGGGAAAACAACAAAAATATTTTCTTGTCCGGTAGTTGTGCAAGAAATTTCCCCATTCATCATTATACAGATTGGAAACAGAATGAAAATAGAATAGAATACTCTGACAGTTCTTCCAGAATCGATGAAAATTCGACATGGTTATCTTTCTCAGAAAAAAAAAACCCTGGAACCGATCGATTTTTATTTCGAGGGGAAAATATTTTGGGCATGTTTTCAACTTTTTCACTTCAAACCCCTCGGAGGGGTGAGCTCCAACCCTCGAATCTCAAATGGGATGAGGGGTCAAGTGATACATCATTTTGAATTCAATTCATTTGGAATTCAATGCAGTAGTTCTCGAGAAAACACGTTCATGAAGCTAGTGATGGAAATTAACGATTTTTTTCCTTTCATCACTATTTCTCATTTTGTAGTTAAAACGATGTTCATCTAAGAAGTGCCTTATGTATTTTTTTTAAATCCCGTCCTATAAATCATTACATAAAGAATCATCCATTTTAATGTCAGTTCCTTGATCTCTCAGTAAAATGCATACCTTCTTTAGTTTTCATTGGACCACCCTGTATATTCACCTACAATAGTAGGTACAAAAACCAAATCCAAATGTACATCTAGATTTTCTCGCAAATTTGAGATGTAATTATAGTTACAGTTCGTCTCGCACACATATACTTTTCTGAAAATTTCGACTGACATGTCCAACCATCACATCGAAGATATCGTCGGAGATCACTCACTCTATGTGTGGTGGTTACTCAGATGAGGGTCTCATCTGATGCAATGACTATCAATGTTGGTGTTCCACAAGGATCTGTCTTGGGACCAACGTTGTTCTTACTCTACATCAATGATCTGTTGGATGTGACCTTCATCTCATTTCATACCTTTGCGAATGATATTAAACTTCATATCGCCACCTCTAGTACCCCTGATAGGAAGCACAATGGTCTTCCTGGGTGCGCCACTGTCTGGTATCGAGAATGGACAATGTCAATATCGAAATCAGATCACGAAAATTTGCAGGATCAAGAAGTAAGATCGATTGAATTCCGATACTTGATTTGATATACATTTACCCAATATAATAGAGCTAATTTATATTATCAACAGGACAATTATTGAACGATTATACAGGACAACATGAACCGCATAATATCTATCCATAATTTCTAGTTACTTATACAAATTATTCAAATGTCGTTCTAGAAATGGTTTGACATTTTCATGAAAAGTTATTCACCCACTTCTTATGCAATTCTGTCGATCCTTGCATTATCGAAAAAAAGTGTTGAATATTCATTCGTATTCATTATGCTAATCGTTCAACTGGTGATTTTTCAACGGAGCGAATAGCAGCGTTTAACTTCTGAAGAATCAGAACTTTTGTCTTCTCTCTTAATATCGAGAAAATGTTATGAACATCGTATTTCCGACATTATTTTTGATCCTGGAATCTCCTGAATTTTCATGTTTTGTTACCAAATTGCTAAATAGCAAATAGGGCTGAAAATACTCTAGACCGGCCCTGTTCGAATACCAATGAATGTTTTTCTTTACTTCCGTTCATATTTTCAAATACAGTATAGAACACTAAGTTAGAACACAAAATTGCTTTTATTAATTCCAAATTGTTTCGGAAAAATTACTTAAGAACCATCTTCAGGAGCGACCCTATATAAGAGCGGCACTATTTTAGGGACACCCTGTAGAAATACTCGACTCTGCTGAATAATAGGGAAACAGTGTATGCATGAACTGATCAAAGTTGATGGACAATGCTGGTCAATAGATTCCTTTCGTATCAATTCTTAATTAATTGTGCCATCATCCAAGTATAATAAAGGTCATTAAGGTAATTTCTTCGGTAATTCCAGACTTCCATTGTGAGATAGCTCTCGGTCAATGCCAACAATCATTCTTGATAGATAATTACTTATTTCAAGTGTAAGGTGATATTATGCATTTTTGTTTTCGAAATAACAGACGAGTCATGGTCAATAGAATCATCGAATTCACGTCCTTCATCCAATGAGATTTTGGGAGGGATTATTCGTTGATTGAGACGAAAAATTACTCACGTTCAGTCGAAAAATCAGTGAATAATATAGTTGTTCATGATATACACAGGAAACAAAATCAGACACCGAATATATCTCGTATGAGGAAAGAAAATAGTGGAATCAAACGTTTTGCGAAAGGAGAGGATGTAAAATCAATCAAGAATAAGCACCATATATATGATGATACCAGCAGTGAAATTTCGAGATGAAATATCATTTAACTCATCAAACACTTCAAACGTGCGTTTTTTCAAGTATTTTCACACTTTCTGTTGCCATAGCGAAATCTGCTACTTTACTAATAATAAAACAATGTTCAAAGCACTGTTTTCATTGGTGGACGTAGGAAAAAGTTTTTTTCGTACGGGTTATCGGTAAAATATGGAAAGAAGAACACGTTTCAAAACGTATCGAAATTGATGTCGCTTTTTCTTGTTCACCTCATGTGTTACCTAATATGTTGCATTTTTATCGAGGTTCATTCAATCAATGCGACACAAATGTATACGTTAGTAAATATATATGAATTGGTGAAAATATAGGTACGATTATTATCATTTATTTATTGCATCAAAATGAATTGAGCTACTTATGAAGAATGTGGTCTAATTAAAAAATTGCATTCCGTAGGAACTAGCATACAGTGTGGAACAGTCGAATGGAATAAATTCGACAACAAATATATGAGGGTATGTTGGGAAAAACGCTTCGACACGTCGATTTGTATTTTTGAATACGCATTTTTTCAGAAAAAAATAATTCATACAGAGTGTGTCATGTGACAGTGGCCAATACCAACTTTCTTATTTCAAATGGAACATCATGTATTTCATTCCACTTTTGAATTCTCACTGGAGAGCTGATTTCATCGATACAACACACTTGATGTCTAGCGAAAATGATTACAGAGATATAGGGTGTGAAAATGCATAGTTTCGACACAAAAAATTCATTACGTTGAAAAATCTCCATTTTTCACACCCTATATCTCTGTAATCATTTCCGCTAGACCCCAAGTGTGGTGTATCGATGAAATCATCTCTTCAGTGATAATTCAAAATTGGAATGAAATACAGGGTGTTCCATTTGAAATAAGAAAGTTGATATTGGCCACTGTCACATGACACACTCTATATAATTCGATGTTTTGAAAAAAATGCGTATTCAAAAATATAAATTGACGTGTGAAAGCGTTTTTTTCAAAACAACCTCATTCATTTGTTGTCGAATTTATTCCATTCGACTGTTCCACACTGTATGGAGATATATTACAACTTAACCTCGTAAAAAGGAATTGCACAATGATGTTTTTCTCAGGTCCTTACTAGTATACTACAGGGGATATCTAGTTTCTCTCAATTTCAACCTCAATAAATTCAATCTTTCATTTTTCTGAAAGAAATCAAGTGGACCTTTTTGTTGTTTTGTTTTTGTTCGGTTCTGTTGATGTGTTGTTGTTGTTGTTGTTTGATATTATTTTGTCACGCTTGAAACAAAGTTCTAGATCCGCTCAATCCTATTTTAGTTTATATTCAGTTATTCAAACTAGTTTTAAATATGTCTGCGCGATTTCTTCCGGTTGTCCACTTAGATGTCCATTTTCTAAAAACAAGTCGCAGATTTCTTCATGCTTGCGGAAATACTAAATATGCCTTTTTCTACATTTTCTGAATATATTTGGATATGACCTTCGAAGCAGAGAAGAAAAAAATATTCAGAAATCTCGCTAGACGAGTCAAGAAACTATGAATTTGTTACTTCTGGTTGAACCGGATCTGAAACATGATTATACATGTTTCACATCATGTTTGTTTGTTCTTCATACACCAATTGAACTAAAGTCGTATTCGAGATATGCTCAGTCATCATTTAATTATCTTCAAAATAATGAGACATATAGACAGTTGAATGGATAGGAATTCCCAAATATTTCAGTGTACTTTCAAATGTGAGAGGACGTTTTTCGCAAATGAATTTGGACATACTATATCGACTGTTGTGAGAATAAAGTTGGTACCTATCTCTAAAGATATTACCCACATCCGAAAGTTGGTATTTCCACAGATGGAATCAAGTTGTGTTGAAATGTTGAAAGTGATCGATTCAAGAAATTAATGAGTATTCAATTGATGTTCGTCATACTACAAATTTTCATTCGTCATTCGACAAATTTTCAATCCAAACCAAGCTGGTAGCTAAGATTAGATTGGGGCTTGTGTGATGTAGAAATCATTTCGATCAATGTCTGTCTAGCCCCGTGTCTTTGCTATGAAAGTTCAAGAGAGTCTTTAGGCCCTCCATATATTTGGGAACCCTTGGTTTTTTTTTTGTCCCATCGTCAGAAACCTCAGTTTTGACAGACCTTCACAGTACCGAAGTAAGTGTACTTCCAGATGATGTACAATTCAGATAATAATTCATGTACTGTCTGTAAGTTCTTCGAGGAGGTGGTACATTCATTTTTCAGCTTTTCAGTGTCAAAATCGAAAACATTGAAAAAATTTACGAAGAGAAAAATATTTTAATTGTGTTTCGTTCCCGAAACGTCCACCAAGATAAGTAGAGGTTTTATTCTCATTAAATATATTTGTGTTTCCAAATTTTTTCAAAAACAAGGTGTCACTGACCAATAGAGAATTTCTCTTTTAGGTATCTAAAGGTGTAATTTCAAGCGCAGTGACATTTTGGGGCAGATCCTAAATCTGTCCTTACTACAAATATATTGCAATAATTTTTAATAACTTCTACACTATTTTTTAGAAACGAGGAGAGAAAATTCCGAGGAAAATCCCATGAAAAGCTAAAAATAATTCATGTCTTCGAAATCACATCAGCTCATCTTAAATAAAGAAGAATGTTTGGTTTCTTTTCAACTGATTTCTTCTAGTTATGTTTTCCTAACAGACTCATCAATTCCACAGATATCATTGAAGTACCATGTGATGAAGAAACAGTAGACTGGTTGAATCTCAACAGGGCGCAAATAAAAATTGTAACTGGGCTCATACTAGAAAAGACGATGACCAAAAAGGTGCAAAAATATCATTTTCCAAAAACAATAGAATAATTTTTGAGACGATAGATTATTGATAGGATACAGGATGTTATAATGGATTTCTTCACCATAAATTCACGAGTTTTTTTAATCGTCCACAATTTTGGATTCAATAATAATATAGGTGCCATCTCTAATATCTCAGATGTTTTTTTGTGTATGCAATCTCAACATTGTTCAAATAATGAAGCAAATTAGGTATTTGGAAGAGTTTTCATAATCAAGTTATCATAATCGAATCGCATTTTTAGCAATTGTTATTCATTCGATTATTTATGCAAACGTGATACATTCTTGAAACTAATCTAAATAATTATATGGAGAAATCGAAACGACTTCAGAAACACATACAAAAATCAGAAAGTGATTTTCATTAGGTACTCACCTAGAAAATGTCTGTATTACTTTAGGTAACCTAGTGGCTACTGAATGGAAATATATTTTGATTTTGCAATTCGACATTCCTTCTTCTATTATATGCGTGGATATAGCGTAGTATTTCCAGTGAATTTTTAGTTATCATAATGTATAATGATAGATAAATAGATGTTTCGGGATTTTCTGTCGTTTCTGGAAGATCAAAAATGAAAATGGAAATTTTAAAAATTATTTCAATATATCTGTAGTACGGACAGATTGATGATTTACCCAAAAATGTTTCTGTTCTTGAAATCAACCTTTAGATTGTTAACGATATACTATTTTTTTTTACCAGTTGTCAATGAAGAAGAGAGAATTTCTCTTTCAGGTATCTGAAAGGTTGAATTTCAAGCGAAGTGACATTTTGAGGCAGATCCTAAATCTGTCCTTATTCTATTTTCATTTTTTAGAATCGAGGATGGTAAATCTCGAAAAATGTAGAAAAATTATTATATCATCTTCTCGATTAACTGACATTAATATTTATTGAATTTGATAATAATTTGAGAGTGAGGGTACTTACAAAGAAATCCGAAATTCATGTTTACTGTTACTTTCCTTCTCAGTCGGCATTGTTTATGAAACGAACTCCCCGCAAAAACTCGATAATCAACACGAAAAAAAAAAAAACACTTGTCCAAAAATTTTCTCGCTGAACCGAACCGATACGAAAATAGTAAATAAACAAAAGATTTATTATTCAACGATGTACAACAACCTACTGCGACCGGTAAAATTTACAAACTGGAGTGTTCCGCGAAACCTGACCGGCATTTTGTAGCGACAGTCACGTGCTACTCGAAGCTGCTGCGTTGCCAGCTCACCGCTGAAACGACTGAAAGTTTTTCAGCGCCATATGCGTCTACACTGGAAAAGTTAGGTCTTGACTAAATGTGGCACCACTGCAATCGAACGGGTATCGAAACTCCGGCTTTATTCCCTACATAGGATTGTTGGGGACATTACATTTTACATTACACCCTACATTTCAAATATGAATTTTGCATTGAACATTTTATACTTTATATTTAATTTTTTAACTTTTCAATATAATTCTTTCGCGAAACAAGTGCATAGCACTTATCGCTAAACTACTTTATTCTCTTCCACCATGTAATTTCTTGTATTTTAATTATTATTGTTGTATTATTATTATTGTGTGTGAATAAAGGTATATTATTATTATTATTATTATTCAGTGATGGGGAAGGGAGGAGTCTGATAGATGTAAATAGATATTCCACACGATATCTAGATCCCATACGACACATGGACATCCGATGGATATCCATTGGACGTCCAGTGGATGTCCAGTGGATTTCCATGGACGTCCATGAGATATATTTCATGGACGTCAGAAACTAATCTATTATCACGGGCAATTGGTTCATTCTCATGCAGTCATATTCATTACCGATATGGGTGATCGTTTTTCCTTGAAACCCCATGGCTAATAACTCCAATAATCACATCGTCATACGGTGGCACATTTTGAAGAATGCCCAATAATTATAATAAGCTATGCAATAATTATCAAATACAGTGGATGTAATAAAGCTAGCTATCGCATTAACATCATGAAGGTCTAATCATGGAATTTGCGGAATATAAAATATTATTGTGTATCGTAAAAATGTTAGGAAAGCATTCCGAGCGAATACACGCTATCTATCCACAGAAGGCGCAAAAATAGTTACAGGGAGGACACCTGAACGATAAATATATTTTTTCCTACGACCACCTATGAAAAAGGCGCATTCAACATTGTCCCATCATTCAGAAAGTAGCCCATTTCCTCACGCCCAAGAACGCGTGTTTGCAGTGATTGATGGATGTGATAGTAATTCACCTGGAAATTTTACTGATGGTATCATCACATCGAATACTTATATTTTAGATAATTTTGCATCCTGATCTTTCGGACAATTAGTGATTCCCCTTTCTTCTTTGAAATGCGTCTCATTATGTAACCATGTAACCATGACATGATCCCTCAGGATATTATGAATCCATTACACCATTACATCAAACATTCAAATTTAAAAAAATGACGAAAAATACTCAGTTGACGTTGACTCAAGGAGAGCGAAGTTGGTTGCCAAAGATGATAGCTGAAATATCCGAGGGTTGCCGAACTTGTAACAATTCATAGGCGTACACAACTATCAAAAGGGTAGTTGTCGACGATGTGGTTTTCGAAGAAATTTTCCTGAATTAATGACGTTGGTATGAAGTGTGACACAATGTTTGTGATTTAAGGAAATGAAGCATGTCTCATCCTCATCCGATTCTTCCATTGTATCAAAGATTCAATAAATGTACGTACAGAAATAGAACAAGCTATTATGGCATATCACTGAATTGTTATTGAGGTGTTACATTAATGATTTTACCATTTATTGATCAAAATGATGGAAGATTTGAGATTTTTGAGGTATTCTTCATTTTCAAAACTAATCAAGGAAAAATTAGATCGGTTTGCCAAAAATTCACTTTTCAGTATAACTGAGAAACGAATCAACTTCTCCACGCAAATATATTGAGTACCAATGAAGTATCTATGTTTGGACGAAATACGAAGGATGGAAAAGTTATAGGAAAGTGGTGATAATCAAAATGAGAACAAGGAACTTACAATTTTTTGCCAGACCATCAAAACATATGCTCTTTCAAGGAACATAATAAATCTATATACGTAGATAAACCTGATGAAAACGAATAGTTTATTACACTATCATTGGACAAAAAACTCATTTACAAGAACTATTCACAAAAAATCTTTATTGCTTTATGCTCACTGGAGAAAGAATACTATCATCATACATATTCAAAACGTGATTAGGTAAGGAATGTAATATGAATGAATAAATGAATTACCGCGAATATGGCCCGTGAAGGACAAACTTTGGACGAAGAAACCGATCGGTCGACGAGCTATATTTTTGCAATATGTACGAGGTCAGTTTGATAAGTCCGTGACTTTTTAAATTTTCGCCCAGTAACAACAAATACAACATTGCTTCCGTCAACTATAATCTATTATAAGACTACTGTGAGATTTTGAGCACGCTTAGTTTGTGTTTGACAGCCATTGTATATTGTTTTTCTATGACAGACAACCTCGAGAAGTCCAACGAAAATGTGAAGGAAGAGAATTTCGTGTCTTGATTAAGCATTAAAAAACATCACCGAAACCGAAGGGAGGTTAGATAAGTACTCTGGGTATTCTTTACCATAAATTTCAATGATTAAAGTGGATATCCATCCAGGTTATTTGGCATATCCATTTGACGTGCAAATATCATCCATGGACGTCCACTGGATGTCCTTAGGCCGCAACCATAGACGTCCATATGCATAGTATATAACGTATAAGATTTCCATGAGTAGTAGAATCACACTCACGTGATCAACTATATTGTCGCTTTCTGAGATAAGCTTCGACCGTCTCAGGGTATAAATATTGATATTATTTATCATTATGTTGCCAGATTTTCAATTCTGAACAGTCACGAATCCCATTAAAACAATATTCCGTTTTCACGGACCGTCGGTTAGCCCAATCTTTCGGTAATTTGGCATACCACTATGAGATTTCAGATAAGAATTCGACGACATCAACATTGGACATTTCGAAATTCGCCTCCACCTTGTACGTGTCATTTAGATTACCTATTTATCTCACCGGCAACTTCAGAATGAAGGAATGTTGTTTTTGTATAATCGACAGCATTTATTTCTTCACCTATGTTCTAGATTGTCAATTGACGAGATATGAATTCAGCAAAATAAAGTAAACAAAATTTCCTACGTCTTTTTGTAAACCCACTTCTCTTGAACGTCTGATATGTTAAGAGTCACAGCAGTACAAAGATGGAAGTTCTTCAAAGAAGTACGTCAATCTCGCCATTTTCCGTATTTTCAAACAGAATAGTAGGTAAAAGCTCTAGGCAAAAGCTCAAGAAATTATTGTGGATAATTCCAAACTTGGAAATGTTTTCGTAAGACTTGGAAAATTTCATGTTTTGATGTCCTTCTATCGACTAGTAGCAGGAAAAGGATTTGAAGATCTTTTCTCTAATATTTACTCTGATAAAAGGATTCATTAATTTCTCAGATTCTCTTATAAAACATATGATTATCTATAAAGCGTGTACACGTCCACACCATTTTAAATAAATTATTTCAGTTGAGCATCCCACTGCGACCATTTTCCTTGCTTAAAGAATATATATATACATATATCCGAGCGTGTACACGCTCTTCTTAAAGAGTCTTATTGCTTGATATCTCAAAAACAGTTGCTGCGCATTAAATTGAAATTCCTTTCAATTGTTGAGATTGATTGGTTATAATTGAACTGTTTTGAGACGATGGCGTGTACACGTTCTTATACGGATTATAATGGAATCATACCTCAAAATAATTGTCCAACGTATTATTCTCAATGCCCAACTGATCTTCATCATTGATCGAATATACGAGGTGGCCCAACGAGTTGGTCGCAAGACAGATATTCTACAATCGTTTTTGAATTATTTTCCAAAAGCTGTTCCCGTTATCCATTTCTTTTCAGTTGTTATTATTGATATAATAGTTCATTTCAATTATTTCAAAATTTAGATAGTTTATTGATCTTTTAGGTGTACAGCGACTATACAAATGGGACATGTCAAATCACAAAATAAAGTGGTATAGATGAAATATTGAGTATTTAAAAAGTAAACACTTATACAGAAATATTTAAAATCCCAAAAATTTATCAATCATGCTTTATGTGCACCAGACGTCAAATAAAGAATAGAGGGCATTTTTAATCAAAAAATTTGTTCACGTTTTTTTTAAAATTGTATGAGTTTAGATTTTATACAAATAGTGGGAGTGCATTTTAAAGACTCGCATCCCGAGGAATTTGAGAAAAATGGGTCGAAAAGTGGATGATCCTTTCAAAAAAAGAAGGCACCTGAATATGGTATTTTTTTTCAATTACAATGGAATTTGGTGGAATTTGGTGCACAGTCATTCTGAAATAATTGGAAATAACTTGTGGTAGCGAAAAATCCGTACGTGTTTCCATTTTTATGGAAAGACCAAAAGGATGGATGTAAACACTCTGTGCATATTTTCCTAGATGTCTGAATATACTCGAACAGGTACATGAGTAAGAAAATGTATCTTTCCCATTCACTAACCACAATAATGATCACAGTAATTAGAAGGAAGTGGGTGATCTAATGAAAAGAAATCATTGTTTCCAACTTGCGATTCCCCGAACTATGGAGAAGCTTCTTGATTGGATCAAGTACGTACTTGTGCTGAAATCGGAAACACATTTTTTACTTTTCTTCGTGCGAATTTATCGGATATGAATTTGTCTGTGAAACGTTGAAATCTTGGTTGTTTCCATATTATCGTGAGTCGAAGAATCCGTGATAGATCAACTTTTGTTGTGTTTTGCTTGTTTTGAATTCATAGAATTTTGAATTAAATACATAGAATTGAAAAATCGAAAAGATCATATCACCCGACAAATATCAGATGAAAAAAGATCTATCCCTATCCCAAATTTGACCTCGACAAAAGAGTCTCTAATCAATGAAAGCAAGAAACTTTCCATTCATTTAGGAAAATTAAAAGAATTATATAACTTTTCGACTGTATACCAGTTTTGATTTGAATTTGTTTCTTTAGATTGTTTGGTGTATTTCGTTGTTTATATTTTGTCAATAAGACGTTGTTCTCAGGCAGTAAAGTATATTTCTCTCATCTCTCATCTCTCATATACATCATAAATGCATACAAACAACATCAATTAGTTCATCTAAATAGTTTTTTGCGCTGATGCAAAAAACTCGAAAGGAGGTTGATTAAAGTGTTAAATTCCTCGTTTTTACAAATGTATTTACACTAAACTCAGTATGTATGAATTCAAAATAACAAGCTCTTCCAAAATCTGGAAAAATATATAGGGTGTCCCATTTAAATCCCGCTTAAACCGGAAGTATATTATTAACAGATGCATTTTGTTGCATCACACTCACCTGCAAATTTTCATAAATATCATTCTTTTCGTTTTAAAGATATTCACTTGGTTGAAATATGAAAATAGCATTTTCCAGATTTTTGTACCTACCAATTCCTTCACGAAGTACTCGAAAATGAGGAGTAACTTGTAATTGAGAAGTACCTATTTGATGTAATCACTTCGAGAAATTGTGAATGTTGAACTTCGAATTTTTATCGAATATCATGTATATGCAAACGAAGTCCCATTTCCGCATAACAATATGAAGTTAACATAGATATCAAGCTGATGAAACCATAAGTAGTATTGCTCGTGTCCTCTGAAATCGCATTCGTATAATAAATATCTTTTCCACTACCAGCTCCAAAACATGCAATCTATGCTATGCTATGCTATCGTCGACCTGAGAAATCTCACTTATTCCATCCATATTCGTGAAACTCATCACGAAAGGTCAAACAGGAAACAGATCCGACACCAAAAATGGTTCCTGAAGTGGACCTCACGCCCTCATCTCACTCATCTATCCAAATGAACTATGTGAATCATATTATCGACCAGCAAAAAAACGATCAGAACATATCATTTCCTAGGTGAGTTATTTATCGAGAGATATCTTTTTCGTTGCAATGCTTCGCATAAGTCGATAAGGCTAGGTTGCATCTAGTAGAATATATATATATATATATTTCAATATATTTTAGTAGAATATATAATATATATATATTAGAAGACAAACCAGGCGAGCTCAGGCTGGTCACCCCTACACTGTCAGGCTCGAGACCTGTCGAATATCGCTATACCAAGCATCATTCATCAATAGAACGGCAAAGTTGTGAAATTCTTAGCCTAGTGAAGTCTTTCCCGATGCTAACAACCTCCAAACTTTCAAGAAAAATTCCAACACCTTCCTTCTCTCCCAAAATTCCCTTTCGTGTTGTCCACAGATAAAACAAAAAATCTCATCTTTGTATGAGTATGTATCTCATAGACTAATGAAGATATTGTTGAGTTGGCGTTCGCATGAAGTAACAAATAATGTGTAATCAATTTGAATGAGCGAAGCGCCCCGCTGTCTGTAAGACGAACCTTGGGAAGCACCGTTCCAGTTGATAAATAGGTGTTAAATGGTTCGGACTCTCCATACAAGCCAACCGCATTCGATTCACAGATCACTAGACTTGTCGTAGCGTTCACTGAAACTAATTTTCTGTTGAGGTGACATTGATTCGGGATATGCGATATCAATATTCGCATATCGATGCTGCCAGAGTGTTGATGCAGGGCCTACTCTATCTCACCCGAAGAGTATCGCTTTCGTGACGTCACACTAGTAGGGACAAAATCAGGACAGTGGAAATGGTCTCTCCCTTCGATCATTGAACAGACTAGATAAGTAATCCACAGCCCTGGCAATACAGTTTGTTTGGAAGCAACATCTATAGTATCTATCTTTGTCTAAACAAGGATAGCAGAACCTGATTCTCCCAGCAACAGTGCCGTGTTGTCAGAGGGGTCGAATTTATTATT
The DNA here is from genome assembly GCA_963576655.1 of Gastrophysa polygoni. Lineage (NCBI taxonomy): Eukaryota > Metazoa > Arthropoda > Insecta > Coleoptera > Chrysomelidae > Gastrophysa > Gastrophysa polygoni. Next base: position 378,335 of record OY755083.1, read on the forward strand.
AATTCATGATGAAACCAAATTGAAAATCCGTAACAATTTCAGTGGTACTTTTCAGCATTTCTTGGTGGGAAAATGAACAATGACAAGACACTGTCGCAGCTGACCTATGGGTATAATCAAATCAATTCAAATTCATTTTTATCCGTTCCATTTGGGAAAATGCTTCAAAATCTCGAATGATACGACAATGGTAACTCACCTATGAAATGACGTGTTTTGATCGCCAGTTCAAATTGTCTTCAACACACCTCACAACGTCTCACCATTATATCAAATCACCAAAACAGGAAATAAACTGAGTTTCTGAGGAATTCTGAGTACACAAAACTGAACACAAGTTGAAAAATATCGATAAATCGAAACGTAAATAATGACAGATTCCAAACAAAGCAATAATCGCCGTCGACTGTCAATATCAAATTGCGGTGTTGCAACGTTGAGCAAAAAGTATTCACGATACCCATGCTGGTCCTCGAGCCCCCAAGAAAGTAAAATTGCTGAGTCTCAGAATAATGTAGCAATCTTCTATTAATCAGTACTGATTCATAATCGTCATGACCCAAATTTATTATTATATTTGTGCATTGAACTACATGAATTCATAAAGGACTTTAAATATTATGGACTATTTATCACTATTTGATGATTGGATATGACAACACTGGCGACGATTGGGTACTAATATTATGATAATTCTGGGAATTCATGTTAGCTTCAGAATATTTGTTTTGTGATCCTTCTAGTGGGTTTGTTGTTCGGAGGTCTCTCCCGATATATTCATGTACAAAGGGTAGACGGTTATAGTTAGGGAAAAATATGAAGAGATGAAATTTGTAGAGAATAGAATTTGCTGAGAGATGAATCCACATTTACTAATCTAAAATTGATAGTTTGCGAGATATCGCATATCAGAAGGAATTGACTCGATTCAAATATGAATAACCGCTGAATTTCAACAAAGTCGACAAAAGATTGATTGAAATATCAATAAAAAACTGATTTGACCATCTATATCTCAAAAACCAGATATTTCAAGACACATATATATATTTATATGAATTTTCCTACTTGGAAATGTACCTTCGAGTAACAAGATCAAGATCAAAATATCAGAGGAACGTGCCAGATCAGAAGACTCTCCGTTCGATTGTTTTCAATCTTAGTCGTGTAATTTTTTCGTATAGATAACACTGACGTCAGTTCACATAAATATTTGTGCAAAGAAAAATTTATGTCATGTATTTGCTAAAATAAATAACTCTGTAGATGTATCCTTATTGTGAGTGCAGCGACAGATTGATATACAACTATGTTATGCTTTTTCATATAGGTACGAAAAAATAATGTTATATCAAATGCGTAAGGAAATGAATCACCACGACGGATAAATCATAAACTATTGGAAAATATAATATTTACACAGGGAGAACGGCGTTTAATTATCACCTATATATCAATAGCATGCATATACAGGGTGTTCATTGAACATGCGGGAGAACCCAAAAGAATGTGTATACAGGGTCCTTATTTAACATGCGGCAAAAATTCAAGAGTGGTTGTTGCTTGGACTATTCTGAGAATATTTTGTCCTTAGATGATTTCTGAAAATTGTTTTTTGAAAAAATTTTCTAGATCACCCCCATTTCATCGCTATAAAATTGTATAATGCCCTTCCTAATGATCGGAAAACCATCTCTTGCAAAGATTTCTTAATACCTGTAACCTTTTTCAATGTGATTGAGTTTTTGAACAGGTACCGTTAATACTACACATCTTATGGATCCATAGTTTATTAGACTTTTACATGTACTAACTCAGTATTGTATAGAACTTATGTACTTTATATACAGGGTGGCTCAATGAGAACGAAACAATGTATTCATTTTACTGAGAGATCAAGGAACTGACATTGAAATGAATGATTCTTTATGTAATGTTGGATAGGACAGGATTAAAAAAAACACATAAGGCACTTCTTAGATGAACATAGATTCTAATTACAGAATGAGAAATATAGTGATGAAAGGGAAAAAAGCGTTATTTTCCATCACTAGCCGATTATTTTCATGAACGTGTTTTCTCGAGAACTACTGCATTGAATTCCAAAAACAACGAAGCGTTGGTCAGAGATTTCGATTACCTTCAAAATGATGTATCACTTGACCCTTTATCCCATTTGAGATTGAAGGGTTGGAGCTCACCCCTCCGAGGGGTTGGAAGTGAACAAGTTGAAAACATAAGAATCGACCGGTGCGAGTGTTACTTTTTTCTGAGAACGTGTCAAATCGGCCTTGTTTCGTTTTCATTGGGCCACCCAGTATTTTCGATTCGATTTTTCTTTCAATTCAATTTTACTATTTACTATGGACAATCTGACTTATTGTCCACCACCATCTAATCGTATTACCTATTTCATGGCTCGATTCTTTTCTATCGGCTTTCCTCATATCGAACAGCATCTCTTGGACACCCTGTATCTGCGTCAGAAAGATCATCCTGTAGGTATAATATGATATAATCTTGTTTGCCTGATACGAATCATCGTTTCACTTAGTGATGATTATAAGAAACTATCGAAGACAATGATTCTATTTAACGACAAGCCATAACAATTTAGCCTAATTGATTTTAACCAGTGGCACATTCAGTGGCACACAAACAAATGCTCGTTTAATTTCCAAGATGGACGACATTTGGCCTCTGGCTATTCGAATGGCGTCATTAACTTGGTCACGAGGTTTTTTCCGAATAACTCAGACTGTATATATTAGTCTCCGACTAACAACCGGAATCGCACATCCCCCTGTAACAGTACTACATCATGTACGTACTGACTAATATCTCAGAAACAATAAAAATGTGTGATTTTCATTTATATATTTTTTTATGCTCTCCTAATACTCATTCTACGATTTTTTTATCTGTTGACAACAGGAAAAGAAAAATCTGTAAAGTTCGAGGAACATCGTGTTAGCCAGCGGTGGAATTCAAGGAGAGAAGGAAGGTGTTGGAATTTTTAAGGCATGTGATAAATGGACGAAAAAATTTGAGTACGATGTGATAAAAGTTTCACTTCAATAACAACTCAAAAAGAAATATCAAAGGAATCTGTTTGCATAATTCTGAACGGAGATAATAATATTGCTTCTTGTTCAGTGTTGGTACATATAGAACATGACATTCACTTCTTGACGCTGAATGTGAAAATAGTAAATTTTAAGCTCAAATTGATGAAGAAACAACTGGTAAATGAAAGAACAATTTCCTGTATTTTTTTGATACACAATGTTGTTTATCATTTTCCATTCATTTCATTTCGCTTCATCAATATTGAATGCTTTTTCCTCTAGAAATTTGAGCTTAGACTGGTCTGATGTCTATGAGCCCCTCCAAGATTTCGTTATGTTGTAGGGTTCCTCTTCTTCAAACCCAACCAAAGTCCATCTTTACTCGAAAGAGTGAATGTCTTAGAAAATCTCAATGGAAACGGAGTTCTTTTAATCACGACGATATCAAACCTCGCTAACAGCGTTGCCATCAGTATTTTGCACTCCAAGAGAGCAAATCTCGATCCTAAAAAAATATTGAAATCATTCAACCGGATAATGGTTGAGAGGCGCAAAAAATATGCAAAGAGTAGTCGTGACATTTGATTTCAAGTATCCTCATCACTCCAAAAATATTTCCAAAATGACTACGTTCCTACAGCGATTGTATACCGATTGTCCCAAATTTTATTTATATAGTCAATATCTCAGATATCCTGCATAGAAATGGATTGAAAAAAATACTGGAGTTGAAACCATATGTTTATGGTTTGGACTGTCAAATTCAGTTTTTGTCAAACTACTCCTGAGAGGCCACCCCTAACTGCATTCATTCGAATCGAGTATTATTGACACTTATATTTCAAGTAATGGTTGAGAATTGGAGTGGTTTGGAAAATTTGATTTCAAATCGGTATTTCACTCTAGTAAACATATGATGTAAGAGTATTCTTGCAATTATTTTGATTAACATTGAATTATACAACGATAAATTATACAATTATATAGTCAATGGTGTAATTCACAGATGTGAAAGACATAAAATAGGCAGCTTCTTGTGAAGGATCAATGTTCCGATATTATCGAGACATCACCATTTCGGGTTGTGGACATTACATAGAAAAAAAAATGATTCAATAGAAAAGCTTGCTGTTTCTAGTTTCGGTTTTTGAAAAATACCTCTAAACAATAAAAACTATCATGGAAAATTTGATTTCTCAAATTGTGAACCAGCCAGTCTCATATTGGATATCTGAAACTGAACTATATTCATCTACATGCAATAACTCTCTTTCGTAGATCATCGAACGGATTGACTATGATATATCAACTTTCGATTTCAAATGTCCCAACGAAGACTAATAGTGAATACACCAGGTCCTTCTTCTACTGATCCCATAGCCTTCCATGTTTGGTTTTCACTCGACATATATCTCGATATATACTATGAACCTATTGGTCAAGTCGAGAACCATTTCAAGAAACTTTTACGCAAGTCAAAATATATGAGTCCAACCTGAAAGCTAGGTATAGTCTCAGCTCAACTATCTTTTTTTCCCATTTGACATTTAATGAAATTAAAATGTGTTAATATTTCTAGGTAGATATAAAATTGTAACTTCTTGCTAACTATATTTATTTTTCAGCTTTTCATGGGATTTTTTCTCCTCGTTTCTGAAAAATAGAGTAGAAGTTATTAAAAATCATTGCAATATATTTGTAGTAAGGACAGATTTAGGATCTGTCCCAAAATGTCACTGCGCTTGAAATTAAACCTTAAGATACCTAAAAGAGAAATTCTCTATTGGTCAGTGACACCTTGTTTTTGAAAAAATTTCTGGAAATACAAATATATTTAATAAGAATAAAACCTCTATTTATCTTGGTGGACGTTTCGGGAACGAATCTGCTCCCGTTCTCAACACAATTGAAATATTTTTCTTCGTAAACTTTTTTCGATGTTTCCGATTTTGACACTGAAAAGTGACAATTTGGCAGACGGAGGAATTCTGGTTACAAGGTGTTTTCATTAATTGATATCGAATTTTCCATTTTCATATTCAAGTTTCAGAAGTGGATGCCAAGTTCTATCTATATCAACTGAACAAGAAGCAATATTATTGTCTCCGTTCAGGAGAATGCAAGCAGACTCTTTGATTTTCCGTTTTTGGTTGTTGTCTTCTTTTCCTATGGTCTTAATATTACCCCAATCGGCCATATGTTCTCCATTTTCAGTAAGGATATGTTCATCTAATTTTGATTTGTCAGTATATCTTTTCTTTATATTGTTCTTATGCTCTTTCATCCTTACTGATAGAGGCCTGCTAGTTTCACCGGTATAATATTTTCCACAAACACAAACAAAAATATATTGAAATAATTTTTGATAACTTCTACTCTATTTTTCAGAAACGAGGAGAGAAAATCCCACGAAAAGCTGGAAAATGAATGTACCACCTTCTCGAAGAACTTACAGACAGTATTTAATGATATGATTTATTCTTCTTCAGACATTGAACCCTTTTTTCATTCTCACCAATACAATTCCGAGGACCACTCCCGAAGGGTATATAGCTTCCAGGTACTATTCCCCCTCGATTTTCCTCACTGAATCGCTCCGGATCGAACTTATCCGGATCAGGAAAATACTCCGGATCCATGTGGAGGCCAGCAACAGGAATGGACACCAAAGTACCTTTATCGAAGACGAAATCGACTTCTCCGTTATGCTTGGCTTCGATTTTGTAGTCTTTTACACACGTTCTGGTCAAGATGAATCCAGGTGGATACTTCCTGAGGGTCTCCGAGACAACCTGCTCCAAATACTTCATTCTGAGCAATGCGTCGTAAGTGATGGTTCCGTTAACGATAACCTCATCAATTTCCTTCTGAAGCTTCGACTGAATTCTCGCATCCACAGCCAACTGGTAAGACATGAAAGAAAGTAACGTTGAGCTGGTGTCGAAGCCGGCAATGAAGAAAACTAGTGCTTGAGCAGTGATGAGCTCATCGGTGAGTTCCAGTGGCGTTTTGGAGGGTTTTTCTTCGAGAGTCTCGTCGACACTGGCTCTCTCTGAATTTTTATCTGCTTCGTCGTTCAGTCTACCGCGTTTGGCTTCCATGAGAAGATGGATCATATCTGGACGGACTGTTTGATTCTTCTCTCTCACCGACATCGTTTCCTTGACGAGGTCTTGGAAAAACTTCGTTACTTGTCGAGGAAATAGTGGTATTCGAAGGAACTGGAATTTCAAATTGAATAACATTAAACTTCTTTACGAGCGCAGATGTCCTAGACGAACCTCGAAAAAATAGGGGAAGAATGCAGCAAAAATCCCTCTGAAGATTGCGAAGCCTTTTGGTTGAGTGATCTTCGATCCCATGACGAAAAACTCATTCTTGTCGTTTTTCAATGAATCACAATGGACGCCAAAAGCACAAGTAGCAATCACATCATTGGCATACTTGGAATAAACATTTTTCATTTCTAGCTCGATCACATCGTCTGATTGTTTGGTCAAGTGATTCACAAAATTATCAGCAGTTTCTGAAACAGAAAATCGTATATCCAGCAATTCTTCCATAATGATTGCATTTTTTTTTTCATAAGGTAGATTATTATGAATGAAGAAATGAATATATATGAGAAGTCAAGATTACCTCTACATATTGAAGTGATATCAAGATTATAGGAAAATAATATAACAACCAAAAAAAATTTGAAAAATCTGCTTGCATTTTTGTTCATAGATAGAACTTGGCATTCACTTCTTGAAACTTAATATAAAAATGGTAAATGCAAGATCAATTAATGAAGAAACAACTGGTTACCAACATTTTTCTATCTGACAAATTGTGAACATTACGAAGAATAATATTATTCCCATTATGGGGAAGCAATTTCATTTCCATTTACTTCACTGTAAGATATATAAGTAGAAATTTTTATATCTATCAAGTATATTTGTCTTCCAATTTTTGTCCTTACTACAAACATGTCAAAATAATTATTATATTTTCTATTTCTACTTCTAGGAACGAGGAGTGAAAATCTCACAGAATCTAGAAGAATGCATATGTTATCTACCTAGTATCATTTATTACCTATAGCGAAATAATATATAGATACATCTGAAGCTACCTCTCGAATGAATTAATATTTTTACACTCTTCTTTGATTTCACCTTGCATGAGGAGATACATAGATCGCATCTTGGAACTGGTGAAAGCCGGTGATAATGCCGTTCGCATCTCCCTCCATTTTTCTCCCTCTAGTGAGAAGAGATTCTGGCCAATAATGGGATCTGACTTTCTATTGACGAAGGAGAAATGGTCTGGAAAATACTCAAAATCTTTCACAGTGATCTGTTTGATCAGGTCGATGTCCCGTACGAAAAGAGAAGGTTTCAAAAACTGGTAACTGCCATAATATCTGAAAGAAAAAAAAAACATTCTGATGAATATAATAAGTAATCGTGATAAATCAGTTTATTCACAACAAAATATGGAAGAACACCTAGTCTACGCTATAATTGGTGGCCCAATGAAAACGAAACAAGGCCGATTTGAAATAGTTATCGTTCTCAAAATGAAACCGATCGATTTTTATTTCGAGGGGGAAATATTTTGCGCCTGTTTTACCTCGGAGGGGTGAGCTCCAACCCTTGAATCTCAAATGGGATGAGGGGTCAAGTGATACATCATTTCGAAGGTAATCGAAATCTCTCACCAACGCTTCGTTGTTTTTGGAATTCAATGCAGTAGTTCTCGAGAAAACACGTTCATGGAAATAATCGGCTACTGATGGAAAGTAACGCTTTTTTCCCTCTCATCGCTATTTCTCATTTTGTATTTAGAACGATGTTTTTCTAAGAAGTGCCTTATGTGTTTTTTTTAATCTTGTCCTATCCAACATTACAAAAATAATCATTTATTTCAATGCCATCAGTAAAACGCATGCCTTGTTTCGTTTTCATTGGGTCACCCTGTATATTCATGGTGACATATGGTCGATGCATTGACGTAATAAACTAGTACATCAATGTCGATGCTCTGAGAAACAACTCACCTTCTCGATGGAAACAATTTATAAGCATCGATGATACTCTCGAAAAAAGATTTTTCCGAAAAAAATACCTTCACAAATCGCCCCCATGGTTTGGTATGAAACACATTCTTCGACCTCCAATATAACACAGGTGTAATGAACTTTGAATAGAGCAGGTATGAAATGAGACCGAATAAAATAATCAACAACAACATTTTCGCGTCACGTCATATAAACACACTGTAGTAAAAATAATGCCCTCGAAAATGTAACGCATAGTTGTCATCATTCACCTATCGAATACATTGCGACTCATTCGAACAACTTTTGTAGTCGCTTGTAGGCATACGACCTACCTAACTGTTATGACCGTGAAGCATCATCAACCAGTGGTTGATCATTGATGAAACGCGGCGTTTCATGTCAGCGAGAACTTATTATTTTTCATGTTGGTATTATGGAGGTCATTTTCATTTCCTTCTTGAAACCTTGATGTCCATAGGATATCCTTTGGATGACATTTGGACGTCCGTATGGATATCCACAGGACGTCCATTCATGAAATGGTGGTTCCCAGTTGCTACCCTCCATTTTTACAACAAAAATTACATCGGCTGAGCTGGGAGGGGGTACAAAAACGCGATTTTTTCCATCTCTGATTCAAGCTCTCCATATTCCGTTCCGATATACCAGGTGGTTCAAAAATTAGTAGGAGGGAAGTACTTTGAAAGACACTTTCAATGTGTATTCTCATGACGGCCCTAATTGTATAGGTGCCAGATGACCTGTCCAATATTTTTTCAATTTCTGAAATACTACAGGATATTAGAAACTTTTCGATGAATCAAAATATGAATAGATATCTCTTCAGTGAGGACATTTGGTAGTCATTATATGAGATATTTCACACCTCATTTCACACATTGGTCATGGATTACCCCAGGGTTCTGTGCTTGGGCCGTTGCTATCTATTTTATATATTTCTAACACTATAGTTGATATTACTATTGCCTCGCTTTCGACATACTTCTAATTCGCATTTGTCAAAATATAAAACTGGACGAAGAAAGTAATTATGAGTTGAAAACCATTTTTATGTATCATTGAATCCAAGAAACTTAGATATGCATAACAAATTATCATAAAATGAACATGTTCCGATGATACAACTACCAATATCAGCGAACTTATTACAAAACTCCTTATTTAAGTGAGACCAATCAGCACCATACGCAAGACTTTTGTGTTCGAAGTAGCTTCCAACAATATCTATATTGTCGATATCACGAACATCCAGTATATGTATCCCAGCTTGCATGCAAGCTGCCAGCAAATGGGTTTGGTTGAAAGGGTCCCATTTGAGCCTCCAGACGGAGCCAGGCATTTTGAGAGATTTCAGCTCTGATTTCATATTTCTGATGTCCCAAATACGAACGTATTCATCATAACTAGAAAAAGCATAAATACCTACTTAAGAATACATGACGAGAATTACACTGTCTGTAAGATAAGATATATCGATAAGAAGAAAAGATATATTGAGAAGTTAAAACCACCACCATATAAAACAACATTTTTTCATAGATGATATTCTTATAATATATAATTTTTATATAAACGATTTCAGGTGTCATAAAGATCAGTCAAAATTACAGTTTCCAAATCAAAATTGGAAATAGAACTGCCGAAATATATCTCTAGATATATATCTCTCCCTCCTGTACTTTCCAATTCAGTATTATGAGTAGTTTTGTCATATCATACATAGATGAATGTTTGTTATTCGCATTTGATATTTTTTATAATACGCCAACGTATATAATTTATTTTTCTCAGTATAGAATTTCACAGGGCTGAACAAGATCTTTATTAAATTGTTGTCAGCTCCTTTTTTGCATAAGATTATTTACCGATCATATAAAAATGTTTTCTGAACACATATGCAAAATAAACGATATCATTATTATGAAAATAGGCTGAATATATCCTTACTGAAGATGAATAATATTTGACCAATTATAGTGATTCGGCCATTTATGAAGGAGATTTGAAATGATCAGAATTGATTCAATTTCAAGTTTTGACCATTTCACTATTTAGAGAAAATAAAATGAGTAATTTCCCAAACACACCTTCCAGTGGCAACAATAAACTCTCTAGACTTATTTGAGTGGATTGAAGTAATACCAGCTTGATGACTCCTGTTTTTAGACACTGGTTGATGTCCTGATCTTTTATCAAATTTCAAAAATATGCTGTCATCTCCACCTAAAAAAAATCATATTCACAGAACATAGAGTGTACCTGTAAAAAGTAGTTTGAAATTGTTGTTTTCCTCATATGGATGACTTGGAAGAAAAATTTCTTCTCACTCACCACTGAAGAAAATATCGGCATTCCAATAATAAAATCCTGCAATCCAAGCCTCATACTCATGACAATTAAAAGTGTCTTTTAGACATAATGAATCTTCACGGAACTGAAGTAAATGTACATTTCCCTTGGAATCAGAGCAAATAATTTCTGGTTCATTAGATGAATGAATTCCTGTAGACCAATCCAGTGACAACACTAATGTATTTGAATCATCAGAATCAACTTTAGTGGATGCAACAGCTTCTAAATTTGTGTCATCTTTCAACTTGAATATTTCCACTTTCTTTTCAGCATTAACGATTCCTAATATTGATTCATCAACAATTGTATTGTGGCACCATTTCTGATCCAATATCGCAGGTGTATTGATGGTTTGGTGTAACTTCAATCCATTCTCAGGTGTGATAGAGAACAGTAAAATTCTTCCAAACCTTTTACTCGCCACATCAGCTAGAATCACATGAAAAATATATTCGACTAGGGGTCATGACTGAGGAAATATTCTATATTACTCTCATCAGAGAGGACTTGACCCTTCTCTTCCAGTTGATAATTGGCACAAACGAATTTGTTTTGGTTTGCTTCATGGGGACACCATTCAACTGAATCAGCACCCAATTCAGTGTCATAGGAAAACAACGTATTTACATTCACTGATGTACCTTCTCCAGCTTCCATTTCAAATTCCAAGTTAATTTCATCACAAACGGAGTTAAGGGAAAGTTATTATTATCGTGTTGTTTGTTTGTAAAGGTTTCTTTATGAAGGAGTCAAGATGAGGGTTGAGTTCCTAACTCTTCACTCTCTTCTCTTCTCTCTGCTTCTAGCATGGACATTCTTAACTTTGGAGGTTAGATTATGTGTCAAACCATTCATAAGAGATTATATTCATAAATTTTTTTGAGTCAAAGTTTCAAAATATTGATTGAGAAAAGAATAATGGAATATTATTACTTATAGTGATAGCACAGACAAGGCTAGTCTAGCTACATTTGAAATGATTCCTGAGAAATGCTCACTTTGTTTTAATACGGCTGACGCTAAATTGGAAGATGTTGATGACAACAATATAAAATGGTCAATGAAACTGCAGTATGTTGTACCAGAAGTGGTATGTTCAATTCAATATCAATAGTCTATAACAAGGGCGTCAACGGAGAATATTTTGAAAATATTTGTTTCAGGAATGGAAGGAATATAACTCAATTTGTGGAACTTGCATCAATGATTTGAAAATTTGTTGTGCATTCAGAGATCTCTGCTTGAACTTGTTGAAACCCAAAAACGTTGTAGAAGATTGTGATAATGATGTATTTTTGGTACCTGAACCTATTGAAGACGATGAAAAAGAAAGTTTCATATGTTTTCATTGTAACAAAAGTTTCCATGATAGAGATTTTTTGTGCGAACATATTGAAAGGGAGCATAATAACAGTTCCAAGTATGAAAGGAACGAGAAGTGTCCACACTGTAAAAGAAAATTCGCGAATAGTTCTTCTCTAAAAGAGCATGCCATTCAGTGTGATGGGGTGAGAAGACATACACGAAATGGTAAAAAGGAACATGAATGTGAAAAATGCAAACGGAATTATTCAACGAAGAACATATTGAGACAGCACGAAAAAAATTGTACTGCAGAAGTTATGGATGCGAGATTTCAGTGTATGGAATGCAAAATATCATACAAAACTAGTAAATCCCTACAAAAGCATCAAAAACTTTGTTGCCAGAAAGAAGTTGAGAATATTCCGTATTTTTGTGAAGATTGTGATGAATTTTTCAAGTCACATGGTGATCTCACTTCACATGTGAAGAAAGAACACCCAGGACGTATCATTCAATGTACCTCTTGCAACGAATCCTTCATTTCTGATGAAGATTACACGAGTCATAGGAGATGCAAGCACAAGGAAAGCAGGTGTAAAGAAAGAAGTTACATTTGTGATATTTGCAATGAGGAATTCAGATTTGTTAAACATATCATCAAACACTACAGTAGTATCCACTCTATCGAAGAAAAGCTAGTGAAACCTTATAGTTGCGATATTTGCAGTAAAAGGTTCAGAGCTTCGACAAATCTCAATAACCACAAACGCTACCATGAAAAAACCCGAATGAATATATGCAGTATGTGTGGCAATAGTTTCAAAACTAAAGGAGATCTAATGCGACACGAAACGCTACATTTGAATGAAAGAAATTATAAATGTGACAAATGCGAGAAAGCATTCAAAACAATGGATAATCTACGCTTCCATTGTCTGATAGTCCATACTGACCAGTCCGCTTGGAAGTTCGTTTGTCATGAATGTGGAAAAAGATTCCCTCAGAAATCGGGCTATGAGCAGCACAGAAAAAGGCATATGGGAGAAAAAACTTTCAAGTGCACACGCTGCGAGAAAGCTTTCATCACAAATAATGAACTTCAAAAGCATATGTTCCATCATTCGAATAACATGAAATACACATGCAATCAATGTGGCAAAGAAATAAAACACAAAAAGAGTCTCGAGGTGCATTTGGCAAGAACACATGGTATAGGCAGTGCCAAAATACCTGTGAGAGAAAGGAAACATGCTTGCGAACTTTGCCATGCCAAATTTTGCGATAAATCGAAACTAGCTAGGCACGTTCGCATACACACTGGAATTAAGCCGTTTTCTTGTTTTGTTTGCAACAAGAAATTCAATGATAAGTCCTATCTGAAGCAACATCTCAAGAACTTCCATCAGATTACTGAAGAACTGAATGATAACTTATGAATCTCAACTTACAGAATGAATAGAAATGATTTTTTGTCAAGTCTCAGTACCTCCGTCAATAATTGATTTGTAAATAAGTATAATGAATTGAAGAATAAAATCACTTTCTGTTTTTATCACAATTCAGAACTTGACTTGAACCTCAATCTGTTTCATTTACCATCATTCCTTTAATGTATTGTTTTTCCCTTTTCACGAAATTCTGGTGTGTTCTCTATTGATAGACTATTTCTTTGCTTTATATTCTTTATTTCTCCAATTCTGATATATCTTTGGGAAATTTTTGCCACCATTGATAATTGTAGAGATGGCCCGTCGTATAATATTTCAGAACAGGCAGTAGAGTGGATTGGATATTGATTGCATCTACTACTTTCATCTCCCTTTTCTGATTTTGATCCTTGTGGATATCATGAATCCTCTACATTATTCATAACAAAAAAAAAACTCAAAAAACATCATCATCTATGACAATGACAAACAACACACGGCTGACGTTCACTCAGTTGAGTGAAGTTAGTTACCAAAGATGATAACTGAAATATCCGGAGGTTGTGGAACTTATAACAGTTCATAGGCGTACACATTTATTTTCATGAAATCGATATAGGTCATGGACCTATATATAGGTATTATTGTCTATCAAACATTCGAATGGGCGTCCGCTGGGGTTTTCTGGTGCCGTGTGAAACTTAGAATATCAATACGGCTATGCGGCTCGTACTAAATATCGATTCGTCCACACTATAGTTATTCATTCATTAATTCATTCAAACAGGCCTATCGACCTAATTACATGGATATAACAAAGGAAATACATAACTTAAACTAATATCACTGATACAATATAACAGTAAATAATGATGATAATATCTATACACAGAAATAACATATAGATACCAGGAAAGTAGATTTGAAACACGATAACCACCAACAAGAAACTGAAAAAGTAAAGGAAAATAATGTAAAATACTAATTGTATATTCGTTTCAGAAAATCACTTTTGCGTTATCCATGGCGGTCGGCTTGAGACCTACCACATTCATATTTCACGATTAGAATATATTATCAAAACCTTGGGAGATTTCCTATTTATTTCAAACTGTGGCTCATCAGTGGTTGGATATTTATCACAGTGTGCATAACCATAGTTATCATATTCAAATGAAACAGCCACACATTCTATCAGTAGGAATTTAATATATACATTTCTTACATAATAATTTTCGGATGTGAATCAGAGTGTGAAGAGATTATGAAACTGAATATTCAGACAATACTAAATCTTTAGATTTTATGGAGAAGAATGATGAAACTATTTATACAGGCAAGAAAATTACCTTCAGGTGATGAAGGAAGGAAAATGATAATAATACTTTGCTCGGCAAAAAAGTCTGTCGTATGATTGTTGATGAATCGGCCATGTTGACATAAATTCATTTTGAGTCGACAAAAATGATCATATGGAGTTCGAGTGAATTTAATTTTGATCGATTGATCTGATATCGCCACATACCTCCATATCCGAAAGTTCTCAGACAGGCAAAAATCTATCCAAAAATAGATGAGATGAGATCAACTGTATTGTATATCCGGAGGTTATCAAAGTAAGGTATAGATTTGCTGTATGGGTACGTTGCTTATTATAAATTCACTCCAAAAAGTCTATTGTGATAATTCGGAGTGTTACTGAGACTTCTATCAATCCCACAGAGTCCTCTATATCTGGAGTTCCTCCCTAGGCTCCCACAATCCGACGCTGGTGGACCGACCTGGTACACGGGCAGCCCAATGATATTGCCACCCTGTCCATAATCGCAGCCAAGTAACATATTGTACCATTTCGCACCGTTTACATACGACGAATACCTCACGATAGCGCAGCCAACTTCAGTCGTATTGGCCCAAACCAATTGTGTGTAGTGACCTGTCTGATGATGCCTAGAAAAATGCTTTCGTGAATAAGTGTATCCGTTAACTTCAATATGCCCAACCACACTTGTCTCGGCTCTATCACAAGAGAGATTAGCAACGGAACTTTTCCGTCAACCTCGTATTAACGATTAACGTATTAACGTTCAAGAAATTGAAATCTCTCGGATTCAGATAGAACTAATGCAATACGATTTAATTTATGATATAATGCAAATCTGGCTAGGATTAGATAAACTCACCATGAACCGTCAGACACCCAATGAGAATTGAACTGATTGACTTCGTCGAACCATGCTTGCAGCAGACCTAATATGAAAGTCATTTCATCGAAGTTCGCTGTTGTGTCGCTAATAATAGCCAAATTCTGTCCCACCCAAGTATAATTTGCTGCAACCGGATAATTGACGAATACATATTTGAATAGAAAATGCATCGATCAATTGAAACATTTTTGAGCATCAGATCAGAGCAATCAGATATTCAGTCAATTGAAAAGTGAACTGTAATGTTGGCCACTAAATCACAATGATTCGATCATCTGTAGGATCGTTCAGAAAATAGGTACTCCATCTCAGATCAAAAAAAAATACGAGGTAGGTACTTACAGGTACGTCTACATGTATCATGCACAAGTGGATTTCCTCTGCAATTATTCACCCAACATTGAGTGATGAATTCCAATTCTTTGTTATAGCTCTGCAAAGTACAAATGAAGCACCATCATATACTTCACGGGGTCAAAGATAGAGAGGACCAATATAGAGATGTCGGAAACTATACCAAGTGATACAGATTTAGTTATTCAGTGATTTGATTATCTTTGTAAACGGTTTGGAAACGAATCAGCTTCAGTTTTGAACTCGACAAAAGATGAAATTTCGTTTGCAAATATATGCCGACTTGGTCGCTAATTATGAAACTTTTCAGTGACTGAGGTACGCAAAGTTGTGGTTTACTGGGTGTTTTTTCATTAATTGAATTCGAAATTACCAAATTGCAAACGAAAAATTCCGGATTTTGTGTTGAAGACAGGAAGCAGATTAGTTTCCGAAACGTCCACACAAAGATACGTAGATATTGATATTCATTTATATATCAGTATATTCAGAGGAATACTATTCAATATCGATAAAACAACTCACTAGAGCCTTCATATTAGATGCTGATGGTTGACCAGTTTCATTCCCCAATGCGACTTTGTTCCTGAGTTCATTGTGGTAATTCAGTATCTGTTGTCTTCCTGTATCATTCAAATGTACAACGTGGAACTCGGACCCACATTCCGAAGCTGCACCACATCTCTGATGGAGGAAATTATTCGAATCACATATTTGGGATACTCTTTGAAATCACCCATGAACAAGAATTCAACGATTTCAAACTTATGCTGAAGGAAATCGTTTTCTTACCTGAGTTTGTCTGAAGCAGACGGTATGATTACAGTGAGGAAATCCACAATAATTATTACTACTGGCACTAACGTAGCCTATGAGAGCAATGAACATCGCAAATATTTTCGACATGACTCTTAATGAATATATGAACGAAAACATTAGAAGCTGAAAAATTTATGCCTCATTAATAATTTATTCCACAATTATGGTTATCACTGAACGTTCGTAGATAACTCAACGAACGAAAACAGTTAGACAGATCAGCAAACGAAGATATTTATAATAATTATCTAGGTAATCTGAAAAAAGAATTCATGGTATAGTAAAATCTTTTTTTGAATCTCTTATTTAGATACAAAATATCGATTTCTATCTACTCTTCAGATACATAAATTCACTCGGATTGTTCTGAAAATTCTTTCACACAGGATTTGCGATAACATTTCAACAAATGTAGGATGAACTATGTAGAAACTATTTGTGAAAGAAATCAAACTAGCAATATATATATATAAAAAGAGATATGTACCAAAAGACTGTATAGGTCATATCAATTACCATTAGTAATTATCATTACTAAGTATAGTGATTATAATCAGAACGACTTGGCGAATATTTTCTGCAATAAATTGAATCGTCAATCCATGCCTGGTTCAATATGATTGTGACATGTTTGATGATGAAATTTTCATTTTCATATCAACATTTCGAATTGTTCTTTCAATCATCTCAGGTATATTATATCGTCTGTGAATTTTTTGGTTTAGTAGACCTCAGAAATTGTAGCTATTATTTCTAACAGCTATCTTCACATCAGTGTGTGCCCTTGCTGTCATGGTGTACGCAGAGTGCCATAACCCATAACCAAACAAAATCTTATGAACAAGTTAAATATCTGAAAGACATCAACAGAATTCAAATTGCTATTTCAAACCTGAAACCACAGATTACCTAGCTTGCTCAAGCTTTCGAAAAATCAGCCACAGACTCGAAAGTAAAAAAAGAAACTATATCCTAATTTGCTAACAGCTGAAACCGAATATCCTGTAATAGTCCAGTTGAGAGGTTTATTTCATTTCACAATCATGGTCACTGTGAGTACCAAGCAGATCAGTGATATCGGAGAGGTTTTAAACAACCCATCAAGACCTTTGAAAGAAAGATTTCGTGCTCTCTTCACGTTGAGAAACATTGGCGGAAACCAGTCAATTCAGTGCATCGAAAAGTGCTTTTCCGATTCATCAGCACTACTGAAACATGAATTGGCTTATTGTTTGGGACAAATGCAAGATCCACAAGCAAATTTTGTTTTGACTAGAGTTTTGGAAGATGTCACTCAAGAGCCAATGGTGAGACATGAGGCAGGTGAGTTGGTACTTTTCACCTTTTGGTACTTTTCATTTCATGAAGCATGATACCTCTCAAATTCCTGAAATTATCATATTGACAAGTAGCTTATCTATCTAATTCCAGAAAAGATGTTTCTGAAATTCTTGAAAGAAGACTTGTTCAACCCAATACAACATAATAACAGAATTTGATGATTTCATGAGAATTTCATGATTTCATGATTTGATGATGATGACTATAATAATAATGATATTAATTCTATTCTAGCAAGATCAATTTTACTTTCGAATGTTTAAACATAGAATCAAAAATTCAAATGAATGATTAGCTTTTAGATAAGCTTTTAGTGTATAGACACTTGTAGGCAAAAAAAACAGATTTGCAAATTCATTAATGTATGATATGTAAATGAAATGTTTGATCTATAATAATGATATGATATATAATAATCACAGTTTTTCAATCTATAATTTAACTCTTCAATATAAAAAGTAAGCTTGTCCCATATTTCTTATTTACTCTCATAAACATTTCAACCTCAAATGATCTGATGTTGAAATGCAAATAAAATGATGATAAGAAGAATAAGGCCTATAGTATGAAAACCATACAGATACATGGATATCTATATCAATAAAATTAGAATTACTAACAAATATTCTTGTTTTAGCTGAAGCTTTGGGTGCAATTGGAAATCTGGAAAGTTTGAAAATACTAGAGAAATATAAAGATGATAAAGTAATAGAAGTGGCTGAAACATGTGAGCTTGCTATAGAAAGAATAAAGTGGCTCCAAAGCCAAAACAACCAGGAGAAACTGTCAAAGAACCCTTACAGTTCAGTCGATCCAGCACCTCCTAACGAAACTCAGAATTTAGAGGAGTTGAAATCAGTTCTACTTGACGAAAATGCAATACTTTTTGATCGGTACAGAGCAATGTTCTCACTGAGGAACATGGGAACGAAGGAAGCAGTGGAAGCTTTAGGAGCAGCTCTGAAACATGGCAGCGCTTTGTTCAGGCATGAAATTGCATTTGTTCTGGGGCAACTTCAGAGTATACACGGCTTCACTTACTTGAGAGACTCTTTAGAAGATGAAAATGAGAACGAAATGGTCAGACACGAATGTGCTGAAGCACTAGGAGCTATTGCTAGCGAAGAATGTACAGAGGTATTGAAGAGGTATTTGAAAGACCCAAAAAGGGTAGTGAAAGATAGTTGTGAAGTTGCTTTGGATATGTGTGAGTATGAGAATAGTCCGGAATTCCAGTATGCAAATAGCCTGAAGAGTTCATGATGGAATCTTGCACCATGTGAAACGTATCAATACACTGTTTGAAATTGAAGTTATAGTTTGATTTACTCCTCACACAATTTTTGAGGACATGTGCTTTATGTAACTGGAAACTTTTATCTACTGGCATTTCAGTGTAAAGAAAACATTTTTCTTCATTAGCAAAATCTTTTGTTCATTCATCATTGTTGAACTGGGCTACCTGTATTATTTTTCCATTTTTTTTACAGTACTCTCCTGCATCATCAGAATTTCTTGTATGAAGAAAATTATTGTGGCAAATGTTATATTCTGACACTGGGTCAATTCAAATGAATGAAATATTATGCAAACAATGAACTCAACGAGAGATAAATGTATTCAATATATTGTAAAATCTAATAAAAAATAATGGAAGATAATCACATCAGAATAATAAAAATTTTACACTATGCCATTACAAAAAGTTTAAGACCATCAGGATCTTCCATGATGTTATGTGAATTTTTGAGATGCTGTTTCAAATAAGACTTATCATTGAATTTTTTTTCGCATGCAAAACAAGCAAAAGGCTTCAATCCTGAGTGAGTACGTACATGTCTAGATAATTTAGACTTATCATAAAACCTAGCATGACAGATATGACAAGGATGCTTCCTTTCTCTCACAGGTATTTTGGCGTTACCGATTCCATGAGTTCTCTTTAGATGTACATCAAGACTATTTTTCTGTCTGAATGCTTTTCCACACTGATCGCACCTGTAGTGTCTATCATTTGAATGGTGATCCATATGTTTCTGTAGCTCCTTATTAGTAACGAAAGCCTTGTTGCAAATTGTACAAACGAATTTCTTCTCTCCCAAGTGTCTCCTCAGATGCTGTTCATAGTTGGATCTCTGAGGGAATCTTTTTCCACATACGTGACATACGAATTTCCACATTATCGGATCAGTGTGCACTATCAAGCAATGCGTTTTCAAGTTATCCATAGTTTTGAATGTTTTTTCACATTTATCACACTTGTGATTTCTGTCATCGAAATGGAGTGTTTCATGTCTCATGAGATCTCCTTTAGTTATGAAACTATTACCGCACATACTGCATATGTTTGTCCTGTTGTTTCCGTGATAGAGTTTATGATTGTTGAGATTAGTCGAAGTCCTGAATCTTTTGTTACAAATTTCGCAACTATATGGTTTAACAAGCTTTTCTTCTACAGAGTGGACACTACCGTAGTGTTCAATTATGGCTTTAACGAATTTAAATTTGTCATCACAAATATCACAAGTGAATGTTCTTCCTTTTCCCAGAATCTCTTGTTTGTGTTTTGATTTTTTATGGTTAGTGTATTCAAGACTTGACTTGAATGATTCACCACAGATTCTACAATAAAATATATGATTTTTGTGCTCTTCCATCATATGTTCCTCAAGTTTACCAGTTGACTGAAAAGATTCATCACAAACTTCACAATAAAACGGGATAGTATCATCTTTTTGACATGACATTTTTTGATGTTTTTGAAGAGAACTCAGATGTTTGTAGAAGGTTTTGCATTTCGTACACTGATAGTTTGTTTCCAGATTTTTTGTTGTACACCTTTTTTTATGTTGGCGTAATATTTTTTTAGTAGAGTAGAATCTCTTGCATTTATCACATTGATGCTCCTTCTCACCCATTCGAGCATGCCTACTAACTCCATCACATATTTCAATATGTTCCATGAGTGATGCATTTTTGGCAAATTTTCGACCACAGCGTGAACATTTCTCAGTTCGTTTGTACCTTGAGATAAGAGTATTATGAGCTGTATCGATGTGTTCTATCAGATCATCTTTCACATTGAAACAATCATTGCAATGATAACATGTGAACATTTTCTGGTCATCTAGTTCATTGGTATCAAAACCTGATGTATCTTCCATCATATCACTTTCATAATCCTCTTCAGATTTGAGAGGTGCAGGACAAAAGTCATTCTCTGCTTCACTTTTGACATTGTTTAATATGTTGAGACAATGCCCTCTGAAAGTATATGCAACTCTCAACTCCTGTATACAGTTTTCACAAATGAAGTAGTTACCATCCCACTCCTGTAAAAACGCATTTGATGTATACAAAAGTTCGTAAAATAATTCTTTCCCAATACATACCACTTCCGGTACAACATACTGAAGTTTAATTGTCCATTCCACACCATTCTCATCAGTATCATGTACCGTATTTATAAAATCAGCAACTTTCAAGCAAATTGAACACTGATTTGCAGTCATATTTTTTGTATAGGTCTACAGTTTACAATCACTCATCGTTTTTTAGAATTTCAATAATAAATAAATGCAATGCAAGAATGCAAAAAGGCAACGCGAGCGAGGTCAGGCCTATCAAGCTGTCAAATCTGAACTGGTGTGAACATAGCTGTCGAGGTCAACCGAACTTTCAGGGGCGTCGATACATTGACTTCATTTAAAAAATAACAATGATTTTGAAAAAGAAAATTAATAAAACGACTTCCACTACCAGGAAGCTCCTCCTGAACCTGAATACATTCTATTCCTGACGATTTGTTCAAACGGGCTTCGAAAATGAGAAAATAATGATAATTCGTAGGATGAAAACATTGGAACGTTTGGCAATTTCGGAAAGTTATGTTTCAGATCCAACAAATATATGAAAACATCATTGAAACGTAGGAAACCCTATTTCCATATTCGAATAGAATACAAAGGCGTTGAATTCATTATAAATTTTAAAATTAGTGGTCATATTAGACCAGTTTCTTTGGTTAGTTACATCGTCTCCAACAACTATTGGTCGCGTCGTCATTATAAGAGATGGAAGATGATATCGCTCTCTAGCCAGATGGAATGAACGCGCCACTGCTAATCCATTCATCTATATTCGCAATTCCAGTCACAGAAGAGGGGTACAGTCAAAGAGTATAACAATTATTCTATGGTACAATTGTAGTTAGCTAGCATGGAAAGCCAGCTTCACACAGGAACTGACTTTGTTCAACACATGACAAGTTCATGACATTTTGCATGGTGAAAAATTTCAATATATTATATTCTTGGAAAAACTGAATAGAAAAATCAAACTATGTCTTCAATTAACGATAGTAACGATATTTATTCATCAAATTATGGAGGTTCATCAGGAATCGCAGGTAAATAATTTTAATTTTCATTTCTTAACCTCATTATCTGATGTTATATAAATTATTCAATTTCCAGCTAATATAAGACCATTTTCTTCACCCTATCTGAACTATGACCCCGGATATATTGCCCAAAATCAGCCAGAGTTCATCTTCCTGGATGGTGGGAGCAAGCAAAGAGGTAGGTTTGAACTTGCATTTGGTCAAATTGGAGGGTCATGTATGATAGGAGCCACTGTCGGAGGAGCCTCTGGTTTTTATAATGGATTGAAAGCTACAACATTAGCCGGGCAAACTGGAAAGTTAAGAAGAACACAGTAAGTGCACAAGTGCAATAGTTTTCATTGAAATTTCATTGATGACTGTTCCAATATTTGATGAAATATTCATTGCAGATTAATTAATCACATCATGAAGAAAGGTAGTGCTACAGCCAATACATTTGGATCAGTAGCTGTTATTTATTCTGCTTTTGGAGTATTTTTATCTTGGGTGAGAGGTACAGATGATGAAATAAATACTGTTGTTGCAGCTACAGCTACTGGATGTTTATACAAATCAACAGGTATGAGATTCATGAAAATGAAGAGGATATATTTAACATATATCAGCTTGCAGATCAACTATATGAATCCTTCAGATAGTTGAAAGAATTAATCAATAAAATACAAGGTATACACTTAGACTTGTGAAATTTGCTACCATTACAATAATATCAATGAGAAATATAAACTATTCTCTTGCTTTATTGGAAAAATCAGTTTCTGAGGGCTATTTCCAATTTTCATTCCATCAGCCTTAGAATTTGTTTGCACCTATATAATTTTCTCACACTGTAAATGGATTTAGGTTGGGTGGTATACAATAAAAACACAACTGTTTAATTTGTTTGGCGAAATTGTTTCCACAAAAACATTTTGATCCCATTAATTCATTTGTATGATTTTAGAATGCACAAGTCTATTTCAATTTTGTTCCAATGCAAGTTTGGTAGAAGTTTGATAGAAACCGTGAAGCTAGTCAGAACAAAGTTATCTATTTCTTATGCTATAGAGGGTGTCAAAAATCTGTCCAAATTCTGTCAATTTGACAAGATTTTTATTTTTTATAGCTTTGAACATTTTCTAGTACTATAAATTCTTATTGAGATGAATATCACGTAGTGAGGGCTACATTGGAGATTATATATTAATCAATTATTCTGACTGCATGTGAAATATAATTTGAATTATTTTCAGCTGGATTAAGACGATGTGGATTAGGAGGGGCAGTGGGCTTTGGGGCCTCTGTTCTTTATGCCCTTTGGAACTCCAGAGACAAGTTATCATCTTTGAGGCAGTTTAACCCAGCGTAAGCCACATTCTTTTCGAGGAATCATGAACATATATGAGAGACTAATTTTACAGATCGTAATGTCGAACATCTAGCAGTTGTCAAGAATTCGCGGTACCGAAAAGATTCAAAAAATTTGTTTATAGTAACTATTTCTATCATTTTGTTGAACAGAAATACGATTTTGTACAATTGAAAATCAATTATCGATCATAATATATTTGACCATTCAATATCTTTTCATTTCATAAATAGTTCCTGAAAATGAGAGTTGAGTAAAAGTAATGTACATTTCGTTTTTTAGCTACTTTTTCTTATGTTAGCGAAAATAAACTTGGTGATGGAGTTGAAGTTATGTTGAATAATTTGATCTGCGTGGATTCAACTCAATTCCATTATTATGTGTATATACTTTGTGCTGTGATTTATATAATAGTTGTGGAAGTTTTTATTCAGAATGTAAAACTGTTTTGTTTTTCCAATAACAATAAACTTAATTTCAACAAGCCTATTTCTTAGCTTAGTTTCGTTCCCGAAACATCCACTACACTAAGATAAGTAGAAATTTTACAATGAATAACATATTTCTGCAGATATAGAAGGAAAACATGACATTTTAGTTTTCAGATTAAAAATTCCCAACAAAACGCGTCAATATCATGGCGACGTTAGGAGAGTCAGTGCGATAACAAATCGATAAAAACTCTTGCCAAGTTATTTGTGTTTGTTCCACGAAAGAATACAATACGAGACAAGTGGCTTAAACTTGCAAAACGAGATTCAACAACAATTTTGCCTAGTACTCACCTTCAGTGATTTTTATTCACTGTCATCATGCCTATTCCCAAGCACAGTGATATATTCAAATCATTGTTATTATTTGTATTTTTATTTCATTTCTTTTCGAAACAAGGAGAGAAAATCCCAAAAAATCTAGAAAAATTAATATACCACCTCACCGCATCGATTAACTCAAAAACAGTATTTCTCAGAAATAGTTTATAATTATTAAAGCTTGAACATATAATACTTTTTACAATAAAAATTATTTTAATTTTGTTTCTTTCCTATTTTATTGTTCACATGTCGTCGGGGTGTCCATCTTAAAGCGCTGGTATCGACACAAAGCCTCGGCCTCTTATACTGACTGGATTTTATGTGTTCGTCGACCAACTTGGGCGTTACACAAATCACATGTTGACCCTTCCAATATTTCACCATATTCATGCTTTGCAACGTCGAGATGATGTCTGTCTGCGTGATACTCGTCATTTGGCTGAAAAAAAAATGACCTGTTGTAAAGTATACCGGGTGTCCCACATATCTTTTCATTCAGCCAATATCTCAGATATGATGCCTTATCAGTTCCCTTGTATAAGATTTCCTGATAATTTCATTCGTTATTCGTTCGTTATTCATTCGTTATGTTTTTCAAATTGAGTGGACTAGTTTCATACACTGCTGTTTCAAATAACCCCACAGGAAAAAGTCAAGCGGTGTCAGATCAGGTGAACATGCTGGCCATCGAATAGGGCCAGCAAAACAAATCAGAATACTCATTTGGCGTCAAAATCATCAGATCGAATCAAAGAGATATGGTTCCAAATCCTCATTTTTTTTTTCAGTCAGCATATCTGAAATATTGTCTGTTTAACAATATCTAGGAATCCGATATATAACACATATTTTCATCAGAAGATGATTATTCATTTTTCAGCTTTTGATGGGATTTTCTCTCCTCGTTTCTAAAAAATAGAGTAGAAGTTATTAAAAATTATTGCGATATATTTGTAGTAAGGACAGATTTAGGATCTGTCCCAAAATGTCACTGCGCTTGAAATTAAACCTTTAGATACCTAAAAGAGAAATTCTCTAATGGTCAGTGACACCTTGTTTTTGAAAAAATTTTTGGAAATACAAATATATTTAATAATAATAAAACCTCTACTTATCTTGGTGGACGTTTCGGGAACGAATCTGCTTCCGTTCTCAACACAATTGAAATATTTTTCTTCGTAAACTTTTTTCGATGTTTCCGATTTTGACACTGAAAAGTGACCTGTCAAAGAAAAATATTTCAATTGTGTTGAGAACGGGAGCAGATTCGTTCCTGAAACGTCCACCAAGATAAGTAGAGGTTTTATTATTATTAAATATATTTGTATTTCCAAAAATTTTTTCAAAAACAAGGTGTCACTGACCAATAGAGAATTTCTCTTTTAGGTATCTAAAGGTTTAATTTCAAGCGCAGTGACATTTTGGGACAGATCCTAAATCTGTCCTTACTACAAATATATTGCAATAATTTTTAATAACTTCTACTCTATTTTTTAGAAACGAGGAGAGCAAAATCCCATTAAAAACTGAAAAATGAATGTACCACCTCCTCGAAGAACTTACAGACAAATGATTATTCAATAGAAATGAAATACACATTCTAGTAGATAAGTGCAAACTCAGTTTAACACTAGAGCGAGATCGAAAAGTATCGAACAAATTCGATATTTCCCTAACATAGAGTGGACTCGTCGATCTTGTTTTTTGACACATTTTTTTTTTCAGACATCAGAAATATACAGGGTGATTCACCTAAGAATGCAAAGATTCATTTGGTGGGTGAGTCCTCATCGAACAAAGTGAGTATCAAGTGAAATAAAAAAAATTATATCAATATGCTTCATCTTTACAAACGGTGTGAAATGAAGTCAAACAATCTTTATTTTGTGCCAATAGTTATTTCCAAGTTACCTTAAATCTTTGATCGACAATGTTCCTCTGAAGTCTCTCAATATTTCCAATAGCACCCAACTCCAATAACTTCGATAGCTCAACTTGCCCAAGTCGCTAAGAGGCTGCTCAGGACTACCCACAGTACATTCGAGTCGGGATAATTCGTAACTGAATGCTATAAGAAGTTTACCGTATCCTTGCCTTTGATAAGGTGGCAGAGTTAAAATACAAGCCACATTATTGCCTTCTGGAGATTCTTTTTCCTATAATGAGAAAGTTCAACACAATAATTATCATTATAATATCTGCAGGCATATGTTTATATGAACAAAAATGATTGTTTTGATGTCCCCTATTGACACTTAAAGTTAGTAGGTATCTTTTTGGGACACCCTGTATGGTGTTGGTTGTTTGATGACAGATTTTGGAATTTTTGCTCCTTCTATTCACTCTGTATTGAAATTCAAGGAGTTTATATAACTGGTTAAGTGGTCTTTCAATGAAGGAATACATCAAATACTTAGATCCAAAGTTTTATTTTGATACCTTCTACAGGAAAATATCTCCAGGTCAATCCGAAATCAGTAGTGATAAAGTTGAAAAAAAATATTGTCTTGATAATTTTTTTCAATAATAACAAAAGTAATTGGATCAAAGTAATATTCAAAATATAACACAAATAGAATGAAACATGTTCCATTTTCTTTATTGAACTTCTGTTTTTCATTGACCGTAACTCCCTAAAACTTTTCAAAATAGACAAAATTCAAACTATTTCCTTTGATAATACATTAATAATCAGTATTGCTTTGGTGTTGACAACATCCAACTAAAATGTATTTACCTCCAACCAATCTTCAAATTGTTCATTGATATTATTCACCAATCAATTCAAAGTGGTCCAATCTGAACTAAACTAGATGAAGGTACTTACTTTAGAGAAGTATCCTACTATATGGGCCCCCTGCTTATCAACCTCACAAAGAATATAAAAAAGAAACGGTTCTACATCGAAATAGAGGGTTTTATGATCCAGAAATAATTTCGCAAGTAGACACAGGTTTTGGCAGTACACTTTGTGATCTTTCCCATCCACTTCATAAACTGATAAAGTTCCTTTCCTATATATTTCTTTTCCAACAGGCTGACGCTGTGTACATTCGCTCTAGAAATAATTTAACATCACTAGAAGTAGAGGAAGTCTGGGTGTGTAACATGTGATGTTGCATGTTCAACGCCATCTAACGGCAAAAAATCTAGTCAGATATTGTTATAGTTCATTGCTTAAGGGAGTAGATTTCTGTAACAAACTACCAGAAAATCTCCCCATAGATTCATAATACAATTGAAGTTCTATATGAAAAAACGAGCAATTATTAAACAATTCATATTACTTTTCATACCATTATCATTCCACCTGCACCAAACACACAAGTCTGCGATAGTTCACATTGAACTTACCATATGATACCTATAACTTTTTTCCAACCTCATGTATTTCAAACAATATTCACAGATCCATAGTTTACTTTGTCGGCCATAATCTTCTGGGTATGGACTGAAATACCAAGTATCTATTTCAAACCTACCTATTTGAATCTTATCTATGTATTTGACTTTGGTGATTTGTTCATGCTCCTTTTCTAGAGCTGCTGTAGTTGGATCCATTTCTGCATATCTGAAATTCATTCACAATGATTACAAGCTCTCTGATGAAAATGATCAGCTCAACTTACGTTTTTTGAATATGATTGATTTCGTCATGCCTTCTCTTCTGGTTTCGAGTTATCTTTCTATCTGAATTATCAGCTAATAAATCTGTGATTACTGGTCTATCTTTCCAGGCCTTCATATCAACAGCAGCTTTCTGGCCATTTTCAGTCATATTGAATCTTGAAGACATGATTCTACCTCTAGGAACCTAGCAATGAAAATATTTTAACCATTTTTACCACTCCTATAAAGAGGAAATAGATGAAAATCTTACCCATTCATCTAATCTTCGGTTGTATCCTTCATAGTGCACATAATATTCATATTGTCTATCCAAGTCATTGTATCTGGACTGTATGATCTCTGCAGGATCTGAATTGAAAGTTGAAAAATATAAACAAAAGCAAATATTTGAGGTTATAAAATAACTTACGCCAAGAGTCATCGGACCTTTGCACTAAATAATGTTCACCGATATCGAGTGGTTGTTCCTCCAAGCTTTCACTGTCTTCATCTTGCTGAGAATGAGATTTTGTATCACTTTCCGACTTTTTGCGCATTTCGTCTAAAGGAGCTTCTTCTGAGGCTTCTGCTTCTAGTTTATCGAATTCCGCCATTTTTTTAAACAAAAAACAAAATTTGAAATTTGACGAATTTCGCCGATTCTGCAGATGAATATAAACGAAGTTGGCTGAGAATTTTGACTGAGAGAATTCCCGGAACTTTCCGATTCAGCAGTGGCGTGCTGGTTGATAACCATTTCATTTATAGAAATATTCGTTATTCTGAGATATAGAAATCATCTTTCACACTGTAATCCCGGTGGGAGTGTATTTTAGGACACCTGTTCATTCGAAGGAAAAGTCTTATTCAGAATTACCTTTCATATTATCATAGTGAACGGTTTGACTTCCTCCGTATTCATGCATCTATGCCGTGTTGTGTATAATTTGAAACTCAACAATACATATTCAGTTATTTCTGATAGTGCAAAAAAATAAGGATCAACTATAGATACTTGTCGAAGATTCAAGAATCATGTGGAAATCCTATTACATAAAAGATACATATGCGCACTCGGTTACTTTTTGCTGATAAACATACCTATTCTGGATTTGAAAATAAGAAAAAAATAGTGTCAAAATCTTTGGTCTTAGCCCCTTTTGATTATTGTATCATTGTCTATTATAATACTTGTAGATTCATATTTAATTCGAGGAAATATATGAACACATTTCTCATTTATGCAGTATATTCGAATTTCATTTTCTTATTTCATTGCATAGATTGCTAAATACTCAAACTCTGTCATCTCTTTTATGACAAACTAGTTTTCAGAAGTAATTGTTTACACAATCTCAACCCCAGACATTCACACATACTTAATATTCCTCACCACTAAATAGCTCTATTTGAACGCGGTTATACTCACAAAGTCTTATTTTTTTTTAATTTCTTCGAACTAGAATTATCAATACCACTGAATTAATTGAGAAAAGTCGTTGAACATGAACTGCTGAATTAGCAAAACTAGCCACATTTTATTTCCCCTGTTTTCCTCTTCTCTACTGTTGATGATCGAATCAATATTACTGGAATTGTTTTTTACATCTATATATATATATATATATATATATATATTACTATTTATGTTTTTATATTTATTTTAATTATCGTTTCCGATTCATTTCAATTTGTTATTTGTAGCTTTACCAAATCTTCGCCTCTGTTGAATAGAGCCGATTTATTAAAAATATTATTATACACAAGTTTCACAAGTTTCGATTCGATAAAAGCGATACAGAAAACGAACCAATCGTAACAGGTGCACGCTCACACTGAAAAATCCATGACGGACACCGTCGCGACGGAATACTACACACTATACCGAGACGGCGGGGTCTACGGAATGCCGTGCGCACGCCTCACGACGGAGCGTCGCGGCGCCTCCGTCAGCTGTATCTGCCCTTCAGTCCCGACAGGTGCGTCTAACCCGACAGAGGCTGCCCCATGGCGGTCCGCTCGTGCTAATTGATCAATACTGTTATGTGATGTATTCTTTGGAACACGCCGTGAACCTGTCGAGACGGGCGTGCTGGCTCAGATTGGCGACGCTCCTGCTGTTAGAAGGAACGTGTTTGGGACACGTGAAGCCTCCCGATCACGCTGCGGACGCGAGCGCTTCCGCCGGACTCGACACCGGCTTCTTCGACCTGAGCAGCCTGTACAAGGACATTCCGACGCCTGCCACGAAGCATGCGGACCCTACGGAGGCCACAGTCACGATGACCGTCCTGCCAGAGGTTTCGACTGATCGGCAGCAGCGTGAGAGGCAGGTGATGAGGTACCCGGTGATATCGGTGTCGTTCCACAGAGTGGAAACGCCATTCATCATCGCTCTGTGGATATTTTGTGCCAGCTTGGCGAAAATAGGTGAGTTGCTGAAGACGAATCGGAATATTTTACTAGCACGCACCTATTGTTCGCTGTCCGAAAACTTCGCTAGAAACCGCCGATCTGAGTTGAGTTGTTTTTATTTTGATGAAACTAATATATTACTCGAAATAGGCACCAATGCAACACCATGAATGCCCAGTGGATATCCATTCAGGATATTTTGGATTTCCCAATAGACGTCCAGATAGTATCCGAAGGATATCCCACGGACGTTCCAACCTAGACGTCCATGAGATATCTTTCATGGACGTCAGAAAAAATCTAATCAGTCTAATGTCTTCAACACTTGGGCTATCTCACTTGTTGAAGATTCATACTCTCAGATGATGCTTCTTATTTTAGTAGCAAGTTGATAGTTTCCGGAAAATATGGAACAGAACAATATACTGGACATACAAATGGCCATAAATATAAGGGCCATATGCAAAGTTGGGATAAAGTATGAAACCAAGTATATATCTTTTGAACGAAAAGAATGATATTTATGAAAATTTGCAGGTGAGTGCAAAGGAACAAAATGCATCTGATGTACATTTTTTTGTTAATGATATACTTCCGGTTTAACCAGAACCAGAAATGCCATCAGGTTCTTTAATTTAAATGGGACATCCTATATATTTCTACAGATTTTGAAAGAGCTCGTTATTTCGAATTCATACACACTGAGTTTAGTGTAAGGGAATTTGTAAAAACGAGGAATATAGCACTTTAATCAACCTCCTTCGAGTTGATCATCCATAGAAGTTAAATGTTTGGATAGGAATTGTCGAAAATAGGATTGAAGGACCATTTTTTATAGACGGAAACTTGCATGGTAACAAGTATTTTGATGTACCTTATAACGACATTATTCCTGCACTTCAACAGAATGGGCAATTGCCACAAAATGTTTGGTTTCATCAAGATGGAGCACATCTCCACTATGATAGACTGGTTAGGGATTTTCTGGATGCGAATTTTCCAAATCGATGGATTGGCGTAGAGGATTCATAGAGTGTCCTGCTCGTTCTCCGGATCTCAGCCCGTTAGATTTCTTTCTTTGAGGCTATCTAAAATCACGTGTTTACGTTAGACGATCAACAAACTTACAGGAATTGAGAAGACAAAGGATTATTGATGAATGTGAACTGATACGTGGAGAAGTCTTGGGAAGAGTGACTTAACAATTTGTTAATAGGATGGCATATTGTCAGCAAGTAAACGGCGAGCATTTTGAACATTTGAAGTGATTTTGTTTCTCATTATACTGAAATAATGAAATGTACATCTATCGTAGAACTAAAAGTGAGTTATTCCTCGTTTTTACAATATTCTTTCCACTGAACTCAGTATGTATGAATTGAATTCATAATAACAAGCTCTTTCAGAATCTGCAAAAATATATAGGGTGTCCCATTTGAATTAAAGAAGTTGATGGCATTTCCGATTGAACCGGAAGTATACTATTGACAAAAAAAAAATTACATCAGATTGCATTATCGTTCTTTTCGTTTAAAGGATATTTACTTGGTTCTATACAATATATGTTGTTGGCTAACTTTCAACTCAATACTGTGTCAGTCATCTTTTCTATTATGATTATTGTTTCGTTGTTACAGGTTTCCACATGGCCCCCAAGCTGAGCGAAATATTTCCGGAATCGTGCTTGTTGATATTCGTCGGCGTGGTCATCGGAGTCGTGCTGGTCCATCTGACAGACAGCGTCCACATGTCGCCGTTGACGCCCGACGCGTTTTTCTTCTACATGTTGCCGCCCATCATTCTCGATGCAGGCTACTTCATGCCCAATCGATTGTTCTTCGACCATTTCGGCACTATCCTGCTGTTCGCTGTCGTCGGCACTATCTTCAACACTCTCACAATAGGTGAGTGCGAACATTTCTCTGGTAATTTTGCAGAGGTCAATGATTTGGTGAGTGTTGTGTCATCGACTAGGCGAATAGCTCTCTTCTGAATTGAATCTAAGAGCTTAAGCGTATGTTTGGGGGCTGAGCTCCAAACATGTGAGCAGTACAGGTCCAGGACAGGTCGAATTTGTGCTTTGTAGATCATAAGCAGTTGCTGGGATGTGAAGTACCTCTTCGCACGGAAAAGAAAACCGAGTTTTTGTGAAGCAGTTTTCGCAATGGACCTCACATGATCGTCCCATGAGAGAGCACTGTTGGTGGTGACACCCAGCATGGATATTGACGACCTCATAGGAACAGTGGTATCCGGCGACATCATCAAATTGGGCATTGTGTGATCAGCCTTCTTGGTGAATATACAAGCTTGAGTTTTAGTTGCATTGAACTGTACTAGATTCTCAGATCCCCATTTCAGAATTCTAGTCAGATCCTCATTTAAAGCATCGACCTGTCTTCGTCTTGCACCTCTGGCCTCATTGGATGATATAGGGGCTCTAGAGGAAAAGGCGGAATGAAGTGTACTATCATCCGCAAAGCTATGAACTGGGCTGGAGGTCACATTCAACAAATCATTGATGTGGAGCAAAAACAAAGTTGGAGCCAAGACAGAGCCTTGTGGAACACCAGCATTGATCGTCATTGTATCAGACGAGACCCCGTCTACCACCACGTAGAGCGATCTATCTGCAAGAAAACTCGATAGTAAAAGACACAGTTGGGGCGGCAAACCATATGACGGAAGTTTCGCTAGGAGGCCTTGGTGCCAAACTCGGTCAAATGCTTTGGAGATATCCAAGGCTACAGCCAGAGACTCCCCATGTCTCTCGATTGACACCTGTCACTTATGTGTCACATAGGTGACGAAAGCCATATTGCCGGTCGTTCACGATTGAATATTCTTGTTTATTAATCGACCATTTTTATCGATGATGTACTATCAGTCATTTTGGTGAACGAACGATTTGTTTATTCTGACGTATCCACAATCTAGCAACATTTATTGTAATGGATGGTTTATGTTGCAGGTGCTTCCTTATGGGCGGTGGGACTGACAGGTCTCTTTTCCTGTGATACTCCTCTGCTGGACATGTTTCTGTTCGGTTCTTTGATCTCGGCAGTGGATCCAGTGGCCGTGTTGGCAGTATTCGAAGAGATTCACGTCAACGAGATATTGTACATAGTGGTTTTCGGCGAGTCGCTTCTAAACGATGCTGTCACCGTCGTTTTGTACCACCTTTTCGAATCCTACACCGAGATGGGGCTCGCCAACATCCTGTATATCGATATTGTATCGGGATTTTTGAACTTTTTCGTGGTCGCCATAGGCGGCACTGTGATCGGAGTGATTTGGGGCATTGCCACTGCCTTAGTGACCAAATATACCAACGAAGTGCGCGTTATCGAACCGATATTCATATTCGTCATGGCCTACTTGGCGTACCTGAATGCGGAAATTTTCCACATGTCTGGAATTCTAGCGTGAGTATACGGATTTTCATGATTATATTTTGAGTCAGTAGGCATATTTATTTCATCATTTGATAGTACCTACTCATTCGAACTAGTTCTCTGGCATAAAATACTCTTATTTCATACTGCATCATAGAACATACCTTTACGTACCTGATTTCAATCCGGAAAATATACTTTTACAGGATAGGCGCACGTAATATTTCATTACGTGCTACTATCCCGTAATGAGATTTTACCGGATTGTAAATATTGAAAACTCAGTTATGCGTCAAAAGCATATGAATACATTTATTAAAAATTCAACAGCAAAACAATACACAGAAATTACTTATTGCTAATATTAATATTAACCGTTAAATTTTCGTTCCCATGAATATGGATAACAGGAGCTCTATTGGATGAATTATTTATTAGGGAGTTGCTACTTGCTGATACATTCACATTTTTTTGTTGTAGCACTTCAACAAAGTTTTCTCCATGTTGAATCATGCGAGATACCCTGATTTTTTTAGCAGTATGAAATAAAATGTTATAAGTCACACGTCCGGTAAACATCTATTGTAAGAACTTCCCACGATTTTTAAATAATTATTGAAACTCGCGATTTTCATATTAGCAGAAAACGAACATATCTAGTGACGTCAATATCAATGCCATTCGACCACAACACTCAAACACAGTAACCGATCAGAAATAAATCGAAATTACTCATTTATCACGTACCTTTCGAACTTCTGGTCGGGAATAATTGACACAATTGACATTGAATGGTCCTCTCGAAGAAGGGAAAGGACCATTTCGATGTAAGTTACTGATTCATTTTGACAATTTCCATTCCTTCTTCAGTTCATGTCGTTACAGCTTGACCTTGAACGTCTCCAACAATATCCGTGACTTTGCAGAGTTGCTTTTTTGTCCACAAAAAAATTTGTTTCATTGTGAGATATCTGATTATATTATCGGAATTGAATCAGCTACGGATGTCTGTAAATCATTCATATTTATCTGTCATAGCAAGATGAAAACGAATATTCAATTTTTCATGTGTCTATAACATAAAATACCAGTAATTGGACATTTTTTTTATCAATTTCGGAGTCGTGCGATTTTTGTTATCACAAACTATCATGTGCCAAACACCATAGCAAGATGAAAACAAATATCTAATTTTTCATGTGTCTATAACATAAAATACCAGTAATTGGACATTTTTTTTTATCAATTTCGGAGTCGTGCGATTTTTTTCATCACAAACTATCATGTGCCAAACACCTAGGCAAGATAATGGTAACAAATGATGATTTCGTACGAGAACATCATCAAGAAGGTTATTTCAGTTGGAATTATGGATACAAAACCAAAGTTTTTCCTAGAATCCTAGTCCTAGAATCGTCGGGAGTTGCAGATATTTCTTGACGTCATTTTGTTGGGCTTCCGATTACGCAACTTCGCCTCCATTCGAACCTCGCTGTAGTAATAACCCTCTTATGTATATAATCGAATTCGAAATAGCCTGAATATGTATACATACTTCACTATGGAACTGAATGTGTGGCATTTCGAACCATTCTTGCAATGAAAACGTGTCATGTAATGAAATAAAAAATACCTATTTTCCATCGAAACTCCCACAGAACTGCCGATCGATATTCAATTGTATTACACCGATGTATTTGTAATTGGAACCCCTTCAGCTAAGGGGTGGGGGTGAAGTGGATGATAGCACATTGATGTCGAAGGGTCTGAGCGATTTTCCTCACTTTTTCTTCGATTCAGAAGATGATGAGGGTGATGAGAAATGTAATAAATGTAGTAATTGATGTCAATGTTGATTGTTGAATCAGAGTCTGCGTTGTTTTTGTCCCTGTCACGTTTGGATTATCCGAACTAGCCCTGTAAAGCGAATTTTCCCGAGCTATAGTTTTGTAAAAGAATAACAATTGAGTTTCTTCGAAAAATCTACTCATGATCGTCATCATTCTGATTGAATATTCCGAATATTGTGACTCATTGTGAATTTCTTATCGCTCTTTCAGAATAACCTTCTGTGGGATAACAATGAAGAACTACGTGGAATCCAACATCTCGAATAAATCCCACACTACGATCAAATACGCTATGAAGATGCTAAGCAGTTCGTCGGAAACTATCATCTTTATGTTCCTTGGTGTTGCGACTGTCAATAAAAGCCACGATTGGAATATGTGGTTTGTTATACTCACAATAATTTTTTGCTCAGTTTACAGGGTAATAGGTGAGTGAAAAATTTATATCGTAATCTGTACATCACATCGATCAAAATGTTATCATCCGATTCGATGTTCTAGAGATTCTATATAGATACTGCGACACTCGAAATTCTATAATATGCATTTGTCAGATCGAAAAAGTCTCACAATGAAATCAGTTCAACGGCGCTTTTCGAAACTATTGTTTCTCTCAGAATATCCGGAATTTGGTGCTCCACATTTAAATTCACTTGAGAGACATTCATTTTACAGTCTGGAAATTCGAAAAGAGTATGATTCCAATTGGGTTCTTTTTGAGACCATCAATAATTTATGCGACTATAACTACTTGTTGGGAAGACTTCAATTTCAAGAGAATATATAACCTTCTACTTGCAACAATACATTTTGTCTGTTAGTTTTTCGAGGAGGTGGTACATTCATTTTTCAGCTTTTCATGGGATTTTCTCTTCTCGTTTCTAAAAAATAGAGTAGAAGTTATTAAAAATTATTGCAATATATTTGTAGTAAGGACAGATTTAGGATCTGTCCCAAAATGTCACTGCGCTTGAAGTTAAACCTTTAGATACCTAAAAGAGGAATTCTCTATGTGTCAGTTACACCTTGTTTTTGAAAAAATTTGGAAATACAAATATATTTAATAAGAATAAAACCTCTACTTATCTTGGTGGACGTTTCGGGAACGAATCTGCTCCCGTTCTCAACACAATTAAAATATTTTTATGTTTTCGGTTTTGACACTGGAAAGTCACTTTTGGAAAAATTTTGCGAAGAGAGAAATATTTTAATTGTGTTGAGAACGGGAGCAGATTCGTTCCCGAAACGTCCACCAAGATAAGTAGAGGTTTTATTCTTATCGAATATATTTGTATTTCCAAATTTTTCAAAAACAAGCTGTCACTGACAAGTAGAGAATTTCTGTTTTAGGTATCTAAAGGTTTAATTTCAAGCGCAGTGACATTTTGTGGCAGATCACAAAATCTGTCCTCACTACAAATATATTGAAATAATTTTTAATAACTTCTACTATATTTTTTCTGGAAACGAGAAGAGAAAATCCGACAAAAAGCTGGAAAATGAACAATACATTCGATTCCATTGAGTAGCAAATGCAACGGAATTTTTAGGCCTTCACATTGATGAAAGGTTATGCTTGGAAAATACTAACTTATTTATTCAAATTCACAATATTCGATTTCTATCTGGGGAACAAATACAAATATTTCACGTTCAGCCCATCATATGCACTTTAAATTTGAATTCTCTAGAATCAACTGTGAATTTATACAAAACTAAAGATTCATTTCAGTTATTTGCAGGAAATAAAATTGATTAAAATACGTAACGTGACAGACCATGAGCTCGTTCATACAGCATAGCGAAATCCACCTCCTGGCGACCAACCCTCGAGAAACCACCCCTAGCTTTTGTTTCCCAAATTGCACCCCCATATTTATTTGGGTCAACTGACAGTTCATT
Organism: Gastrophysa polygoni; assembly: GCA_963576655.1. Taxonomy (NCBI): domain Eukaryota; kingdom Metazoa; phylum Arthropoda; class Insecta; order Coleoptera; family Chrysomelidae; genus Gastrophysa; species Gastrophysa polygoni. The sequence continues at coordinate 416,018 of OY755083.1, forward strand.
TCATTCTTCATTCTATGATACATCATAATATGTCGTTGTGAAGATTGGTTTATCGAGAAAATTGAATTCGTTAGTGAGTAGATTGGAATAGCGATTGTTTCCTGCAAATAAATGAAATATCTGCTGGCCTAAAAGCTCTGGGACACCCGCTGAGAATATGTAGAAATAACAATTTCATAAAATATTTCAGCTAATCAGATTTGTCTTGTTTCATTATAGGCGTTAATTGTGAGCTATTATTCAAAATATACACAAATAATCTTGCACCCCTTAGTTTGACCTGGATTCATCCTGTAAACTAAGTATGAATATTAAGGGGGTGAATGGTTTCAGGGGTGATAATATTTACGGCAATAGCAAACAGATTCCGTCTGCACCAGTTGAGTACCGTGGAGAAGTTCGTTATGTCGTATGGTGGATTGAGAGGAGCCGTAGCATTCGCTCTGGTTTTGCTCATCGATCCAAAGATCGTCAAGTTGCAGCCGATGTTCATGACGACCACCATCGCAGTGGTCTACTTCACGGTCTTCTTCCAGGTACACACTCCACAAAACGTCCAATTATGGATATTTGCTGCACGTCCATTTTTCGGGGTCGGCCGAATTCCATGAGATTTCCAACAGTTTTCTCTGGAAGTGTTGGTGCTCGACAGATTCGAGTGGAAAAAACCGCGGGGTTTTCTGTCTTCCTTGGGTGATTTCGAAATTCTACCATTCTTCGTCGACCTCCGTATTTCGATTTATTCCGTGGGACCAATCGAGAAATGAATGACACATTCTCGAGTCACTCTTTTGCGAAGAATCCATTGCTGATGATGATGATGATGATGATGATGATGACGGTTTTCGAGATGTTAGCATAGTTTTTGTTTTTTCCAACGATATATCATAATGTATATCTTCTGTTAGAAAAAGTGGTTGTTTTTGATGATTTCATGTGTGTGGGAAAATTTACATTGAATTCTCAATGAATTCTATATTCTCGGAAATAAGGAATATTTTGTGTGAATTGGTTCCTATAACACATTCCGAATGCATTCTATTGTAATACATTGTGATTTCTGGCTCTGGGGTTATTTGTAGATCATTGTTTATATATGATTCTAGCTGTATGGAAGACAATGAAAATTTACTTAGCACTCACTAATAGTTCCAGAGGAAACCTCAAATCTCATGGAATTTGGTCCACCCTGTACATCCATCTTGCAAGATTTCCTGTAAATATTGGGCAAAACCACAAAAACGTATTGTGAAGATGAAAATATCACAATGACTTTTTGTTTGAGTTAATCACAAAATTATTGCTGATATTACCGAAAGGAAATGAGTACCTAGTTTATTATTTAGCGAAAGTATTGAGAAATCTACTCTGTACCATCGAAGATTTTCATTTTCAAAGATTTTCATTCCCAGTCCTACAATCAATCTGATCAACGGATCATATTTTTTTCCTGTTCACTAACTACTGAATTCCAATACTTACCACGAATAAATTTACAACAACTACGTTCTCATTGATTTTATTTATTTTCAGGGCATAACCATCAAACCACTGGTCAAGATTTTGAATGTCAAAACTGCAGAGAAAAGAAAACCGAGTATGAACGAGAGAATTCACGAAAGGGTAACTTCCGATAGACGTTCACAACTTCCGGTTGGAATGTTCACATAATATCGTGCATTAATTCCAAAAATCATTTTCCGATAATGAATTATTCCAAGATATCCATGACATGTGGAAATTATAGCACCATTTGTCAATTAACTATCCAATCTCAGGTCAACTTTTGAACGGTTCGGAATTGTTTCAATTTTTTTTTTTCGCTCCAATGAAACCTACTTCAGAATTGAAGGTATATGAACTGTCCATATAAAAATGTACAAAAATGTCTCGGCGATTTTCCCAACAACGACATGAAAAGAAAATATTCCTGCACGTGTCATGAGTTGGTTGAGGCACGTGTCGTATTTTCTGACACGTGTTTATCAGTCACAACAAATATAACTGCGACTGGTTACATTTTATCTGCTCAAGCGAATATATTGGAAATATTAATTGCCAATACATTTTTGAACGATTCTAATACTGAAGATGTTCTATCGACGGCATAACATTTCACTTGGCGGTTCCAAGAAATGTTTCAAACGAACCACTTTCAAGTGAATCAGATAATCGTGTGTCTCTCCTGAGGAGGAATATATTCAATGTACTCCATCAATCTTTCTTGAGTCTTGGTGCCTAGAGGAAACTCTTTTTTGATCGCAAGAAAGTTGTGAGCTTTTAGACGTTCCTTCGATACTGGTTTTAATCTTCCAATGTGGCTGGATTTGCTCTGCTAGAGACTACAATTTTCCGTATTGTCCTCAGACGATAATCGGAGTGGGTATTTCACACCAGGTTTTTCGAAAATATTCATTGCTTCCAAAATGTAGACGATGATAGTAGGTGTTTTCAATCTTGCTTGGATCTTCACAGGTCTTTGAAATACTGGTTGTCCTTATTTCGATTGTTGATCATTGATACCAAATCTACACGTGTAATATATCTACAATAGCCGAATGACTTTCAAAATTCAGTAGGAGTAGTTAGTGAGTAGAATGATGTTTTAGCTTTGATTAATATTTACCATCATCGCATATGGAACACACACACCAGTACGTCCAAGTTGTGCTTTTCTAAATGGAGTTTCCTTCCGAACATGGATTGCCGTAGGTATTTTCAATAATTATCATAAGTAGTTGAGAGATTCATGGTCTTACTTGATGATCCGTCAAGTGGGACCCGATTTTTTCTTCAATATTTCATAATCTGATTCATTGTTTTCATTTCAGTTGATGGACCATACAATGGCTGCTGTCGAAGATATTTTAGGTCAGCATGGAAACTACCACATACGTGATAGGTAATAACCGTTTCGCTATATTTTCCGGTAGGGTTCCTTCAAGATTCCGCCTCTAAAACGATGATCTTGCTTTTTTTCTATGAATATTTGGGACATCTCGAGGTTCGAATTGTGTCATGATACAGTGATGTGCAAAAGTTGAACGATATATTTCGCAATGCATCTTGAGTGAAATAAAGGGCCGTTGACACGATATTTCTTGATCGAAAATAAAATATTCACGATTGTGATTCGAATTGTAGTAATAAATATATCTGATTTGTTGAATTTACGGATCGAAGACTCATAAAAATATCAATGGCAAATGTCTTTTTGAAGGGGTCACGTGCACGAAAAAATAGCGGAAATAAAATGTTGAGAGATCAAAGAAAATCCTTTCGCATGGGGGTAGGATTTTTCGCAAAAACCAGAATGTTCTTTGTAAGGTTATAAAAACCGGTGGAAAAAAAAATAATATTTGTCGGAAAATGATGCTATTTTTTTTCGATAAATGGTCAGAAATGAGAAAACGAAAATATTTACTCTACAAAGAATACTAAATGATTGACCGTATAATGTGAGTAATGAAAAATTTATTCGTATATGATGATAATAGTTCACGTTTTTGATAAAATATCATCGAAGACATCGAGCTGTCTTAGAAGTTAGAACACTCATAGAAGACTCATGAAGGGGTCACGTGCACGAAAAAATAGCGGAAATAAAATGTTGAGAGATCAAGGAAAATCCTTTCGCATGGGGGTAGGATTTTTCGCAAAAACCAGAATGTTCTTTGTAAGGTTATAAAAACCGGTGGAAAAAAAATAATATGTGTCGGAAAATGATGCTATTTTTTTTTTCGAAAAATGGTCAGAAATGAGAGAAGAAAAATATTCACTCTACGAAGAATACCAGATAATTGATTTTTGGGCAACGCTAGCCCTGCTGGTGACGAAGCATGAATCAGTTCCTTTTAATCATACAATGATATAACAATTTTATCGATTAAGATGGGGAGACGGGAACAAGTAGTTAGTAAGAAAGATATCCTGACGCGTGTAAGGTCGTTGAATATAATACGAGTTATAGAAAAGTGAAGTTTTTCATTTGCCGTTTTACTTAATCTAACATGATGATGATAGTTCACGTTTTTGATAAAATATCGAAGACATGGTGTTGTCTTAGAGGTTAGAATAGTCATAGAAATATCAGTGATGGTTTATGTCTTTTCGAAAGGCGTGTTCGTGTCATTCTGGCTGTTTTGTGTCTAAACAGATACACTCTATTTATTGGGAAAAATTCCATGGATTTGTTATCGTCAGGGTGAAAAAGTGATTTTTCAAAAACACGATATTTTCGAATAACTTGAAAATGGGGAGACTTCGTTCTAAGGTTTATTAGGTTCGAAGGACTCTAAATGAGTTCTCCTCTCACCTCCGTTGGAATTTTCAGTTGCGCAACTGTACTCTTTCTCATTCGGTTTTTCTCAGGTTCAAGAGGTTCGACAACCAATTCATCAGACCGTACCTGATTCGAAATCATCGCGGCGAAGAGAAGATACTAGAAACGTACTCGAAGTTGGCGATGAGGGACGCCATGGAGTACATGCGTCGAAACGCTTCGACCATCGGGAACATTTCTGGAACGGAGAGCATGTCAGCCATCTTCAAGAACTACACCGCCGGCAATCTGGATGCCAGGTAAGTCCTAACTTTCCGTAGCTGATGAATTTCACCTACCGAAACGTTCAGTATCAAACAACGTCTTCGATTATTAATTACTTCATTATCGGACGTCAAATGTTTTTGGAGTTGTGTTCAGTGAGAGGCCCATAATGGGCATGATGATAGATTTTCAAAAATCCTCCTATAATGTTCGGAATTTACAATGAATATCATATTTCTGCAGATTATAAAGGTTCAGTAGGAAAAAAGTCCTATTTTCGCACCAAAACGCGTCATGGCGTCGATATAGTGACGTCACGTTTGAGTAAACGAAACGCCCATTGAATAATGCAGTGATTTTGTGCTATTTAATATGAATTCCCAATTGTACAAGTGATGTGTGATAACAGATCATTGAAATCTCCTGATTATTTGTGTTCCTTCTTCGATAGAAAATAATACTAGACAAGTGACTTGAACTTGCAAGACGAGAATCGAAAGCAATATTGCCTAGTACTCACCTTCATTTTCATGAAGATCATTTCGAAGTGAGTATTCAATTTACTTTGTAGATTCTAAAATGGTATGTATCTTGTTTGAGACCTAAATTTAATATGAAAAAAAAACCCCTTGTGAGGTTAGGTTTCACCTTGCACCAATCTTGTCTTGACAGGTATTTCATTGGAATTTCGGCCAGGTGCATATTATAATTTTTTTTAATATCATTATTATATTGAATTCTGCTGATCAAAATTCCATTTGACATTCGGTATAAACAAAATTGAATCGTAAATGAAATCACAGAGAACCGTCGTTCGTTCATTTTTGCATACTCAAAAGTGACGTCATTGGCTTTGATTTGGGTATTATACGAGAGGAAGGTGAATAATGCCGTATCGATCTGATTTTCACGCACATCATCATTGCGCATTCTTCAATCATAGTGGCTGAAGGAAATATTTCGCGATATTTTCCTTTGGAAAATGGTGGCAAACCTGTTTCGCAGGACTAACCGAAGAATCATTATTTGACAAATCATCATCGAGCATCATTCATCAATAGATCGGCAAAGTTGTGGAATTCTTTGCCTAGTGAAGTCTTTCCTGATGCTTACAACCTCCAAACTTTCATCAAGAAAAATTCCAACACCTTCCTTCTTTCCCAAAATTCCACCGCTGGCTAACACGATGATAAAAAAAGGAGCTTTCATTCATGAATTTCTGTGCGAATATCTGAGACGATGTCCGCACGTGGGAAGCAACTATTTGTCGATATTCAGAAAGAATTGAATGATCATGGTTGATTCTCGAGATCTGCCATCATGAACTAGAGTACCTTCTTTTTCTACAGCCATCCGTTTTTTTTTTCAGCAATAGCCTCAGTCATATGGACTCGAGTACATGGAATATTGATATGCAGGAACTGGAATATAATCCATCCAAAAAAGATTTGACTGACGCTAAAATTCACCATTTGCTAGCAGAAGAACTGGTGAAGCCATATAAGAGGGTGAGTGGCAGTCTATTAGAAAATTACTAATGTACAGGGTGTAAAAGCCAAAACGGATTTAATCCATTATTTTGGTTGCTGTATATTTTTATAGAAAATTCCGGAACACGTCAAGTGTAAATTATAAAATGACATTCTTCAACGTCAAGATGTCATTTCCTATCTTCAACCCCCTTCGAATGATAGGTAAAAGCCCGAATTTTTCAAATGGAAGTATAGGTGATATATCGTTTCAAAGGCTCATTATTCTCTATTCAAAAATTGTATCATTCTCAAGTTTATTGCAACAATTATAATAAAATGATATGGTCACCGAAATTCCCTATAATATACTTAAAACATACACCCAAAAATATTTCCCATTCAGGACTTGATAATAAGAAAGTAAGCAAAAACCATAACAATATGTGCTCTTTAGAACGTTAGTTGGTTTAAAACTCAGCATATCGTTTTGTTATCAGAAATGCATAACATAATTGCATTTTGAACCTTTTGACATTGGCTGTTTTTGATTGTGCGAAAATCTGTCATTCATTCCAATCTCACTGATTGATATCAGAAATAAAGATACTATAACATTCAAACATAAAACAAACAAGTCAATTGGACGCAGCTATTATAAGTATTTAATTCCTCACTTATATGATAAAATTCCATTATGATATTGAGAGAACAAAATCACTTTATTCCTATAGGACAGAAATCAAAAACTGGAAATTAGGATCGAATAGTTTCAGGTTTTCAATCAATATTTGATGAAAACTTGAAATATCTGAATTGTGAGGTGTAATGTCAGATATATAATAATTGAAACCTCGTATGAAACTGATGATAATGTTGAGACGTATGTGTGAAATATAATTTTTTTTCAAACCCCACTACAATGAAGGTTTTCTTAGTTTATTCATCAGAAATTCATATTTGGATGTATTTTTTGTGAATATCCTGAATAAACTTGTTATTATCATTATATTATTATTAAATAGAGTAATCTGAAGAGCTGACGGAGTATAAACTGGTGGTTGTGTGGTAAAATCGATCCAGTCAATCTTTTTCCAATCCATATAAAAGTTTTCTGAAACACCAACAGACACAGTCAGAATAGTCGAACTGAACCCAACTGAAATGTTACACACAGAGTGATTCAATTCATTTCTGAATAATTAAAGAAGGTGATAGATCTTCCATCAATTCTATAGGACATTTTTTTTTGCATTCCCTCTCGAATAGAACCCCCCCCCCCCACTACTGCTACTGCAACTGAATCTATTTTCACAGCATCGGAAATTGAGTTACAGTCGTCATGCTGTGAACGATCGTGACCTTTCCTCGCAAGTCAATTACAGAATGCACTTCAATATGAGACGACTGGTGGCTGATAAGAAACACCATCACAAGAGGCACAGCAAGAAGTTGAATAAGGTGAGACGATGGTTCTGATGATGATGATGACGATGACGTTGATGGCGAGAGAGGTTCGAGGTCACTGGACCAGCTATAATATGCAAGAGGATGGAGTCGAGAGATTTGAGGTTGATTGAGTGAGGGACCAACCCCTTTATCAACCCCTTTATTTTCATCGGCGTAGAAGGTTGAAAGCGAGTCTTGAGTAGAATATTTTCGAAAGAAGAAATGAAGCACTAGTTTCCAAAACCTACCGTGTGATATAGAAATGGTCTTGCTAACCGAAGAGATTTACTTTCATACGTGAATAGATCTCACCGGATGGCATGTCTAAGAAGTCTGGGGATTATTCAAAAGTGGGTGATGGAAACAATATTCAACAAAAATCGCGGTTATCTTGGAGATGTAATGAAAAAAGTCATCCATTTTTCCTAATGCAATCGGAATGATAACAAAATCAAAACGAATTCACGAATACTATCACGAAATTGATTGAAGTGAAATCTCGACTATCAATTCACAAACTCATCGACTTCAGAAACTCTTAGTAGGATAATGTATCAAGATAATCCAGTATATAGGGTTGGGATAAAGTATGGAACCAAGTAAATATCTTTTAAACGAAAATGCCATCAGCTTCTTTAATTTGAATGGGACACACCCTATATATTTTTACAGATTTTGAAAGAGCTTGTTATTTTGAATTCATACATACTGAGTTTAGTATAGAAAAAATTGTAAAAACGAGGAATATAGCATTTTAATCAACCTCCTTTGAGTCTTTTGCATTAGAGCAAAAAACTATTTAGATAAACTAATTGATGTTGTTTGTATGCATAGTAATGAATAAACGTACAATTCACAAATTGTACAATTAAGAATGGTTCAAATGATTGAAAATACCGTATTGAAACCTTAATGATGATCGGTTAAGGTGATTGTGAAATTTATTTCCGTCAATTATAATTTGACACTTGGAGAACAAAAAAGTGAGTACTCGTTCATATACTACTAGGAATACAAACAACATCAATTAGTTCATCTAATTAGTTTTTTGCTCTAACGGAAAAAACTCAAAGGAGCTTGATTAAAGTGCTATATTCCTGGTTTTTACAATTTTTTTTACACCAAACTTTACAGTATGTATGAATTCAAAATGACAAGCTCTTTCAAAATCTGTAAAAATATATAGGGTGTCCCATTTAAATTAAAGAAGTTGATGACATTTCCGGTTAAACCGGAAATATATCATTAACAAAAAATGTACATCAGATGCATTTCGTTCCATTGCACTTACCTGCAAATAATTTTCAAAAATATCGTACTTTTCGGTTGAAAGATATTTACTTGGTTCCATACTCTCTCCCAACCCTGTATACAAACTTTGTTTCTACTTCATTTGAAACAATTTCACAATTTCTTGCCTTATACAAAGGACTTAGCTACTCTGTGTTTTTTTCATCTGAAAATTTGCATTTTGAGTTCTCATCCATAATCACTGAAAGATGTCGAGAGATAATTCGAGTGAATTTGTCACCGTCATCCAATGATATCAATATCTTCAGTGACCCAAATGTAGATGCTTTCGATCAATAATATCTGAATTTTCAGGATGGAAAACAAAATCATGTTAGTTTTCCAGAATTTCAACAGAACGGAAGCGCCAAACAATTCTGCTCTGGTGAGTTGATATTTTCATAAGATCATATCCTTCTTTATCTTTGTGAAATACAATTTTGAATATCCTCATGAAAAATTGGTGGGCATGTATAAAAACTATTGAGGTCAGGTCACACATTACTCATGTTATGATTGATTAGTTATGTACTGTGTATATTCATATAAAATAATGAATGCGTTGTTGAATAACAGGTGGAGGAAGAATCTCCATACTTTTGTATGCCAAGCAATCATAGCCTACCATCTTTGTTGAATACAATATCGATTACCCCCTTGTGATAACTTTGATTCTTGCATTTTCGTGGCACTGAATTGCTCATTTTTTCGATAGATTACATCCATGAAGTCCTCAATGAAGATGACACCGATCCGAAATCCTTGAAAGAAGAATGGGATAGTCCTATTACGTTTACGGCCAAATCATCACGTGAGTATTATCGGACTTATAGGAAAATAGGAAGGTGGACCCTGGAAACTTCGTTCGAATTTGAAAAGACGAACCTCATGTATAAGTGAAATAATTACGGAGTTCTCTTTAGGTTGATTTTAGTTTTCAATTAATTAGAGGCTCTCTAAATTAACATTCCTCCGAAAGTCAACTACTGAGTATTTGCCAAAAAAAATACGCTGGTTATGGACTGTAAATACACTTTCTGAAATTCGTAGTATAAACATTCATAATGAATGCATGTTTATCTTCAGTTACAGATGAGAGTATATTCTCGGATCCCGGCAAACGTATTTCAAGAGGCTCTATAGATGGTAAGTCTAACTATCAATCCTTATCGAAGATGTCTTGAGATTCAATCGAGCGAAAATGTTTTTCGATCTCACTTTGGTGCCAAACCGACTCACGACTTTTTGCATCTTCTTCAACGTGGATCCATTCTCTCTCCCTGTATTTCTACTACCATAAAATATGAGTATTCAGAGTGTTCACACTTATCTCTAACTGAAACCGCCTACTGCGTCGCACAGTTTCCAACCAACAAGCTTTCGAAATCTGTTGAAAAATTTTCTCGAACAATTTTCACTGTCCTCGGGTTATTTCGACTGAGAAGGAACTTTGATTTACAGTTGGAGATATACGCGTTTCGACACCGACTGCAACTGAAATGATGCTTCCTTGGAAAAGAGAAGAGGAAGGATCCGCTCCAATTCAGCAAAGCGAATTTCCAGCTTGGGCTTCGAACAAGGAATATTTGGCGTACAATTCGCCATCGGCGACTTTCCTAGGTGAGAAACCGAATCTACTCCACTCCTAGTAAATCCAAGATGAGAATGAACTGATTACTATCTCTTCAAGGAAATCCACTTACTGTTCTCGACCTGAATTCGCATCATTGTCAAGCAGAAATTTCACTCTAATACTGTGAAGGCATATCGCTGAAAATTCATAACTTTTTGAAATTCAAAGAGATCCAGAGCCTGAGCAGGGCAAATGTTAGATAGTTGAACGGTTAAATTACTTATCAAATCAAACATCAATTCATCAGAAGAATAGCCAACACACTAAAAGTAGAAATATCTCCGTCTGTGGTGAATTAGGTCTATCAACTATCTGTAGGGAACTGTATCTCTGAACTGTCTGTATAGTCAACTGTTTCTCAACTTCGACTTTATGCCATTTTTTTTTTTTCACCTACGTAACAAGTGTCGACTATAAACGAAGCGGTCATGATAAAATCACTAAACATAAACACTTTCTGTTGTTGATTAGCGAGAATTCGGTCGAAATGTTGAAGAAAACCAATTGTCGGCGTTTCGAAACCTTATTGTTTCATCTTCAGGACACTGAAGTATAAAAACAAGAACATACTTATCAAAATAATAATCTGAAATGTGGGTCTTGATAAAAACAAAATAAATTATGTGAAATAACAAACGTTGAAAATAAAACACTTCGAACACTTTACAGAAAGCAACATTGATGGGTACTTACATTTAGGGTGGTTTTCCGGTTTAAAAATGATGAAATGAATATATTCGACATCAAGTTTGTATACATATACAAGTTCATGAGAGACCTTAACACAGACACGAACACGAAGAAATGAACAAACTAAAGTGTCATTGAATCGTTTCTTTATATTGTAAAAAAGGCTCGTGGAAGAAAAGATAATCAGGATTGAAAGAACTGGTTTCATAATGATTCGGAATTGACGTTTGATTTTTCCTCTTGAATAGAAATATGAGCTGTGTAAATTCTCAATATCTGATCTTTTGTAGATACATTTTGTTCCATGTTTTGTTATTCCAATCATTTCGCTCAAGAGTCTTTTTTTCAATATCGTCTGTTGTCCTATAATACTGACAGAATAGAAATCAAAGTTATGGAGTGATGACTTGCAATGTTCTGCCAGGCTAGTGGGTTTTTTATTGTTTTCAGCGGATTGTGTATATTTTTGCAATCTCTGCTGTGTGGTGTTTTCGTTTTGAGTCTCGTCAAAAAATGATTTTCAACTGTGTTTTCACATTTCATGCTAACTTCGAGATTTCCACTTTCCAAAACCTCGCGTAGTTGGGGTGTCAGACATGCTATATACGGTGATTTAAAAAAATAAATACATTCGATAGCGATTTATGATTTCTCGATGTGAGTAATATAAACAGGCACTGATTGATTTTTCATGTGCTGGAGTTGAAGTATAATAACTGACCCAAATGTTCTAATGACTCGCGTCTAATCTCGCGTCAGCTTCTATCTACTCTCCATATAGGGAACCACCCTATAATTCCTTCTATTCTATGTAGTCTTCAAATTTCTGAGGGTTTTTTCATGATTTCCATCGAATACCATGAATATACCTATACACTAGGGTTGAGAAAATTCATCAATATATTGATAATTATCGATGATATCGATAATAATTTGGGGAAAAAAATATCGGTTGATCGATATTATCGAAATTATCGATTTTATCGATATTATTAGAAATTCCTGGAGATTTTAGAAAAATTTTGACATATTAGTGTTCCAATTGAAATGTGGAAGATGTTAAATCATATAAAGTTTGCTGAAACTGAAAATCAGATCAAAATGATGACTCACGGTGAATATAAGAAAATGTGAACCATTTTGCTTGATCTCAAACCGTTCAGATTTCACAAGATATCAAATATACAAAAAAAGTCTTGTTCCGAACTTTATCATAACACAGTATGAAAAAATCCAAGCAAATTGTAATCGAAGGTAGATTTTACAAAAGCTGCTATGCCATGCGTCAAAATGATACTTAGTCGACGAAAATCAACATCAGTGATATTGAGATTATCAAAACTATAGCAGTTATCGAAATACGATAAGATCGATAATTTTGACAATATCGATAATCAATATTTCAAAACTGTTATCGCCCACCTCTACTAAATACCTTCTGAACCAATACAGAGTCCAAATGTTTCGTTACCGATTCCCGGACGATAAATCGAGAACTGAAAGTGTGTCATCTTCGCAGGCGGCCTGGAGAATCCTCGTTCGTCGGTGATCGGACTCTTCCGTCGCGAGAGCATCGACTCTGAGCCGTCCGGTAGCTCAGAGTCCACCCCGCACAGAGAGCGCAGAAATTCGGGATCGGCTTCCAGCCGGAAATCCGTCCTCCACACGGACGACCCCCATCCGGACCCTCCTCCGGGTGGTCTGCTCAAGCAGACGTCGGTGCCTCCGCAAACTCCGGGCCAGCGCAGGCAGGCCCGGAGAGGTTCGATGCTCGAGCTCAGTTCCGGGTGGGTTAACCTAACCTACCTTAATCATATGTGAACGTATTGCCGACGATCATGTAAGAAATACATCGCCTGTTTTCGTTTGTCGATGTCGAGTTACTTCTCTCTTGCACGCCTTTCAGGATACATGAGCTTTTCGAGGGATTTTCTCTTCTCGTTTCCAGAAAAAATTGAGTAGAAGTTATTAAAAATCATTTCAATATATTTGTAGGGAGGAGAGATTTTGTGATCTGTCCCAAAATGTCACTGCGCTTGAAATTAAACCCTTAGATACCTAAAAGAGAAATTCTCTATTGGTCAGTGACACCTTGTTTTTGAAAAATTTGGAAGTACAAATTTATTCAATAAGAATAAAACCTCTACTTATCCAATTTTCATTCCCACATTCGTTATGGGATTCTGAACTGGGGCACTGCTGCAACTGTGCAAAGGGCATTCCTAATACAGAAATATGTGATAAGAATAATTGCTCAACTAGGATACAGGGAGTCTCGCAGAAATGCATTCGAAGAACTGAAAATTCTAACAGTGGCCAGCACATATACAGGGTGTTCCGGTGATCATGTTACAAACTTCCAGGGTAGATGAAACACACGAAAATAAGAAAAAAAGTTTATGTGAACATGGGTCCGGAAACGCTTCTTCAGGGAGCTAGGACCCTTCGAAGATGAAATATTTTGTATACGTTCCCTTTTACTTTTTATACCTCCAATTTCGAAAAGGCAATAAATTTTTCTAATCTAATTTATTTTCATCGAAGAAGAAGATTTGACTAACTAATAATGCTCACTATCTGTACTGAACCTCATTTTCATATTTCAACGTAATAATTGGTTTAAGACCAATAATTTATTATTGATTGGATTTAGCCATTTTCGGAGGAAACGGTGACGAATAGCGATTTTTACAAGAGTACCTTTTTTATGTAAAAGGCATTGGAGAATCATAATCAGATATAAAAATGGTAAGAAATTAAAGCCTAAGAGGAGTAGGGTCAAATTTACCCAAATACCCCCCTGGTTTGTACGCCCCTGGTTAAAGGTGACAAAATCCGGAAGGCTCAAATTGATGAACCTACGAACTAGATTTCATGTCCCGAAATTGGTTGCGATAGCTGCAGTAGTACCGAAGCTATAAAACGAAAAGTAGTTTTTGAAGGTCATCCGGACCCATGTTCACATGAACTTTTTTTCTTATTTTTGTGTGTTTTATCTACCCTAGAAGTTTGTAACATGATCACCGGAACACCCTGTATATTAGAATCTTGTGCATATGTATTTAGACATAAATCCGACTATCAACCGAATCAACACGACCACAATACTCGCTCTAAGGGTCTTTTGTTGTCAAATGCTCATAGAACAGCACGGTATGAAAAAAGTGTAGATTTTAATGGCTGTAAATTCTACAATATTCTTCCTGAAGATATCAAGGATTCTCCCAGCTCTCATGTGTTCAAATATAGGCTGAAGAAATTGCTGCTTCAAATGAACTGTTACACTTTTCAGGAATTTATCGAACAACTTATATAACAACTTATATAACAATTTATCGAACAAATTATAGACTAAGAAAAGCTCATTCATATTCATAATACAGCTGACTCACCCTCTATATCGCTATGATGAGAAATTATTCAATTAATTTTATATCTACTTATTTACTTGTTAGTTTTGACAGACTTTACATTTTTGTATTTATGCTATGCTTATGACGACACTTCTCCAATTATTGTACATTGTAACAGTATTGCAACAACTGTACTTTTTAATTTTAGAAATAAAGATATTATTATTATTATTATTATTATCATGGTGGACGTTTCGGGAACGAATCTGCTCCCGTTCTCAACACAATTAAAATATTTTTCTCTTTGCAGAATTTTTTCAATATGTTGTCGAAAAGTGACTTTTCAGTGTCGAAACCGACAGCATATTGAAAAAATTTTGCGAAGAGAAAAATATTTTGATTGTGTTGAGAACGGGAGCAGATTCGTTCCCGAAACGTCCACCAAGATAAGTAGAGGTTTTATTATTATTAAATATATTTGTATTTCCAAATTTGTTTCAAAAACAAGGTGTCACTGACCAATAGAGAATTTCTCTTTTAGGTATCTAAAGGTTTAATTTCAAGCCCAGTGACATTTTGGGGAAGATCACAAAATCTGTCCTCACTACAAATATATTGAAATAATTCTTAATAACTTCTTCTCTATTTTTTAGAAACGAGGAGAGAAAATCCCACAAAAAGCTGGAAAATAAATGTACCACCTCCTCGAAAAACTTACAGACAGTATTTCATGAACAGTGTGTTTGTTGTCTCTTTTAGTGTGTCTCCCGAAGATATGATTCGATATTATTCTCTACTATATAGATGCACCATTGCTTGCCCCATCGACTTCCACTGACTGTGATGTTCTTGCAAGTCGCAATCAATAATGCTAAGAAGTCAAACTACTGCATGGTATCAATCAGAGTTGTCTTCTGTAACTCTCAACAATAGGTTTACAAAAATGTATTGTTTGCAAAATATGATATCAAACTGATATTAGTGAGATACAATATGGTTTCACTACTAAAACCTACTAATAACCTGTTATGTTTTTTTTTATTATTATTTGAACAAAATCGCATCCACCTCACGGTTATTAGCGACGGAACAGTTCATGTAAAATATTCAACAATACACAATATCGTACAATACAATTGATTGAAGATCGTAGAATACACCAATATCTTTCAGATGATGAGTTAGATTTCGTACATTACATGAATTGCCTAACATTGATAACATATCCTGTGGGATCTTATGAACTATTATGTTGGATATCGAGACGTGTGATACTTAGCGCTTTGATTGAAGAAAAATAACCAAACTGTGCTAGATCACAGCTGATCACTGCTGTTTGACTCTCTATCGTTTGCTGTTTTCATTGGTTGGGTTCCTCTGCCTTTCTCTAGACGTGAATTAGGGTCTATTTGAAATTTGTTCAACATTATTCGATAATTTTTCTATGAAATGATATATCCTGATCTTCTTTGAATCTGAACAGGACAACAAAATCCTTGGCTGAGCCAACTAGGATTATTTACCAATTTTCAATATTCAAACAACTTTTTTTTTTTTTAATCTGTGGACAACACGAAAGGAAAACCTATGATGTTCGAGGAACATCGTGTTAGCCAGCGGTGAAATTTTGGGAAAGAAGGAAGGTGTTGGAATTTTTCTTGAATGTTTGGAGGTTGTAAGCATCAGGAAAGACTTCACTAGGCAAAGAATTCCATAACTTTGCCGTTTTATTGATGAATGATGCTTGGTATAGCGATGTTCGACAGGTCTCGAGCCTGACAGTGTAGGGGTGACCAGCCTGAGCTCGTCTGGTTTGTCTACTAGGAATCGCACGTGGTGGCATAATAGATGATATTGCCGTTGAGCACCGACCGTGAAAGTACCTATAAAAAAGGCAGAGATCGCTGACCTCTCTACGATGATCTAGAGAGGTCAATGATTTGGTGAGTGTTGCATCATCGATTAGGCGAATAGCTCTCTTCTGAATTGAATCTAAGAGCTTTAGCGTGTGTTTGGGGGCTGAGCTCCAAACATGTGAACAGTACTCCAGGACAGGTCGAATTTGTGCTTTGTAGATCATAAGCAGTTGCTGGGATGTGAATTATCTCTTCGCACGGAAAAGAAAACCGAGTTTTCGTGAAGCAGTTTTCGCAATGGACCTCACATGATCGTCCCATGAGAGAGCACTGTTGGTGGTGACACCCAGCATGGATATTGACGAGCTCATAGGAACAGTGGTACCCGACATCATCAAATTGGGCATTGTGTGATCAGCCTTCTTGGTGAACATACAAGCTTGAGTTTTAGTTGCATTGAACTGTACTAGATTCTCAGATCCCCATTTCAGAATTCTTGTCAGATCCTCATTTAAAGCATCAACCTGTCTTCGCATTGCACCTCTGGCCTCATTGGATGATATAGGGGCTCTAGAGGAAAAGGCGGAATGAAGTGTACTATCATCCACAAAGCTATGAACTGGGCTGGAGGTCACATTCAACAAATCATTGATGTGGAGCAAAAACAAAGTTGGTGCCAAGACAGAGCCTTGTGGAACACCAGCATTGATCGTCATTGTATCAGACGAGACCCCGTCTACCACCACGTAGAGCGATCTATCTGCAAGAAAACTCGATAGTAAAAGACACAGTTGGGGCGGCAAACCATATGACGGAAGTTTCGCTAGGAGGCCTTGGTGCCAAACTCGGTCAAATGCTTTGGAGATATCCAAGGCTACAGCCAGAGACTCCCCATGTTTCTCTATTGACACCTGCCACTTATGTGTCACATAGGCAAGCAGATCTCCAGTTGACCTCTGGTGACGAAAGCCATATTGCCGGTCGTTCACGATTCTTGAGCTCTCTAGATATCGGATGAGCTCGATGTTGATTGCTTTTTCCATTACTTTAGAGATCACAAATAGTAGTGCAATCGGTCTATAGTTGTTAGGGAGGGTAGTAAAACTGAGTGTCTTTCATTCAACACACTTAGAACAATAGATTTGGATGAATAATCTCACATTATCAACTCAATTCGAATGGAAATATTTGAAGATGTCGTATTTTTCAATACAATAGCAGGTCACATCGAAATGTTTTGAGATGAGTCAGCTGATTTTTTCTTATGATCTCTCAAAGCTCGATCTAGTAGAGGATATATAATATCATATATTTGGTTTCTCCTATCCCAGTTGACATATCTCTATCACAAGATGAATCGGTCTGAGAACTTTCACCACAAAGTTATTTATTCATTAATTTTTTCGCCTACCATATCAGAAAATGAATCGTATCAACACAATTATTACTCTGAATGCAAACAACATCAATTAGTTTATCTAAATAGTTTCTTGCTTTAATGCAAAAAAACTCAAAGAAGGTTGATTAAAGTGCTATATTCCTTTTTTTTACAATTTTTCACACCAAACTCAGCATGTATGAATTCAAAATTCAAAAAGCTCTTTCAAAATCTGTAAAAATATAAAGGGTGCTCCATTTAAATTAAAGAAGTTGATGACATTTCCGGTTGATCATTCTTTTCTTTCAAAAGATATTTACTCGGTTCCATACCTTATCCCAACCCTGTTTATCGATAGTGTTTCTTTAGGTCAATCACTAGAGATACGATACCAGAAGAAGCTTTCATCACGTCTTCATTAAGAAGGCCTTCTTGGCTCGCCAATCCATCTCGAAGTGTGGACAAGAAGACCTTGGGCACTTTGCTGATCAACAACGTCTCCTCGCCATCACCATCACCATCATCGTCGGACGACGAAAATGTTGAATTCCTCACGAAAGCTGGCTTCTGAAGAAGGATTCTTCTCCACGGGGAAGTCTAACGCTTCTCAGGACACTCTGGAATCTCGAAGAGATTCAAGAACAACTGGAAAGCAGTCCTGAGTCGAACGGGAAACCAGCAGAATTGAGAAACAAAACGTGTTTTCATCGTGAACTTGGAAATCTACAGAGGGAGTAGAAGAAAGTTAGGCATATAGTTGATCAAGATTTTAGTTACCAAATAGATCAATTCGTATTGTCCACATAGGCTCACCTAGAAGTCGAGATGCAACAAATTTTCGCGACAACTGCTTTTCGAAATTGGTTCGAGTGAAAAATGTGCGGTGTTTTCAGTAGAGTCTGCATCATGGGAAATTGTTTCGCCTTCGGAATAATGATGATATTACTAAGTGGAGCAATACTAGGATGGTTCTTGGAAATTGAACTTTTATCTTTTCTGAGACGGAGAAGGGAGAAATTAAATTATATAGAGTGTGCCATATGACAGTGGTCGATACCAACTTCCTTATTTCAAACGGAATATCCTGTATTTTGTCCCATTTGGGGTCTAGGGGAAATGATTACAGAGATATAGGGTGTGAAAAAAATCGAGATTTTTCAGCTAACATACCGTACGACGCAGACTTTCCTGATTCATTGTAGATTAAACAGAATTGCTCGAAGGGACCGAAGGCAAAGGCTAACTGGGAATATAATTTGAAGTTCTCGAATCATTCTACGAAACATTAGATAGAAGAGTTGTATTTTTTCTTTGTTATTTTTGTATAATGTTCCTTTAACGATTGGAAATTACTTTTCGAACGTGGAATCGATTGAGAGGTTGAGAAGAGTTGATGGTGAAAAAGAACTCTCCATAGAGAAGCCAATTCGTTGTCAATAAACAATGTGTTTCTATTAATTATGGAAGAAATCCAAAGGTGAATTTTTTGCTGAAAAAATCAGGGAATAGTTTTAAAAAACTTGTTTCCAAAGATCTGTTGTTTTCGAGGTACAGAATATCAAAATTTACAAAATGAAAAACAGACATTCAATTCATTCAATTCGAAAAAAAGCTTCGCTCTCAATTTGTTTGCAATAGTTGAAATAGTCATAATAAAAATATTGAATCAATAAAAATAATGATTGAAATGATTAACTTCAAGTTTTTACTCACTCGGTTCAAGAGTGTAGGTACAGAGAAATATTTTATATCTTCATATCTGGAAAAGAGCAAGATACGCGATACAAAAAAATGTATTTAGAATGGCTCAATGTTGAGAAAATATTTCACTTCGGAGAAAAAACAGTGGTACCACATTTTTTTAAATCATCGACTGAATTACCCTCTGGAAAGCCACTGGAGTAATTAAACAAATGCTAATGGCATCAGAGGTGAGTATCTTGTCATTGCATGTGAACCTACCGAATTTGAAGGAATTCGAAAGAAGTATTTTTTTATGAATTGGAATAAATCCGTTTTCATAGAATAATACCATGTGTTTTGAATTGCGTGTTTAATATCCACTGATATTACTAATATTCCAAAAATTAATACTAATATACTTCAATATACTAGTTCCCAGCTTTTTGTGGGATTTTCTCTTCTCATTTCTAAGAAATAAAGTAGAAGTTATTAGAAATTATTTCAATATATTTGTAGTGAGGACAGATTTTGTGATCTGCCCCAAAATGTCACTGCGTTTCAAATTAAACCTTTAGATACCTAAAAGAGAAATTCTCTATTGGTCAGTGACACCTTGTTTTTGAAAAAATTTGGGAATACAAATATATTTAATAAGAACGAAACCTCTACTTATCTTGGTGGACGTTTCGGGAACGAATCTGCTCCCGTTCTCAACACAATTAAAATATTTTTCTCCTCGCAAAATTTTTTCAATGTGCAGTCGGTTTTGACATGAATGTACCACCTCCTCGAAAAAGTTACAGACAGTATTTAATATACTATTTTGACCGTCATAATATTTGTCCAAGGTTAGTGTTTGAATTATTTTGGTGTTCATTCATCGATTTCTTCGTGAACTAAATTTTTTCAGTATTATTTTTTCCACTTCATCATCGTCAATGTCAGATGACACCTCGTCCTATAATGCAGAAAGTCGAGCGTGTAAAACCGCCCCTTTCGAGCTTGATAAACCCCAACCAAATAAAAAAGAATGAATAATTAATTCAATAAGTATCATACCCTCGGAATCTGTTGATGAATCCATTGTGAATTGAGTCTGGTAGGGTCTTGAGTGTCCCATCAGCAAATTTGGCAATTTTCTTTGGATACCTACATCAAATGATCTCAGCTTTTACAATCGGCTTCTGATCCAGCATAACTCTAGGCCTGTCAGACCCACTATTTTTCCGTAGTGGTTAATATCAATGACTTCCTGGTATCGATAACGTATATCTTTTGGAATTGACTTCGCAAAACCTCTTCTCAACCTCTTGATTATCATCCACCAACATTTTTTTCTGATGATGTTATCGAATTGTGCCTAAAACGGAATGGAGTCAAATTGAAGAACCAGATGGTGATTAGATTAATAATTCAGGATGTAAGTAGACAATGCAGTTATAAAGTTGTTTAGATTCCTCAAAATCACTGTAGCTTGTGAATCTCCGTGGAATCATATTTTTACATTCGAACAATGTTTGATTAATTAACCTCAAATTCGAAACATGTGATACATCTTGTCAAGAGAATATAATCCACCACATCGAAATTTGTTTTATTGTTATTCCGCACCTATCGTTCCTCAAAAGAAAGCTGCTGACAAAAAGTTTATGGATAAAGTTGTTTTCGATATTTTATAGGCTTTGGAAAATTGCTCTTTCCGTGGTGATTAGGCAAATTTCTATCATGTATGTCGTACTATATAATAAAGAAGAGTAAGTCAATTGAAAGTTATTTCCTAGACGTATTATTCAAGGTACATTTTGCATGGACTTCTAACATCATTACCAAAGTTTAAACTGTTCGTAAGCGTTATATCGGCTATTATTTGAATACGTTTGGAAGTGAATTATTTTGAGATAATTTAGCCTATAGGAAATTACTTACTTCGTTCGATGAATTGTCCTACAAGCATATAATTTCCTTATGAATTCTCTTCAGGTGTCTAATGATTCTCCCGAACTTCTTCAATTCCGATTGTGAACAGCATACTCAACGAATGCTAGGTAATGTTGTCCCGAAGAGGAATCAGCAGGTATGTTTTAATGAAAAAAATTAATCCCTGAAAATGAGAATCCATCCTTATTTCCTTTGATTATCATCTAGAATTATTGATTAATAGAAGTACCTACACAAAAGTCCGAAAGTAGTTGAAATAAGAGACAAATGCCATTCATAACGAAAACCAATTATTGCAACATATAGGGTTGAGATGAAGTATGGAACCAAGTAAATATCTTTTAAACGAAAAGAACGATATTTATGAAAATTTGCAGGTAAGTGCAATGGAAGAAAATGCATTTGATGTACATTTTTTTGTCAATAATATACTTCCGGTTTAACCGGAAATGCCATCAACTCCTTTAATTTAAATGGGACATCCTATATATTTTTGCAGATTTTGTAAGATATTTTGAAGTCATACATACTGAGTTTGGTGTGAGAGAAATTGTGAAAACAAGGCTTCAATCAACATTCTTTGAGTTTTTTGCATCAGAGCAAAAAACTATTTAGATGAACTAATTGATGTTGTTTGTCTGCATAGTAATGAATAAACGTACAATTCACAAATTGTACAATTTAGAATGATTCAATTAAGTGAAAAAGAGCGTATTGAAATCTTGATGATGATCCGTTATGGTGATTGTAAAATTTATTTCCGTCAATTATAATTTGACACTTGGAGAACAAAAAAGTGAGTACTCGTTTATATACTACTAGGAATACAATAAACAACATCAATTAGTTCATCTAATTAGTTTTTTGCTCTAACGGAAAAAACTCAAAGGAGCTTGATTAAAGTGCTATATTCCTGGTTTTTACAATTTTTTTTACACCAAACTTTACAGTATGTATGAATTCAAAATGACAAGCTCTTTCAAAATCTGTAAAAATATATAGGGTGTCCCATTTAAATTAAAGAAGTTGATGACATTTCCGGTTGAACCGGAAGTATATCATCAACAAAAAATGTACATCAGATGCATTTCATTCCATTGCATTTCTGTTCTCTTCGTTTGACAGATATTTACTTGGTTCTTTACTTTATCCCAACCATGTATGTAATTTTCAGATGAAAATTCAACTTCGATTGTGTCGAGATCAGCTATTCACGGAAAATGTCGTTGGGAAATCAAGAAGAAAACCTGAATATCCGACGTTACTTCGAGAATGAATACAGAATCTTCAGATACTTCGGAATATGGATCGACATCACCAACGTTCCTCCAACCAACCGTTTCAAAATCTACTGCTTGATCATCAATATTCCTCTCATGCTATTCTTCAATCTGTTCCAAATGATCAATATGATCCTGCAAACGAACGATGTCAAAATGTTCGCAGCTTGTGGATATGTAGTCGCGATATCATGTATGGGATCCGTTAAATCTTTCTTCATATTCAAGCACAGGCACAAGCTGTCATTGCTGATAGATCACCTCGATGGTGAGAACTTTCAGCTTCGTACTGCCAAGCATAACATGATGGCGAAGAATTCTCTGATGTTCTATGATAAGACGAAGAAAATACTCACTTCTCTATGTTGCTTCACGTGTACCGGAGCCATGATCACGCCTATTTTCTATAAGAAAAATAACCAGGATTTGCCGTTCATGGCTTGGTATCCTTACGACATATCTCGGTCTCCTTCGTATGAACTGACCTATGGCCATCAATGCATCGCAGTTTTCTACGTCACGATTATGAATGTTTTCGTGGACATAATAATGATCGGGTTGACTACGCTCATTGGCATGCAGTGCGACGTACTTTGCGAGAAAATCGAGAATATAAACGACGAAACTGAAGTTCGCCGACATAGCTCATTGAAGAATTGCATTCAGCATCATAAAGATATATTGAGGTGAGTGAATTTCAACCAATCGACCCATTCAGATCACACCCCGAAGTGCTATGGCGTGCCACAAGTCTCCAATCTGGGGCCGTTCCCATCCAATCTTTTCATTAACGACATTGTACAGAAGTGAATCCTGTCGAATCGTATTCAACTACTCAATTGGTAACATTTCTTTTGTGAAACCTGAAACATTCGAAGATCTTGGATGATATTTATAACCTTCAATGAACATTGCCTCAATTCTCGATTCTTCAATCGAGCATATATATAAATTTATAGTTCGCAACAGTCGTGAGTTCAAAGAGATGGATACTCTGGAGCCAATGTTGTGAAGGAATCGTCTCGAGCATATACATTGGAATTCCAGTTGTTTTTTTTTATCTGTGGACAACACGAAAGGGAAACCTATGATGTTCGAGGAACATCGTGTTAGCCAGCGGTGGAATTTTGGGAGAGTAGGAAGGTGTTGGAATTTTTCTTGGAAGTTTGGAGGTTGTAAGCATCAGGAAAGACTTCACTAGGCAAAGAATTCCATAACTTTGCCGTTCTATTGAGGAATGATGCTTGGTATAGCGATGTTCGACAGGTCTCGAGCCTGACAGTGTAGGGGTGACCAGCTTGAGCTCGTCTGGTTTGTCTACTAGGAATCGCACGTGGTGACATGATAGATGATATTTTCGTTGAGCACCGACCGTGAAAGTACCAATAAAAAAGGCAAAGATCGCCGACCTTTCTACGATGATCTAGAGAGGTCAATGATTTGGTGAGTGTTGTGTCATCGACTAGGCGAATAGCTCTCTTCTGGATCGAATCAAAGAGCTTCAGCGTATGTTTGGTGGCTGAGCTCCAAACATGTGAACAGTACAGGTCCAGGACAGGTCGAATTTGTGCTTTGTAGATCATAAGCAGTTGCTGGGATGTGAAGTATCTCTTCGCACGGAAAAGAAAACCGAGTTTTTGTGAAGCAGTCTTCGCAATGGACCTCACATGATCGTCCCATGAGAGAGCACTGTTGGTGGTGACACCCAGCATGGATATTGACGACCTCATAGGAACAGTGGTACCCGGCGACATCATCAAATTGGGCATTGTGTGATCAGCCTTCTTGGTGAACGTACAAGCTTGAGTTTTTGTTGCATTGAACTGTACTAGATTCTCAGATCCCCATTTCAGAATTCTTGTCAGATCCTCATTTAAAGCATCGACCTGTCTTCGCCTCGCACCTCTGGCCTCGTTGGATGATAAAGGGGCTCTAGAGGAAAAGGCGGAATGAAGTGTACTATCATCCGCAAAGCTATGAACTGGGCTGGAGGTCACTTCCAACAAATCATTGATGTGGAGCAAGAACAAAGTTGGTGCCAAGACAGAGCCTTGTGGAACACCAGCATCGATCGTCATTGTATCAGACGAGACCCCGTCTACCACCACGTAGAGTGTTTCTGAATTGGTTAGGTGAATTTCAATATCTAGAGTGAATTTTCGATGAAGAACACCTATATCATCTAGGCGATCATTCATGAACTAGCGATGTAATATATTATGATAATATGTGTTGTTGCAGTTTCGCAAAGATAACAGAAAAACTGTTCAACGAGATATATCTCGGACAATTCATGGCTTGTACTGCTGCTCTTTGTATGACGTTATTTTTGTTGACTTTGGTGAGTTTAAGGACCAATCTCTCAACATTCGATCAGAATGAATAACTACTGTAGCATGACGTTCGATTCCTCTCCATACTAGTTTAGTTAAATTTAGTTGATTTTTTTTTTCAGCAAAAAGAACCAACGTTTGAGTCATTCTTCCTGGTCTTCTATCAATGTTCTATCTTCAATTTGCTATTGATACCTTGTTGGTTTTCATCAGAGATGCACGAAAAGGTAGGGATAATCTCCACAATAATATAATAATTAGGAGAATTCAAAGATTCTATTCATTACACTCTCATTTCGAAAGAGCATCAGCAACTTCAGAGTATGATAATATTTGAAGAAAAAATGCTTCCGAGAGAGTTAATGAAAGCTATGAAATAGAAGAGATATTAGATAAAATACAGATGAAAGACTATGGATGATAAGAGTGTCAATTCGGATGTTTTCGACTGTAGAATCTAGAATGAATTGAATCTACTGTGGATGCTCAATGGAACATGTAATGATCATGTATCTAACGTTACTATTTCTTACAACATGGCGCAAACCACACAGGGTGGCCCAATGAAAACGAAACAAGGTACGCATTTCACTGAGAGATCAAGGAACTGACATTCATGTAATGTTGAATAGGGCAGGATATGAAAAACATATAAGGCACTTCTTAGATGAACATTCTACCTACAAGATGAGAAATAGTGATGAAAGGGTGAAAAGCGTTACTTTTCATCACTAGCCGATTACTTTCATAAACGTGTTTTCTCGAGAACTACTGCATTGAATTCGAAAAACAAGGATGCTTCGGTAAGAGATTTTGATCACCTTCAAAATGATGTATCACTTGACCCCTTATCCCATTCGAGATTCAAGGGTTGGAGCTCACCCCACCGAGTGGTTCGCAGTGAAAAAGTTGGGAACAGGTGCAAAATATTTCCCCCTCGAGATAAAAATCGACTGGTTCGAGCTTTTTTTTTTTTGCTGAGAAAGGTCTTGTTTCGTTTTCATTGGGCCACTCACTGATTCAGGAGACAAAAAAAAACAGTTTCACGTTCGATTATATCATTATCACATTTCAAGTTATAGTCGTAACTTTTTTGTAGAGTGAAAATATTCCAACAGCAGCCTACAGCTGTCAATGGCACGATACGACGAAATCTTTCAAGAAAGATTTGATTTTCTTGATACAAAAATCTCAAACACCCATCAAACTGTATGCCATCGGACTGTTTCAAATTTCTGTGGAAACTTTCATGACAGTAAGTACAGAAAACAGATGGGTTGATGAATTAACTGAGAAAACTTTTTTTTACAGATTGTTCGCTCCTCTTTCTCGTATTATACCGTGCTGAACAGTATGGTAGCTAAATATGAATGAAACAAAATGAGGAACGAGTTTTCACAGCCAGAGAAAATTTGATGTACATGGAGTTTCCGAAGAAAAATAAATCACGTTATTGTTATATGTATAGCTATAGAAATACACGACGATGCAATTTAAATGTATATACTTTCCGTTCGAATGGAGATTTCGATCCTACGAATTTGTCTCAAACACCCATGAGCAAAACAATATTCATATAATAAACTAGTTGGCTGGTCCACTATTCAGTTGTTTCGTCAGACTGAAAAGGCAAAACACAATCGAATTTCAAGCGCAGTGACATTTTTTGCAGTTCTTACTACAAATACAGTGAGCATGTGGAGTTTCGAACAAATTTGTTTGGCTTGATATGGCCATTGTGGGAAAAAAAGCTCAGACACATTGATGTTCTTTTTCAGTTGCGCATTTTTCAGTCTGATCATATTTTTGGTGACGTCACTACTGTTCGACTTATAACGTCATCATTTTTCCTCAAATAGCAACACTCCATTTTAATATTACATCCGAAAAGAACGCATTTTCTAAGTATGGATGCCGTTTTTTTCAAGTGACATAACCGTTTGTTCGAGAAATGAATGATACTCCATATCCATAATAGAGTTTTCTCAAAAATAGACAAAAGGTTTGTATAAACCTACAACTCTTGCGAAACATTTGTAAGGAGAGCATTGGCTTCAATTCTCTCTTTTAGTTCATCAATAGTATTGGGTCTGTTAACGTGAACTTTTGACTCGAGGTGTCCCCACAAAAAAAAAACCTATTGGGCTCAGATCAGGAACTCTAGCTGGCCACTCTAAAAATCCTCGTCTGCCAATCCCTCTATTTTCTTTAGTTCGTAGGTAGTTCTTGAACATACGGTTATGCAACCTGACATCGACACACAAAAAATACGTTTTTTCTGAAGGTATTATCGAAATAGGATTTTGCTATTTTGAATAAAATATATGATGATGAAAAATGTGCAACTGGAAGAGAAAATCGACGTGTCTGAGCTACTTTTTTCTCTGATGACCATAAGAAGCGTTCAACAAATTCAAACTTTACGTGCTCACTTTATATTGAAATGATCATTATAGTTCACCTATTTTTATTTCAAGAAACTCATGGATAGAAAATCAGGAGTAAAGAAAATACAGAAGGTAATAGATTGTGTTACCAATTGGAGTTGTTCCGAAAACTTTCCGCTCATTTGGAAACAATTCTGGTTTCTTTGAAGTTTACTCATTCTAACAGATTCAGATATCTACGAAAGCGCTGATCAGACATTATGAATTTTTTTTAGAATTGTCAGTTTGAACTGGCAATTAGCCCTAATTTCACTTCAAACTGACAATGAGCCTCAATTGTCAGTTTAAACTGGCAATTAGCTATAATTGCCAGTTCAAACTGGCAATTAGCCCTAATTGCCAGTTCAAACTGGCAATTAAAAAAAACATGGCAATTAGGGCTAATTGCTAATTTCAACTGGCAATTACGGATAAATGCCAGTTTAAAAGAGCTGACAATCAGGGCTAATTGCCAGTTTAAACTGGCAATTATAAAAAAAAATCATAATGTCTGTTCAGCGCTTTCGTAGATATCAGTGTCATCAAAAGCAATTCTGTCAATATAGAATCTTGAAACATAGCTTCGTGCTCGAATACAGGGTTGATCAACGACCGAAATGAAAGAGACTCAAATGAACGCTGTCGAGTGAAAGGTGAAGGGTTACAAATAGACAGACAGACTTCTTGACATTTTTGGTGGTCTTTCGAGATCCAAAAGGATCTCGAAATTCGAGAAACGCGCTCCCACTGATGAGATCCAGGTGGATAGAGATCCTTGCACGGGTTGAATAGTAAGGAATCGATCGATTAGAGTGGAGACATGCGGCTTGTGCTACTGGCTTTCGTTTTTCAGCTCTCCGTTCTCAGTTTATGCGCGTTGTCGTTTCTAGTAGCTTGCACCCCTCCCGGTATGAATGAAGGATCGTTTAATTTTTCATCGAGTTCGTGTGAATCATCGACAGCTTCTTATTGTTATTTTCTACACGTGTCGATTTGGATGTGAAACGCTGCTAATCGCGAATGTCTCCTTTACATCAATCCTTCGTCACCTGTGATCGATATAAATTGATATGAACTACCCGGTACTATTTTGTTTATGTTTGAACTTTGGTCGGTTTTGGTGTTCGTCTTCGTTGAATCGACTCGCTCGCAATGATCCAACTTCTGTACTCCCCAACCCATTGGAGAACTCGGATGATGTAGGGAATGATACTCTGTCGGGAAAGCAATCGGATTCCAGATGTTATTCGCCAGGATCACTGAAAGTCCCAGATGCAAAGTTGATGAATCTAACGATTTCACACAGGCTTTTCAAGACGACTGTGCTAGTGCCTGGGATCCACTATCAAGGTTAGTTCGAACCGAGAAACTCAAAAGTAGTATCCTTCTAGCTTTGTTTCAGATTGTCCCTCAGTTGGGAATCATGGTACACGATTTTGATTATGTTCCCAGTGACGATATTTTCGAGCTGACAGAGAATACCTCGTCGAGAAGTTGAAAACTAATCGTATATTGGACAGGTCTAGGTCAGGAGTCGAAATAGCCTTTCACAGTCTATATTCGCTCTGGTTATCTCAAAACTCCTTTTTGATATAGTTGAAGGCATTAGCAGACTCTTGATATGTATCAAGAGGACCATTCGATTGCCCCAAATACAGTTTTTATTGCAAATGAATACTGTCGTGACCATTTCAATCTCACTTGATGGAAAGACTGTTGCCAGACAGACTGTTGCTGCTCCACACATATCTAAGCATTTTTCTCCTCATCCTTCCTCTGGAACCTCGGTGATCTTCCAATGAAGGTCACTGAGAAAGTCCCCCTCTTGCCAATGAAGTGTATCGCCACCAAAGATTTCGAGGAGCTGGAGAGAGATTCCTTCATTTCCATGAAGCTCTCGACTTATTGGGTCCAAGACAGACATAAAGTCCAGTTTATATGGAGCAGTCCTGTTGGTGGTGACACCCAGCATGGATATTGACGACCTCATAACCATTGTCATTCAAGCGGTGGTGTGAAAATTGATGTTGTTTCGCGTGGAGCACACATTTTATACAGGGTGAGTCAAAAATGTGTACCGAGCTCTCTGGGGGTGATAGACCATTGAAAAATAAGTGTAGTTTGATGATTAAACTCATGGCCCAAAATGCATATTAAGGGAGATATATCCTTCCAAAGTTGATAAAATTAAAATAATTTCTCAGCATAACTTCTGAACGATGAAAGCCACCCGATTGAAATTTTGTGCATGAATGTATGTTGTCAAAATACATCATTTTTTCATCACACTTCCACATTTCTGATATTGTTATAAAGGGTGGTTCCAGAGGGTGAGTCATGATTTTTTGTAGAAAACTTTTTTCCCTGTATTATTTCCGGTGAAAAAACAGGAGCATTCGATGGAGCGAAGAAAATTACATGAAAAAGGTACTCTTATTCAAATACAAAAAATTGAGCCGTTCGTGAGATATTTGAGTTTTTGTAGTTACATGATATCAGCAGATTGATTTTATTCATTGCGAGATTCATCAGATTCATTTTAGCAGGCCATGATGAATAATTTTGTTCTCAATTTTGACATTCGAGTCAACATTGTTGTAGTCGATTTGTTCGTGTGGTTTTTCTGTGTCATTTATCACTGCGATTATCAACTGAGATTTTGAGAAATATGGCAGGTTATTCGTTCTCTGAACAAACTGATATGCTTCTAATGCTTGGCGAGTGCTTCGGAAATGCAAATGCTGCTGAAATATCGTTATACCGATGAATCTCGCGATGAATAAAATCAATCTGCTGATATCATGTAACTACAAAAACTCAAATATCTCACGAACGGCTCAATTTTTTGTATTTGAATAAGAGTACCTTTTTCATGAAGGAAGCTCGGTACACATTTTTGACTCACCCTGTATAAAACAATCCGCACAATCATTCTACCACGTAGAACGTACGTTATCTAGGCTACGTTATGAATTCCGACGGTGAAAGAAGGAATCTCACGAGATATCTTTCAATATAGGACTCTTTTCATAGTGTGAATCATGAGAGGAAAAACATCGGTTTCCATCAAATATTCCCAATTTTCTCATCGAGACACACATTTGTGCACACCCTGCAAATTATTCACATGGGAGTATTTTATATCATAGGGGAATAGTGAGTGATTAAAATTCATTGGCCATTCACTGTATTTCATGAAGTATGGTAATCAACACGAAAACGATGTGTTCTTATGGAAACACACACCGTGTGTTCATATGAAATACAGAGATGATTTCTGATTTTTTGAGATCATCCTCAAGTTGACATGTATACATGGGTGAGTGAGACGAGAGTTTCATATTTCTACTGAAGGGTCCTAAAATCCGAAACTGTCTAAAGTTTGTTTGGAATGCATTCGTACACCACTTTGCACCTGATCTTGCACGAATGAAAATGGATTTATCATAGAAATAGGTCAGAGGTCGATACACTTAGGTTACTTTGTATCAGCCATATCGTCATAGTCATTATCCTGCCATTATCGATCTGTTTGGTGATATACAAAGCTAGTCGAATTCGATTGGAATCTAGGAGGTCAGTACAGAGTAGGATAAATTTATGCTTATTCCAAAGTTCGATGATATGAGCAGGAAAATATGATCTAGCCCCTCCACTTCAATAAATGTGGGTACAAATCGACAATTTCAAAAAACTTTGCCTATATCTTCTCACCTCGGTGATTTCTTTTAAACTTCCATAAATTATTATAGCAACTCTCCATGGGTGATTCAAATTTCAATTCCAAGACTTGAGATCAAATTAAGACTAGATGATCGAAATAGGACAGCCACTGTAAATTAGGTCAAATATAAATTTTCTGAAATTGTGACTATATAACAGATCAAATCTTCTGAAAATTAAAATGCACCTGTTTTTTCAGCCCCTCTATTTTTTCTTCGCCTTGAAAATTATGTAAACCCAGTTTTGGGAGAGCTGAAGGGGGTCCACACTTTTATTGACCCAAATCTCATGTTCAAAAAGAGAAACTCTGAATTCGAATAGCATGATTTTCTGGGCCATCAAAAATCCAACAATTTCATTAATTTTATTAATCTCGATTTCATTCCAACATTCATCAATTGATCTTTAAACAAATATTGGAAATATCCTCGTCTTGCGATACAACCTTCTATTCGTCTTCGCATAGAACGTCCAACACGTTGTAAAATCCCAGGAGTGTTTCTTGTGTATTGGAAAGCATCAATGATGACGGAACGTAAATAACAGTGACTGTGAAAATTCTCCATTGATCTCAACGATACATCCTCGAAATATCAACATAGAATTGGTAATCACCCTGTATGTTTCCTCCTGGTTATCGAAACATCTCTTAATTTGTTCCGAGTCTTACTTGCAAGCTTCTTCTATCTACTATGGTGAGTACTTGGTGGCAAAGGCTGATCAGACTTCTGAAAGATGTCTTAGGAAAACGTTGGGAAGCAACTTCACTTTTGCTAACGATTCGTGGTCCCCAGCAGTGTTTGTATGATCACTCCAAGTAGGTCCTCTTCGGACTCTTTCCCAACTCACGTTCCTCATCATATCCGTCAGTGAACCATATCGACAGCTAGTTATATGTGAGGATGCAGGAGTTCTTAGTATGTATGAAAGAAATGTACCAGCTATATTTCACGAAAAGAGAACGAAAGAGCGTATTGGAGTGACATAACTAATAGAGGAGTTAAAGGCGCTAAAAGAAAGTTAGAGGATACCAACATCAACTGTGTCCAGAAAATCGATCAGCAAGAAAAAAAAACAGATACCTTCCAATAAATTGAGTCAAAACCCAACCCACTACGTAAATACTGACTCACCCATTCGTTCAAATGTTTAAAACTATTTGAGCTATATGAATATTGATCGAATTCGAAGCACAATAGCCGATACCTACCTCGTTTTCACTTTTTTTTTATCTGTGGACAACACGAAAGGGAAACCTATAATGTTCGAGGAGCATCGTGTTAGCCAGCGGTGGAATTCTGAGAGAGAAGGAAGGTGTTGGAATTTTTCTTGAAAGTTTGGAGGTTGTAAGGATCAGGAAAGACTTCACTAGGCAAAGAATTCCACAACTTTGCCGTTCTATTGATGATTGATGCTTGGTATAGCGATGTTCGACAGGTCTCGAGCCTGACAGTGTAGGGGTGACCAGCTTGAGCTCGTCTGGTTTGTCTACTAGGAATCGCGCGTGGTGGCATAATAGATGATATTTCCGTTGAGGGTTTTTGACAAAGATTTGTTTGTGCTCAGCTACAAATCTGAGATATTTTGTACCAGAATATTTGCAGATATTACAGAGATCTCACAGTTTTGTGCTCAAAAATATAGAAATTTCATTTCTTTGCAGTGACGATAATAAAACTGGACCAATCGAATCCATCATCTCAAGATTTCCTGCTGACTACATCACGAAAGGGTTATTTTTCAAAGAACCCTGATGACATTATGGAGGAAGCTGAATGTGGACCACACGTTTTCAGAAGCCACATAGGATCTCAGTCGATCAGTGTTAACTGGTCTTTGCACGATGATCAAGACTACATCGGCCCCAACGTTACATTTTGGTGAGTGAAAAATTCATTGATGAGGTGTTATACAGTGTGTCTCGCTTCTGATGTTACCTCCGTAATTATTGAATTAGGTATCTAAAATTCGCAGGGATGAGAAAATTACCAAACTTCTTAGGAACTTCTAACCTCTATAACGCTTAGAGAGATAAATATTTGAAATTCACAGAAGATATGTTATCAATCATAAGGCTTTCTCTGAACCTAAAGACAATTTCTTCAACTACCAGTTGGACCGGAAGTGAGCCTGACTTTTTTTTCAATGTCACCTTGTGTGTGTCTCAAGCTTTATCATGTCATTTTTTATGCAGTTTTGAGAAGTGGATGCCAAGTTCTATACTGGGTGGCACAATGGAAACGAAACCAGGCCGATTTGACATAGCTATCGTTCTCAGAAAAAAAAAACCTCGAACCGGTCGATTTTTATCTCGAAGGGGAAATATTTGGCGCACGTTTTCAACTTTTTCACTTAAAACTTCTTAGAGGGGTGAGCTCCAACCCTTGTATCCCGAATGGGATGAGGGATCAAGTGATACATCATTTTGAAGGTGATCGAAATCTTCCACCAACGCTTCCTTGTTTTTGGAATTCAATGCAGTAGTTCTCGAGAAAACACGTTTATGAAAATGATCGGCTTGTGATGGAAAGTAACGATTTTTTTCCCTTTCATCACTATTTCTCATTTTGTAGTTAGAACGTTGTATTTTTTTCCAAATCCTGTCCTGTCCAACATTACATAAAGAATTATTTATTTTAACGTCAGTTCCTTAATCTCTCAGTAAAATGCATACCTTGTTTTTTTTCATTGGGC
The DNA here is from genome assembly GCA_963576655.1 of Gastrophysa polygoni. Classification (NCBI taxonomy): domain Eukaryota; kingdom Metazoa; phylum Arthropoda; class Insecta; order Coleoptera; family Chrysomelidae; genus Gastrophysa; species Gastrophysa polygoni. The sequence continues at coordinate 449,759 of OY755083.1, forward strand.
CACCCTGTATATATCAACTGATTCGATCCATAGACTCGTTCCCGAAACGTAAACTGAGAAGTAGATTTTTTGATAAATTAATAATGAATGATATATATACTATGTATTATCCAATATTATTCGTCATCACATAATTTCAAGAATCGAAATCAATGAGTCCATTGAATGAGTCAGTTCGCTTGCGCTAAAAATTCGCATATAACGAAGTCTTGACCTCAATGAAATGAAAAATATATCCCTAAATGAAGTATGAGAAAAAATCATTCACGAGTACTTTCCCAAAGTTTCACAGGTTGATGCAAGAATAGTGTTTGCTAAAATTCATTAGGTAAACATGGAAAATGAGAGCCATACTGATTATGAATTTCTTCTTATGATTCTTGTGTCATGGAATCATCTTTAATTTCTCGATGCGATGTTTCAGGTTGAAGTATTCATTCAAAGGATCTCCATTTCTCCACAGTTATTCTATCCCTGTATCGAAAGGTGAGTCAATTCATAAGAGATCTCTTTCAGTTTTATATTTAATGAACTCTCGTAATGACTTCTTCATACGCCTTATCCCGAAGTAAATGTATTGCAACTGGTAATGAGATCCACTTCATAACTACGTTTCGATAAAAACTGTATCGCAAAAATAGATATTTCAACATAACCTCAACATCAAATCATCATGAAAGTATCAAAAGAAGGATAATCCAGCTGAATCCAAATCATCTGACGTGTTTGGACAACTGGGTTGCCATAGTGACGTTTTCAATATTTTCAAATGCCACATATTGCCAAGTCAAGTCAAAATATGCTATAGCAGTTGTTTTTCAACATTGCTTTTCCTTATGCATATGTGTATATTGTTTTTAAACTATCTGTTGTATGAAGTATCCTATTGTTGTAAACCCTCATATAATTAATCAATATTATTTTGCTTCTAGAATCATTGTGGATTTTTCTCATCGATCGTAGTCGCTTGAAATATAGTATAATCAGATATCCTCAGTAGACACTTGAAACTCTCATTCTTATCAATCACGTAGCATTAAAAGCTCACGAAACATCATATGATATCTTGTGAGATATCCATTTCGAAACTCACTTCAAGTACTTTAGTTCAGTCTCAGCATAATCAATTTCAGCACTTTTATAATGGAAATAAGTATAGAGTATACTAAATGTGTCCATATGAATTGTATTTTATATTTTGTTTCTCACGTCCAGTATATTATCAAAACTTTCGTCTATCAAATTACATGCCTTCAGAGAAGCCATTTTTAGTTAGTTAGTAAGCAATTTTTCATTTGACCACATCGCTAACTCAACTTTTGTACCGAGCACTCTGTGATTGTCTTGTGAAAATTTTACCATCATCGAAGTGAATAAACGTCTACTGAAAAAGCTACCCACTATTTATTTTGGTTCACCACATTTCGAAAACCTTCTTTGTAATCACTGTGACCATTCACAGGACTCTTTTATTCCCATGCAATAAAAGGGGAGATTACAACACTATATCATTCTTCTGATCGTGAAGGATTCAATAAATATTCTATTCTATTATATCACTCGCGCTATATCATTCCAGCTTCATTTTTGACGATACTTTTTTTCTTCAGATTGTCAATTACAACTCTTGCCCGAACAAAACACCATCACCAATACAGACATTCCGATTCATACCAAAGAATGTCAGGTGTGGTTTCACACCCCAGAAGGTAGTCATGGAATCGTAGTAGAAATCACCAAACTCAACGTGCCCTGCTCAAAGGGCTTCATAACATTTTCGGGGTTGAATGAAACACACGATTCGAAGCAGAAAGATACTTACGGTAAGATTTCCTGTCAAAATGAATTATCTTTGTAACATTTTCGTTTTAATGACGGTTCCTCACCAAATAAACTCCAGAAGGATATTGAGGAAACATACACCTCGTTGATGTTCTTTGAGGTTTTTAACTTCCATATCTAGAAAAGCATATTAACCTCGGTGGAAATAACTTCAGGTGCCACGAAAAAATCTTGACAAAATGACAGCAATAATGTTTAGAAACAACAATGTCGTAAGGGTGGTACAATGAAAACGAAACAAGGTATGCATTTTACTGAGAGATGATTCTTTATGTGATGTTGGATAAGACAGGATTTGAAAAAAAAACACAAAAGGCACTTCGTAGATGAACATCGTTCTAACTACAAGAAGAGAAATAGTGATGAAAGGGAAAAAAAGCGGTACTTTCCATCACTAGAGCCGAATATTTTCATAAACGTGTTTTCTCGAGAACTACTGCTTTGAATTCCGAAAACAAGGAAGCGTTGGTAAGAGATTTCGTTTACCTTCAAAATGATGTATCACTTGACCTCTTATCCCATTTGAGATTCAAGGGTTGGAGCTCACCCCTTCGAGGGTTTGAAGTGAAAACATGCGCAAAATATTTCCTCCAAATAAATATCGACCGGTTCGAGCGTTTTTTTTTTCTGGACGATAACAATGTCAAATTGGTCTTGTTTCGTTTTCATTGGGCCACCCAGTATAATTGTTTACATGATTCGAAAGAAATCAAATTGGAGAAATTGAAGCTATAGTCTTGCTACCAAGATCGAAGTTACTCGTGAAATAAATGAGTAAAGAAGCATTTTATCATTTCCAGAAGAAAAATATGTAGGGTCCTTCATGTATCTACTAAATAAGTATAATTTATATGGTGAAAGTAGATGATCATTTCAACACATTGAAAACTTCATTTTCCAGCTTTTTGTGAGATTTTCTCTCCTCGTTTCTGAAAAATAGAGTAGAAGTTATTGAAAAGTATTTCAATTGTGTTGAGAACGGGAGCAGATTCGTTCCCGAAACGTCCACCAAGATAAGTAGAGGTTTTATTATTATTAAATATATTTGTATTTCCAAATTTTTTCAAAAACAAGGTGTCAGTGACAAAAAGAGAATTTTTCTTTTGGGTATCTAAAGGTTTAATTCCAAGCGCAGTGACATTTTGGGCAGATCACAAAATCTGTCCTCATTACAAATATATTGAAATAATTTTTAATAACTAATTATTGTAATAACGATGAGAGAAAATCCCACAAAAATCTGGAAAATGAATGTACCACCTCCTCGAACAACTCACAGACAGTATTCAACATTGAAAACCTATTTCACTTTTTTTCTTTCAAGTTTACGTCAAGAGTCACAAACAAACACAAATTTGTGGTAAACTGGAACAACTCCGAGAAGAGGAAAGGCATATTTATATTCCTTCCTCACAGCTTCGTCCTGCCATAAACCTGTATGGAAATCCAATTTTCACGATGGCGTATCGCCTTGTAGACCATTGCTATAACATCACGTTCGTAGCGAAAAATGGATCTTTCGAATTGCAACCGAAGAGTGGTATCCAATGCACCTTCAAGATACTTTTGCCTTATGGAAACAGAGCAGTCATAAAATTGTGGCTAGGAGATACAACTGTTGTAGGTATGTACAATTATCAAATGCATGATATCGTGGTGAAAATATTAGCACAAGTATACACTTCTCGGTGAAATGTGAAATCATGAGACATGCTTTCATCGTGAAATATTGAAAGTTCCGGAAACGATGAAGTTGTCCTGTATGAAAGGAAAATAGCTTACTATCGATACTAACGTTGCTGATAAATATGAAATCAGTAAAGTACCACTTTCCTTGCTAGATAGCAAAATGATTGGCATTTTTTTCGTGAATTGAAATTCATTAGAGTAGACGATAATTTCAACAACGCGAAGTATTTGTTTTTTTTTGATTTTTTTCAATAGTTATTGAAAGTGTTTGCACTCAGTTACAAGCAAAGGAATATTTCTCTGTCAAAAACTGTAGTACCAATCAAACAACAAAATTTAATCACCTTCATTCCTTCTCCAGAGTCCACTGCAAGCACCTGCTATCTTTTTATATGCTATACCTAGTCGATTTTCCAATGAAACCAGCCAAATTATGACTCCTGGATTATCGAATGATATCCAGTTTGTTCATAGGTCTGGATAGAATCGCATCAAATAATGTCAATAACAGTAGTGGTCGTGATGATTGAAGCAGAAAGATTCTTCTTCAAATGAACGTATGTTGTAGCTTTCTGCCTTCTGAAATCTGAATTGTTCCACCCTAGTCATCTAATTATTCGGTATTTCAAATACAATCCGACATTGTTCATGCAATAATTTCCATGTCAATCGGCAGTTTAAAAGAAAAAACAATTATCTTTCGTGTGAATGTCTGTAAGTGTAGATTTTCTAGTAGTATTTCATGATTACCATACTCGTTATGCAAATAATTTAAGGCCATCCCGCTACAGACTGAACAAATCTCAGAATAATTCGCTGAATGTTAACCTTTATAATTTCTTGCCACAGGAGCTCAAGGTTTTGAATTTGAATTGTTTCAAATCAAAATTGAAACGCCACATTCTCCGTCACTGTTTTTATTCCATTGACGAATATTTGAGGACGCCCCTCGATGAGTCCTTATGAATGATTGTTGCTAACTATATGTCACTGATATCAGTCTGTTCTATTACTAGATCTATTGTATTTGTATATATGACTTTATTGTACTACCCTCAACGTGTTTTTTTATGCAATACATTTTAATGTGTTTTTTTATGTACAACATTTTAACATGCTTATTGTATCTGACCTGCCAAAAACATAGCATTTGTAACTTGGTGAAATAAATATTCTATTCTATTCTATTCTATTCTATTCATATGGATTTTCAGGCTCCCAAGACACTAGCCTGGACTTCCAGAGTTTACGGGACAGTGGCGACATCTGCGAAGGTATTTTGGTTCAATTCCAGGACGGTCCATCCTCGAGGTCTCATTGTACGAAAAGGGGAAGCAGGGAAAGGCGGATAGATATAGTTTCCAGAGAAAACAAAGTGGTAGGTTGTCTGCAGCTATTTTCGAATAATACTATGCACTTATACCTGTTGGATAGTTATGTTTTTCTATTATGACACCAGTGGAATTTGATATGATGTAGCGGAATGAAACACGAACTCTATTATACTTATATAAGTAGATAAGTATTTATTACGCATTAAAAGATTAAGACGGGCGTTTCACTAAAATGGTTTGGCAGACCCTTTTTTCAGCATGCTTTCCGGCCTTGTCATGGATTCAAACCCAAAAATAATTGAATTATTGTAAAGAGGAAGGTTCAAATTAGGGAATGAGTATTTTTTGGAGTCAAAACTCCATTTAAAAAAGTTATGGGTCATTGAAAAATGTAAACATTGTAAAATTTGTGTCTCAGATTCAAATGAAATTACCTCATTCTATGGAACCAAAATTGCGGAATGCTTCACCAAAATATCAGCATCTGAAATGCCTTCCTTCGAACTAAAAGCATGTTTGAATCTGAAATTTGACACAAGGACGCTATTTATGGTTTATTATGTTAGATTCTGAAGGAATTCCGTTCAAAGATGGAGTAGAAAACATTAATTTGCGAGTTCGGGCTGATTCGTACCGGTTCGTACCCTACCTAATAGACGGCGGTACACACTTACCTCGCAATCCAACGAATGTGTTCGATTCTTGAATCATATTTATATATTACTCATTATGTATAATTCTTTTCTAATTTGTTATAGAGCAAGAATTGGTATAAAATATCGTAAGTTTCATCACCTCTATGAAACTACTCGTGGAAGTAGAAATATTGATGCCGTGTTGCCAAATACTCGGAATTTTCGCAAGTTCGAGGATATCCAATGAAAATTAAATAATATTTGCATCAAAAAAATTGCTATACCAATTTTTTCACTTCTACTGGACTTCGACAATGTCTGTCTGTCCTGTCGTCCACACAGTTCTTTCCTATCACTTTGCATTTCCTTGTCTTTAGGAAAGCTATAAAACTTTGTACCAGATACAAAGCCCTTGCACTTATTGTCAACATTACAACCATACACTGGGCAGCTCATCTTCAATCAAATTAAAACTTCTGAGTTGATTATTTCGAAGAGATATTTTCTTGATTGGCAACAGTAAACACACGTAAAATATAGCCCAATAACACCAATATGGCGAAATTTCTCACAAGCTGACGTCACACTAGCCACGCCCACGTGCGTGGTAACTATGAGTCAGAATATAGTGATGATCCTTGTACATACTATCGGGGTAAAATATTTGATGCTGGGGTTCAGCAATAGAGCAACAATTGTCGATAAGATGGAAGTCAATAATTATTTACAACTACTGTTTTGCAGTGAATTATTATATACTCTTGGCAACACTGGTTGGTACAGAGTTTGCAGATCGTTGTTGCTGGTCTCTGGCTCACTTGAGTCGTTACCTACCCCGCTCCTCTCATACCTCTCGGGTGAATTCGGGTACAGGTCGGTGCCCAGAGTCAACGCTCAAGTGGCGTATATATATTAAACAACATACATATAATTATCTTGCGCGGACAGTAACAGCAACCAAATAATATAAAACTTCTACTTCGATGCGATACTAGTATACCGACACCTATTGAGAACATGCCAGAACTGACCAAAAAGGAGGAAACTACAATAAGGCACCAGCCTTAGGAAAATAATCATATTTTATTACGATCGGGCATCGCATCGCCATCTAGACAGAGTTTCAGAAGTAGGCAGTGAATCCCCGCTCTTAACATACGACCACACATTGTTACACACCAAACAAGACAAGGAATCAAAGGAAACGGCCTTTTTAGGGCCATGAGACTACGGAACAGAAACTCACAAACTATGACATATGACTGCTGTCCGTCAATACTTCAGTTAACCATGGTTAACTCGCAATATGTATTGCTTATATATAATTTGCATACAGTATGATGTATTATCCAGATGTGTTAAAATATTGTAATTCTAACAATACCGACACTTGCGAAAATTATAGAGGAACTGGTAGAAGATGTTTACGAAGACATTGATAGTGGTGGGGTTGCCGCAGCAAATCGAACTATGCTTTATTGCCACTCAACAATGTAGATTTTTGTAGACAACACTAGGTACAATGACATTAAAATATGTGATAGACAATAGAACGAATACAGGTATGACTTACATATGCGTGCTCAGAAAATGTTCCGTCTGAAATACTTGTGAGTAAGAATCCTTCTGATGAATGAAAAATGTACTGATTGGTCTTCAACTTCTTTGCTGAATTCAAAGCCATTATCGATTGAACAATCCTTGATGAGTGATCTGCAAGACTCAGCATGTCAGAGAAGTTATAAAATGGATTGTGTTCCATCTGATGATAATAATGATGATAGATTTAATTGACAGGATCGAACGACTTACATAATTTCTTGGAGGAGAACGAATAAATAAGATAAAATGATTGTACAAGATCAAAACAACACACCTAATATCATATCTTATGATTGAATAGCGAGGAAGAAATATCAAGAATCATCACCAACTGTTGAAAGTATAAAAAGCTTAAATTTCAAATACTCGGTGACAGATATGAATTTTTCAAAATTTTCTGTATTTTTTAATTTGTTCGAGAGAGTTTGGTAAGCCTTTATAGCTTTATGGTATTATTTCTAGTTGTGTAAAGTGCGTGGTCTATATACGTACTTCTGATGCCATTCGAATTCATTCAATTGTTCCAGTGGCGTCCTAGAAGTCGATTCAGCTGATAATATAAAAAAATGTGACGCCACTGTTTTTTTTTTCGAAGTTTGATATTTATTCAAGATTGATCAATTCAACTTTTAACTTTTTCGTTTTGTGAATTTTTCGCCTATCTTGCTTTATTTTAGGGATAAAAATGAAAACTATTTCTCTGTACGCTCTTGAACCGAGTGAATGAAAACTTATGAACTAATCTGTAAATAAGTTTTTTCTCGTTCAATATTTTCATTATCACTATTATAATTATTGCAGATGAACCTACCAAATTTCAAGAAAATCAGTATGGAAGTTTTACAGAAATTATTGAATGTCTGTTTTTCCCATTTGGAAAATTTTGATAGGACCCTCCATCTCGAAAACTATATTACGAGTCTTTGGAAAAAAGTTTTCGAGAAGTATTTCCTCATTCTGCAAGACCCATTTTCTGACGTCCACTAACGATATCGTATGGACGTCCAGGTCAGTGACATCCATGGGATATCCTTTGGATAATATTGGGACGTTGATTGAAAATCCAAAAAATCCTTGAAAAATCCAAAATATCCTGAATGGGTATCCACTCAGTGTTCAACATTCATATCATGGACATGGTGCCTGATTATCAGTTTTTTCCCCAAGATAAATGGGGTTGGAGTCGATCAGCAACTTATTTACGAAGTTCAGGTAACTTCGTGAATAAGTCAGTCGAACGGAATAATTTCAGCAGTGTCAGTAGAAGATATATCTTGTTTCAGATGCTGAAAGTGAGTGTGAGTAATCCACAATTCGATGCGACCGCATCTTTGGGAACTTTCGTGATGCGTATGTCGTATCATGCCGAATCGATCGACAGTGTTGTCGGACTGTGCGAATTCGGGTGGATCAAACTCAGACAATTTTGCATAGCCGTCATGGAGGGGGTTAAAATGCCGTGGTTGCAGGCGGAAAGTGAATGTGTGCGAAAGGGAGGACATCTCGCGAGTTTGCGAAGCAAAGGAGATCAAACCGTATTGAACAATCTTCTCATGAACAGGTTAGTTGTCAACACGTTAGCACTGTCTATAGCCTAATGGAACACCTGGGAAACCGGGTACGTTCCACGTGAAGCTGGGGTAACTGTTTACAGTCGTTGCTTGTTCCTGAACCGATCACACTGGAATGATTTCGTGATTGGGTGACGTGAGGATCTGGCTGTTGGTTGGCAAGTGTTTGGGGGATTTTATAGAAGGAACTCTTTGAGGATGATAGCATGAGAGTATTAGATTTTATACAAGGTTGATAATTTTTCAGATACAGCGGCCATATTGGAGTTGAGTGCAATTTTATATCATCACTTACCATATTCATTCAATGAAACCTTCATGGAATAAAGAAAAATAGGGAAAATATTGAGAATTATCAATATTCTTAAGATATTACCCAAGAAGGCTTCGCAAAATGTTGAATATGAAGTAAGCTGTCATATTTGAGTGATGAACAAAAATGCCAAGTAGAATTCTGAGCTTGATCATGATTCTGTGGGGGTATTCAAAAACTGAAACGATGTTTCTAACGATCAGAAGAACTGAAACTGAACTGAACTGAAACTTCTTTGTTTGATTAAACTGATTTTTTTATCGTCGCATTTATGTTACTTTACTGAGATGAAAATTAATAATAATAATTCTCAAATGTTTCTGTTATTTCGATTAATGTTTATGGTAAGTTAAGGGATGAATTACAATATGGCCGTCATGAGAGAAAATGAAGTTTGGAGTACTGTATATGGAAAATAGTTCATCCTGTATGGAATCTAATATTTTCATGATGTTCCTCATTGTGTATCAATCGGCTTGGGTATTTGAGTTTACTGTGAATTCTCCTCATTGTTATATCATGTGGAAAAAATAAATTGGACTAGTTTTAACCATTCACAAGAAACTCTCAGGTCATGTTATTCGAGAATTATTTTAAAATGAATAAATAACTTCACACATCGAAGTGAAAAACAAAATGTATGGAAATCAGATAATAATCATTTACGAAAACCTCCCGAACTGCGAGTCTTGAATGTATAACGGACATCAGAAGTGGGATTCATAAATGAGTGGAGATCATCCCAATCAAATGAAAAATATTAAAATATCCATAGAGACACAATTCATGCGTGGATCCAAATATCCTCCTATTGATTTTTCAGCTTTTGATGGGATATTCTCTCCTCGTTTCTAAAAAAAAGAGTAGAAGTTATTAAAAATTATTGCAATATATTTGTAGTAAGGACAGATTTAGGATCTGTCCCAAAATGTCACTGCGCTCGAAATTAAACCTTTAGATACCTAAAAGAGAAATTCTCTATTGGTCAGTGACACCTTGTTTTTGAGAAAATTTGGAAATACAAATATATTTAATAATAATAAAACCTCTACTTATCTTGGTGGACGTTTTGGGAACGAATCTGCTCCCGTTCTCAACACAATTGAAATATTTTGCTCTTCGTAAACTTTTTTCAATGTTTCTGATTTTGACACTGAAAAGTGACAATTTAGCAGACGGAGGAATTCTGGTTACAAGGTGTTTTCATTAATTGATATCGAATTTTCCATTTTCATATTCAAGTTTCAGAAGTGGATGCCAAGTTCTATCTATATCAACTGAACAAGAAGCAATATTATTGTCTCCGTTCAGGAGAATGCAAGCAGACTCTTTGATTTTCCGTTTTTGGTTGTTGTCTTCTTTTCCTATGATCTTAATATTACCCCAATCGGCCATATGTTGTCCATTCTCAGTAAGGATATGCCCAGCTAATTTTGATTTGTCAGTATATCTTTTTTTCATATTGTTCTTATGCTCTTTCATCCTTACTGATAGAGGCCTGCTGGTTTCACCGGTATAATATTTTCCACAAACACATGGTATACTGTATATACAATTTTTTGATGACTGTTCTTCATATTTCAATTGTGTTGAGAACGGGAGCAGATTCGTTCCCGAAACGTCCACCAAGATAAGTAGAGGTTTTATTATTATTAAATATATTTATATTTCCAAATTTTTTCAAAAACAAGGTGTCACTGACAAATAGAGAATTTCTCTTTTAGGTATCTAAAGGTTTAATTTCAAGCGCAGTGACATTTTGGGGAAGATCACGAAATCTGTCCTTACTACAAATATATTGCAATAAATTTTAATAACTTCTACTCTATTTTTTAGAAACGAGGAGAGAGAATCCCATCAAAAACTGAAAAATGAATGTACCACCTCCTCGAAGAACTTACAGACAGTATCCTCCTATTGAATTCCTTTCTTTGTTACAGTCCAGGATATCGAGATGATAACGCCTATTGGATAGGAGCATCCGATGAAAGCCATGAGGGAGATTTCAAATGGTCAGACGGACTCCCTTTCTCTTATTCGAGTGAGTTTTTTGCAATGCCGAAAAATTGTGTGGTACTTGAATATCGTGAATAAAATCCTCATCAAATGTTGGAAAGATATTCATAGAGTTTTATAAAGGGTAGTGAAGAAATAAAATATATTTTTATTACGTCAACATTGCCGAGATCATTCTTTGTAGCGATTATATAAGACCAGATTTTTTCAATATCTATTTCGTTCAACTGAGAATGATAGAATGTCCGCATTCACTACTATAATCATGAGGTTTCATGAGATTGCTAGTCATTTGCACTGGTTATTCTGTTACCTCAGAAAATCGATGAGGAACATAAATATCCAAATGAGCAATAGTGTTGTTATTCATGATGTCGAGTTGCACTCAGCATCTATCGAATGATAAATATGTCACAATGGTTGTAAAATTTCTAACATGAATATTTTGTCTGTGGTTCTGAGCTTCAATTGGATCATTCAATTCACGACAAGTTTTCGTGACTTTGGAATTCGTCGAAACTATAAATGCGACACACTTTTTTTTTGTTGAAAACTAGTTCAATGAGAATCGACGGAAATGCACATTGATTGATAATTCTTTTCGGTTGTTGAATCAATTCTGTGAGATTAGCACCTCAAAGATTGACATTAGTATTGATTGAGTTTTCTATCATATCTTTATTGTGGATATTTTGCTGTACTTATTATCCAATTCGGTTTTTTCAAGTTTTATATTTCATCGATTGAGAATTTTCTATGGTTATTGATCACAGTTCGATATCGTAATCGACAGCGCAGAAAGCAGGTCAATTTTGAAATTGTTTACAATACAGAAATGCTTTCATACGATCCTAGAAAAAACATATTTCGATTTCTTGCCTTGTATGCTGTACTTACATTTAGAGTTTTTATTTTTTTTATGTCAAGAATTGATACTTTTTGGCACTTCTCACTAATTTCGAATCTTTTTGGCAGGTACCCATTTTATGCGAATGCATTAGTGAACTCCATAGTGAATTTAGGAAAAAAAGCAGATATTGAGGTGGATCCATACAAATTCAACGGAACTGAAATGAATCTAACTAAAACAGAAGTGGTGATGCAAAATTGATTCCAACAAATTTCTAGAGACTGGATTTTCTCCAGGATCTTGTCAAAATGTCAGAATCAAAATGAATGCCTGATGAATGAATATTGCTCAATTAATTTAGAATTTAATTATCACGTTTTTTTTTTATTTTCTCTCCCTAAGATTCCTCCATAGCTGAGAGCTTCCAATACGGTTATTTTTCTTATTCAATAACTAATTGATAAACAAATATAGATTTGTCATTTTCCAGTTTGAATTCGTTCTCCAGGCTCTTGTCAAAATGTCAGAATCAAAATGAATGCCTGACAAATGAAAATTGTTCAATTAATTTAGAATTTAATTTTCACGTTTTTTTTTTGGATTTGGATCTGGTTACGGTTATCTTTCTCATTCAGTTAATTGATAAACAAATAAAGATTTGTCATTTTCCAGTTTGAATTCGTTCTCCAGGCTCTTGTCAAAATATCAGAATCAAAATGAATGCCTGACAAATGAGAATTGCTCAATTAATTTAGAATTTAATTTTCACGTTTTTTTTTTGGATTTGGATCTGGTTACGGTTATCTTTCTCATTCAATTAATTGATGAACAAATATAGATTTGTCATTTTCCAGTTTGAATTCGTTCTCCAGGCTCTTGCCAAAATGTCAGTATCAAAATGAATGCCTGACAAATGAAAATTGCTCAATTAATTTAGAATTTAATTTTCACGTTTTTTTTTTGATTTGGATCTGGTTACGGTTATCTTTCTCATTCAGTTAATTGATAAACAAATAAAGATTTGTCATTCTCCAGTTTGAATTCGTTCTCCAGGCTCTTGTCAAAATGTCAGTATCAAAATGAATGCCTGATAAATGGAAATTGCTCAATTAATTTAGAATTTAATTTTCACGTTTTTTTTTTGATTTGGATCTGGTTACGGTTATCTTTCTCATTCAGTTAATTGATAAACAAATATAGATTTGTCATTCTCCAGTTTGTATTCGTTCTCCAGGCTCTTGTCAAAATGTCAGTATCAAAATGAATGCCTGACAAATGAAAATTGCTCAATTAATTTAGAATTTAATTTTCACGTTTTTTTTTTGGATTTGGATCTGGTTACGGTTATCTTTCTCATTCAGTTAATTGATAAACAAATATAGATTTGTCATTTTCCAGTTTGAATTCGTTCTCCAGGCTCTTGTCAAAATGTCAGTATCAAAATGAATGCCTGACAAATGAAAATTGCTCAATTAATTTAGAATTTAATTTTCACGTTTTTTTTTTTGGATTTGGATTTGGATTTGGATACGGTTATCTTTCTTATCCAGTTAATTGATAAACAAATACAGATTTGTTAATTGTCTCAATGAATTTTGCATGAACACCAGTTATTTCTCAGTTAAAAATTCATGAAAATCTTACAGTTTAGAGAAGAGAATCGAAAGCGCACCCCTCACTGTCTGCCGGTCGGTCGTAAAACTGGAGGAAAATAAAAAGAGCGATATGTGCGATTCCACCATCACCTTCGCACGTTTTCCTTTCGACTTTTCGAGCGTGCATTTTTGGTCGGGCAGCTATTTCGGTTGCCTCGTTCGTAAAATCTCAGCGTCTCGACGCCCTCCCCCCCTGCGGCGTTGTCTCGTCTTATTTGGGCGACGCCGTGCTCATGCGTCGCTCTGCTGTCCTGGCCATAAATGGGCGGTGAGAGTTATTTCGGGAAACGGGAGGATTTTTGTCGATTCGAATTCGATTTTCGAAAACGCGGAACGGGATTCATCATTTTTTTTAATTTTTTTTTTCGAGTGTAGCGGGAAGCTCAGGATCTCAAGTTTTTTCAGATTTTTCTAGGGAATTTCTCACCTCGTTTCTGAAAAAATAATAATAGAAATTACCAATGAAAACGCTACTTTGGTGATCGAGAACTGATTTTTTGAAAAAAATCAGATCACTGAAGTATTTCGCACACGAGTTGCAAACGAATTTTTTCCTACGGAAAATGTTGATCTTCCAATGAAAAGATTCAATATATTTGTCGTGGGAACATTAATGATCTGTCCCAAAATGTCACTGCGCTCTCCACGGATATTGTAAGAAAAATAAATTTATCGTATATCTAAAATGGAAAAATCCAAAGGTAGATTCCTTGCTGGAAAAGAAAAAGAAAATAGTCATCATCATAAACTTTTTTACAAAAACAAGTAGTTTTCGAATCGAAAGATTTTTCATGGTTTTTTCGGGTTTTTTTCAGTACATGAAAAATTACTTCTTTCGATTTTGTTCATGTTTGGTGTGTTATTATAATATTTATATCCTTTATTGCCATAATATCAACAGAGGACACAACATGTCAGAGAAGTTATAAAATGGATTGTGTTCCATCTGATAATAATAATGATAATAGATTCAATTGACAGGAACGAACGATTTACATAATTTCTTGAAGGACAAAAAAAAAAGAGAAAATGATTGTACAAGATCAAAAAAATTAACACACCTGATAGTTATCATATCTTATGATTGAATAACGAGGAATCATCACCAACTGTTGAAAGTATAGGAAGCCTAATTTTTTAAATACTCGGTGACTGAGACTTTGAACTTTCCAAAATTTTCTGTATTTTTTAATTTGCTTGAGAGAGTTTGGTAAGCCTTGATAGCTTTATGGTATTATTTCTAGTTGTGTAAAGTGCGTGGTCTATACAAGTACTTCTGATGCCATTCGAATTTATTTAATTGTTCCAGTGGCGTCCTAGAAGTCGATTCAGCTGATAATATAAAAAATGTGACACCACTGTTCTCTTTTTTTTCGAAGTTAAATATTTATTCAAGATTGAGCAATTCAACTTACAACTTCCTCGTTTCGTGAATTTCTCGCCTATCTCGCTTTATTTTAGAGATAAAAATGAAAACTATTTCTCTGTACGCTCTCGAACCGAGTGAATGAAAAGTTCTGAATCAATCTGTTCATTAGTTTCTTCTTGTTCAACATTTTCATTACCACTATTATAATTATTGCAGATAAACCTACCAAATCTCAAGAAAATCAGTATGAAAGTTTTTCAGAAATTATTGAATGTGTTTTTTCCATTAGGAAAATTTTGATAGGACCCTTTATCTCGAAAACTATATTACGGGTCTTTGGAAAAAAGTTTTCGAGAACTATCTCCTTATTCTCCACCAAGGAATACACCTATAGATTTTTTTACGATATCAATGAAATATTATTCACGATCTTGTTCAAAAAATAACCACGCTACAATTACCTCTAAAATCTATGCTATTCAATCTCCAGTGGAGCATTGTAGATTTCGAATTCGCAGACCAGTTCTTGAATGTCCTCTTTCCAAATTTTTTCTTCATCTGTCGACAACACGGAAAGGAAAACCTATAATGTTCGAGGAACATCGCGTTAGCCAGCGGTGGAATTTTGGGAGAGAAGGAAAGTGTTCGAATTTTTCTCGAAAGTTTGGAGGTTGTAAGCATCAGGTGATTTTCCTGAAATTTCCAAAGGGAAGACCTGGTTTTTGTCACATTTTCTGATAGATGGGTTGGTGGTCCCTCGTTTCGGACTTATCCACGATCACCTTCTGAAAATAGGTTCAAGTTCGGATCCTTTTAAAAACTTTGTGGTGCTTCTACCATTTCGAATTCATATTAACAGCCTGGTATCTTCATTCTCAAACAAAACTTATCATTTTCAGATAGTAATGCTGGATGATGTCTAAAACCCAGTATTACTCCAAATATTTTCATAGAACTCAAAAAGACGATTTGAAGAAAAAACATTGATCAATGCGGAGGCACCTGATTCACCAAATTAACGTGAATACATTTTTCCGTCGACCTCGTATTGACGATGGGTCTGTTTAACGTTCAAAAAATTGATCGTCAATGACCCATATTAACGATAAATTTATATCAATGGATATCAATCAAGATTTCGATTGTTCGAACAGCTTATATATAGAACGTTTCGGTGGTTCTCGTTGATCTAGGTTTCAACAAAAAAAAGTGTTTTGCATTTAAAGTTTTGAAAAATGTTAAAGTCACGATGGCTGACAGGTTAAATTACCATTAACCAACTAGTATATTAATGAAGGCAACTAATCATCGGGCTAATTTAAAGTGCGAGCCTATTGAGCGCGCTACTGGATTTTAGTGCAATTAAAATAGGGGAAATATTAGTTGAAAACTGAATTATTTCGAATTGAAAACCAATTACTATCACTGAACATATTCATTTGATGAAACAAATTTTCTCTAAGTTGACAAACCCTGTTTCACGAGATACCAATGGTACAGGGAGGAAAAACAAACGATCTGTGTAATCATTATATCGTAATGATCATTATCACGTCTCACCAATCCAATGAGCGAATGTATCAATTGCAAAACGTTTCACTTTAAAAAAAACTTACAATGTACAACTATATAAACAACTCTGGAGACAAGATGCCGAATTTATTGTTTGTTCATAGTATGTAATGGAGCTTCCACGTACGCTATACGTATCGAACATCCTAATTTGTTCGTTGAATTTTTTTATAAATTACCTTCTCATGAAATGATCTTCGAAGTTCAAATAGAGATATTGATAGGAACATTCAGAGTTCGTCATTTCTGTACTCGAGTACACAGTATGGGCTTATTCGCTATGCTATCCTGCTATTATCCTGCTGTGTTGACAGATTTTCTAACTCGATCTCCACATGGAGTGATTTTTCATGTTCGAGGTCTGTTTTCATCAAATGAAAAGAAATATTCATAACTTTGCTCTGCACAATCCATTGTAATACAACACATTTTGATATTAAGTCATTTTGATTCTTTGTGCATGCAATATTTACCTCCAACTATGCAAAGCCGAGAAATATACAGTGTATGAAAGCCGAATGGAATAAACCCATTATTTCGGTTATTGTACATATTTATAAAAAAATCCCGAAACACGTCAAGTGTAAATTATAATTCGATATTCTTCGACGTCGAAATGCGATCTCTACATTCAAATGACAGGTATAAAATTGGAACAAAGAGGTTTTTTGGTAATTACTTGATAGTTCCATCAAATTGAAAGCAAGAGGATACAAAAACAACAAATATAGACGCTGGTAACAATACAGGAATATCTGAAAAAATTGAACGTGTCGGTGACAAGTTCACAGTTGAAACAGTGTTCAAAACTGAAAATACAGTGAGATCAATTTTGAATAATACAAAACCAAGAAATGGAGAACAATCATCGGGAAATTATATTTACGGTATACCATGTGTTTGTGGAACATGCTATACAGGTGAAACCAGCAGGCCTCTACCAGTAGGATGAAAGTACATGAAATCAATATAAAGAAGAGGTATATCGACAAGTCAATATGAACGGAGGGGAGTGATATTAAGATCACAGGAAATGAAGAAAACAACCAAAAAAAAGGAAAATCAAAGAATTTTTTGCATACTTCTGAACTGAGACAATGATGTCCCTTCTTGTTCAGTTGATATACATAGAACTTGGCCTTCACTTCTAGTAAATCTAAGATAAATCAATGAAGAAAACCTCTGGTGACCAAAATTCTGACAACTTGTCACTGTTTAGTGTCAAAGAGTGCCATTACGAATATTACAGAGGAAAAGATTACTTTCATTGTGCTGAGAACAGGAGCAGAGTCGTTCCGGAAAAGTCCACAACACTAAGATAAGTAGAAATTTTGGTATTTATTGAATAATCTAAAGGTTGAATTCCAAGCGCGGTGACATTTTGGGGCAGATAACAAAATCTGTCCTCACTACAAATATATTTGAATAATTATTATAATTTCTACTTTAATTTTTCAGAAACGAGGAGAGAAAATCATCGGAAAAAATTTGGAGGAAGTTGCCTTTTACGGGTGAAAAAGTTCACACAGAGAAAAATGTTTTGAGAAAAGAGGAATTTTCCTCCCGAAACCAACATACTTGACGATTTGTCGCATTATCGTAGTATACGATAATGCGACAATAAAGTCACCACCTTCACACAGAAGAAGAAGAAGAAGAAGTCCGTCCTGTCACTCACCGACCAACGTATGATATGAGAGATTCCACAGAGAAGCCGGTCGGTATGCACCGAAAATACATTAATAATGCCGCGATATGGTCATGCAGACGAGAGGCGCGTCGCCGAGCGTCGCCACCGCCGCCGGACGCTATAAAACCCCATCTGGCGACCGTCGACACTCAGTCGCATCCCAGCTTACTTGCGCGTCTTTCCGTCTAGTGAGCAGTGAACCACCCACCACAACACACAACATGTGCGACGACGACGTAGCCGCTTTGGTCGTAGACAATGGCTCCGGCATGTGCAAGGCCGGATTCGCCGGAGACGACGCGCCCCGCGCCGTCTTCCCCTCGATCGTCGGTCGCCCTAGGCACCAGGGCGTCATGGTCGGCATGGGCCAGAAGGACTCGTACGTCGGCGACGAGGCCCAAAGCAAGCGAGGTATCCTCACCCTGAAGTACCCCATCGAGCACGGCATCATCACCAACTGGGACGACATGGAGAAGATCTGGCACCACACCTTCTACAACGAGCTTCGAGTGGCGCCCGAGGAGCACCCCGTCCTCCTCACCGAGGCCCCGCTCAACCCCAAGGCCAACAGGGAGAAGATGACGCAGATCATGTTCGAGACCTTCAACACGCCCGCCATGTACGTCGCCATCCAAGCTGTACTCTCGCTCTACGCCTCCGGACGTACCACCGGTATCGTCCTGGACTCCGGAGACGGCGTCACCCACACCGTACCCATCTACGAGGGGTACGCTCTGCCCCACGCCATCCTGCGTCTCGACTTGGCCGGGCGCGACTTGACCGACTACCTCATGAAGATCCTCACCGAGAGGGGTTACTCCTTCACCACCACCGCTGAGAGGGAAATCGTGCGCGACATCAAGGAGAAACTCTGCTACGTCGCCCTCGACTTCGAGCAGGAGATGGCCACCGCTGCCGCCTCCACCTCGCTGGAGAAGAGCTACGAGCTGCCCGACGGACAGGTCATCACCATCGGCAACGAGCGCTTCCGCTGTCCCGAGGCCCTCTTCCAGCCCTCCTTCTTGGGCATGGAGTCCTGCGGCATCCACGAGACCGTCTACAACTCCATCATGAAGTGCGACGTCGACATCCGTAAGGACTTGTACGCCAACACGGTCCTCTCCGGAGGTACCACCATGTACCCCGGTATCGCCGACCGTATGCAGAAGGAGATCACCGCTCTGGCTCCCAGCACCATCAAGATCAAGATCATCGCTCCACCGGAGAGGAAATACTCCGTCTGGATCGGAGGATCCATCTTGGCTTCGCTCTCCACCTTCCAGCAGATGTGGATCTCCAAACAGGAGTACGACGAATCCGGTCCCGGAATCGTCCACCGCAAGTGCTTCTAAGCTATTCGATTGCGACCTACTTCTATCCACCATGTTGTTATTACTATGTTACATCAATACGCGACCGTGGTTGAACTGCCAGAAAGACTCTTAACATCACTCAACATCTATCGAATTATTTATTATTTGTTATATATTTAATTACTATACTTTTTTTGTAACTGGGCAGGTAAATAAAAACCTATTTAGTAACATTTTCATGACTCATTTCGATCTCAATGTCACAGCATCATCATAACTGGAATGATATCCAAATAACCGGCATAACAATCTTACCATAATCATCAATCAGCAGTTCCAATTGGACAAAGAATATAAGCGATTCAACTTCTCTACAGTCTGAAATATCTGATTCGATAAATATGGGTGCTAAGGAAATAAACTTTTCGGAATAAACGGGCAGAAATAGCACGTAGACCATGAATATCTAGAAATAGAATCGAGAAACAAAATATGACTCAATATGTCGATTCCTTTGGGTCCGGAGTAGGTAACCGAAGATTGTTCCAACACGTCACCGAGATATTTTTGGACTGATGCTGAAAATAGTTTGGTGTTATGATTATCCGTAATATTACATCCAGTAGCTCGGTTAACTCGGTTAAAAATAGTTGACTATCGCTTATTTGGTAATACTTCATTCAGACGAATACTATATTTAGCATCTTCGAGGTCTCTCTGTGAAAATTCAAAGCTTCTTCTCTATTTCCACCTTCGAACTGAGAGTTTAGTTGGGTTACATCTTTTACATTGCGTTCAACATTTTTGGCACACAACTCTTCATCAAGCTTATTTTATTCTTTATCGCCTTTCGGAAATGAATGTTATATTATTGGAGTGTTCGGGAGAATATCTGAATCTATCATACTATCAGATGGATCATGAGTATATACAGTGCTTACCAAAAAGTCCGCTTCACATTGATAGATTCCTTGGAATTACAAATGCCACATAGTGCTGACTTTTTGGTTAGCTCTCAATATTGTTGATTCTTCATTCTTCATAGTTGCCATTACAATTCAAGATACACAACGTGAATGATAGCTCTATAGCAATCACAGTTGATTTTCATGATTACTTGAGGACAGGTTCTTCGGTCCCAAATTTTCCGGTCGTAGTTACATGAAGTTAGAATCTGTACACATTATTTCAAAGTTCATCATCAGAAGTCTCCCTATATAGCAGAATTCTGAACTCTGAATTCCCTGTTGAGATCACAACTTCGAGTAAAATGAAGTAAAATGATTTTTTTCCTGATCTAAATTTCTGAAATGAAAGGACTATATTCTATATCGATATCTCATCCTTACACTGTTTATAACGCCCTAGATGGAGTCTCGAAATTATCTCAGGTCTATTATATCAGAGTCAACATTTGTTGTCGAAGTTCCAGAGCAACTAGCATTGTTCTTGGGGGACCATTTCTTCAGGAGAGCAGAATTGGGAATGAAATAAACCGAAGTATATCTACCACATTACTTCAGAATTAACAACACATCGAAATCTTCTCACAAGAAATAGTCAACTCGAGAGCTTCAGAAATGATCTGCAAATGAAACAGTGTGATCTGTAAATCATGAATAATAATGGTCCCAGGACCGAACCCTGCGGGACACCAAGTGATTCCTCATTTCCAACCGAGGTCTCTTTCCAGACTGGTTTTCGGGCTGGCCTGACCACAGCAACTACAATCGGCAACCGAATGATGACGGACTCAGCGAGCAGGACTGCGTCGAAGTGAGACGAACGTTCGCCCTGCCGCAAGCTGCGCATCGCCTGGCAGCTAACTTCATGTGGAACGACAGAGACTGCTCCACGGCCAACTATTTCGTCTGCGAGCGGTTGCAGAGTGACGGTGAGTTACACCGGCGGATCTAGGGAGTTTTTCCAAGGGGGGTAGTTGGTGGAAATTCGTAGACAAAGCTGAAAAATCCATAGGGATGAAACGAGGTCTGGGAGAGATGCGAGATACTGAAAGAATACTAGTAGTGTCAGCAACTACATTCGAAAGGTTTTTCGTCCCTCTACTACCTTTGTATTTTTTTTTTTTCGAAATTGGTTCGTTCGTTGTTGAATGTCAAACTATTCATTTCAGGAAAAAAATTTTTTTTCAACAACGAATGAACCAATTTCGAAAAAAATCACCACAGGTAATAGAGGGACGAAATACCTTTCAAATGATGTATCACTCGACCCCCCCCATGCCATTGAAAACAGTAGGGGGAGTGGGTGACCACAAGGGGGTGAAGTTGCGGATATGATTTTCATATCAAAATATCATCCCCTAGAAATAAAAATTGCCGTGTTATTTGAAATTTTCGATCACACGTCCGTTTCTGACTTACAGGGGGTGAAGTTCTCGTTGAAACGCCCTGTATATATAATAATATTTTTCCTGTAATCAATTTGTTCAATAATTTTCTGGGGCTCCAAAACTTCTGTACATCCAAGTAATTATAACTTAATAACTACACTGTTTTCACTTTTCATTATTAGGCAATGCATGTCCATGATGTGCGTTGACCTTACGATACGTGACGTAGGTATACTGAACTTTGTATACATCCGTTCTAGAAGTTTTGTAGGTATGGGTATCCTTTTGCCGAACTTCTCAGAAAGTATTCTCGAGAACAACAAAGTTCTATTATTATCATTACGACGTAGACGAGATTTGCATAAAGACGCCATCAATCAACAACTGGTCACGGGTTACGTTAGGCTAAGTTAGGTTAGGTCAGGTTAGGTTAGGTTAGGTTAGGTAAGGTAACTGGTGAGGTAATGAGTTGATATCGTATCTCCAGCACCGACGTCAATCAAACAAGTATGACCACCTCTTCTCTTCGACAGTCCTTCCAATCCAACAACAGTAACAATTTGTTTCCGGAAACATGAAGAAAATCGGAAGAAATGTGCACCGATGATGAAAGCAAATCAACAATTCGACAAAATACTTTCAATGTTTTCTATTATGTACCTCCATAAACATATATGTTTCCTGGGATTGAATAAATGTTATTATTATCATCATTATTTCAGAACCGTTGGAGAACTCGTGGATCCCCAACTGCAATAAATCTGTGTTCCTATCGAGAGACCAACCCAAGACGTCGGTATCGAGTCCAGGCTTTCCTCGCCAATATCCAGACAACGCCAACTGCGATATCGAAATCACCGCCACGCCAGGATTTAGAATTGTATTGGATTTCGAGGAGCTGGTTTTGGAAGATGAGCCTTCGTAAGTGATCACTCATCAGAAGCCTCTATCCACATTCGCCGCGGATGTCCTATGCCATCCATAGGATATCCGCATCGTATCCGTCAATGGATATCTTATGGATATCCTTTTCGAATCCAGTAGGATAACAAAGAATTCATTTCCAATAGAAATCGATCTTCGACCATGACATATTGAGTGGACATGAAATGGATATGCTGTGTTATCTAGCAATACCACTATCGAGTGGACATGAAATGTATATTCTGTGTTCTCTGGCAATATCACTATTGAGTGGATATGAAATGGATATTCTGTGTTCTCTGGCAATATCACTATTGAGTGGACATGAAATGGATATGCTGTGTTCTCTGGCTATATCACTATCGAGTGGACATGAAATGGATATTCTGTGTTCTCTGGCAATATCACTATTGAGTGGACATGAAATGGATATTTTGTGTTCTCTGGCAATATCACTATTGAGTGGACATGAAATGGATATTCTGTGTTCTCTGGCAATATCACCATTGAGTGGACATGAAATGGATATCCTGTGTTCTCTGGCAATATCACCATTGAGTGGACATGAAATGGATATTTTGTGTTCTCTGGCAATAGAAATATTGAGTGGACATGAAATGGATATTTTGTGTTCTCTGGCAATATCACTATTGAGTGGACATAAAATGGATATTCTGTGTTATCTAGCAATACCACTATTGAGTGGACATGAAATGGATATTCTGTGTTCTCTGGCAATATCACTATTGAGTGGACATGAAATGGATATTTTGTGTTATCTAGCAATACCACTATTGAGTGGACATGAAATGGATATTCTGTGTTATCTGGCAATATCACTATTGAGTGGACATGAAATGGATATTTTGTGTTCTCTGGCAATAGAAATATTGAGTGGACATGAAATGGATATTCTGTGTTCTCTAGCAATATCACTATTGAGTGGACATGAAATGGATATTCTGTCTTCTCTGGCAATATCACCATTGAGTGGACATGAAATGGATATCCTGTGTTCTCTGGCAATATCACCATTGAGTGGACATGAAATGGATATTTTGTGTTCTCTGGCAATAGAAATATTGAGTGGACATGAAATGGATATTCTGTGTTCTCTAGCAATATCACTATTGAGTGGACATGAAATGGATATTCTGTCTTCTCTGGCAATATCACTAACGAGTGGACATGAAATGGATATGCTGTGTTACCTGAGATTATCCGATCATTTGTTTCAGATGTAGCTACGACTACTTGCTCATTCTGGAGAGCTTCAACGATTCTGCTTCGAACGATAGTTCGACATCAACGAAACGCCTTTGCGGTGATTGGAGCGTCAAATTGAAATTGTTACGATACGTCAGTCGTTCGTCGAGGGTGAAGCTCAGATTCTCTTCGGACTATTCCCACCACTACGGAGGATTCAAAGCTAGAGTTTCCATGGAGAATGGTGAGATGATTTGAATAGCTTCCACGAACTCCATTGTCGATGGAAAAATAGTTGATAATAGTAGTAGTGAATATTAGGAAGTTTATTTTTCAGGGCGCATCATAGCCAATATCGATATACGTTTTCATTCGTGAAAAAATTGAGAAAGAACTGGAGAGATATTTATTTATTATACAGGGTGTTACAGAACTATGGGATCAAACTTTTAAGGGTTATTCAGTGCAACAGTAGAAAACATTTGAGTAGGAATGCATTGAATAGGATTCAGTGCATTTAATTTTTGCCTTTTGTACATGATATCATCACAACAATTGTTCGAAATGTCTTTCTCCAACCTGAATACACCGATTGAAACGTCGCACATCATGATTTCGGCGGATTTGACTAAAAATTTGATCCTCGTTTCAAATGATTACATGAAATGCTGCTGTAATTCGTCCAATTGAGTCTTGCTCTGTTTCTATTACTGGAGTTTCGTAGACTAAAGACTTTATATGATCACACAGGAAAGAAATCTAGCGGAGTTAAATCGGGTGACCTAGGAGGCCAAGAAACTGCTCCACCTCTGGCAATCCAACACTGCCCCAACCGCTGATTTTTTCCTGTTTGAAGTCTTTGGTCTATGGAACTCTAGTAGAAATAGAGCAAGACTTGATTGGACGAATTACAACAGCATTTGAAATCATTCTGAACGAGGATCAAATATTTAGTCAAGTCCGCCGAAATCATGTGCGACGTTTGAATCGGTTTATTCAGGTTGGAGGAAGACATTTCGAACAAAAATTAAATGGATTGAATACTGTTACACTGAATTACCCCTAGAAGTTTGATCCCATAGTTCTGTAACACCCTGTATTGTTGTATACTCTGTTGTTATTCATATTCATGTTATCTATTCCTTGTCATGAACATGGACATCTTGAATACTGTCGGAAATCTAATCGAGGAGGTAGTATATTTTCCTAGATTTTTTGGGATTTCCTCTCCTCGTTCCCGAAGAATAAAAATAGAAATTATAATCATTAATAATTATAATGATTGATTCATCAGTGACATCTTGCTAAAACGAAATGGAAAACGAATATATTTGAATTTAAAACAAAATAATCTTATAATGAAATAGTGAACATCAAATTCGAACTGACAAATAGAGAATTTCTCTTTGAGATATCTGAAGGTTAAATTTCGAGTGGTAATGACATTTTGGGGCAGATCACAAAATCTGTTCTTACTACAATATATTGAAATAATTATTATAATTCCTATTTCGATTTCATTTCTTCTTTAAATAAAGAGGGTGAGCCAAAAAAAATCTAGGTAAAAGAATGTAGGTACATCTCGTTTCATGGGAAAAATGAATATTATTATTACCAAAAATTTACACATAACGAGGATCTGTTGAATAAAAAATTCATTCGGTTATCTCCTTCATTTCTATTTTCATCAGTTGAGGTAATCTTTTAATGGCATCAGATTCACTGAAAAAAAAAAGACGGTTGAATTGAGATGTAAATACCATTACTTACCGGTATCTTGCCTGTCACCAGCCCCTTTTTCTATCTTCGATAATTTCTATATTGGCAATGTGTGTGTTGTTTCAACAAATCATGGAATTTTCAAATATCACGGAATCCAAGCTTATAACTATGGAAATGTTTCGATACCCACTCATGGTGCTGCTTTCACGAGAACTTTGACAACCTTAGTTCGTTCTGAAATTATAAACTTCGTTTCATCCACTCGGAATAAACCGAAATTCAGTAGATGCAGATGTTGACATGACATTAGCGGTATTTTTCGTCGACCTCGTATCAACGAGTCTTTTTAAAGTTCATCAAATTGATCGTTAATGACCCTTATTAACGATCGATTTCTCTATACATGCACGATTGTAGTGCAGGCAACCAAAAATACATCGTGTCGTAACATTTTGAGGCTGATATCATGTGAAATCAGTATTTGAATGAAAACAATGGGAATCAATCGAAATTTCTCATGTTCAACCAGCTTATAAATAGGACGTTTCGGTGATTCTCGTTGATTTAATTTCAACAAAAAAATGTTTTGCATTCATAGTTTTTACAAACGTCAAAGAGGCTGGCAAGATCACAAAATCTGTTCTTACTGCAATATATTGAAATAATTATTATAATTTCAATTTTGATTTCATTTTTTTTAAATAAAGAGGGTGAGCCAAAAAATCTAGGTAAATGAATGTAGGTACATCTCGTTTCGTGGGAAAACTGAATATTATTATTACCAAATATTTTCACATAACGAGGATCTGTTGAATAAGAAATTCATCCGGTAATCTCCTTCTAGCTGTTGAGTGTGCAGACGATCGTTTCTTCATGTTCAACAACTCCTGTTACCTGATCGTGAGTTACCCAGAAGTAACATGGAATACATCTCAACAGATATGTGAAGGTTTGAAGTCAAATTTGGCATCAGTGCTCACTCCTGAGGAGGAGACATTCATAACCAGCAGTATTCGGAAAGCTCCTGAATACAGGATGAGTGCTCATTATTGGTAAGCGATCGAGTTCAGTTTTTTTTCCCCATACAACTATTACCATAGAAACTCCTTATCTACTCCTTCTCAAGGCTTGAAGGGACTTTTCTTCACCAACGTAGTTTTTCACATTTCATAAACTAGTAGTTCATAAACACGAAGCCACCTTCGACTGTCAACCAGAATTCGTATCGCTCGCATGATACGATATAAGCAGATATCATACTGTATAGGCGTATTGCTGAAAGATTCTTCTGAACATTTTCGACGAGTGAAGAGAATTTATTTGTTTTTTCAATCACCTAATCTAATATTCAACACAGAGCATAGAACACCATAGCAACAACCATGAAAGAGAGTGCCACTGCTACCAACATTCCGAACAGAAAGATAGAAATATTCATGTTTCCATACTTGTGACGTATATAATGTTGCATTTTTGAAATCTACGATGATTTCTGAATGATTCTGATTGTCTTGATGGCTTCATTCTTGCTTCCCTCCACAAAAATAATTTATATTTCGAAATCCTTCACACATTTTAGATATAAATTCAAGAATGCCTTGTTCATGTTATGTTAGTTACTATTATAATTGCTATATGATCACGAAATCCATGATACATGAATGGCACTAACAAATTCCACACTTTTCGAGTAGAAATGTTAAACTGGTGATGTTTTTGGGTTATTGTCGAATAAAAAAGAAAAGAATAGAAATAGAAGAATAGAATAGAAAAGAACTAATTATACATTGAATTCCCTGGTAAGTACTTATTCTAGAAAATATAACATCTCTACATTCCATTTTGATTCAGATTTTTGAAATTCTCATACAAATAATCATCTCGTAACTAACGCCTCAAATCAAATCTTGTAGGAGTGACTTTCTTCACTAAATTGGATTAAGAATTCGAAAAAAAACGTCAATTTGAAAGAATATCCAGTGGCGTAGAAAATAGTGCAAGAAAATTGTAACAATCCCAAAGTACCGAATTTTGTTGAAAACGTCCAATGTCCTGAGAGTTTTAGTAGTTTTTCGATGGACCATCGGATGGTGAATTATTGTTACTATATCCTGAATCACCCTGTATATTGGTTCCATATAATTCCTTTCACTAAAAATTCCGCTTTTTTATATCTGACTGACTATACATATCTGACTGAATATACTTCCGGTTTTACCGGAAATGTCAACAGCTTCTCCAATTTAAATGAGACACCCTATATATTTTTAAATGTACATCAGATGCATTTCGTTCAATCGCACTCACCTGCAAGTTTTCATAAATATCGTTCTTTTCGTTTAAAATATACTGGGAGTTCATGAACACGAACGGAAACCTCTGAAATGAATTATTTCTAGGTTAGGTGCTATATTTCGTCGGTCCTTCGATTTTCTGTGGCTTGATGGTCATCACATGACCTACGCCGGATGGATTCCTGGTCAGACACCAACTGAAGATGACCTCGAAGACAATGTAGACGAAGAAACATGTCTGAGTATCCAATGGACGCCCTCCCTGACGCCTCTCATGTCCAGCGGATTTTTCTGGCGACAACATCGATGCGAAGATAAAGGTTCGTCGAATTTTCATTTCGAATCCTTTTATACAATATAGTGATTTGGTATAGTCTGATGATAACTTTTTGAATACTTTTGAGGAACTTGAATTTTTTATTTCATCAGGAATCTGAGGGAAATGTTTGAAGACTTTGGTTTTTATTCGTATCTCAATCCATAATGTTGGAATCTTTCGAAAAATTCAGTTTGAATCATGAGAAAAGCTTCTCACGAACTCCCTATCTTCTGAATCCACCACCTCCAAATCCTCCACCTCCGAAACCTCCTCCTTGTTGTCCAAATCCTCCTCCCTGTTGTCCAAATCCTCCTCCTCCTCCTTGTTGTCCAAATCCTCCTCCTCCTCCTTGTTGTCCAAATCCTCCTCCTCCTCCTTGTTGTCCAAATCCACCTCCTTGCTGTCCAAACCCTCCTCCTTGTTGTCCAAATCCTCCTCCCTGTTGTCCAAATCCTCCTCCTCCTCCTTGTTGTCCAAATCCTCCTCCTCCTCTTTGTTGTCCAAATCCACCTCCTTGCTGTCCAAACCCTCCTCCCTGTTGTCCAAATCCTCCTCCTCCTCCTTGTTGTCCAAATCCTCCTCCTCCTCCTTGTTGTCCAAATCCACCTCCTTGCTGTCCAAACCCTCCTCCTTGTTGTCCAAATCCTCCTCCCTGTTGTCCAAATCCTCCTCCTCCTCCTTGATGTCCAAATCCTCCTCCTCCTCCTTGTTGTCCAAATCCACCTCCTTGCTGTCCAAACCCTCCTCCTTGTTGTCCAAATCCACCTCCTTGTTGTCCAAATCCTCCTCCCTGTTGTCCAAATCCTCCTCCTCCTCCTTGTTGTCCAAATCCTCCTCCTCCTCCTTGTTGTCCAAATCCACCTCCTTGCTGTCCAAACCCTCCTCCTTGTTGTCCAAATCCTCCTCCCTGTTGTCCAAATCCTCCTCCTCCTCCTTGTTGTCCAAATCCTCCTCCTCCTCCTTGTTGTCCAAATCCACCTCCTTGCTGTCCAAACCCTCCTCCTTGTTGTCCAAATCCTCCTCCCTGTTGTCCAAATCCTCCTCCTCCTCCTTGTTGTCCAAATCCTCCTCCTCCTCCTTGTTGTCCAAATCCACCTCCTTGCTGTCCAAACCCTCCTCCTTGTTGTCCAAATCCACCTCCTTGTTGCCCAAATCCACCTCCTTGTTGTCCAAATCCACCTCCTCCTCCTCCTTGTTGTCCAAATCCACCACCTTGTTGTCCAAATCCTCCTCCCTGTTGTCCAAATCCACCTCCTTGTTGTCCAAATCCACCTCCTTGTTGTCCAAATCCACCTCCTTGTTGTCCAAATCCTCCTTGGCCTCCTCCGAATCCACCTCCAGGACCGCCAAACTGCCTCCTCACACGATTCTATTGAGAAAAATAAGAGCAATCTTCTTCATTGCTGGAATTATACCGAAAATTTCGAAATTCTAGTTCTGCCTATATCTCTATTTCGCGAGATTTTTTTGTAGGCTATCCAGATATGTGAGTATATGTGATTATTATAGTATGAAGATTATATACAGAGTATCGTACAATTTGGGCCCCTCTTGACTTTTCATTTTCAAATACGGACTTTCATTGCATTTTTTCATATGACAATTACTGTTATACTGAACTATCACCAGTGAAATTATCTTATTCCATTAGAGCTGTGTGATTTGAAAATATCCTGTTTACCTCCGAAAGTTTGTATTCTGGCTTTTCCATTGCACACCATAATACAGTGTGTAAAAGCCAAATGGAATAAATTCATTATTTCGGTTACTGTACATATTTATAAAAAATCCCGGAACACGTCAAATTTAAATTATAACTTGACATTCTTTAACGTGAAAATGCAACCCCTACCTTCAACCCCCTTAGAATGACAGGTACAACCCCCAATTTTTTAAATGGGAAGTATAGGCTTGTGATATATCATTTGAAAGGTCTCTTCATTCTCTATTCAAAAATGTTATTGTTTTTAAATTTAATGCAAAAATTAACATAAAAAAATTAATATCATGTTGTTACCGAAATTCGCTAAAATATACTCGGAACTTATTACAATATTACTTACAACTTATTTCCCGTTCAGGTCTTGATAATGAGAAAGTGAACAAAAACCGTAGCAATGTGGTTTTTAGATGGTAACCATTAAAAAACTTTAAAGAATTTCCGTGGCAACGCTATTTTAACAAGCAGTAGTAAATTGTTTTATTTAAGTTGTCATTGTTGTAATTTGAGTATAGAGTTTGTTCATTTCAATTCTGAAAAATGGTTAGATTAACGGAAATGCATAAAATAACAGTTTTACAAATGATTGGTTACGGAGATAACATCCGAACACAACGGGAAGTAACTCGCCTATTTCATGAGAAATTTCCTAATTTACCGCCTATATCCCAAGGAACAATAAGTAAAATAGAAAAGCAGTTTCGCGAGTTTGGTCATGTAAGGCAGATAAAAAAAGCAGCTGCTAATGCACTGAGTGATGAACTCAAATTAGATGTGTTGCTTGAGTTTCAGGAAAACCCACATACATCGAGTAGACAGGCATCCACTACATTCAATGCTAGCCATACATCGATAGCAAACATATTAAAAGAAAATAAATTGCATCCGTATAAGATGATACCTACTCAGGAGCTCATGGAAGACGATTTTGATAGGAGAACTTCTTTTTGTGAGCAAATGATGGACATGTTGGATAACAATATTATCCAATTAGAAGACGTTATGTTTTCTGATGAGTGTACTTTTTTACTTAACGGTCATGCTAATCGGCAAAATTGCCGCTACTGGTCCACGGAAAATCCTCACTGGATGAGAGAAGAACACACTCAATACCCTCAAAAGGTTAATGTTTGGGCAGGGATTGTAGGGAACAATATAATTGGTCCCTTTTTTATTGAGGGCAACTTGAATGGCAACAATTATTTGGCACTACTTCAAAATGATGTCATTCCAACGTTGGCAAATTTATATCCTGATCCAGGTAATCCTCAAGTTCCAGCGAATACGATATGGTTTCAGCAGGATGGAGCACCACCACATTACCAACTTAATGTCCGGCAGTACCTCGATACAATATTTCCCAATCGGTGGATAGGGAGGCGAGGATCGATTGAATGGCCAGCGCGATCACCTGATCTTACATTATTAGATTTCTTTTTATGGGGATATGTGAAGAGCCATGTGTACAAAACTAAACCTTCTGATTTAAATGACTTAAAAGAACGAATAACGCTTGCGATTAGGTCGATCACGCCTGATATGTTAAATAATGTTAGAAGACAGTTTTATTTGAGATTAGGATGTTGCCAAGACGTTCGCGGAGAACATTTTGAACATCTACTTCATTAACATTCATAGTTCTTTTTCGTGTTCTACATTTTATTACGTTTTGCATTACATTTTAGTTTTTGATTGTATTGTAGCGAATTTCGGTAACAACATGATATTAATTTTTTTTATGTTAATTTTTGCATTAAATTTAAAAACAATAACATTTTTGAATAGAGAATGAAGAGACCTTTCAAATGATATATCACAAGCCTATACTTCCCATTTAAAAAATTGGGGGTTGTACCTGTCATTCTAAGGGGGTTGAAGGTAGGGGTTGCATTTTCACGTTAAAGAATGTCAAGTTATAATTTAAATTTGACGTGTTTCGGGATTTTTCATAAATATGTACAGTAACCGAAATAATGAATTTATTCCATTTGGCTTTTACACACTGTATAATAATTTCTATATGATAATTCTTCAGAGGTTTTTACATTGGTTTGATCTCATATGCTTATTATATTCGAGCAAAAATAATGCCGACATTTTCACGATTGTGGCACAAATTCTTGGGAATTGCATTTTTGAACATCATAATT
Organism: Gastrophysa polygoni; assembly: GCA_963576655.1. Classification (NCBI taxonomy): domain Eukaryota; kingdom Metazoa; phylum Arthropoda; class Insecta; order Coleoptera; family Chrysomelidae; genus Gastrophysa; species Gastrophysa polygoni. The sequence continues at coordinate 481,898 of OY755083.1, forward strand.
TCGACAAATTAGTTGCAGTACTCGTACAAATAATACTTTTACTTCTGATTCTGATTTCCTCAACTCAGTTTTGTACTAAACGTCATCATTATATTATAATATAGATAGATTTCGATATATCATCACACGATCATTTATAGCTACATAATTATCATTTTTGCTGAATTCAACAATCGCAATCAAACACGCCGGACATCCCCTCGTATAACGATGACCCCCTTGTATGCTGTTTTCGTGTTTGCATTTATAACAACATCAAACAGTTTTTGAAGTCGAAGTTCAAACGTAATTTTGAGGAGTGCAGGAACTGGTAAAGTATTTTCTGAACTGTGATTAGAGGGGAAAATAGAGTGAATACACATAAAATTTCCACTTTTCCGATAACCAAGATGTAAAATGTAATATTCAACTCGACTCTGAAATAGTGATTTCGCGGTAGTAGAAATAAGAGATAATTTATACCCGGCTTAATCAAGAAATCACCTTCGATTTCAAGTAATTTTGGTTCTTTAGGTATTTATTGACGAAACTTACGCACTCTACATTCAGCAAAAAGCCGGTAACAGCAAAAGCAACCAGCATGAACCACTTCATCTTCACTTATGATTCAACAGCAACAAGCATCTTTTTATATCGGCATATTTCGATTTGGGCAAAAGATGTTTCTGTTGGTTTTAGTATAGCTACGTTGTGAGGTTGAAAGTATTACATCATAATACGCATAATTCGAATATGTTAATTTTAATTTCCTCAGAAGTGGTCTTAATGACTATTTGTGTAGCTTTCATGTCGAATACTTTTTCCGTCTGGATTGAAGACAAGCGACCTCGAATGGAAAAAAATATGTAAATGAATACTTACTTACTGTATGAAAAAACGTCCAATTTGACTTGAAGAAGAACGACAGGTTTTTCTATTTTCATCAGTTGAGGTAATCTTTTGATGGCATCAGATTCACTGAAAAAAAAAAGACGGTTGAATTGAGATGTAAATACCATTACTTACCGGTATCTTGCCTGTCACCAGCCCCTTTTTCTATCTTCGATAATTTCTATATTGGCAATGTGTGTGTTGTTTCAACAAATCATGGAAGTTTCAAATATCACGGAATTCAAGCTTATAACTATGGAAACGTTTCGATACCCACTCATGGTGCTGCTTTCACGAGAACTTTGACAACCTTAGTTCGTTCTGAAATTATAAACTTCGTTTCATCCACTCGGAATAAACCGAAATTCAGTAGATGCAGATGTTGACATGACATTAGCGGTATTTTTCGTCGACCTCCTATCAACGAGTCTTTTTAAAGTTCATCAAATTGATCGTTAATGACCCTTATTAACGATCGTTTTCTCTATAAATGCACGATTGTAGTGTAGGCAACCAAAAATACATCGTGTTGTAACATTTTGAGGCTGATATTATGTGATATCAGTATTTGAATGAAAACAATGGGAATCAATCAAGATATCTCATGTTCAACCAGTTTATAAATAGGACGTTTCGGTGATTCTCGTTGATTTAATTTCAACAAAAAAAATGTTTTGCATTCATAGTTTTTACAAACGTCAAAATGGCTGACAAGTTGAGTGTCATGAATATACAGATGAATGCCAGAAGTGAGCTTTCTCTTTTTCATCGCAAATAATTTTCAAAAACAACAATAGAGAATTTATCTTTCAGGTATCTAAAGGTTGAATTTCAAGCGCAGTGACATTTTGAGGCAGATCAGGAATCAGCCCTTACTACAATTATATCAAAATAATTTATGATAACTTCTACTTTATTTTTCAGAAGTGTGGAGTGAAAATCCCACACTGAAAAGCTGAAGAACGAATTTTGACATATTTCTCTTTTCCAGGCGGATATATTTGTAAAACACTTCACCAAATAGAAGGAAATGGAATCGACTTCAATAGAACCATAAACGGAACTGAAGGATCACTAACGACACCTAATTTTCCACATCGATATCACCACAACCTGGATTTTTCTGTCGAAATTCGCGGTCCCGAAAAATCAAGACTAGTCATCAAATTCTCAACGATAGATATCGAATCTCAAATTCAGTGCCTTTATGACTACGTAGAATTGCAGTCCCTGTACAAAGATGGCTCTGACCGCATAAACGACGCCACCAGATCTTGCGGCAGCCATGAAAAAAACCTGGAAAAGTTCACTTTCGTGTCTGAGACTAACGCAGCGCGGATCGACTTCCATTCCGATTACTCGATCGCTGGGCGAGGATTCTCCTTGTTTTGGTATGCAGTCGACATATCCGCATGTCCCAAACAAACCCTGACGGCCCAGGAAGGCACGATTTCCAGCCCTAATTACCCGGATTTTCCGTTGAACCGTCTGGACTGTCTAACAACCATCGTGGCGTCGAACGACAAAAGGATCTGGCTGGATTTCCTCACGAACGATCACGAAATGTCGGCCATAACGCAAAGTGAGGACTTCGATCTGGAGTTATCGTTGGGCGATGAGTCGCCGTTCTTCAAACCTTTCGCCCTGGAAAATGTCCTCACCGAAGGCACTTTTATATCAACCAGCGAGAAGCTGAGGCTGAAGATGCAGACCAAAGATCGACCTCTGCAGGGCTTCCGTGCCTCGTACAAAATCACCAAGGGAGCTAGGCGAGACAGAGTCATTTTCCTGGGTAACTTCACGAAGGGTTCGCTCTTCCATTTGAATTTCCCGAACGAACCACCCTCGAACGTTGACTTCAACCAGCATTTGATCGCGCCTGCTGGAAGTACGATTTCGTTGGAAGTCAACGGTATGAAGTTAGGCGACGACTGCGCAGATCGCAGTTTCGTCGAAATCGTCGACAACTACTCCGATCTCGTGTGGAAACTGTGCTCTTCGCGACGTACGTCACCTGTCATTCGCATCGTTTCGTTTTTGAACACTCTCCACGTGAGACAGTTCCATGGTGCGACTGGAGTGCCATTGAATTGTTCTCTGAAAGTACGATTCGATGATGATTTCAACAATAAATTGATGTTGAATATGGACAGAGGAGTGGAATCATGCCAACCGAATCCATGCCAGAACGGAGGCAAGTGCATAACGAGGAAATCGGGAAAGTTCTGTCAATGTGCTGGACATTTTACCGGTGAGAATATGATTATTTACCAACTATCGATACCCGCAATCATTTAAAAAATATAATGCCAAATGTAACTGAATAAGTGTAAGACATTCGAGAGGGTGATTCCTCATCGAAGAAAAGGGTAATTTTGAACTCATCATGCGATGGGTTTTTTTCGATTTTTTTCTTGGTACTTACGTATTTCGACCTCAGGAACCTGAATCCCACATTAAAAACGTGCGCAAACTTATATTTTTCGAGATATTCCAGGAAACATTATGAAAATTACCCTTCTTGTTTCGGCCTGTTTTTGGGTAGGCACCATAGCCATTTGAAGTATCATTTCTCACATAAGATACTCTTTATATCTTCCTCATACATTCTAGGAGCTAGAAAGAAGGAGAAACATCCTCTAAGAGGTTTAATTCATCGTCTTTAGCATCTTTGATGAATCCTTCTGTCATATGGACGGCGCTGTCAAATGTCAATCTGTGATATTTCGACTCACAGAACTAGTGATTCTGACGTAGATTCTCATTTGACAGCGCCGTCCATATGAAAAATGCTGGATCCACTTTCCTTCATGATGCGGAAGAACGTTGATTTAACTAATTCGGGGATGTTTTCCCTTCTTTTTGACGTCTTGAATGTTCAAGGAAGGTATAAAAAGTATCCTATGTGAGAAAATAAACTTCATGCCTACCCAAAACGAGCCGAAGGAAGAAGGTTAATTTTCATACTTTTTCCTGGAATATCTCGAGAAATATAAGTTTGCGCACGTTTTTATTGTGAAATTCAGGTTTCTGAGATCAAAATTCGTAAGTACCAAGAAAAAAAATTGAAAAAAACCCATTACATGATAAGTGCCTTATTGGCAGTCGAAAATGTCAGGTTAATTTCAATACTGTAACTTCTTTAGTGCTTGTGAAAAAAATTGGTAAACAAATTTTATGTACCCCTTTCACGGGGCTGTATTTTAACATTGGATGCTCCAATGAAGTTTCTTTATATGGAAGATCCTATCTTTTTTTCGATGAGGAATCATCCCCTTAAATGTTCCTCACTTATTTACTTACACCCAGTATAATGTTACCTTCATCATCAAGAATCGATCATCATCAGCTTCTTTTATATCCACATTTCTCTCCATAGTGATGGTAATACTGCAGTATGTGATGGCTTCTTTTTCAGCTTCACTAGCAAAATAAGCTAATAGAATTTTCTATGATACAGGGTAGCCTCAGTGGCCTAGTGATTTTATAATTCGAATTGAAATTAATCGCTGATTATTGAAATAATCGGTGTAGTCCGATATAAAGTGTTGGAAAATTCGAATTGAAAGTAACCTGTTGGTAAATGCACTTCAGCTGTCAGCTGTCAATACTGTCATGTATCAGTTGTCACATTAGCTTGACACACCTGACAATTAATCGGAGTGACGGATGACGTGACACATGACAACTGTTATAATGACAAAAGACATAATTCGAATAAGTAAATAATCCGATTAAGAACATCAGTTAAACATTGAAAGACCTCAAAATTGTCACTTTTCTTGCATGTAAGTGTAGTTGCTTCCCTGTTATAATATGGTTATTGATGAAGACTGAGGCGTACTTAGTACTGATTTTCATAGTATCTATTTTCCGTCCGAATTCGAACCCACCTTTCATATTGTAGGTCTGTTTTGTACACTCACCGAATGCGACCTCCGACCTTGCATCTTCGGTAACTGCGAACTAACTGATTCCAGCTTCAAGTGCCATTGCCATCGAGGGTACAAGGGCATAACGTGCGATCAAAAACTCCGACCTTGCGAGAGCAACCCTTGCGAGAGCAGGGGAAAGTGCACCGACAAAGGGGATACTTTTCATTGTCAATGCCATGCTTGGTGGGAAGGACAGAGGTGAGTTGCGTTCGAGCTCGATTTATAAACCGCGCTGCCGTAGCCGCAGTTGACGTAGCCGTTGCAGTTGCAAGGACATTTCCGCAGGCGCATGCCCAGAACGGAAGATTTTTGTTGGGTTATGAAAGGCGTGATCATTCTGTGATTTTCAGCCATTTTTCTACCAACTAATTCGTCCTCGCGGTGTGCAATTTATTATAGGACTCTGAAAAGAAACACTGTGGAACGCAGTCAACTATTTCCACATACTGGGTGGCCCAATGAAAACGGAACAAGGCCGATTTGACATAGTTCGTTCTCAGAAGAAAAAAAAAACGCTCGAACCGATCGATTTTTATTTCGAGGGGAAATATTTTGCACCTGTTTTCAACTTTTCCACTTCGATCCCTCGTAAGGGTGAGCTCCAACCCTTGAATCTCGAATGGGATAAGGGGTCAAGTGATACATCATTTTGAAGGTAATCGAAATCTCTTGCCAACGCTTCCTTGTTTTTGGGATTCAATGCAGTAGTTCTCGAAAAAACACGTTTAGGAAAATAATCGGCTAGTCTTGGAAAGTAACGCTTTTTTCCCTTTCATCACTATTTCTCATTTTGTAGTTAGAACGATGTTCATCTAAGAAGTGTCTTATGTGTTTTTTCGAATCCTGTCCAACATTACATGAAGAATCATTCATTTCAACGTCAGCTCCTTGATTTAGAATTCAAATTATAATGTTTCAATCTATAGTCTAATGGAGGAATGAAAATACATGCGTGCCAGGAAGTTTGGTTGCATTATGAGAACCAGAACAAAAATCAAGGCCGAAAGTTCGAGGAAATCAAGCAGTCGATCAATCTTTATCTGTATCGAGGAAATGTGGCTTTTATACACACTGATGGTTGGGTTACGTGAACAAGTTTCATCAATCATACCATTATGAACTGAATTAATGTACAGATTCTCATTACATGAAGGAAATATTTGGGTAACATGATTCATCGAAGAAGAAGAGAATACAGAGAATCACATTTCCCTTGATTTCACTTGATTTGCTACTTTTAACGAAGAGCTTTCGATTACCTTCAAAATGACTCGTCCCCTTGTCCCATTTGAGATTCAAGGGTTGGAGAGGTCACCCCTCCGAGGGGTTGGAAGTGGAAAAGTTGAAAAAGTGCGCAAAATATTTCCCCCTCGAAATAAAAATCGACCGGTGCGAGCGTTTTTTTTTTTTTTTTCTGAGAACGATAACTATGTCAAATCGACCTTGTTTCGTTTTCATTGGGCCACCCAATATATATATACCGGGTGTCCCAAATCTTATCATACAGCTGCTCGGTGATCGATAGAATGGCCAGCACGATTGCCTGATCTTACATCATTAGATTTCTTTTTATGGGGATATGTGAAGAAGAGCATTCTGTACGAATCTGAACCTTTCTTTTTGAATGGTTTGAAAGAACAAATAACGCAAATAGGTCGATCACGCCTGAGTTGTTGAATAATATTAGAAGACAGTTTTATTTTTGATTAGGACGTTCGTGGTGAACATTTTGACCATCTACTTCATTGACATTCATAGTCGTTTTTAGTGTTTTACATTTCTACATGTTTTGCATCACACTGTAGTTTCTGATTGTATATAACCACATGAATTTCTTTAATTCTATATTTATTGTTGCAATGAACTGGGAAACGATTACATTTTTCTATGGAGAATGAAGAGACCTTTCAAACGATATATTACAGCCTATACTGCTCAATCGAGAAACCTTTTACATTTCGACGTTTGAAAGTCAATTTATAATTTCAATTTGACATGTTCTGAGATTTATTATAAATATGTATTGCAAGCGTTTGGCTTTCGCAGACTTTATAGTACTATAGTTGTTTGAAAAACTACTGTTCGAAAATGATTATACCAATCAATCTACAGGGTGTCCTTAAAAGGTCTTTACAAAAAGCTACCACATATTCTTCAGACCAAAACAATTCGATACAAGCAAACTTACCTCAGTAAAAAGTTGCTTAGTTTGGGCGCTAGACGGCTCTGAAGTTGAAATTTTCAAATCGATTTTGCTTCATCATAACTTTTGAACGGCTCATGAGATTTTTTTTCAAATTTGGTACGTTGGCATAGACTCATCGGGCAATGAAACTCATATCATAATCATAATGAATATCATTCCATGGGCGTAGAACTTGATTTTTTCAGTAAATAAACATCTAAAACTCCTACGCCAATGGAAAAAAATTAGTTTCAATATGAAATCTAAATTATTCAACTCATTCACTACAAAAAAGGTACTCTTGACAAAAGTCGATTCCTCTCATGGTTTCGACAAAATTTTAATTTTAGTGATTTAGAGCATAATTAATAATAAAACGATTAACAGATATTTCATAAAAATTGTTCAAAATGTTCACCATTTTCACGTATACAAAGATTTATACGACGCAAAAAGTTGAAATGTACTCTTTGCATAACTTCTTCATCGCCTGTAAGATTATTCGTCGCCTGTTGGATACGTTGCCATAATTGTTCTACAGTATTCACAGGGGTCTTGTAAACCGTAGACTTGAGATAACCCCATACAAAATAATCCATCGGTGTTAAGTCTGGAGAACGTGGTGGCCAATTCACGGGTGCATCATTACCTCTACCTATCCATCTGTCTGGGTACTGTTGGTTTAGAAAATTCCTAACATCCACCGAAAAATGTGGTGGAGCTCCATCGTGCATAAACCACATATCTACCCGATGTTGGAGTGGTAAATCTTCCAACAAATTTGGCAACGTATTTCGTAGATGTTGTAAATACATGTCTCCTGTTAATCTTTGTGGAAGTATGACAGGACCAATTATAAAATTTCCTATTATTCCAGCCCAAACGTTGATTTTGAATTCGTGTTGAAAATGGTTTATTTTAATGGAATGAGGATTTTCAATTGCATAAACGTGTTCATTATGAAAATTAGTTATTCCTCTTCTCGTGAAACAGGCTTCATCAGTGAACAAAATATTCTTTCCAAAGTTCAGATTCATTTCTCTTTGCAAATTAATGAACCTACAAAACATCAGACGACTTTGTGAATCATGGATTAATAAATCTTGAACTGGCGTCTTGTGGTATGGGTATAATAATTGTTCTCTTAGTACTTCATGAACGGCATTCCTAGAAACTTCTAGTTCATTACTTATCCGTCTAGTACTCAATTCTGGATTTTCTTCAATACGGTCTAAAATTTCTACTTCGACTTCGGGAATCCTTACATAACGCTGTCTTCCATAATCACCAGTTCTAGGAGCAAAATGACCGGTCTCCCGAAGACGTCTCTCAACTGCAGCAAAGGTTGGGTGGCTTGGTACGCGACGATTTGGAAACCTTGCCGAATACACCCTCACACTCTCTCGACCATTTCCTTGACAATATCCGAATACCAATAACATATCGGTGTATTCTTCATTGGTGTATTGTACGGCCATGATAAATCAGAAAAGTCCGATTCCGATCAACAATCAACGTCAATAAAACTCGACAAATCAACACAGATGAAACTATGGAAACCAAGAATGTGAATATCACTGTTTTCGAGCAGATAATAATAGTCTTCAGAAAAAAAAACCAGTGCTACTTATTTTCAATAGAAATAACCTATGCAAAAAGTACATCTCAACTTTTTGCGTCGTATAAATCTTTGTATACGTGAAAATGGTGAACATTTTGAACAATTTTTTATGAAATATCTGTTAATCGTTTTATTATTAATTATGCTCTAAATCACTAAAATTGAAATTTTGTCGAAACCATGAGAGGAATCGACTTTTGTCAAGAGTACCTTTTTTGTAGTGAATGAGTTGAATAATTTAGATTTCATATTGAAACTAATTTTTTTCCATTGGCGTAGGAGTTTTAGATGTTTATTTACTGAAAAAATCAAGTTCTACGCCCATGGAATGATATTCATTATGATTATGATATGAGTTTCATTGCCCGATGAGTCTATGCCAACGTACCAAATTTGAAAAAAATCTCATGAGCCGTTCAAAAGTTATGAAGCAAAATCGATTTGAAAATTTCAACTTCAGAGCCGTCTAGCGCCCAAACTAAGCAACTTTTTACTGAGGTAAGTTTGCTTGTATCGAATTGTTTTGGTCTGAAGAATATGTGGTAGCTTTTTGTAAAGACCTTTTAAGGACACCCTGTATAATGCTATTTTAATTACAGATGTGAGAGGAGAATGACTCATATACCTTACACTCCGTTAAGTAGAAGGATGCTTCATGAACCTTTTTGGTTGGGTCTGATGACAGTATTCGTCGTCATGGGAGTCATTGGATTGGTATGGTGTGCCAAGCGACATTTCCCCGAAAAAATTGAGAAGTTGCTGGCCGAAGAAGACACTCGAAATCGAAGACATGGTTAGTTCCATATGTCTTCCGAAACTTTCACGATTTATTGACTGAGCAGATCTCGAATCGGAACCTTTCGAACTACAGACGAATGTGTTATCGAATCAACAATCTATCACGTGAGCCATGAAACACGCGAACACCTCATTCTTATCTCCATGAGTTCACATTGAACATGCGAATAATATGGTGTGATGTATATGGTAGTGCAAGGATTATTTGAGCTATAATAATTATGATCCTTGAACTTCTTACAAAGTCATTCTCAACACATCGATGTGTTGTTTTTACTGTGAAATCAAAGAAACCTACGTCGAATATAGCTCAAGACTGAAGTTTACATTGGTGCACCTTTTTTTTTTTCGAGTTACACGACTGGGTACTGGAGAGTTTTTCGAAATCTGTCATCACGCCTTCTGCATTTTTTTGACGTCCATGAAGGATATCTCCAGATTGGTGGCCTAAGGACATCCAAGGGATATCATTTGGAGAATATCTGGACGTCCAATGGATATCCTGAATGGAAACCCACTGGACATCCATCGGACGTCCGTGTATTTCATGGGTTGAATCTGAAATGTGATTTATTTCGTAGTTTACTCATGTTATTCATTCTGAATGATGTACGTTGGCGTGCATTATCGGAGAGTTTTTCGAAATCTGTCATCACGCCTTCTGCATTTTTTTACGTCCATAAAGGATATCTCCAGGTTGGTGGCCTAAGGACATCCAAGGGATATCATTTGGAGAATATCTGGACGTCCAATGGATATCCTGAATGGAAACCCACTGGACATCCATCGGACGTCCTTGTATTTCATGGGTTGAATCTGAAATGTGATTTATTTCGTAGTTTACTCATGTTATTCATTCTGAATGATGTAGGTTGGCGTGCATTATCGGAGAGTTTTTCGAAATCTGTCATCACGCCTTCTGCATTTTTTTACGTCCATAAAGGATATCTCCAGGTTGGTGGCCTAAGGACATCCAAGGGATATCATTTGGAGAATATCTGGACGTCCAATGGATATCCTGAATGGAAATCCACTGGACATCCATCGGACATCCGTGTATTTCATGGGTTGAATCTGAGATGTGAATTATTTCGTAGTTTACTCATGTTATTCATTCTAAATGATGTACGTTGGCGTGCATTATCGGAGAGTTTTTCGAAATCTGTCATCACGACTTCTGCATTTTTTTGACGTCCATGAAGGATATCTCCAGATTGGTGGCCTAAGGACATCCAAGGGATATCATTTGGAGAATATCTGGACGTCCAATGGATATCCTGAATGGAAACCCACTGGACATCCATCGGACGTCCGTGTATTTCATGGGTTGAATCTGAGATGTGAATTATTTCGTAGTTTACTCATGTTATTCATTCTAAATGATGTACGTTGGCGTGCATTATCGGAGAGTTTTTCGAAATCTGTCATCACGCCTTCTTTTTTACGTCCATAAAGGATATCTCCAGGTTGGTGGCCTAAGGACATCCACTGTATATCATTTAGAGAATATCTGGACGTCCAGTGGATATCCTGAATGGACACCCACTGGACATCCATCGGACGTCCGTGTGTTTCATGGGTTCTGCTGCGAATATTGAATCTGAAATGTGAATTATTCATGTTATTCATTCGGAATGATGTACGTTGACGTGCATTATAGGAGAGTTTGTCATCACGCCTTCTGCATTTTTTTGACGTTCATTGAGGATATCTCCAGGTTGGTGGCCTGAGGAAGGACATCTACGGGATATCATTTGGACGTCCAATGGATATCCTGAAATGACACCCACTGGACATCCATCGGACGTCCGTGTGTTTCATGGGTTCCGCTGCGAATATTGAATCTGAAATGAAATTTTTTTCGTTGTAAATTCATGTTATTCATTCTGAATGATGTACGTTGACGAGAGAGTTTTCCGAAATGTGTCATCACGCCCATTCCTTCTGCATTCCAGTGTCATCTGTCCGCAGCTCGTCGGTCCGCGAGCAGCTGGCCGCCGCCAACGCAGCTGCGGCGGCGGCGGCGGCAGCGGCGTCGAGCCCGGCCGGGGCGGGGCAGACGTCGCGCTCGCTCTTCGGACGTCTCGGTATCCGCAAGCCGTCCATCCTCAGCCTCACCAGTCCACACGCATACGAGCCGGCGGCAGCGCGAACTTTCAGTCTCGACGATTTGCTCAAACCGCCTCCGAGACGTAAGACTCCGGAACGAGCGATATTCGATCTGGCTGTTTCTGATCTTTCCGTTCACGACCATTCAAGATTTTCGAGAAATTTTCGCGACCACGTTGACGAATTTTTTTTCGAATTATACAGTCGCATCGACTGGAATCTTCGACAAGGCAGTGTTGCCAGCGGTGGATGTTGTGACAGAAGGGGTCGATGAGTTTGTTTAGAGCAAAGTTCGGCCTGACGGTGTATGGATTCATGTATGGCATGTTGCGAGAGAAGGGGGTCAATGAGTTTGTTTAGAGCGAAGTTCGGCCTGACAGTGTTTGGATTCATGTATGGCATGTTGTGAGAGAAGGGGTCAATGAGTTTGTTTAGAGCAAAGTTCGGCCTGACGGTGTATGGATTCATGTATGGCATGTTGTGAGAGAAGGGGTCAATGAGTTTGTTTAGAGCCAAGTTCGGCCTGACGATGTATGGATTCATGTATGGCATGTTGCGAGAGAAGGGGGTCAATGAGTTTGTTTAGAGCGAAGTTCGGCCTGACAGTGTTTGGATTCATGTATGGCATGTTGTGAGAGAAGGGGTCAATGAGTTTGTTTAGAGCAAAGTTCGGCCTGACGGTGTATGGATTCATGTATGGCATGTTGTGAGAGAAGGGGTCAATGAGTTTGTTTAGAGCAAAGTTCGGCCTGACGGTGTATGGATTCATGTATGGCATGTTGTGAGAGAAGGGGTCAATGAGTTTGTTTAGAGCCAAGTTCGGCCTGACGATGTATGGATTCATGTATGGCATGTTGCGAGAGAAGGGGGTCAATGAGTTTGTTTAGAGCGAAGTTCGGCCTGACAGTGTTTGGATTCATGTATGGCATGTTGTGAGAGAAGGGGTCAATGAGTTTGTTTAGAGCAAAGTTCGGCCTGACGATGTATGGATTCATGTATGGCATGTTGCGAGAGAAGGGGTCAATGAGTTTGTTTAGAGCAAAGTTCGGCCTGACGGTGTATGGATTCATGTATGGCATGTTGTGAGAGAAGGGGGGCAATGAATTTGTTCAGAGCAAAGTTCGGCCTGTCGATGTATGGATTCATGTATGGCATGTTGTGAGAGAAGGAGGGCAATGAATTTGTTCAGAGCAAAGTTCGGCCTGTCGATGTATGGATTCATGTATGGCATGTTGTGAGAGAAGGGGTCAATGAGTTCGTTTAGAGCAAAGTTCGGCCTGACGATGTATGGATTCATGTATGGCATGTTGTGAGAGAAGGGGTCAATGAGTTTGTTTAGAGCAAAGTTCGGCCTGACGGTGTATGGATTCATGTATGGCATGTTGTGAGAGAAGGGGTCAATGAGTTCGTTTAGAGCAAAGTTCGGCCTGACGATGTATGGATTCATGTATGGCATGTTGTGAGAGAAGGGGTCAATGAGTTTGTTTAGAGCAAAGTTCGGCCTGACGATGTATGGATTCATGTATGGCATGTTGTGAGAGAAGGGGTCAATGAGTTTGTTTAGAGCAAAGTTCGGCCTGACGATGTATGGATTCATGTATGGCATGTTGTGGGAGAAGGGGGGCAATGAGTTTGTTTAGAGCAAAGTTCGGCCTGACGGTGTATGGATTCATGTATGGCATGTTGTGAGAGAAGGGGGTCAATGAGTTTGTTTAGAGCCAAGTTCGGCCTGACGATGTATGGATTCATGTATGGCATGTTGTGAGAGAAGGGGTCAATGAGTTTGTTTAGAGCAAAGTTCGGCACGTTTAGAGCCTGACGATGTATGGATTCACCAGACTGAGCTCGTCTGGTTTGTCGACTGGCATTTCCGTTCAGCTTCGACCATAGATATATCTAAAAAAGGAGAGACCGACTGATCCTACGATGTTCTAGATGTCAATTTCAATCATTTCGCGCCTGAAGTAAGACGAGGGAATCCAACCAATGAAAACAGCAAACGTGAAAGAGGCAAATGGCAAGAAACTAGAACTAGTTTTTTCTGGAATTCTTGCCAGATCTTTCTTCAAAGCATCGACCTGTCTTCGTCTTGTACTCTATAGAGGAGAAGGCAGTATAAAGTGTGCTGATGCTATGGACTGGGCTAAGTCAGATCCTTGTGGCACACCAGCATTGATCGACATTGTATCAGACGAGAACCGTCTACCACCACATGGAGTGATCTATCTGCAAAGAAACTCGATAGTAGAAGACATAGAGCTCGTTGCCGTGTTTCCGCTACAGCAAGAATATCATTCGAAAAGAAGTATAAAAAGGAGAGACTGGGGCGTAAGAAGAAATCTGTTCGAGAGATTTAGGTGTAATTGAATACCTTTCGTTCAGATAGCAAAATAGGTATGATCCGAACCACTGAAGGATATTTCTTGTGAAAACTTTGCGAACTTTTCTTTGTGCAATTTTAGACTTTACAATGAGAAAAAAAATTCGGTTAGAGCATATTGTTTGTGCCAATGACGCGAATTCAAGGATTCACAACCATCTCGAAATATATACATTTATCTATATTTATACCCAAACAGGTGGAATACTTTGAATCCTATACTGAATGAAAAATAATCTTCGTCACCGAAATGTCCCATCAGAAAATCTTGAATCGTCTTCTGTCCTCAAAACGCACTCACTACGTCTCTCAATCTATTTTTCTGTTGTAGCATAATCTTTCCTTCACTCTATCGCGTGTGGCTGGTAGGTTGCACATTTCGTATCTATATATGTATATTTTTGTCGCACCGTAGAGCTTTCGTACATATACTGAAAGAGCACATCTATACAGGGCGATTCAAAATTCCATTCGAATATTTCAAAGACGCATTGTTGAGTCCCGAATAGCACAATCTAGTGGCTCATGAAAAAATCGAAGTTTCTTCATATATCCAACCGTTTGCCAGAAGAATTTTACGCGATATAAAACTAACAAAACATTTATTGATCAAACAATCATCATTCTCATAACAAATGTTGGAAAAAAAGTATTATTTTGATCCCAACAATACGCCCTTGAGATATTCACATCGAATCTTGATTCACCCTGTAGATATACGAAAATAACAAAACCAGATCACTGTTGAGAAGTTGAACTCGATATCATCCTCGATTCAATTTATATCCAAGAACTAATGTTTGAGAACTTCGATTTCACTATTCCAGAGAAACTCATATTTACGATACTGAGTGATAAAATTTCTGTAGCTTCCTCTGAGAACTGAGCCGGGTTATACTAGTCTAAGAAAACTGAACCAAAACTTCGATACCAAAATTCTCGGCTCAGGTTTTCGAAAGAAGAGGAGAATGAGCGGCTATAACAGATAGACAGAAATTTTTTCACTTTTATTTCGAAAACCCAAAAAAACTCAGTCGAAACGATAAGTTGGATATCAGTAATGATAATGAAGTTAAATACAACAAATACTATGAAATGAATGCCACCAAAATAATAATATTCAGAATAAACCAATCGCCTATATAATACGATATCAGGATATTTCAACTTCCCTCCAGTAATATGGGGTAATATATGTATATGATGGTGTCAAATCAATACGAACCTCAGGGAGGTGTAATGACTTTGAGGATGCATTCATTAAACATACAGGATGGCCCAATAAAAACGAGACAAGGTATGCATTTTACTGAGAAGGAACTGACATTGAAATGAATGATTCTTTATGTGATGTTGGATAGGACAGGATTTAAAAAAAACATATAAGGCACTTCTTAGATGAACATCGTTGTAACTACAAAATGGGGTACCACTGTTCCTATGAGGTCGTCAATATCCATGCTGGGTGTCACCACCAACAGTGCTCTCTCATGGGACGATCATGTGAGGTCCATTGCGAAAACTGCTTCACAAAAACTCGGTTTTCTTTTCCGTGCGAAGAGATACTCCACATCCCAGCAACTACTTATGATCTACAAAGCACAAATTCGACCTGTCCTGGAGTACTGTTCAGATGTTTGGAGCTCAGCTCCCGAAAATACGCTAAAGCTCTTAGATTCAATTCAGAAGAGAGCTATTCGCCTAGTCGATGACACAACACTCACCAAATCATTGACCTCTTTAGATCATCGTAGAAAGGTCGGCGATCTTTGCCTTTTTTATAGGTACTTTCACGGTCGGTGCTCAACGGAAATATCATCTATCATGTCACCACGCGCGATTCCTAGTAGACAAACCAGACGAGCTCAAGCTGGTCACCCCTACACTGTCAGGCTCGAGACCTGTCGAATATCGCTATATCGAGCATCATTCATCAATAGAACGGCAAAGTTGTGGAATTCTTTGCCTAGTGAAGTCTTTCCTGATGCTTACAACCTCCAAACATTCAAGAAAAATTCCAACACCTTCCTTCTTTCCCAAAATCCCACCGCTGGCTAACACGATGTTCCTCGAACATCATAGGTTTCCCGTTCGTGTTGTCCACAGATAAAAAAAAATGAGAAATAGTGAGGAAAGGGAAAAAAGCGTTACTTTCCATCACTATCTGATTATTTTCATAAACGTGTTTTCTCGAGAACTACTGCATTGAATTCCAAGAACAACGAAGCGTTGGTTAGAGACTTCGATTACCTTCAAAATGATGTATCACTTGAACCCTTATCCCATTTGAGATTCAAGGGTTGGAGCTCACCCCTTCGAGGGGTTCGAAGTGAAAAAGTTGAAAACATGCGCAAAATATTTCCCCCTTGAAATAAAAATCGAGCGATTTTTTTTCTGAGAACGTTAACTATGTCAAATGGGCCTTGTTTCGTTTTCATTGGGCCACCCAGTATAACTGAGACATTGAAAGCTCGTGAACATCTCAATTGAATAGTTTGGATAACAACAAAATCATAATATCATAATATCTCGCAAACAACTCGATTTCTGACGTGACTTCGTACAGTTACAGTTAATGTGAAAACTTTTCGTCACTCAATTCAGCTTGGAATTCTTATATTGCATGTTTTTGAATGAACTATCCTCATTCTAATCCAAAGATAGTATCGAAAAAGTCATGATAATATGTTTGATCCACTTCGAGGATACAGGTGGTTTTCTTTTCCTGTCCACTGTACGAAATTCGTTGTAAAAATCATCTTGACTCGTCTGATCCATGTGTCCTTGGGATGAAACTCAGATCGATATGGATTGTAGCGTCAGAAGTATATGTATATTGCTCGAGTCAGCACTATCGCTAACTCGCTATCTGTTAGCACTTCAGTCATCAGCGGGAAAAATACTTGTAGTTCTTTGATTCAACCGACGTCGTCTTCAATGATGAGGAAGTTAGCGATAGTACCGCCTCGCGCTCCAGTAAATCATCTCATCGTTCTGATTGGAAGTCGAATTGGTTCAGGCACTCCTTCGCCGAGAAAGAAGAGGAATAATTCAACACCGGTCAAGAAGAATGTAGCTGAGAAGAGGCAGATCCTCCAGCAGCTGGTATCCCCCAAGCCGAACTTCAAGAAGGTCAGTTTGAGAGAGCTGATCAAGTTGAGCGAAATGACCACCGACTGCGACGGAAGCGAAGCGATAAAGCACCTTGAACCCGAATCGGGCGACAACGATGCGCGAAACGCGCTGATCGACCCGAAACTGGAGAAAAAGGTCACTTTCGCTCGGCTGCTCAACAAAATGAGCTCCGGAAGCGAAATGGAGCTCGGGATAATGCAGACCAACAGCTTGGGGTGCATGTTGGCTAGGGCGTCCAGCACCCCGCCGTCGCCCAGCGTCGGCGTCAGATCGCCCAATAGCACGTCGAGCAACCAAGGTAGCGACTCGTTCACTAGCTCTGAACTTGCCATTCCTAGCGCTCTGAGTTCGAGTATTTCAGATTTGTTGATAAACAGACGACACGACCGAGTTTCGAATGGACGAAGGAAGCTTTCCAGCGCCGATTCCATTCTGGCGATGTTCAGGAATTTCTCTTCGAGCTCGGCTGCCGCCAATTTATCGTCATCGTTGAAGGTAATCGGTCCTGAAGGATGTTTCTTTCACTATCGTCCGAATATATTGGTTGGAGATGTTTTCGATTCGTCGAGCAACAGACCATCCTCGGTTTGCTGACGAATTGGAAACATCTTCATGAGTCTGGTGGGTGATTTGCACGTTCAACTCAATCTGAAGGTCAAAGGTCTAGGAAGGTTTTTATCCACTTTCCAGCTCTTCGTGGGATTTTCTCTCCTCGTTTCTAAAAAATAGAGTAGAAGTTATTAAAAATTATTTCAATTTATTTGTAGTAAGGAGAGATTTTGTGATCTGCCCCAAAATGTCACTGCGCTTGAAACTAAATCTTTAGATACCTAAAAGAGAAATTCTCTATTGATCAGTGACAGCTTGTTTTTGAAAAATTTGGAAATACAAATATATTTAATAAGAATAAAACCTCTACTAATCTTGACGTTTCGGGAACGAATCTGCTCCCGTTCTCAACACAATTAAAATATTTTTCTCTTTGCAAAATTTTTCAATATGTTTTCGGTTTTGACACTAAAAAGTGACAATTCAGAAAACGGAGGAATTCTGGTTACAAGGTGTTTTCATTTTCATATTCAATTTTTAGAAGTGGATGCCAAGTCCATATCAACTGAACAAGAAGCAATATTATTGTCTCCGTTCAGGAGAATGCAAGCAGACTCTTTGATTTTCCGTTTTTGGTTGTTGTCTTCTTTCCCTATGATCTTAATATTACCCCAATCGGCCATATGTTGTCCATCTTCAGTAAGGATATGTTCAGCTAATTTTTTATTTGTATTTCCAAATTTTTTCAAAAACAAGGTGTCACTGGCCAATCGAGAATTTTTCTTTTAGGTATGTAAAAGTTTAGTTTCAAGCGCAGTGACATTTTGGGGCAGATCACAAAATCCGTCCTTACTACAAATATATTGAAATTATTTTTAAAAACTTCTACTCTACTATTTTTTAGAAACGAGGAGAGAAAATCCCACAAAAAGCTGGAAAATGAATGTACCACCTCCTCGAAGAACTTACAGACAGTATTTAAGGTTTTTATCATCAGTAGAGATCATCTCCATGTACTCGAGTCCAAATTGTACAGTATTTCAATGAGAATGAATACATTCAGCTATCAAACTCTCAATATAAAGTAGTACAATGGAAACTATAATCAAAATATTTTTTTATGAAAACATGCTGGTGACAAGTTTCGAGTGAAAACAGTGTTCAAGACTGAAAATACAGTGAGATCGATTTTGACTCATACGAAACCAAGAAATGAGGAACAATCATCAGAAAATTGTATTCACAGTGTTTGTGGAAAATACTATACAGGTGAAACTAGCAGGTTTTTATCAGTAAGACCAATGTGAAGAAAAGATGTATCAATAATTTCCTAGTTCATATCCAACCATCAGTTTTTATATGTCATATTCATGTTAGACAAAAAAATTGTTGAAATTTCATAATGTTTTACGAGAATTTGGGACTGATAATCAAAATGTTTTATAAGAATAATTTTGAAGGCATTCTTTTGAATTTATATAAGTGGTTTTTATACTTGTTTATCTATGCTTCCCCAACTCATTGAACTATAAGCCAAAACAGATTGAAACAG
The DNA here is from genome assembly GCA_963576655.1 of Gastrophysa polygoni. NCBI lineage: Eukaryota > Metazoa > Arthropoda > Insecta > Coleoptera > Chrysomelidae > Gastrophysa > Gastrophysa polygoni. Next base: position 501,032 of record OY755083.1, read on the forward strand.
ACTGTAATAATTAGGAAACAATATGTTGATGTCGAAAATACTTGCAGCTCAGTGATGAATATCACATGTGGTGTACCGCAAGGGTCAGTCTTGGGACCAATTTCATTTTCAATACATATAAATTTAATACCGACTATAGAATTGAGGTGGAAGCCGAAATTATTTGCAGAAAACACGTTATTGATCTATGCATCTGAATTCAAATAGAGAAGAAAATATCTTGGCTACAAGTTCATAAGCTAACTATGAATTATGATTTTCATTTCTGTGTCTTCATTCAGTTGGTTTGTTTCATTTTTGGAACAGAATCCCCAATTATTCATAAGATAGTTCATTCGACTAATTTTAAAATGAATTGTTGAGGCACTTCAAAGAAGCTGCTCGAATTTTCGACATTTCTGTGAGAATTATATGTTCCAGGTATCACCTTCGACAACACCAACTGGTTCCAGTCCCCATGACGACGTCGCTGGAGATGACGAGTCCTCCACCTCGTCCATTCAAACGCCAGTATCATTTTCTAGTTTCCTGCCAGAAAGTCCGCATTCGCAAAACCAAAGCACCATTGAGGTGCCCGTTTTAGACCAGATGAACGCGCACAAATCATCTTCGCTCGGTAGTAACCTTTTGCATCCTCCAACTATACTTTTAGGTAACTATTTCATCAATTCTTGCGATCATATTAAGAGAGCAATTTTTTGCCAAAAACCGCACTATTTTCACTTTGGCGCTCCATATCTCCGGAAAGGTTGGTCTTACAGACTCGATCGACCCACAGATCGATTCCTCGTTCGATTTTCATCTAGATCACGAGATTTCAAACGATTCGATCGGAGAATGCGGAATTTCATTCAGGTCAGAAAGTCCAAGGTACATATTTATCAGATATAATCGTAGCTTGGGAATTTCGAAATTCTTATTTATCAGTTTAAAAATCTGAAAAAATCCACAACCACTAAGTCGGACCCGTAGAGAACGAATCTGGAATCGAAACGAATGGATTCGTCTCGATAACGGAGAAATCTCGCTCCTAAATGCGTTTTTTGCACAAAAACCGCACTATTTTCACTTTGACGCTCCATATCTCCGGAACGGTTGGTCTTACAGACTCGATCGACCCACAGATCGATTCCTCGTTCGATTTTCATCTAGATCACGAGATTTCAAACGGTTCGATCGGAGAATGCGAGATTTCATTCATGTCAGAAAGTCCAAGGCACATATTTATCGGATAATCGTAGCTTGGAAATTTCGAAATTCTTATTTATCAGTTTAAAAATCTGAAAAAATTCACAACCACTGAGTCGGACCCGTAGAAAACGAATCTGAGATCGAAATGAATGAATTCGTCTCGATAACGGAGAAATCTCGCTCCTAAATGCGTTTTTTGCCAAAAACCGCACTTTTTTCACTTTGACGCTCCATATCTCTGGAACGGTTAGTCTTACAGACTCGATCGACCCACAGATCGATTCCTCGTTCGATTTTCATCAAGATCACAGGATTTCAAACGATTCGATCGAAGAATGCGAAATTTCATCCATGTCAGAAAGTCCAAGGTACATATTTATCGGATAATCGTGGATTGGAAATTTCGGAATTCTTATTTATCAGTTTAAAAATCTGAAAAAATCCACAACCACTGAGTCGGACCCGTAGAAAACGAATCTGAGATCGAAATGAATGAATTCGTCTCGATAACGGAGAAATCTCGCTCCTAAATGCGTTTTTTGCCAAAAACCGCACTTTTTTCACTTTGACGCTCCATATCTCTGGAACGGTTAGTCTTACAGACTCGATCGACCCACAGATCGATTCCTCGTTCGATTTTCATCAAGATCACAGGATTTCAAACGATTCGATCGAAGAATGCGAAATTTCATCCATGTCAGAAAGTCCAAGGTACATATTTATCGGATAATCGTAGCTTGGAAATTTCGAAATTCTTATTTATCAGTTTAAAAATCTGAAAAAATCCACAACCACTAAGTCGGACCCGTAGAAAACGAATCTGAGATCGAAACGAATGGATTCGTCTCGATAATGGAGAAATCTCGCTCCTAAATGCGTTTTTTGCCAAAAACCGCACTATTTTCACTTTGACGCTCCATATCTCTGGAACGGTTAGTCTTACAGACTCGATCGACCCACAGATCGATTTCTCGTTCGATTTTCATCTAGATCACAAGATTTCAAACGATTCGATCGGAGAATGCGAAATTTCATCCATGTCAGAAAGTCCAAGGCACATATTTATCGGATAATCGTAGCTTGGAAATTTCGAAATTCTTATTTATCAGTTTAAAAATCTGAAAAAATTCACAACCACTGAGTCGGACCCGTAGAAAACGAATCTGAGATCGAAATGAATGAATTCGTCTCGATAACGGAGAAATCTCGCTCCTAAATGCGTTTTTTGCCAAAAACCGCACTTTTTTCACTTTGACGCTCCATATCTCTGGAACGGTTAGTCTTACAGACTCGATCGACCCACAGATCGATTCCTCGTTCGATTTTCATCAAGATCACAGGATTTCAAACGATTCGATCGAAGAATGCGAAATTTCATCCATGTCAGAAAGTCCAAGGTACATATTTATCGGATAATCGTGGATTGGAAATTTCGGAATTCTTATTTATCAGTTTAAAAATCTGAAAAAATCCACAACCACTGAGTCGGACCCGTAGAAAACGAATCTGAGATCGAAATGAATGAATTCGTCTCGATAACGGAGAAATCTCGCTCCTAAATGCGTTTTTTGCCAAAAACCGCACTTTTTTCACTTTGACGCTCCATATCTCTGGAACGGTTAGTCTTACAGACTCGATCGACCCACAGATCGATTCCTCGTTCGATTTTCATCAAGATCACAGGATTTCAAACGATTCGATCGAAGAATGCGAAATTTCATCCATGTCAGAAAGTCCAAGGTACATATTTATCGGATAATCGTAGCTTGGAAATTTCGAAATTCTTATTTATCAGTTTAAAAATCTGAAAAAATCCACAACCACTAAGTCGGACCCGTAGAAAACGAATCTGAGATCGAAACGAATGGATTCGTCTCGATAATGGAGAAATCTCGCTCCTAAATGCGTTTTTTGCCAAAAACCGCACTATTTTCACTTTGACGCTCCATATCTCTGGAACGGTTAGTCTTACAGACTCGATCGACCCACAGATCGATTCCTCGTTTGATTTTCATCTATATCACAGAGTTTCAAACGATTCGATCGAAGAATGCGAAATTTCATCCATGTCAGAAAGTCCAAGGTACATATTTATCGGATAATCGTGGATTGGAAATTTCGGAATTCTTATTTATCAGTTTAAAAATCTGAAAAAATCCACAACCACTAAGTCGGACCCGTAGAAAACGAATCTGAGATCGAAACGAATGGATTCGTCTCGATAATGGAGAAATCTCGCTCCTAAATGCGTTTTTTGCCAAAAACCGCACTATTTTCACTTTGACACTCCATATCTCTGGAACGGTTAGTCTTACAGACTCGATCGACCCACAGATCGATTTCTCGTTCGATTTTCATCTAGATCACAAGATTTCAAACGATTCGATCGGAGAATGCGAAATTTCATCCATGTCAGAAAGTCCAAGGTACATATTTATCGGATAATCGTGGATTGGAAATTTCGGAATTCTTATTTATCAGTTTAAAAATCTGAAAAAATCCACAACCACTAAGTCGGACCCGTAGAAAACGAATCTGAGATCGAAACGAATGGATTCGTCTCGATAATGGAGAAATCTCGCTCCTAAATGCGTTTTTTGCCAAAAACCGCACTATTTTCACTTTGACACTCCATATCTCTGGAACGGTTAGTCTTACAGACTCGATCGACCCACAGATCGATTTCTCGTTCGATTTTCATCTAGATCACAAGATTTCAAACGATTCGATCGGAGAATGCGAAATTTCATCCATGTCAGAAAGTCCAAGGTACATATTTATCGGATAATCGTGGATTGGAAATTTCGGAATTCTTATTTATCAGTTTAAAAATCTGAAAAAATCCACAACCACTAAGTCGGACCCGTAGAAAACGAATCTGAGATCGAAACGAATGGATTCGTCTCGATAATGGAGAAATCTCGCTCCTAAATGCGTTTTTTGCCAAAAACCGCACTATTTTCACTTTGACACTCCATATCTCTGGAACGGTTAGTCTTACAGACTCGATCGACCCACAGATCGATTTCTCGTTCGATTTTCATCTAGATCACAAGATTTCAAACGATTCGATCGGAGAATGCGAAATTTCATCCATGTCAGAAAGTCCAAGGTACATATTTATCGGATAATCGTGGATTGGAAATTTCGGAATTCTTATTTATCAGTTTAAAAATCTGAAAAAATCCACAACCACTAAGTCGGACCCGTAGAAAACGAATCTGAGATCGAAACGAATGGATTCGTCTCGATAATGGAGAAATCTCGCTCCTAAATGCGTTTTTTGCCAAAAACCGCACTATTTTCACTTTGACGCTCCATATCTCTGGAACGGTTAGTCTTACAGACTCGATCGACCCACAGATCGATTTCTCGTTCGATTTTCATCTAGATCACAAGATTTCAAACGATTCGATCGGAGAATGCGAAATTTCATCCATGTCAGAAAGTCCAAGGCACATATTTATCGGATAATCGTGGATTGGAAATTTCGGAATTCTTATTTATCAGTTTAAAAATCTGAAAAAATCCACAACCACTAAGTCGGACCCGTAGAAAACGAATCTGAGATCGAAACGAATGGATTCGTCTCGATAATGGAGAAATCTCGCTCCTAAATGCGTTTTTTGCCAAAAACCGCACTATTTTCACTTTGACGCTCCATATCTCTGGAACGGTTAGTCTTACAGACTCGATCGACCCACAGATCGATTTCTCGTTCGATTTTCATCTAGATCACAAGATTTCAAACGATTCGATCGGAGAATGCGAAATTTCATCCATGTCAGAAAGTCCAAGGCACATATTTATCGGATAATCGTGGATTGGAAATTTCGGAATTCTTATTTATCAGTTTAAAAATCTGAAAAAATCCACAACCACTAAGTCGGACCCGTAGAAAACGAATCTGAGATCTAAACGAATGGATTCGTCTCGATAATGGAGAAATCTCGCTCCTAAATGCGTTTTTTGCCAAAAACCGCACTATTTTCACTTTGACGCTCCATATCTCTGGAACGGTTAGTCTTACAGACTCGATCGACCCACAGATCGATTCCTCGTTCGATTTTCATCAAGATCACAGGATTTCAAACGATTCGATCGAAGAATGCGAAATTTCATCCATGTCAGAAAGTCCAAGGTACATATTTATCGGATAATCGTGGATTGGAAATTTCGGAATTCTTATTTATCAGTTTAAAAATCTGAAAAAATCCACAACCACTAAGTCGGACCCGTAGAAAACGAATCTGAGATCGAAACGAATGGATTCGTCTCGATAATGGAGAAATCTCGCTCCTAAATGCGTTTTTTGCCAAAAACCGCACTATTTTCACTTTGACGCTCCATATCTCTGGAACGGTTAGTCTTACAGACTCGATCGACCCACAGATCGATTTCTCGTTCGATTTTCATCTAGATCACAAGATTTCAAACGATTCGATCGGAGAATGCGAAATTTCATCCATGTCAGAAAGTCCAAGGCACATATTTATCGGATAATCGTGGATTGGAAATTTCGGAATTCTTATTTATCAGTTTAAAAATCTGAAAAAATCCACAACCACTAAGTCGGACCCGTAGAAAACGAATCTGAGATCGAAACGAATGGATTCGTCTCGATAATGGAGAAATCTCGCTCCTAAATGCGTTTTTTGCCAAAAACCGCACTATTTTCACTTTGACGCTCCATATCTCTGGAACGGTTAGTCTTACAGACTCGATCGACCCACAGATCGATTTCTCGTTCGATTTTCATCTAGATCACAAGATTTCAAACGATTCGATCGGAGAATGCGAAATTTCATCCATGTCAGAAAGTCCAAGGCACATATTTATCGGATAATCGTGGATTGGAAATTTCGGAATTCTTATTTATCAGTTTAAAAATCTGAAAAAATCCACAACCACTAAGTCGGACCCGTAGAAAACGAATCTGAGATCGAAACGAATGGATTCGTCTCGATAATGGAGAAATCTCGCTCCTAAATGCGTTTTTTGCCAAAAACCGCACTATTTTCACTTTGACGCTCCATATCTCTGGAACGGTTAGTCTTACAGACTCGATCGACCCACAGATCGATTTCTCGTTCGATTTTCATCTAGATCACAAGATTTCAAACGATTCGATCGGAGAATGCGAAATTTCATCCATGTCAGAAAGTCCAAGGCACATATTTATCGGATAATCGTGGATTGGAAATTTCGGAATTCTTATTTATCAGTTTAAAAATCTGAAAAAATCCACAACCACTAAGTCGGACCCGTAGAAAACGAATCTGAGATCGAAACGAATGGATTCGTCTCGATAATGGAGAAATCTCGCTCCTAAATGCGTTTTTTGCCAAAAACCGCACTATTTTCACTTTGACGCTCCATATCTCTGGAACGGTTGGTCTTACAGACTTTGTAGCCACTTTTCGGTCGTGGATTCGATTCCCACTGCCTGCAGAAATGCAAAAAAGAGGTGACTGGGTGTAGAATGAATCAGACATCCCATATAAATCAAAATTACCCATCCTGTGTCTGGCCGAATGACGAAATTTTCAAGCCAAAAAAAAAAAAGGATCAATTGAATATGAAATTGAGGATATTGTGTCTACTTCGAAATTGAAGAATATCCAGGTATTCAAACAAGAACAAATAAAATATGTCCATCTCATCAGCAGTTCGAAAACTAATCAAAAAACATTGAGCAAAGTGCTCCAAACATGAACAATAAAAATGTATAACTTATATGTTAATTTTCCAGAAATACCAAGCACAATCAACAAGTGCCTTTCGCCTATTCGCGAAATACCCACCCCTCTACCTACACCAATTCCCTCGCCTTTGATGAAAAGAAGCAGCGCATCTTTTCCGTTGAAGAGACACAGCACCGCTTCCTCGTCCTTCGACGACGCCGACATCAGCGACGATAGAATCTCCGTGGAAATACCGAATATTTCCGTGAGCAGCGACATGGATGAGGATGAAATCCGATGTGCAGACATTGCCATCGATCCACAGGCAGAAGACGGACTCATCTTCGAAGAGGTTGTAGCTATGCAACACCCCATGATGTTCAGACCGAAGGTATTTTCCACACACTAAGGCTATTCAATCGTCTCGGGTGATGAGATTTGTGTAGTTTTATATAACCACGATGCAATCAACCTCGCGTCTTATGTGAGGAACGTATTTTGGTTAAAAAAAAAATCTCTCTGAATGGGATTCGATCCCCAAGCCACAACTTGAGAAGGTCGCTTGCCAACTTATATTTGTAGGTATTAGCGTGAGAAAATAATGTACATGAACGAACGTCCTGAGAGTGGTTTGATAATGTCAAAACGTAGAACAGAACACCTATGAGAAAACTATCAACAAATCGAAAAATCAGCAAAAACAGACTTTTCTGCTCACCTAATACATATTTCTTGATCCCGTCATCGAGATGGAATTAAAAAAATTGATAACGCGATATGCAATAGATTGAGGCGATGTGATAGAAATTTGACTTTGAAAAATCCCAAAAACACTTCATCATCACATCTCAAATAGAATGTGAAATATTTACTGGCTCTCTACTATTTGTGTGCACGGGCAAAGCTTTTTGGGCGTGTAAAATTAACATTTTTGACAAAATTATTTCAATAATCCAATCTGACAGACTGTGGAATGATGGTGACTTCTCTGATTAAAAGTTTGTGACCTAGTTCGTGGGAAATCAGCTCTTTGTTTTCAATATACTGCCAGAAAATTGCATTTCATCGCAAAAAAGTTGAGCTGGCTGTAGTTCATGTATTGTTCTTGCAAATCACGAAACTTTCCGGAATGATAGTGGAGTTGTATTTCCGCTTTGAATCACGCTTCGTTCACTTCATGAACGTTTTTTTTTTTCAGAATCGTCCTCCTCCTATCGGCCGACCGTCACAAAACGAAACGGTAACAATCACCATAGACCCACCCCCACTCGTTATCCCCATGCTGGTGGTGCAAACCCCCTCGCCGACGCAATGCAAACCACCGTCGATATCGTACCCGGGATCGCCGCCTCCTCACCGCCCTCGAGAATCAGAGGAATCGGCTTTCCCATTCCCCTCGCCGAAGCAAATCCGGAAGAACCTCAAAGAAGTGGGCAAACCCACATCCCTCGACCTTCCCAACGCCCCTCCCGTGATCACGATAACGTACAACCTGAGCGAAGTCGAGTCGGACGCCGAGTCGACTCCCCCAGCTGCGAAGTCTTCGGGGCCCATGGCGACGTCCTCGTCGGGCATGAGTTACCTCAGCCCTCTGACCGCCAGAGGCGAGCACACTGCGTCCGAGAGCAATCTGAGTTCCTCAGGGTACAGCTCGATGGCCAGTCCGGGACCGTCCAGGTGCGGATCCAGCAACCCTTTGTGCCCCAACGAGATCGACGATCGCGCACCGAAGGCCATCCACAGACACCCTCCGACGCCTGCCGTGAAATCCACCGCTGGAGGCGGAAGGAGAGGCCGATCCGACTCGGAGACGCTCTCCGATGATCCCTTGATCGAATCGAACGATGAAGGCGTCGACATCGAGCCCATAGAGGAGGGGATGTTGAGGAGTGCCAAGGAGCTGGAGGTGTTCATGAAGACCGAGCACGACAGTTCCAGGACCTCGGCTGACGCGGCTAGTCCGAAGACGGCGGGAGATCGGGTCGTGCATCCTCTCGACTCCAACTTCTTGCAGTTGCCATCGATAGTGGTGCAATGTGAATCGTCCGAGTGCCACTCGCGTTGTGCCAGTCCGACCTCGACCAAAGAGAGGTTCTCCCCGCAACTATACGACAAACAAAGCGACCTCGTGACGACCGTCGACTCAGACGGATTGAACGATTTTTCCTTCAACGACAGAACGACCAATATCTATCATAGGCGGCAAGGGCGTAAGCGGGAGAAGAAGTCGTTGCGAGACTGCAAAACTCCCAGTCCCACCAGACCGCAGCCTGCGATTTTCTTCAGTCATTTAGACATACCCAGTACGGAGTATGCGAATAGGATACCGCCGTTGAGGAGGTCGAGTCCGAAGCGGAGAATCAGTCGAGTTCAGAAAGTGAGTTCTTCCTCGAGTTCTGATAGTATAGCTTCTACGAGGGAAGTCAAGCATTCGTCGTCCAGTCCCAGTCCGGATACGATGAGATGGTCTTCGCCTGTAGCTTGTTCCAAATCCGCAGAGCACTCTTATCACGTGAGTTTTAAGTGTGTGTGTGATTTGCTCCTAATTTCGAATAATTCAAATAGTCGTTCAGCTCGAGAAAGAATGAGAGGAGGATTTTTGGTATCCTCGAATGTATGCTTGATGCTTTCTTTGCTTGTTCTGTTGAATGGGATACTGAAGAGAAAAAAAGCTGGATATACAGATGATGTTACCTCATAATGATAGGCGCATATTGCGAAGGATGGCATAATATATACAGGGTGAGTCAAAAATGTGTACCGAGCTTTCTGGGGGTGATAGACCATTGAAAAATAAGTGTAGTTTGATGATTAAACTCATGGCCCAAAATGCATATTAAGGGAGATATATCCTTCCAAAGTTGATAAAATTTAAATAAATAATTTTGTGCATGAATGTATGTTGTCAAAATACATTTTTTCGTCACACTTCCACACTTCTGATATTGTTATAAAGAGTGTTTTCAGAGGGTGAGTCATGATTTTTTGTAGAAAACTTTTTTCCCTGTATTATTTTCGGTGAAAAAATAGGAGCATTCGATGGAGCGAAGAAAATTACATGAAAAAGGTACTCTTATTCAAATACACAAAAAATTGAGCCGTTCGTGAGATATTTGAGTTTTTGTAGTTACATGATATCAGCAGATTGATTTTATTCATCGCGAGATTCATCGGTAACAATATTTTAGCAGGCCATGATGAATAATTTTGTTCTCAATTTTGACGTTCATGTCATCAACATTCGAGTCAACATTGTTGTAGTCGATTTGTTCGTGTGGTTTTTCTGTGTCATTTATCACTGCGATTATCAACTGAGATTTTGAGAAATATGGCAGGTTATTCGTTCTCTGAACAAACTGATATGCTTCTAATGCTTGGCGAGTGCTTCGGAAATGCAAATGCTGCTGAAATATCGTTATACCGATGAATCTCGCGATGAATAAAATCAATATGCTGATATCATGTAACTACAAAAACTCAAATATCTCACAAACGGCTCAATTTTTTTGTATTTGAATAAGAGTACCTTTTTCATGTAATTTTCTTCGCTCCATCGAATGCTCCTGTTTTTTCACCGAAAATAATACAGGGAAAAAAGTTTTCTACAAAAAATCATGACTCACCCTCTGGAACCACCCTTTATAACAATATCAGAAATGTGGAAGTGTGATGAAAAAATGATGTATTTTGACAACATACATTCATGCACAAAATTTCAATCGGCTGGCTTTCATCGTTCAGAAGTTATGCGGAGAAATTATTTTAATTTTATCAACTTTGGAAGGATAAATCTCCCTTAATATGCATTTTGGGCCATGAGTTTAATCATCAAACTACACTTATTTTTCAATGGTCTATCACCCCCAGAAAGCTCGGTACACATTTTTGACTCACCCTGTATATATAACATCTTCGATTCAAATGTGATTCAAAAAATTCCAACAAGTCTAGGTTATAGAAAAATTTACATTGAGAAAAAGAAGAGAAAAAAGAAGAAAAAACAAATATATTGTCCGACAGATAAATCCATTTACAGGACAATATATAATTATAACAATTCAGTATAAGTGTGTAAATAAAGGCTACTCAAAGTCACCCTGTATATATATATATGGAAAAATAGGGACTGGAATATGTACATTCATTAAAAGTTCATTTCGAAATATGCCCAAGAATCACATAATTTGTCCATATATTATTTTCCGTTCCTTTGATCTATTCATATTAGAATATATTTTGAGAAAACAGATACAGTCAAAGGTAAAAGTTGATCATAATGTTTCAATGGAATATCGAGTTATCTCCTTCTCGGTATACATTAGTTTGAAGTACGTGTAAACTTCATTATATCCATATCGTTTTGTTTCCGACAGGATATTCAAGATATTGACTCCTCTACGATAGTGAGATCTGCCGATTTTGGAAAAGATCGATATGGAGATCATCACAAAGTTAGCAAATTACGTGCAATCAGTCATCAAATAAGGTTAGTTTTCAATGCATCGAAAATATATCGTGAATCCTGATCGTTATGAAAAGCAATATATGCGATATTAAAAATAACAAGTTATCGATTATATTATCAGGCGGCCAGGTGGTCGAGATGGTAAAGCGACATCATAGTAATCATGAGGACGTGGGTTCGATTCCTGGCTGGCCGTTGGATTTGGGTTTTTTTTCTATGCGCTGTACAATGTATATCATAAAGTTCTACATGGAACTATCCCAAATGCCACAGTGGTTTGGGCTCCACTTGTATAAACTGTAGATCCCAGTCTCCTTCGCTCGCAGCACAAGCCCTTCGGGGCTTCTGAGGAGATGAGTTAAGAAAAAAAAGTAGAAGACATCTCGAGCTTAACAACGAGCATCTATGGAACCTTTCTTAGAAACCACCATATGCTGCCAGTGGGGTGGGGGCACTGATAGTTTATCGTTCTTTGAGAACAATATCTCTCTCTCTCTGCAGGTTCCTGAGACGACTAGAATACAGCCTCAAGAAAAAAGAACACACCAACAGTCCAACAGGCCGTTTCGACAGCGGAGATGAATCTCCAGAAGCCACCTCACCATTGTTGTCCACCAAAGAAACGAAAGCGAAAATAAGGAAGAGTAGCAGTATAGGCAGATTACAGAGTTCGAGTAAATCTATGAGAGGGAGATATAGTAAGGGAGATCCGTTGTTGCCTCGCGATAACTCTCTGAAAGTTATTTTCACTGGTAATGGTTATTCTGATTGAAACAGTTTTGATGATGGGAGGAGGTTTGCAGTTCATGTTCATGTTCGAAGCCTATGAATGTGATTATCATACCTAATTATATGAGCTATGTTAATCATCTATATCATTATCGGATACTTGCGAGCATTATTACGAGCTAGCAGAAAGCATGAGATGGATAAAGTTCCAAAATAGATGGAGGTAACTACTTCGTAAAATATTTCGATTGTCTTACATTTTTCATGTCAGATAACCTATTATCGAATCACTTATAATGTGGTAAATTTCTCAGTTTAAATTCGTAGATGTTGAGCTTTCAATTAGTATATCAATTAGATATCTTCGACACCATATTCACCGTTAATTGAAGTTATTTCGAGAGGAGTGAAAATAGCTTAAACACGAAAAGCAGAGCATATTTGTTAAAATGAAACGGTAACGTTTCCGGGAATATATATTTTGCCAAAACAATGAGTTCGAGAATCAAAAGTGATTCATTCATTCATTATATTTTTGCTGACTACTCGTTTATGAAAAAATATATTCCCCATTAACGTTTGATAGTATCTTTGCTTGATGGAATTTAAAATCACACGTCACTTGAAATTGTAAAATATATTCTAAACATCGAACAATCAATCGCAATATTCTGAGCTGTATTATATTGAAACCAGCCGACCCTTAGTGATCCGTGATTGATTGTTGATTTCTTCACAACGATTGCATGTTTATGTGTTTCAATCTTCAGAATATGCCTTGAAATGTGTACATCAATGTTGGGGTGTCATCAGTGTGCTAAAATTCAGTCGAAAGAATAGCATCATTCATTCTAAATAGAAATAACTCCACCAGTTTTTTGGATTGGGAAGAAAGAATCATACGAAAGCGATGAACCGATTTTTGAAGTTTGAACTGGCAATTATGGCTAATTGCCAGTTTAAACTGATAATTAGGTCTAATTGTCCGTTTGAACTGGCAATTATCCCTAATTGCCCAGTTTGAACTGGCATTTATCCCAAATCGCCAGTTTGAACTGGCAATTAGACCTAACTGTGAGGGCAATCAGCACTAATTGCCAGTTCAAAATGAGAATTATCCCTAATTGCCAGCTCAAACTGCAATCATTAAGGCTAATTGTCTGTTTGAATTGGCAATTAGGGTTAATTGCCAGTTTGAACTGGCATTTATGGCTAATCAACAGTTCAAACTGACCCTCAGGGCTAATTGCCAGTTTATACGAATAATTAGGGCAATTAGCCATAATTGCCAGTTCAAACAGGCAATTATGATGAAAAAAGTCATCATGTCCGTTCAGCGCTTTCGTAGAATCAAGAGAAATATAAAGAAAGAAGAAAAAATTGGTAAATGAAATCCAGATTGTTCGCGATTTGATGGAAAGAATATTGGCATACTGAACCACGTTCGGGCAACTCACAATCGAATCCAAAATTCTGTATAAATGTTAAATAAGTTTTTATTGTAATGATATTTTTGGAAATCTTGCAAGAAATGCGCTTGTCAGCGTCTCAATGAAGGCTTGTAAATGAGACTGATTTTCTACGTAAACTTTCAACTATTTCTTATCATGAATATTTCTCATGTTGCACTCTGCTATTATCTACAATTGCCTCATGGCGTCTTTACTACAGAAATCATCTTTAAACTTACTGATATTTTCTTCAATGGCTACACATTATTTACTAGATTGTATATTTCCGAGAACTCATATCCAAATAGCAACGAAAAGAATGCACACTGGAAATAAAACGAATCGGTTCCACAAAATGAACATTCCGATGCAAAATATACAGGGTGTTTCCTAACTAGGATACGAAAATTAACAGTGTGATTCGACAGGTTATTTCAAGGAAAAGAGTTCCTTCAATGAACGGTTCTCATACACCAATTTAACCTTAATTAAATTGAAATAATTAGGTCCAGAGGCGTCTCAGTTCATAATCAATGACAAACCGTTTGCGATCGTCTATTTTATTCGAAGGTGGAAATTTTGCTCATTCACTTTGAGGTCGAAATTGTTCTTTCATTAATTTTCAGTATGAGCTGATGTGAATTTATTTTTTCTCCAAAACGAAGCCAGATGTGAAGATGAGGACATACTCTCGACAGTGAGATGATACTCGAGTATATTCAGAAATATACAATCTACTTCGATACTCACTGCAAACAGTATTTCCCGACAACGCAAGATTTAAATATTTCATTTTGTTTCTTCACATTCGAAAGGAACGTGGCTTGTGAAAAAAATCACATCCAGACATAAATCGCAATCCATCTGAATCCGATCCAAAACTGCTGAGTATTCAAGGGGAGAGTAGGCTCAATTCGAAATAGGATAATATATTTATTTCGGAGGTAGGAAATACCTGCGTCAATTCCAAATGGAAAATAGGCTACGGAGACTCGGGAGACACTGGGACTGTATAAAGAGTCAGGCATTTGCTTTTGTGCCTTATAATCTCAAGGTGTCTCTAAACAACGAGCCATAATTGCCAGTTTAAGCTGACAATCAGGTCTAATTGTCAGTTTGAACTGGCAATTATGGCTAAATGCCACTTCAAAATGGAATTTATCCCCAATTGCCAGTTTGAACTGGCAATTAGCCATAATTGCCCGTTCAAACTGGCAATCAGTACTAATTACCAGTTCAAACTGGCAACTATAAAAGACATATCATCCTGTTCGTTCAGCACTGAAGGGACATTATGATATTTTTTTTTATAATTGCCAGTTTGAACTGGCTAATTGCCAGTTTAAACTGACAATTAAGGCTAATTGTCAGTTCGAACTGGCAATCAGGGCTAATTGCCAGTTTGAACTGACAATCATGGCTAATTGGCAGTTTGATCTGGCAATTAGTGCTAATTGCCAGTTTGAACTGACAATCATGGCTAATTGGCAGTTTGATCTGGCAATTAGTGCTAATTGCCAGTTCGAACTGTCATTTATGGCTAATTGTCAGTTTGAACTGGCAATTATAAAAAAAGCCATGTCCGTTCAGCGCTTTCGTAAAAAATGCAATCATCAGGTTTTAGAAAGTTTAGAATACGTGCGTCGACTAGAAATTTAATTCTTACAGGATCGATATTGCGGAGTTATCTCAAAAAAAGGCTACAACTATATCGAATTCAGGAAATGGAAACCCCAGTACATCATACATGATAACAACAAAATCTCAAATTATCCGGCAATTTGTTTCACGGTTTTGATTTTCAGTTTAGGGGAACAGAAAAGCGATAGGTATGTCGTATCAACCTGACTCAACTGTACATTTTTTTTTAAATTCTATTCCTAAGACGGAATCAAGAAATATGTAATAGTAGAGTAGAAACGTCTGAGGGTTCCAATACCGATATGTTTTTGCCGATATCCTGTATGGTGCGCGATTTGTTGATATATTGTTAAAGATGAACTGCTTCTCGTCAACTAGTTTTCTTCTGACATTATCGAACTACTCTTGAGAAGGTTCGTTCATCTACATTATTTTCTCACAGTGATATAAATGAACGCAGCGCTATCTACCAATATATGTCAGATAGCCTAGAATGGTTAGCAAGCGTGCTTGTCAAGTCGCAGCATGGGGTTCGGATCCCATTCGAAGATCAACTTTTTTTATGATAATTGAAATATGTGGCTCATATAAGACGCGAGGTTAGGTTAGGGTCGATTGTCGAACGTTTCGTTTATATCGGTATCTCTGAAGCAAGCATAGGTTTGATGCTATCGTCAAGATCCTACGATCCCAAAAAAAGTTCCACTCGTATCGTAATTCAATAAAACCACAAAATTTTTTTACGAATTGAGTCTTTCGCTCTCATTCAGCTCCTCGATGGATCTTGCAATCCGGAATTATCTGTATGTACGTATGTATTTGCTTTTTGTACAAGGTGTAAATTCATATTTTGTTTGATGCAATAACACTGTGATAGTTTTCTGAATGTTATCTTCAGAACGGTATATTTCTATAGCAATATATTATAGGGAGCAAAAGACATATTTGTCGCAATAATTGAAGCAATTAATAAATGTAGTATATTGCACACTCCTATCTATACTTCCTGTCCTTAGGATTTCTTTAATCTTTTCCTTTTCTAAGGACAACTTTACTGATGAGTGTTATTCACTTTTAATAATATAAACTTTATATAGGTGCTCATCCACACTTGCTTCTTCTTGTATAATCGAGCTGAATGAAATATTTTGAAATGATAAAGACGATGAATGAATTTTGACCAATAAATATATGTTGAGTTCTCATCAGTGTGATGAATGTATGATTATTTATAAACCTATCACTTTTGTGTTCTTTTGTGTTGTGTGTCTTAAACAAGTCATCCATGATGTGATGAGAATATCCATATCCGCAACATTCTAACATTCGTGTGATACTAGGAATTGACAATTTTTTTGAACAATTTTTTTTTATCTGTTGACAACACGAAAGGGAAACCTATAATGTTCGTGTTAGCCAGCGGTGGAATTTTGGGAGAGAAGGATTGTGTTGGAATTTATCTTGGAAGTTTGGAGGTTGTAAGCATCAGGAAAGACTTAACTGGACAAAGAATTACACAAATTTGCCGTTTATTGATGAATGATGTTTCCAAATTCAGATCATGCGGATCGACAGAGAATCAAATTTCGCTTTGCTATACAGTGATGGACGAAAGTGTGGGAATATGGCGGATTCGAAAATGCTGTCGCCAATGTTGCCACGTTTTCAGTTTTTCCGGGATTCTTGTTAAGATAACCATATTTGGAAATCTTACTGTACAAAAATTAAAAAAAAAAACAACAAATTGGTACCGAGATAGGTAATGATAAATGAGTGACTCGGATATACAGGGTACCCGTTTTTCGAGCTCCATATACATTATGGGTAACGGAAATTCGTATTTTTTTTTCAAGCAAGAACCAAAAGGACTAGATGTTTTTAACAAGGACTTTCTTGAGGCACTCTTTCACAAGGAATCTAAATCTGTCATCTTATTTTCCAAAGAAGAGGCGTTCTTGATGCCAAAGTTCAGCAACAATATTCAAATTTGCGCTGCTGTCAACGAAACGATGGCAATAAATTTATACGGGGTGATAATGGATACAGGTAAGAATAATTCTTAGGATACGAATGGAAATGTGTAAGATAATATCAATACAGTGTGATAGCAACCTGCATCAGTAACATGTGACGTCATGATTTTGGAAGACGTATATGTAGAAATATACAGAGTGTCCTGAAAAGTTACCGACAAACTAAAGGGGTGATCAACAAAAAATAGTAGCAAGAAAGAGCGAACAAAACTGTTTGGTACTTGTTATACTGCGCAATAATTGAATCATTGTTCACTCATCGATCTTGCTTTGTTAACAAATAGATTATGGTTCACAATAATCATTCAAAATGTTGACCATTATTTTCGAAATCACCGTCTGGTCATTGACCTCCTCCATTGATCTCAATTGAACCTCATTCGTAGACTAAACTTTTAAGATAACCCCAAAAATCTAGAGAGTATGATTTGAATAGTTTTTTTCCTCTACAGCTGATTTGAAGTCGTCTATCACCCCTCAAAATGTGTCAGTACATATTTTCGGGACACCCTGTATAGTCAACAGATGCATGTATTCGGACTCACTTGATTCGATCGATTATTTCCAATGAACACACATCAAAACTTACTTCAACGAATATACGAACTTGTTATCATGATCTTATCGCGCATCCACCACAATTATCAACTGTACAACAGTTTCGGCAATATTTCGAATGCTCATATCAACTATCGTTCAACTTTAAGACCGTGAAAATATAACGGTTTCTGGAACAATTGGCATGAAACAATTGTAGTCAAATGCGATATTAAATCAATCGAATCATTCATGAGAACTCGAAAACTTGGATTGTTTGACTATATTATATATATATATTGTTGTTTCGTCATACCTAACTGGGACTCACCTCATCTGATAAAACCAGATAAATTTATCGATACGAGATTAACTCAGATCATTGTATGAGAGGCCACCAATTCGTGACAAAGACATTTCAAGACGAAGCCACATCAGACTGCGTAGCGATATCGAGGTGTCCGGAAGAGGAGACGTCGAAATGAAGTCGGAACCTGACGCAAGAAGTTTCACACCACAAGGGTCTGCATCGATTCCAACTCGTACTACCTCTCCCAGGAAGAAGTTCTCATTCGACCTGGCACGGAATGAGGACACTGGTGATGGTGAGTATTTTATGCCTGTTCAGCAAAAAACGACAGAAGAGAATTTATTGGGTACGTATTGGAACCTTCACGATCACGAGAATGATATAGGAAATGTCAGACAACAGATTGTTCATGGACAATACACGCAAACTTACCTAATAAAGAAGGAAATGAGAATAAAATTTGTGAATCATAATGCTACCCATTTTTCTAGATTTTTGGGGATTTTCTCCTCCTTCCTGAAGATGAAAATAATGATAATAGATATCATGATATTTATTTAAAAATATCTGGTGCAATATATGTACAGGGTGTTACAAAACTATGGGATCAAACTTGTAGGGGGTCCCATGTCCGGAAAAGTGTCACTACGAAGACGCGTTAAAATTTAGAAAGACGATGAATTGCCTAAAAACGAATTGATGCATTCAATTTTTGCCTGTTGTACATGATATCATCATTACAATTGTTCAAAATGTCTTCCTCCAACCTGAATAAACCGATTTGAATGTCGCACATCATGATTTCGGCGGACTTGACTAAAAATTCGATCCTCGACGTTTTGAATGATTCCAAATGCTGCTGTAATTCGACCAATTAAGTCTCGCTATGTTTCTACTGGAGTTTCGTGGACCAAAGACTTCACATGTCCCCACAGGAAAGAAATCTAGCGATGTTAAATCGGGTGACCTAGGAGGCCAAGAAACTGCTCCACCTCTGGCAATCCAACAGTGCCCCAACCGCTGATTTTTTCCTGTTTGAAGTCTTTGGTCTACGAAACTCTAGTAGAAATAGAGCAAGACTTAATTGGACGAATTACAGCAGCATTTGAAATCATTCTGAACGAGGATCAAATTTTTAGTCAAGTCCGCCGAAATCATGTGCAACGTTTAAATCGGTGTATTCAAGTAGAAATGTAGAAATGTAGAAAAGGCAAAAATGAAATGCAATAAATCCTCTTTGGGCAAATCATCGTCTTTCTAGATTTCAACGCGTCTTGACACTTCTCCGGAAATGGTACCCACTACTTAAAAGTTTTCTACTGTTGCAGTGAATAAACCCTCGTAGTTTGATCCCTCAGTTCTGTCTATCAACAAATGAATCTGTCATTCGTTCACTAGCACTATTTTCCAGATGGGATACAAGAGCGAATCACAATTTTCCAAGAGAGACAGAATTTAGCGATAGATCACAAGTTCGAATACGAGAGGAACGGAAACGATCCTGGACTTGTGTTGATCTTCAATCAAGAAACCTTCGAAGCCTCCAATCTGAAACCAAGAATAGGCAGTAGACGAGACGTGAACGAGATCATCATTTGTAAACAGCGGCAAGGAATTAATATATCGAAAGACAATATCATCACGGATGCGACTACGAGAGATATATTGGCGAAGATCAAGAGTGGTGAGTAGAGATTTCGTTATGAATTCCATGAATTCTAGATACCACATCTGATAATGGTAATTCGAACTGATAAAACGTCATTTAATGAAAAAGGCTGTTTTTATAAATGTATACAATAATTCAACTCATTACCGCATCACCTCAAAACCATAAACAATTTGCCAGCTTTCGAAAATATCATAAGAAAAAAATTAGTTGCTGCAGAGCCTTATAGACTAGATGATATCTCAGAATACACTTTTTTATAATTCGTTTTTTTATGCTAACCAGAGTTTTGTAATTGATCAATTTGTAATTAATTAATCGTATCTTGCCTTCGTATTTATTCAACAAGGAAAATGACTTGTCTACACAAAAAAATTCAACTTTTTTGTCAATAGTATGAATAAAATTCTATTCTATTCTATTCTAATCGCTAACTAATAAAAAACAGCTGCGAATGTATTGAGATTCATTGACTAACAGACACAATAATATGTAGGTACATAGGTCATATTTTCACGATTTCTGAAATCAACTTTTGTAATTAACATTATCAATATCGAGACGTGAGAAGACAAAATATCGAACTTCAGTATCAGTAATTCTGAGATCGGAGGTTCGATCCCAGACTTGCTATTGGATTTAGGTATCTACTGACATTTTTTTGGGACAGATACAGGGTGATCAATTTTCTAAATTCTGCACCCCCCTATATTTGTTTCGATCAAATGACAGTAGATAGTGAATCAAAAGTCAAGACAGGGACATGTAAGCCATTTCGACCGATAATGAATAGATTCGACACAAAAAAATCCTAAAGTTGAAAAATCTCCATTTTTCACACCCTATATCTCTGTAATCATTTCCGCTAGACCCCAAGTGTGGTACATCGATGGAATCAGCTCTTCAGTGAGAATTCAAAATTGGAATGAAATACAAGGTGTTCCATTTGAATTGAGAAAGTTGGTATAGGCCACTGTCACATGACACACTGTATGTAATTTAATTTTTTTGAAAAAAATGCGTATTCAAAAATACAAATCGACGTGTCCAAGCGTTTTTACCAACACACCCTCATTCATTTGTTGTCGAATTCATTCCATTTGGCTGTTCCACACTGTATATTGATCATATCATCCTTTACCCATTATGGAACTTCTTAATTAGTTATTCAACAGTTGATTCGATATTATATGTTCAGTTGCAGATATGGATCTCAAAGAATATAATTTTCTCATAGTCTATTTCTTGACCCATGGAGATGAATTCGATAGACTCCATACGAAAGATGGAACAATCAAGACGTCGGAGATTTGGGATCCTTTCAGTCGATGTGATTCACTCAAAGACAAACCGAAGATGTTCGTATTTCAGGTAATCAGCAAACTCTGTAGAACTCTGTAGAAATCGCGATGCGACACAGTGTTTTTGGGAGTTTTTTTCTGAACACAAACGATTTCACATTCATGAGCAATAATTTCTATAATTTTGCTTACAATGTACGTAATATTTCAAGTTACTGTGTTGTATATTGTTTTTTATAGGAACGCGCAACATTTTCATCCAAATCAATCATTTTCATATACTTACCAATTTTTCGCGATCGCATTGATGCTCGTATTTGATAAACTCGTAGAGACTAATACGTTGAAAATTACCAGGCATGCAAAGGAGACAGTTTCACCACAACTGGTACATCTCCAAGCCCTCAAGAGAATTCCAGTATTGTATCAGAATCGTCATTCAAAACCAGTCATCTGGCACCTGATATGCTAGTAGTTTATTCTACAATCGAAGGTAATTAATAGGAACAAAATAATGACTGTCCTATTGAATTCTATTGGAACTCAAATTTGAATGGGTTTTCATGAGAACGTTTCATTTCGATATGAAAATAGTGAAAAACCTCATTATCCTGGAAAATATTACGAATGTGTCTCGACCTTCGAAAAATTTTCAACAAGGTACCTGCTATATTTTTTCGCACTATCATCCATTCACATCCTGTGTAATCATTTATGGGTGTAGTTATTGAAAAATTCGAAGGTTCTTCATATTATGACCGGTGTAAGATTCCAGACTATTTTTTCATACACAGGGTGTTAGACAATTAGACAGGAAAATATAGATATTTTTTTAATAGAGCACCCTGTTTTTTTCTCAGCTCTTTCAGATACGCCTTCATGAGCAGATGACAGATATTATAATTCTTTCATGGTATATCTATATACAGTGCTTCTCAAAAGTGTCCTCCCCCCCTCATATCTTTGGAACGATTATACATGAACAAGTAAAATTGAGAAAACGAATATTGACGGTTGTAAAATTCCCTAGATAGATGACGAAATCGTCAAAGAAGACGTCACAATGCCATTGTGACCAATAATTTTAGATGAAACTCTATGGCAAGCGACATCCCAGCGAAAAAACCTATTCAATGATACTAATTTTGTTTGTGTTTATGGCAATTTTGGTGACTCGCTTTCAAAAATAGCAAAGCTGTATTGAATCAAATGGCCTTGTGACGTCATATATCATCAAGAATAGGGAAGTTTACAACTTTTAATATTTAAATACTGTCTGTAAGTTTTCCGAGGAGGTGGTACATTCATTTTTCAGCTTTTTGTGGGATTTTCTCGCCTCGTTTCATGAAAAATAAAGTAGAAGTTTTAAAAAAATATTTCAATATTTTTATAGCAAGGACAGATTTTGTGATCTGTCCCAAAATGTCACTGCGCTTGAAATTAAACCTTCAGATACCTAAAAGAGAAATTCTCTATTGGTCAGTGACACCTTGTTTTTGAAAAAATTTGGAAATACAAATATATTTGATAAGAATAAAACCTCTACTTATCTTGATGGACGTTTCGAGAACGAATCTGCTCCCGTTCTCAACACAATTAAAACACTTTTCTTTTTCAACAAGCAGTTGTTTGGTTTTTTACACTGAAAAGTGACAATTTGGCAGACGGAGGAATTCTGGCTACAAGGTGGTTTCATTAATTGATGATAAATTTTCCATTTTCATATTCAATTTTCAGAAGTGGGTGCCAAGCTCTTACTACAAATATATTAAAATAATTTTCAATAACTCCTACTGTTTAGAAACGAGGAGAGAAAATCCTTCAATATTTAGTTATCAAATTTCACTTGTTTATACATAATCCAAAAATAAAAGAGGGGGAGGGGACTTTCGAGAAGCATTGTATATCTATTATTTTATCTCAAGATATACACTCCCCATGTCGGTTCCTCTAGAATAATCCAGTCTATATTACTTAAAGTAATACTGCCTAATCAATAGCGTCGAGAACAAATGCTCCGGCATAATGCATCCAATCTTTGGTTTTGCATTTCAGGAAAAGTTTCATTCAGGAATCCACTGACGGGATCTTGGTTCATACAAGAATTGTGTAAAAATATCAACACTTATGGCAAACGTGACGACATCATCAGTCTACTGATTAGAACTGTCAAATGCGTGTGTGGAAATTACTATCTTCTGATGAACCGAACCTACATGAAACAAATGCCGATATTCATGTCGACACTGTCTAAAAAATTCTACCTAAATCGAAATAAAGACAGAGACCACATACTTAGAACCGTTGAGAATGATCAGAAAACTATTGAAGAGTTGAAACTCATTCGAAAACAATTGAAGACACTCCTAAGAGATAAATAGTATCCATGTGAATATAATATGTGATTGTTATAATGAATGCACATTCGAATAATCACTGTGTCTGAGATTATCAATAAAGATGATTTATTTTCGTAAATTCGTTTTTTTTTTTCATCCAAGTGGGCTCTTATATCGATGGGAAGAATGTCTGTCCTCTCCAGAGGATGCATTATTGTCTCCTTTGTTTTATATCAGAATTGAAAAGTTGGTACTTTCTTCTAAAATTTTTCGCTCTGCAGATACTTCTGATTTTCCTGCCACCATTGAACACCTTGTATGTATATTCTGCAGGTAGAGATATTGTGGAAATGAGATCTGAAAACGGCTTGAGTATTGCTGATAAATACCTAGGTTGGACCTAAATAATCATTACATGCAAAGAAAACAACGTGAATAGCATTTTCTCTCAATAATGCAAACAGACCACACTTCGCAATTTCCAATTTCTGGCTCAAGAATGGGCTAATCTCCAAATTCAACAGAATACGGAAATCAATAAAAAAATACTTTGGTAATGGTTCACGAAGCACTAAAAAATGTATCTAGTCAATATCTCGAATATCAAGAATGACTAACGTATTCGATGACTAATAAGCAGAATACATTGATCGATATTATATCTTTGTGATTAAAACGGTCTCCAATATAACGATAATCAAACCATGAGTATTAATAGATGTATCGATTATATAGATAATAATTCTCAACTGCAGTTGCATGGAAGATGCACTATGGTATAGTACAAAAACTTGAAGAGACCACTTTCATTTTTTCTATTTTCATTCCGAAAAATCAAGGCTATTATCTCTGAAAGAATATCCACAAACTGAATATACAGTACATTTTTCTGAGTTTCTTTTCTGAATGAATCAGCCATTTTTCTGTTAATTACTGTGGATTCGTACTTGACCAATCGACGTTGTCGATAATATTGGGGGAGTGGAGTGGACAAGACCCTGTATATGCCGCAATTCTCTATTAGAACATAGAATTTTTTTCTGCCAGTTGAAATAAATAACTCGTAATCAACTTTTGAGAACAATGTTATCGATTTTATTGGACGTTTCAATTATATCTGAAAGTGAAAAGTTTATCTAGGACTGCTCTTTGATCGTGAGGCTAGTTGGGTGAGCATCTCATATTTTCATTGATTTTTGCTCATATTCAATATATTTGAAAAATATGGGTGAAACCATATACTTGCTCAATGAAGGTGATATGATACTGTCTATAAGTTATTTGAGGAGGTGGTCATACAGTTTTCAGTTTTTTTTGTGGGATTTTCTCTCCTCGTTTCTGAAAAATAAAGTAGAAGTTATTGAAAATCATCTCGATATATTGGGTGCCCAATGAAAACGAAACAAGGCCGATTTGACATAGTTATCGATCTCAGAAAAAAAAACACTCAAACCGGTCGATTTTTATTTTGAGGGGGAAATATTTTGCGCCTGTTTCCAACTTTTTTACTTCAAACCCCTCGGAGGGGTGAGCTCCAACCCTTGAATCTCAAATTGGATGAGGGGTCAAGTGATACATCATTTTGAAGGTAATCGAAATCTCTCACCAACGCTTCCTTGTTTTTGGAATTCAATGCAGTAGTTCTCGAGATAACACGTTTATGAAAATGATCGGCTAGTGATGGAAAGTAACGATTTTTTTCCCTTTCATCGCTATTTCTCATTTTGTAGTTAGAACGATGTGTTTTTTTCCAAATTCTGTCCTATCCAACATTACATAAAGAATCATTCATTTTAATGTCAGTTCCTTGATCTCCCAGTAAAATGCATACCTTGTTTTGTTCTCATTGGGCCACCCTGTATTAGTAATAGTAAGGACAGATTTGTGATCTGCCCCAAAATGTCACTGCACTTGAAATTGAACCTTTAGATACCTAAAAGAGAAATTCTCTATCAGTGACACCTTGTTTTTTGAAAAATTTCGAAAATATAAATATATTCAAAAAGAATAAATACTTCTACTTATCTTGGTGGACGTTTCGGGAACGAATCTGCTCATGTTTTCAACATAATAAAAACACATCATCTTCGCAATTCTCAAATTTTTTTTTGACATCGAAAAAAAAAAATAATACGTGTATGATAAAAATGAAATAATATTGGCTCTTCTAGGTACGCTTCCGTAGATTTCACCCTGAGAAATTGAATGAAATTCATGGAAAAAAAAATAGATTCCAGGTTTTCCAGCATCGTAGACATCTCTCCTTTGAAAAAAAAATACTCTCAACAGGTCTACTACTCACTAGTCCTATCAGTATTTTGGAAAAGCGATGATTTTGTACCCATCTGATAACATTTCTATAGTCAATCAGATAAGAATAACGAATAATTTCATTGCCGAAACGATAATTTATCTAATCTCATTGCATTCACTCATCACAGCCAGCCTGTGTACCTCGTCCTCCTTTGTTCATTCGATAGACATGGCTCTCCGACTATCTTATGTCGAGGAAGATATTGAAGTTAAGCCTTCGCCAGAACTGATCCCAGATGAATACGAACATTTCCGGGAGTCCGTGAGCAAAATAGCTGTTCACACTTTCTCGGAGAATGGTTTCGAGGCGAGCGTTTCGCAGTTCTGCGACACACTCAAGCTCAGTGGAATCGAAGTCAAAGAAGACAATAAGCATTCGTTGAAGACGGATGATTATAACGATGTGTTGGATAAAAGTGAGTAGTAGTTTTATTGATTCTTTGAGGTTACAGAAGTATGGAGGCGTACAAGGGCCAACAACAATATATTTTTCAAAACAATTGAAATTGCCACTTTGAAGTGACAGTGACAATTACTACTTTGAAGTGACAGTGGCAATTGTCACTTCAAAATGGCAATTGTCATTTCAAACAAGTGGCAAGTGTCACTTCAAAGTGGCAGTTGTCACTTCAAAGTGGCAGTTGTCACTTCAAAATGGCAGTTTTCACTTCAAAATGGCAATTGTCATTTCAAAGTGGCAATTGTCACTTCAAAGTGGCAATAGTCACTGTCACTTCAAAGTGGCAATTGGCACTATCACTTCAAAGTGGTAATTGTCATTTCATAAAGAGCTTACAGAAGTATGGAGGCGTACAAGGGCCAACAACAATATATTTTTCAAAACAATTGGAATTGCCACTTTGAAGTGACAGTGACAATTGCCACTTTGGAGTGACAGTGACAATTACCTCCTTGAAGTGACAGTGGCAATTGTCACTTCAAAATGGCAATTGTCATTTTAAATAAGTGGCAATTGTCACTTCAAAGTGGCAGTTGTCACTTCAAAATGGCATTTTTCACTTCAAAATGGCAATTGTCATTTCAAAGTGGCAATTGTCACTTCAAAGTGGCAATAGTCACTGTCACTTCAAAGTGGCAATTGGCACTATCATTTCAAAGTGGTAATTGTCATTTCAAAGTGGCAATTGTCACTTCGAAGTGGCAATCCCAATTGTTTTGAAAAATATATTGTTGTTGGCCCTTCTACGCCTTCGTACAAAAGCAAAAGGACAAGGCAAGAAATACATTTCATGGATTCCTGAAAAAAGTACAGGGACAAGAAAAAAGTACAGGGTCAAGTAATATAAAAAAAGACTCACAAACATGACAGGATAACGTACATATATCAATTTCGTGAAAAAACGAACTCATAGGTGCTTATTTCATGAAGCGAGTTTTTGACTTGAAAATTTTTTCGGTACCTGCGAATTTGATATATTCATCAGGTATGAGGTTATAAGCCCAAAGTCAGACAGACTCAATAGAATAAAGAGAAAGAGATAATGTCGATTTGGGCACATGGAAATCATTTTTATACGAGTATTATAATCATGAAGAGAGAGATACCTACCTTATTTTTTTGTCGAAATCTTCCTCTTCTCCATTGAAATCAGAAAATAAATAATACTCCTTGAAGACGTGTGTACATTCATCGAATAAAATGGGCGAATGAATGAAAATAGACCGCGATACAATCTTTGAAAAAATGAATGTTTTTCAGTTCGTCTCAATACCGATAATATGGATGGTTTAATAATATTATTTCGGGGAACTTCAAACGTCGATGGAGAACTGAAAGTGTTCGATGGTCAGAAAGTGAGAGATGTAAACATGGAAAAAATTTGGTCCAAATTTTATTCATATAACTGCAAAGGACTCAAGAACAAACCCAAGATTTTTATATTCGTGGTGAGGATGGACTGCATTTGGCTGTGAGTGTAAAGAAATGAACATAAATATTCTATTTATTTTCTTGTAGGTTTCACCTTCAACGCCTGTTCAAGTTGATAGTCTCCGAATAACTCACGAGATGACATATGACACACCAGCTGAAGCTGATATGCTCACGATCTACAATAAATCTGATGACTGTAAGTTCATGATTGTCACGAATATGTGTCTTATGGTTGGTTCAAATACAAAATAAAAAATTACCCAAAAAATTATTATATATAAATGGACGTGTTTTTCACTATTGTGAAGAAACTGTGCGTTCAAAAATTCTGAGAAGGCTCTGAAAGTGTTTTTTGAAATATTTCGAAAAATCCTCTAAAAATTGAGCATTGAGCAGGATCATTTAATCAACATTTCGATACTTTTTTCAATGAATACTCTGTTTTTTTCTGTCTGTCAATAAATGATATAATTACTATTGTTATTCGTTCCCAGATGAATGCGAGAACTTCATCGAAAACTTCTGCGAAAACATCAGAGAGTACGGACAACATGAAGACATCATCAGCCTGGTTACTTGTGTGGTCTCTCAATACATACGACCTCTGGTGATCTCAACTCTGACACGCAAATTCTATTTCACTGCCAGTGACATGAGAGGACACCATTTGACAATCCAAAACTGTCGGTCGGCCGTTCACGATCAATTGATAGCAATCAAAGACATTCTGGAAAGTAATATAACTCTCAAGGACAGACCTCCTAAAGAGAAGAAAAAAACTTCCTTCTTCGATAGTTTCCGCATCGGAAGGAAAAAAGAGAAGAAAGAAGAAAAAATTGAGACACCTCAAGATTCTCCAGTGAACGCTGATCCAGAGATGCATTTGGATGGATCGAAATCCAATCAGGCGATTCCATCAACTACTAAGCGACCAGTCAGGAATAGATTGCCTTCACAAAGTGGATCTGATATTGTCTCGAACAGCAGAAGACAGAGTGAAAAAGATAAGAAACCCGCATGGAGACCATAGTGAATTAAAATCGTGTTTTGACATTCTGGTGTGTAAGTTTTTCTAGATTTTTTGCATTTTCTCTCCTCGTTTCTTGGAAATAGAATTATTTCGATGTATTTGCGATTGGGTTTCAAACTTTACTATTTGTCAGTGACATCATATTTTTTTTAATTGGAAGAATTGTCTTTTAGGTATCTGAAGGTTGAATTCCAAGCGCAGGGATATTAAAAATGTCTCTGTTAAATCATTGCATTTTTCTTATATCTCTTTATGTTAAAAAATAAATATAAATACATTTTGTTAACACTCATACATACATAGAAACAGTTACATAGCTTATATTTCATTGATATGTTATTCATTATATAGGCTATATTTTGTTCCCTATAGATGTAATTACTGTTGAATATACGATCCTCCAGGACTATAGTTTATTATAGACAACAACTTTTGATATGAATCAACGTGGTGACATTGCTTTCTTTGTCCGACGTCCCGTATTCCAGAGCCATCTAGTGCCCATACTGAGCAATGTTTACAGTGGTAAATTTGTTCAATCGAATCGATCGAAGGAATAGTAGGTTTTTGTAAAGACCTTTCAGGGCCAACCCGTATATATTTTCAATGCTGGTGTTGTAATATGCAGTTGAATTGCTAATGGGCCGCCACTGGATCCATGACTCGACAGTCTTCGGAAATTTTGGCTGCCGACTTTAGCTGCTCACTTCACAAAAACTGAAAGCCGACATGCGAGCACTCCTCTACGGTTAACTTCAAGACTCTTTCATCTCCATAACCTTAAATTTATGTAATAATAACCTTAGTTTTTTTCCAAATTGTGAGACTTTTGAAAGTTCTGAAGCAAAATGGATAACATTTCTGCCTTATCTGGTACCCAAAAAGATGAACTGATGGATCAAGTTAAACAACAGATAGCAGTAGCAAATGCACAGGAACTTCTCACAGTAAGATATAATTTCGATGTGCTTTCAGCTTGAAATTTTCATTATATTTTTCCAGAAAATGACAGAGAAATGTTTCAAAAAATGTATATCCAAGCCAGGTACATCACTTGATAGCTCGGAACAGGTAAAGATAGATACAATAATCATATCACAACAAAACATCATCAACTTGCATCTCAAAGGGTAGGAAAGCAAATTTGAAATAGATCTCAAAATATTTGAAATGGTAAAAGTTATACAACAAAATATATTTGGTTTCCAAATTCTGGAAATTTCAATTTGAAGAATACCTCCAGGTTGAAAAATATCGGAATTATAGATCATTGGAAATCACATTCATTGTAGCATGTAGGCAAATAGGTAGTGCCTACTGCATTAACTTTCTTGAACCATTTTGTGTACTATATGCTCTCTGGAAGCAGTATCAGCTTGGTCTGATTCAACACAATCCTATGAACAAAAAAGCTTTACTCATCTTGACACAATGGTCGAATCTGTATATGCATAATTTTTGATGTATGCATATGATGTATATGATGAATTATTTTTCCAGGATTGACATGTTTGTTTCCTTTTCAGAAATGTGTTGCTATGTGCATGGACAGGTATATGGACTCATGGAACTTAGTATCAAGAGCTTATAGCATCCGAATCCAAAAAGAAAGAAACCACATGTGAATATTACTATCCAAACTGCCAAAAATTAGTCAAGATTATTTCTGTTATCACCTTTACCTCCACACGAACTGATACTAAGGTTTTTTCATTATATGGCCTCTAGAAGACGTTAAATCTCCCTGTTAATGAAAATGTTTTTTTTATGACTGTGTTTCATTCCAAATTTTATATAAAATGATGGTATCTCGGAAAAAATAAAACATTTTATTTTGGGCAATTTATAATTTCGTAACTGAAATGATATCTTAATAAGGCACAGTGAGAAGAGAATGAAAATATACTCTTCATATTAATAAATAACTACTTATGTTTATTTGATAGAATCCAAGAGGACATCTGTAGACAAGACCAAAACATGGTATTTTGAGCAATTTATAATCTCAAAAGTCGATGATAATATTATTATCAAAGCACAGTATTTACGAAAATATTAAGTACAAAATAGTAACTAAATAGGGATTATTACTTTCAGAGTATTTTTTTCCTGTTATCCTCATTTGAAGAACTGCTAGTATTTTCTATAATAACGATGATATTTCAATTTCACTGAGAAATATGTATACAAACAAGTAGAGCACAGCTCCATTGCCTATTCTTTAAAAACTATCATTCAAACAGATTTTCTCTCAACATAAATTATTTTAAAAAAATCATTTTTGTGCCACTCTGCTAAATTTCAGCAATATGGACAAAAAAGTGTTTGGAATATCAATAAAGAATCAATTCAATTAAGAAACTGACACCCTGAGAACTTTTCTACTTGAAATATCTTTGAGTAACTCCCTGTATAGCACGGAAAGACGTCAACTAATGCGACTAGCAGTACAAAGGTGGTACGGAATGTTTCACTGCAGTGGAACTGACTGACTAAACGAATCTAATCATAATCACACTGTAAAACTGATTTACTGGAATAATCAATACTCCCGGATATTTACATTAGACACCGCAGTTTACTTTTACATTACAGTTCAATTTCAAGTCTGCTGAGGATGGAAATTATTTACATAATTTTCGGGTGTCAACTTCTAATATTACCTTTAATAGCATTACCTTCTGTCAGATTCCAATGAGATACCTACTCAGTCCATGGAAAGTATGAAATTTTGAATTTAAAAAGAAAAACTAAAAATTATAAACGGAGTTAAGTACCTACAGTGTATGTACATTTGAAATGATACTGAGCCCTCCTGAATCCTAATCGCTTTTCAATGAATCGCCAATTTTGGCAGCATTTTGTAATTCGTCCAATAAGTTGATCTTGGACCTTTCGGCTTTCAACGATAAGTCATCCCCATCATATATGAAGTCTTCCTCGTATTCTGCTTCCATCTCAAACAGTTTATCAAGCTCGCGTAGATTGGATTTTTCTTTAAATTCTTTACTATACAACGACGGCAAAATATCATTAACGCGAGACTTGTTGAGCTGAAGAGGAGGCAGATCGCCAGACGAACTCAAACTACTCTTCGCTTTCAGCTTGTCGTCCTTTGGAGAAGATATTTTCGATTTCTCCTTCAATATCATCTCCTCTGTGCTGTTCATAGATACTTTGGGTACCTTATCGATATTCGAGATGTTAAGTGAAGAAACAGCATCATCCAATATAGAACTGGTTTCACCATACGTGTCGTCTTCGTTCACAATTTTTTCATCCGTAGATTTATCAGAGCTATCTTGATGTACATTTGTTTCATCACACGTAATCGTCTTGTGTTTATCAGAATGTATTGATTTCAAAAAATTAACAGTTGGACTAGACATTTCGAATGTAGCATTGAATTTTTGTTCATCAACGACAGTTTTAACTTCTTGCACTTTACCGTTCTCAGTGAATTCTGAACAATGAATAACTGGAATAGTTTTGACCATACTACTCGATGTATCATCACTGGCAGATTTATCATTACTCAGTTTAGCACCAATGTTCAAATCGATATCTATACTTTTCGATTTAACTTTCGCACTTTGTAAAAGATGAAATAAGAGAGGTTTAGTTCCATCACGCTCGAATCCTAATTTTTCTACTATCCGTTGCCTTTCTTCGTGGTCGATCTTTGTTTCTAGGTATGATTCGGGTTCATAGACAGATAGAGTGAAATTCAAACCACAAAATTCGAGGAATTCTTGAACGATACACAACATTGTTCTACCTTCTTCAGTATTATAATAATTGTTGACCTTTTTGTTGAGTAGAGGTTTCTGATTGCTAATCTGAAAAAAAGCATACATCTATCAATTCGACAACATAGCAGTTTTTTACCAATATTATCTATATCAGTAATTTTTGATACCAGCCTACAGTTTTCGTTTGTAGAGTGTGAATGCAACGAGTGCAGAAGAAATTAACCAAATCATTCGAAACTGACTGTATAATTGATTGAAAACAATAATTTCAAAATGATTTTCAGTTTATAGGTTTGTGCAAACGCAGCTACGGATAGCTAGTTTATGATGCTTTTCTTGTTACTTTGACACTGAAAAGTGATATCTGAAAAAAATTAATCTTGTAAATTGTTTGAAAGGCTGATAACATGATTTTAATCAATTGAATTCAATCAAATATTAACTATTGAAGAAACAGGTGAGACAGTACAGGAGGTTTTGTAATTGTAATTTTTTTGTAAAACCAAAGAACTTCATCCAATCAAACCTTATACTGTGGTGCCATATAGCAAACTTGCGTTTAGTGTCCTCCAACATTTGAGATTCACTTTGGCGACTCGCCTGGAGTTTGATAATTATTAATACTCTGTGTGAATACTGTGATAACTCTTAGAACTTGTACATTCTTCAAAAACTTTCCTTCAAAGGTATTCGAGTGGTAGTTGAAGAATCTTTCACTCACCTTATCATCTTCATCAAGGGCAAGAAAAACACTAGCACGTAGCTGAGCCTACAAATACATAAATGTACATTCAACTAAATATATGCATCAAACTTATCATACTTTTATTTTCGCAATTACTCCATTGGCTTCCAATGTTTGTGCAACCAAATCTCTCAATTCGATAGTGTCTTCTTCCAGTGACATCTTGTTCTTTCAGAAAATATATCGATATTGAACATGAGAGTAAGCTCTATCACTTTGAAAATACAAAACAACGAATAAAATAAGTCTATCAAGAATCCAAACATTCAAATACGTTTTTCCAACTTTTCTAGCCGTGTCTAACACTCCGCCTGAGACTTACGTATGGGTTCTGACATTCAGTACTGTCAATATTCACCATGTATAATGGAGTAAGTGGCCCATTTTCGAAAAGAATGAGGCAATAAGTAAAAGAAGAAGAAATTTGATTCTAGTTCTTCTTTTTTGAATTCTTGTGCTTGATGAAAATTAAAAATTTCTGTTTGCTGGATTCCTGGGAATAAAAGTATATGTATAATCTGTGGAAAAATAATGGAAAACATGACTAAACTGGGAAATTTACGACCTCATCAGGATGAATTGCAGCAAATGGGAGAATTAGCAGGAGTGTTCATGGACAAGAAAGTTTTTTGGTATGTTAACTCAAATACATAACCAACATTTTATTTACTTTCACAGTTCAGTTTTGAATTTTCCTGAAAATGGTGATAGCATTTGTAACTGTAAATTCTCCAGAATGAACTGACAAGTCGTCGACAAGGTGATTTCTTTACTATATCAGGCAACAGCTGAGGAGGTAGATATAAATTTTCATTTCTTGATAATAGTGATCAATCCATATTTTAATGGAATATATTTCTCTACATTATATGGCATCCTAAATTTTCAGAAATGTTCCTCTTTCCATTCTAGATATACTTCTACAGTCGGTAACAAAAAAACACCATGATACAGCATTATAAAATTGAGCATTAATGAAATCGAAATCAATGTCATTGTTGTTGGGGCTCGAAGTGATTTTCAGTGTATTCAAAATGGTTGGCTTTCATAAACAGTAAGGTGGTAGATTCATAAAACATTCATCATCATTACGTTATAATTATAAAAGATGAAAGAGCCTATAGAGACTAATGAGATTGATGTAATTATTACATCAATTTAATGAGGATGTTTGTAAAACAATGTAATAAATTTACATTACACCAACAAATTTGTATGCTCTCATCTTTTGTTATGGTGATGTTAATATAATGGTGATGAATATTTCATGATCCCACCTATGATAATACCCATCGTGACATTTTTTTCTTGAAATGATTCATTTTTTGTACAAACTATTGCACAGCAGTTGAAAAACCTAGTGTTCTTACATTCAAACTTTTTCATTGCAATTTTTCAAGACTTTCAAATTCTGGAATCAATATCTTAGAATAATTGGAGAAATGGTAATTTGAAAAAGAATATGGTTGAAGAGGAACAAAATTGTTCAGTAGTGGTGAATACTAATGCTGTGTTTTATTACTTGACTCTGACAATATTTCTGTAATATTTCAGTCAACGGAAATAAAGATGTTTGTATTTTTATTTAACTCTGGTTGAATAAAAAATCGTGACCTAACAATAATGAACTATCACTAGCATAATGAATGAAGGACCCTGAAAATTAGAACCATATCTAATTTTTCAAGTCTGAAAGTTGCATCAAAACAGTCCGACAAGTGAATAGTCAAAAAAGTCCAGCAATCAAATTCGAAACGAATTCTCGAAAATGTCTGAAATGTAAAAATGGTATAATAATTGAAAATGAACAAAATTGGGAAGAAATATGGTAACCTCTGTTGTATATCAAATGGAATGAATCTACAAACTGTAAGAGATGATTCAGTATAAAGTTACCTCCTCACCGATATTCGTATCCTCATCATTTGATTAATGATTAACAATGTCCCATTTAAAAAAATCAATTTGTAGTTAGTCACGCTTTCGGAGCTCGCCCTATATAATCTCTGATAAGGGCTATGAAAAGGCCATATAACGGCATATTCAAGTCTCGTGAACAGTTTTTTTGTTATTTTCATTAAATAATAACAATAATTTGTGGATTGGCTTTGAACTGCCCAGACAGCACGGAATATTCCTAGAATATTCTCTTAATATCCAAAAAGAGAAAAGAATATTCCTAATATTCATGGAATATTCCTAGAATATTCAAACGTTTCTGACATATTCTACGAATATTCCAAATTGAATATTCCTGGAATATTCCCGGGAGAATATACCATGAATATTCTCTTGGGAATATTCCTGTATGAATATTCATAGAATATTCATCATAGAATATTCATTTATAAATATTCATGGAATATTCATAGAATATTCTCCACTATTTCTGTGGAAGGATCACCAATCACTAATTTCGAGTTCAAAATATATGAAAAGTTTGAAAAAAACTCAAACAAAAAGTGCCAATAGATGTGTTTAATTTCAGGCAGAATTATTGTTCAGACAAATTGAGAAAAATACTCTATGACTCTACTGACCAATTTATTATTGGTGAGAAATATCAAGGAACACCTTTACGACCAATCAAATTCATACCGCGTCAGTCGTTTGTCCGTAGTCGTACTGTCATCTGTGGTCGTAGCTTAACCCGATGGCAATGGTGTAAAGTTGATTGCAGATTAAATTGACGTTTGACATGTTTCATGTTTGTTGTGAGGCCTGGGCTTGATGCTTGATGGTTTACCGGTTATTCGTTAATCGTTTATTGTTCTTGTCATTCAAGTGATGTTATAAATGGTCTGTTCTTAGTGCTAAGTTCTGAGATTCGAGTTAACAATAATTAACATCACTGTGTGCCTATTCATACTTGAAAGTAAGTACACATTTATGATACTATTTATTTCATTCAATGAAAAATTCATTTGATACATCACTGATCATTTCATTTTCAAGGCGTTTTCTTCAAAATGCCTAAAAGAAAAAGGAGCAGTGCTTGGTATAGGGAAGTACACCAGGAAACTGAAAATATTCTTAATGCAATTTTCACACAAACTCCGGTACAGCATAGCAATGGACAGATAAGTGATCAAGTTGAAACTATTAGTGATAGAATGGATTCAAGTTTTTCTGATTCGGATAGTACTAGCGGTGATTCAAATTGTGGTATCACTGGCGTAGAAATTTTGAATGAAAATTCATCAGAACACTTCTTGAGTTCTCAACAGTTTTCAATACCCAATGATTCAATTAAAGAAGTTCCTACTCCTAATAGTCACAGTTCATCGAACTCTGTAGAAAAGCTCAAGAAGTGGGCTGTTGAAAATAAAGTGACACTGAGTGCCATTAATCAACTTTTGGCAATTTTAGTAGAATCTAAACCTGATGATTTTCATGAATTACCTAGAGATGCTAGAACTTTTCTAGCTACTCCAAAATCAACAGTTACCCGAAAAGTAGATCCTGGGGAATATTATCATTTTGGATTACAGAAATCACTCGAAGACCTTTTTAGAAAAAATTGTAGAAAACCAACAGATCCCATTGAAATTGGTATAAATATAGATGGACTGCCCATAGCCAAAAGTTCCAATAGTCAGTTTTATCCCATACTTGGTTTGGAATCAAAGGATGTGTTTTTAATTGGATTATATCATGGCTATGAAAAACCAAAAAATTTCAATCAATTTCTCTCAGACTTCATTGAAGAAGCCATTCAGCTAAGTAACAATGGTGTTGAATTATTTGGTCAGAAATACAATTTCAAAATAACTAAATTTTTATTTGACGCTGTGGCAAAAGCATCCATATTAGCCATTAAGGGCCATGCAGGTTATAGTTCTTGCACTAAATGTTCTCAGCATGGGGAATGCATTCGAGACCGTGTTTGTTTCCCACTATTGACTTTTGAAAAAAGAACACATGATAGTTTTGTTCAACAGACAGATGCATGTCATCATTCTGGGCATTCCATCCTATTAGATATTCCAAATATTGATATCATAGCAGATGTTCCTTTGGACTATATGCATCTGGTCTTATTAGGAGTGGTTAAAAAATTATTATGTGGGCTCTGGTGCAATGGACCACCACCTAACAAATTTTCCAGTATCCAGTTTACGAGAGTTTCAGAACTTTTAATAAGTTTGATTCCTTTCATTCCTTCAGATTTTGCTAGAATGCCTAGGTCTCTCAAAGAGGTGAAGAGGTGGAAAGCTACAGAATTCCGCCAATTCTTACTGTACACAGGACCGGTTGTACTGATGAATATTCTTCCAAAAAAAAAATATCAACATTTTTTGATTCTCTCAATCTCAATCAGAATTCTTTTGAGTGAAACATTTTGTAGTGCACACCTTGATTATGCTGAAAAATTACTTATTTGTTTTGTGAAGAATACCAAGCATATTTACGGGTCGCATTTGTTGACTCATAATTTCCATAATTTATTGCATTTAGTAGATGATGTTAGAAAATTTGGAGTACTCGATAACTTTTGTAATTTTGAGTGTGAAAATTTTCTTCAGTATTTAGGAAAATTAGTTAGAAAGCATGACAAACCATTGCAACAAATAGTTCGTCGTTACTATGAGTCGATTAAGTGTGGGAAAGGAGCACATGTTTCTGAAAAATTGTCAGATTTTATTTTAAACAAACCACATTGTGATGGTCCATTGATATCAGGGTGTTCTGGTCCAGAGTTCAAATCTGTTGTTTTTTCAGAATTTAAGCTTTCTTGCACTCCTCGAGATTCAAGCTGTGCTTTGAAGGATGGTACAGTGATTGAAATAAAAAATTTTGCTTTTTCCCCGGTGTTAAATGAATATATTGTGATTGGAAAAGAATATATGGAAAAATATGATTTTTTTGATTATCCATTATCATCATCCACATTGAATATTTTCTGTGTTGATGCTTTAAGTGAAAATAAGTTTTGGCCTCTAAAAGATATCTCTCATAAACTTGTGAGAATACCATATGGTGATGCTTTCACAGTTTTTCCTTTAATTCATGCTCATAAAAATTGAAATTGAATCTATGAATATTATATCAATAAATAACAATTGTATGGTTTAGTATCTAGGGTAACTGTTTTTTTTACTGTCTTCTGTCTGACTGTTTCTTTGTTATTTATTTATGACAAACAATTATTTTTTGTTTTTTAATGTGACCGTGATTTATTCTGGACAGTGGTCAACCAAACCAGTAGCTTCAAAACTTCTAAATAAATATTTACACAAAGTAATTCTTATTTGTTTGTGATATCTTTTTCATGCTGTTTTCTTCAGTTGAGGCATACAGGTTGCATTGTTTTTTATTAATGAATACATTTTTTTTTCTTCAAAAATCCAATCATAATTTCAGTAATTTTAATTTTATTATATTCTTTCATATTTCTAGGATGCCTTGGGTTATTGTGAAGTTCTGCGATTCAGAGGAAATTGAAGCTGTGCCCTCATCTTGGTACAACAGTTCTCAAAAAACGATTTTTTACCCTCCCTTCCCCAAAAATAGAATGGAAAAGGCCATTAAAAATGAGCTCGATCCGGGTAATGATTGGAGAGAGTATAGTGTCACTCTCATGAGAGACACTATATACGAAAATTTCAGACTAGCTTGCTCAAAAGCATCCAAGTGCTGTGTCACATCAGAAGTATCAGAGCCTGAATATTTGTCCGATAAGAGAAGGCCGAAAAAGAAGGTGAATACTTCGGAAGAAGACAGTAGTTCTGATTTGGATATACCAGAACCACGAGCAAGAAAAAGTGAGTTATGGTTATTTGTCCACATTTCCTTTTGTAACTGTTGAATAATTGTAATGAGCTTATTTACTTTCAATATAATGTTTTTTTGTTTCAGGAACGAATCTGTCAAGAAAGAATATTGGAGAGAGCCAAGAAGACTTTGGTGAGACTTGATTCTTATTTGCAATCATAATTATTTAAGACAAAATTAAAATTCTTACCTAGTATCAATTTGGAATCTATTAGTGTTAACGTGTTTTTGTTTTGGTTGATATCTACTACAATATATCAGTAGGGGATATATTATATTTTCTTCCTTTTTAGCACCACACATGGACACAAACTTCTCGCGCAAATCAAATCGAGCTGACTCTTGTGATCCCAGTAAGTAATTATTCTCAATGTCAGCATAATCTTAAACGATGTAGGTAAACTAAAAAAAAAATCATTCTCCCCACCCCTTTTTTTGTTCTCCATATGTTCACTTTTCAAGCTGAAGATGAGTCTATATGGGCTCGAAACATGTACTTTTTGATCTAAAATAATTTATCATTATTGAACTTGTGGAGATGACTTCGAGTTTACCTACATCGTTTAATCACACTACT
Source organism: Gastrophysa polygoni (assembly GCA_963576655.1). Taxonomy (NCBI): domain Eukaryota; kingdom Metazoa; phylum Arthropoda; class Insecta; order Coleoptera; family Chrysomelidae; genus Gastrophysa; species Gastrophysa polygoni. The sequence continues at coordinate 540,468 of OY755083.1, forward strand.
CCACTTCGAGACAATAATCTTTGCTAATGTTCCACTCATATTTGATTTTGATTCAATACAAGTTTGCAAAAGGAGTATCATATAATGTTTTGCCTCTATTTTACTTGAATATTTTTGATGTCCATGAGCAAAAGGTTGCTTTTTTAAATAACTGAATTTTGTTATAGGTACGGAAATTGAAAACATTGAGGTACAGAGTGTACTTTCTTCAGGTACTTTTACTCTTAAGTTATATTGTAGCACTGTTGTAATTTATCTCATACATTTTAGACTTGAAATTCAAAAAAACTTGCATCGAAATATTGGTTAAAAATTCCAAATTGATAAAGGAATGCACCCGAAACTTCCAGGAGCTCTCTGAAAAAGTTGACACCCTCACGGAATTATTGAAAGGGAAATCATTGCCACCTACTGAAAATACCAATATAATATTGGATTTCTTTTTGGACTTTCCAATAAAAAATGGCCAAATGTTAGAGCATGTAGAAAAAATTTTAGAAAATGAGGAAGCCTTCATGAGATTAGTGAGTATATCTGCTAACTGTACAATGTGAATTGCCTATAAGGAAGTGAAGTTATTTTTGGGTCTTTTTATCTCAGAAAATTGTTGATCCCGTTTTAAACATCAATTATTGATACCAAACTTAGTTGAGTAGTAGTACTTTCAATTCCATTAGATGTGAGAGCAAGAAAGCTTCATTTTTAATTTTATTCGATTTTTTCAAAGATAATTTTCTCAACACAACTTGATTGTTTGTTTTTCAGATCGATGGACTTACCAGAATTGGTGGAAAAGACTATAAGGAGTGCAGTCGAAGATTCCTAAAAAAAATTTTGGATGACAAATTTGCAGCCGAGTATAGTCTGGTTGGGCATAAGCATAAGAAAGTTTTCAAGTCACTGAAGATATGTTCCTGCATTTTGGGTAAATCATGTTCCTCTGTAATTGCGTATATTTTATAATGTTGATTCCCGTAGTTATAATGAAATTATTTTTATGCATATTTCAATTTTTATTATGATTCTGACATTTTCAGAGGCGATACAGCGCTGTAATAGAGAAACTACTCTAAAAGACATTGAAATCGTTGTAAGTTCCTATCTGGCCAAATCCAATGAGAGACTGAAAAGACAACAGTAAGTAATTCAATAAATACTTAACAATATATAGTTTGGTTTCTTCAATATATTTCCAAGCTAGCATGATTCATTTTGAAAGCAATTTAAGACATAACTAATCATGCAACTCTTGTTTTCCAGAGATATCCCTGCAGTCATCGCTGAAGAAACTGCTTAAAATGCTGCATTGCATAAATGTAATTATTATTATAATTATGTACAAATAGACTTCTTCAAATTCATGTTGTTTTTATTAACTTGTAGGGAAAGGGTGCAGCTTGCAAATAAAATATTTTTATTTTCTGAGTTGAACATTGCTTGAATTGTCAGACATATTTACTTAATTGAAGAAGTTCATGATGAAAACCTTTTATATTACAGATATTTTGTAAATTTCTGAAATTTTAGTGACGGATTTTGTTATGAAAACCTATTAGGATATTTAGGGAATATTAGGTCTATCATGTTCCTGAATTATTTTAAATATTCATAGAAATATTTCAATGGAATATTCTAAATATTCTTAATATTATAGGTATATTCTGGATATGCCAGGAATGTACCCTGAAGATATTCTGGGAATATCCTGGAAATATTCTTGGAATATCCTAGGAATATTCTGAATATACCAGGAATATTTCCAGATGATATTCTAGGAATATTCTTTCAGGAATATTTTTGAGATGATCTTGGATTATTCTGAATATACCAGGAATATCCCCGGAAGCTATTCCAGGAATATTCTTTCTGGAATATTCTTAGAATATTCTTGGAATATTCGGGATATTCCAGCAATATTCCTCATGGAATATTCCTGGAATATTTAAAATTTTCCCCACCAGCATATTCTAGGAATATTCCAAAAAAGATAAGTATATCCCTGTTACATTTAAGTATATTCCAATATCCCAAAAAGAATATTCTATGAATATTCATGGAATATCCGGTGCTGTCTGGGTGTTTTTTTCTTCTTTTCATTAAATTATAACAAAAATATGTGGATGGGCTCCGATGAATAACCCCTGTACTTGCTGTACGAATTCATCGATATTATTGTTACAGGAACATTGTGAAACTTCTGAATATGGGAATAGACGCTGAAACAATCTATAATCTTTTGAAAACAATCAAGAGGTCAAGAAACCCTAAGTCAAGAACATCGTTACTTTTGCAAAAGTTATCAACTAATAAATAGGAATTTTGTGACACATTCTTTCATTCATTGTCAGTTTAAACCGTCCAAACTGGCAATTGGCCATAATTGCCAGTTCAAACTGGCAATTAAAAAAATATGACCGATCAGCGTTAAACAGATATGATGATAGTTTTTTTTATAATCGCCAGTTTGAACTCACAATTGCTTGCTAGTTCAAACTAGCAATTAGCTATAATTGCCAATTCCAACTGGCAATTGTTCAACATGTAAAAATTATGGGTACGATTGGCAACGTCGGTACCAACTGGGCGGTTTATCCTGCCGTGCTCAGCCTCACCACAGAATATTCTATCTATAGCCTTACTATTATGGTCATATGGCCAAGGCAGCTAGAGCGATTCAAACTGAAAATGAGAAGATAGTGTTCTCTTTGACAAAAAACTTCTGTCAAAAGAAACATTAACCCCTTTTCTGTGCTACTGTCATATGTGATATATGCTTTTGTCTATTGTCAAATAGTTCATATTATCGGCAGAAAATACATTTTTTTTCAGTAATCCTCTTAAATATTTCATATGTTCCAGACGATTCAATAATTCGAGTATCTGTTTCTGTAGGTATATTACAGAACTCTTCAGAAGTGTGACATATCATGTGTGATAATGTAACCATACTTATCTCAATACATTCTAAACAAATGTGTTGATGTGTATGCTCTCGCAACCATGAAAAAGTTATTTTCGAAAATTGAGACCAAAATCGACAATACCTCCAAAGAAGGAAATAATTATGTAGGAAAATCGTTCACTGTTGGAAGGCAAACTGTTATTGTCGAGGATATTTTGGCAGAAGGTACTTGATTTTATTGAAAATGGCATGAGTTTTTGAGGGGAGGATATTCCTATCAAATCATGGACATTCTGATTATCAGCTTTGAGATGTTCAGTTGGATTAGAATTCCACAATGTGAATCATTGAACTTATATTATAATTAACCATATTATTTTAATACTACATAGGGGTAGTTATTATATTGAAGAGTATTGTTATTTGTTCCTAATGTCCATCAATGTATTTTTCGAAATAATCGCTTCTATATATTCAACAGTCACATCTCTTATATTTTTTTTTGTAGGTGGTTTTGCAATTGTTTATTCGGTTAAATCCAGCAATGGCTGCAAATTTGCCCTTAAGAGAATGTATGTCAATAATGAACAAGATCTCAATGTGGCAAAACGTGAAATTCAGATAGCAGTAAGTATGCACATTGGTAATAATCATCATTGATATATTAAACTACAATCAATTTGATACCCTACTTCAAAAACATTCTACTTATGTACTAAATCAAGCCTCTATTAGGGAAATAGATATTTCATAAAAACAAGCATTTCATTGGGCTTAGGGTGTTATCTCTGTCCTTTTGTGATATCATAAATTCATTTCATTATGAAACTTGTATATGTATACTGAACTATGCTGAAAATGAATAAAACTAATCTGAATTTGTTTCTCCGGATTCAGTTGAAATTCTAGTTTTTGAAATCATATGAATAAAAATTTCAATCATTTCATTTCATCCACAGAGTAGCCTGAATGGCCATAAGAACATTATTGGTTATGTGGACTCTAGTATCACGTCCACAGGAGGAGGAGTCTATGAGGTTTTGTTGTTGATGCCATTCTGTCAGGAAAATGTATTCAGTTTGATGAAGGCTCGGGGAAAAGCAAACTTTTCAGAGAATGAAGTTTTAACCATATTCTGTGATATTTGTGAGGCAGTGTCACGATTACATCATTGTAAGACCCCTATTATTCATCGTGACTTGAAAGTAAGTTTATTCTTGATGGATCTACTCTACTCCACTCTATATTATATTTTGATATCCACTTGATATCAATATCTCATTGATATTGTTCTTGATATAAGCAGTTCAAAATCTAAACGCTTGTAAAATTTTGTTCCAGATAGAAAATATTCTTGTAAATGAAAACGGCAATTATGTTCTGTGTGATTTTGGTTCGGCCACAGCTAGGGTTCTAAATCCTTTGGAAAAAGGTGCTGCTGCAGTAGAAGAGGAAATAAAGCGGTACACGACGCTGAGTTATAGATCACCAGAAATGGTAGATATGTATTATGGAAAACCAATTTCGACAAAGGCTGATATATGGGTGAGTTCTTGATAATTTGTCAAATCATCGAATATTCCATCAATGTCTATCAACTTATATCAATATATAAAAATCCAATAACAATTATTGCATAATTTTTCAACAACATGAATGAAAAACATAGGTTGTAACCATAGACTTATTATCCTGAGGAGACGGAACATCTCATTCATAAAACTGCTTTTGTTTTGAAGCAATGATTGAAAATGAACTGCACGTGTATGAGAAAGACTACCGATCGAACCTCTTTGTCTTCACCAACTTGTTGGCAACGCTGTTATGTTTATGTGTCTTGTTTCCCTGATTTCAGCCAGTGGCGTACCGTCCTAATGGTTCCATGACTTGGAAATATATTATTTTATCTATAACTATATTATTGAATATTGTTCTGTACGGAGTCGAAGCGACGTGTTTGTTAGTTAGGAAGACAAACAAATTGCGTTTGAATATGAACAAGCTACGAATGTACTCTCAATGAAAACAACATGTAATTTCTCTCTGTATTTGTCAATCAACATTCTGAAAAATGATACATCATTGGAAATATATAACCAGATTCTTGTCAGTACCTGTAATTCCTGATATTATGTTCAACTGAAATAAGTGCAGTATCATATGCATTCAGACAGTTGTATAAAATTGAATTTCCTTATAATTTGTACACAATAAATTTTTCTGTTTTGATAAAAACAAGAAACACAGCTTTCACACTTTTAATATTCATATAATACAATAAATTTATTCGGATAATGATGACACATTTCGATTCATTACTGGAAAAAAGGTGTTGGATTTGCATCTGGCCTCAATAAGTATTTGGTACCACTTTTCTTTGTTATGACATCACTTGAATCGAAATGATCAGAATATACATAAAGATATTTGCTCAGACGATTCTCCTGCCAGCCAAGAAGAGATGCCCAAATTTTTCTTTTTTCACTATCAGCGGGAAACCTGAAGTAATACAGAAATAGGTATACTAAGTTGCTTAGAATTTTTGATTCAATGAACAAGAAAGTCTATGCCATGAAAACATGAACAACCTAAATCATTAACAAACATGAATAAACAGTACCTAAACATCATATATTCACGCCACTGGAATAACAAACAAATTTGGAGGTTAGGTACTCCAACTTACTTGTGAAAAGAAACATCAGGGCTGGAATTGTTAAGTTTTTTGCACACTTGGCAGTGACGAACCTTATTGTCCAAAAATTCACTCTGAATTCCACAATATTTATTCAAACTCATTAAAAACAACACTTCAAAACACAAGACCACTCGTCTACAACACCGCAACGAGAAATGGGCAGATCGTAGTTTCGTAGTAAAAATCATTCATACAATAGGCGTGGCTTGGACGCGCCGATGTCGCTTTGTGTGTAACAAATCCTATGATGCTACAATGTAAAAGTTCACAAAATGAATATTCGGTAATTCCAACGTGTACATTTCAGGTTTTCATTATGTATGAAAATACCGTTCAGAAAAATGTTCCATTGAGACTGTATTACTTGCAATACAATGAAAAAATGATATGAACGTGTCAATAATTATTCCAAATCTCGTTCTCAATCTGGAAATATGGCAACGACACTTTCCAATCGGTCACAATAGTATCCTACAGTGGACCAGATATTGGCAATGTCTGATCTTCTTTGAATGTAAATAGTTCCGTCTCCTCAGGATAATAAGTCTATGGTTGTAACACATTGATGAAGTTTTCTTAAAAAGATTAAATTTTAATCGATTCGTTGTACCTTCCTTGATATGAATAGGTAATTTGATTATCTTCAGTACCCCAAGAAATATTGTTGTTAATGATAGTGGTACAGTAAATATCAAAATAGATAATACACAAGTAACGAATACAGAAATAAAATAATGAAAATAGTGCTATTACGATTATTCGTTTTTTTTTTCAGGCTCTTGGTTGTCTTTTATATAAATTATGCTTCTTCACTCTGCCATTTGGTGAGAGCACACTCGCAATACAAAGCGCAAATTTCAACATTCCAGATAATTCCCATTATTCTAGAGACCTACATAAATTAATAAGTGAGTTGCTTCATTTCAATACAATAGAATCATCATTAATACTCATATTCTACAGGGTACATGTTAGACCCTGATCCAGACAGAAGACCTGATATTTATCAAGTTAGTTGCATAGCATTCCAACTACACGGACGAGAAAATCCTGTGAAGAATCTGATGGTGAGTTCCATGTTCATACAGAGTATTTCATCAATGTTGTAAAAAAAAAAAACGAAAGTTAGATTCCTCGCTTTCGTTCTCATATGACAGTACTGTATAGTCTGCATATATGGTACAGTTTCCAGTCAGATTGAACCTCGACTTTCTTTTATATACAGGGTGAATCAAAAATGTGTACCGACCTTTCTGGGGGTGATAGAACATTGAAGAATAAGTGTAGTTTGATGATTAAACTCATGGCCCAAAATGCATATTAAGGGAGATATTATATCCTTCCAAAGTTGATGAAATTAAAATGATTTCTCCGCATAACTTCTGAACGATGAAAGCCACCCGATTGAAATTTTGTGCATGAATGTATGTTGTCAAAATACATTTTTTCGTCACACTTCCACATTTCTGATATCGTTATAAAGGGTGTTTTCAGAGGATGAGTCATGATTTTTTTGTAGAAAACTTTTTTCCCTGTATTATTTTCGGTGAAAAAACAGGAGCATTCGATGGAGCGAAGAAAATTACATGAAAAAGGTACTCTTATTCAAATACAAAAAATTGAGCCGTTCGTGAGATATTTGAGTTTTTGTAGTTACATGATATCAGCAGATTGATTTTATTCATCGCGAGATTCATCGCGATATAACGATATTTCAGCAGTATTTGCATTTCCGAAGCACTCGCCAAGCATTAGAAGCATATCAGTTTGTTCAGAGAACGAATAACCTGCCATATTTCTCAAAATCTCAGTTGATAATCACAGTGATAAATGACACAGAAAAACCACACGAACAAATCGACTACAACAATGTTGACTCGAATGTTGATGACATGAACGTCAAAATTGAGAACAAAATTATTCATCATGGCCTGCTAAAATATTGGAAGGATATATCTCCCTTAATATGCATTTTGGGCCATGAGTTTAATCATCAAACTACACTTATTCTTCAATGTTCTATCACCCCCAGAAAGCTCGGTACACATTTTTGACTCACCCTGTATATAATGTATATTTCTTCCCGCAGAAATCTCAAACGCCTAGCTTGGACGATATCGCAGATCCCCTCTTCGAATCAGAGCAAAAGAAGGCTCAACAAACGAAAGTCGCGACCAAGACCTCTGTCACCTCCTCGGTGGAAGGGGGCACCAGTGTCATGCCTCGGCAGCGTCCCAAAGGAAGCTGCGCAGCCCCTCCTCTCAACCTCGCAAATATACCTTTGAGCATATCTCCTAGTCCCATCGTGCAACAGAACTTCCAAGGTACTGTTCCTCTACCCGCCAACGTCGCCGTGGAAAATTCGAACTTTCCCCCCGGTTTCTTTCCCGTTCCCGACCTGCCCCAACCGCAGTTGGATTCTCTTTTCCAGTCTTCCGTCTACCCGGACCCTTTCCGAGATGACACTTCCTCGCCCACGCCATCGACCGCCGAAGCGGCCAACGGGAACAAGGTGGATCGTTTCGCCAATCGGACGCCTAGCAGCGTGCCGGTGGGCGTGGTTTCCCCGGTTGTGCCTGAGAAACCCCTCTTCGGTTCCGGCGTCGTGTCGCATCAAACGAAATCTGGATTGTTGACGGAGTCCGGCGGAGATTCTCCGATTGCTTCGCCTACTCTGTCGGTCCCGAAGGGTCACAGGAGAAATATGAGCGATACTACGGCTTTCAATAAGTGAGTGTATTCAACGTTCGATGTGATGATACGAAAGCGCTGAAGGGCCACGCTTTCTCTTTTTTTCTGAATCCTGACTTTAATCTCGGGATCCCGACTTTAATCTCGGGATCCCGACTTTAATCTCGGGATCCCGACTTTAATCTCGGGATCTCGACTTCAATCTCGGGATCCTGACTTGAGCTAGTTTTGATTTGTCAGTATATCTTTTCTTTATATCATTATATCAAATCAAATATACTTTATTGTCAAAGATTGATACATCTTATGGACAAAGCAAATATAAAACTAAGTGCCAATAGGACCAACAATACAAAGGTAATACAGATTAAAATCTCATGAATGAAATAATAGTCAATCAATAAAAATACACAGAGAATAGGCATTTATAAAATCTCGAATTCTTTCCTCAAAAAATCCGCGAATCTCATAGTATGGTCTACCAAGTAAAAATTCTTTAACCGCTTTCCAGAATAGTACATAGGCTTCTATATTTTTTACCGAAAGTGGAAGGTGATTAAACATCTTTCCTCCATTGTAAATGAAAGAATTTTTTTCCAATTGTGATCTTGGCAGAGGCAAGGGAATGTGACGAAGTCTAGTATTGACTGGATTTTTTTATTGTTTATATTGTTCTTATGCTCTTTTATTCTTACTGATAGAGGCCTGCTGGTTTCACCGGTATAATATTTTCCACAAACACATGGTATACTGTAAATACAATTTTTTGATGATTGTTCTTCATTTTTCGGTTTTGTATGAGTCAAAATCGATCTCATTGTATTTTCTGTCTTGAACACTGTTTTCACTCGAAACTTTATGTTTAATTTTTTCAGATATTCCGAGAATGTATGAGATTACATTTGTTATCAGTGTTGGTTGTCAAAAATCATGGATCCCAAATACGTCCCTACTACAAATATATTGAAATATGTGTCAATAACTTCTACTTTATTTTTTAGAAACGAGGAGAGAAAATCCCACAAAAAGCTGAAAAATGAATGTACCACCTCCTCGAAGAACTTACAGACAGTATTTACACTACCTAATTTCATTTAATTTTTACAATTACAGTTACAATTAGGAGACTCTGCTTTAATAATCAAATACAAAATAAATAAATTCAAAAAAAACACAATAATAATGAGAAAAGTTTAGATACGTATTTTGGCAAGTAGATTACCATCTTCAATAAATCTAATCTAAGTAAAAAATAAATAAATTCAGAAAAAATACAATAATATTGATTTTGGCAAGTAAATTACCATATTCAATAAATCTGAAAAGTAAAAATGATGATGACTCTCAGTATCCTTCAAGATATTCGCCAGAAATTACCATTGAGAGTGATTGTACGTATTCATGTCATTCTATTTATACATAAAATTCATAAATATCATGGTTCAATGAACCTTTGCAAATCAGCGAACCGTAACAATTCAATGTTAGTCAAGTCAGCAAATCGAATAATCGAGAGTATGGAATAGGACCAAGGTCTTGGTTCATTAATTGCATCTTATTTCGATGAATGAAAATACTTTCCAAACTATTCATTTCTCGATTGTTCGTTACATGTTAAAGACGTTTCAAATTATCTAAAATTATTGGATGACTAGTCTCAAGAATATGATGGGCAACGCTTGATCTGTCGAACCGATTGTACCTGAAATGAGCAATCTAGGTCCTATGTTTCGACAAGTTTGTGGTCGTCGTCAATATATTTCTAAATATTATCGCGGTTTTCGGGTATATTTTTATTTCGTATTCGATCATTGGTGCAACGAACCAACATATTCATTCGTGAACCGAATAATTCGGCGTCAGCTCGCGATAGAAAAACATCCATTGAATTTCCCATTATCTTCCAGAACTTTTGCGTCGGAAACCTCGCAATTTCTCGCGCCATTCGAGTCGTCTATCAAATCGCGCAGCGACAGCTCGCCCCCTGAAGGGGAGGCCCCCAAAAATGTGATGCTGGCGCCCATGGGAACTTCCGCGTCCACGACAGATATCGCCCGCGCTATCGGGCCAGATAGCAGGTCCCTTTCCGCCGATATCGCCGATTGGAATCCCTTCGAAGACACTCCGTTCGTTCACATGACGGAGGATCATTTATTCGGAGCCGAATTCGACAAGATCAGGAGAGGAAATAGTGAGTAGTAGTCTTGTTCGAAATAATTATTCGTCGATATAATGAAAACACTCGGAAGTACTCTGCCAAAATTTACACTTTTGCTAGATATATTGTCAATAAAATGTGTAAAAAAATGTGAAAAAGCCAAACGAAATAAAATCATTATTTTGGTTACTGCACATGTTGACAAACACGTCAGATTTAAATTTAAAATTTAAATGATAAATTGGCATTCAAACATCAAAAAGTGATCCCTACCTTCAACCCCCTTCAAGTGACTGGTACAACCCCCATATTTTCGAATGAGGCTCGTGATATATCGTTCGAAAGGTCTCTTCATTCTCTATGGTTTTCAAGTTTATTGCAACAATTCAGTTAGAATAAAATGAAATCATGTGGTTGAATCAGGGTGTATGGAAAAATAATATTTTTTTCCTGTAGGTCTTCTTCACGTAGACATCCTGTATGGAAGAGGTCTAAAAAATAAATATCGGTAGCTTGAACCTCAAATTGAAAGAGGGTTTATTGTCGATAAAATGATCACTTTCCGAGAAAAAATATCAATCATGATCCTTTTCATTAAAAATAAAACATTAATTTGTTATCATTATTTTTCTCCGAAACGGTTTATTTCATCGACAATTAACAAGAGTACATTTTTTTTGTTCGAGGTTCAAGCTATCCAAATTTGTTCCTGCTTAGGTCTTCATCATACAGGGTGTTGAAAAATGGGAGCATAAGATGAATCTCAGTCCATCCCTGATGAACTAAGAAAGCTAAATATGTTTCCAAGGAAACAATTTTGAGGGGTCCTTACTAAATTGAATTGAATTATATTGATTACTTTAGAATTTATTCAAGAAAGAACGATGTCCAGCTCATGTCTACGTAAGGAAAGCCTAAAGGAAAACAAATTATGCAATCTCATTTTTCCAAACTCTAACTGAATTCGAGAGATTTCTCACGTTTTCACGGACACCCTGTGTCTATTGCACTATTGTAAAGTGAACACAATAAATATTATTGAATGAAAAATTATTCAAATTGTGTTGGAAACGGCAGAAGACTCGTTTCCCGAAACGTCCACTGCACTAAGATGAGTAGAAATGTTGATATTTATTAAATATATTGGTCTTTAAATTTTTGTTTTCAGATCATAAATCTGTCCTCATTACAAATATATTGAAATAATTATTATAATTTCTATTTTTATTCTTAGAAATGGGGTAAGAAAATCCCACACAAAAGCTGAAAAAATGAATGTATCACCTGCTCGAATAACTCACAGAGAGTATTTTACAATAATGACTGAGTAGTGGAAGAAGATGTTGCGAAAATCAATTGATTCAAAAACAACTCTTTTATTAATTTTATGCCTTCAATACTATTCGTAACGAAATGTTATCAGGTAGTTTCTAACCTTTATCTACTGCTATTTCACGGCTTTATCAGCTGTATAATTTTATGTTCATTAATCTGAGTAACTGAAATGCAAATAGAATTTCATATAAAATTGCTTCTCAGTAAAAATAGAATAGTCCAAATTGTTCAATGATTTTTCATGTGCGATAAATATCAGTTCAGAAATAGAAATTGTGGTTACAACCACTTTGACTATGAAGTTTTTTAGCGGTAAAGAAATGTCAGTTGAAACGCAACAAATTCTAATTTTTGTTTTTCGTAGATGGGAAGTCGAGAGAGAGTTTGGCTGCTTCACTGTCAGAAGATCCCTTCGGTAGTGCCCCATTCAGCCTTCCGTCGAGAATTCGTACTGACAGAACCCACAAAGGACCACATTCCTCAGGTAATCAAACCTAACGGCTCCAAATATTGAAAAAAAATCATCTAATATCGTTGGCAGTTCGTTATCAGTTTCGTTGCGCTGAATATCGATGTTTTTATTGAGTTTCATCTACAGGGTGTCCCGATAATTGTGTGCGATACTCTACTAGAGATTTCTACGGACTGGAAATAGAAAAGAAACGGTTTGGGGTTAAATAATGCAATTTTGTGTTCTTTGGAAATGTGAACGAAAGTAACAACTCAAACAGAGTAATGTCAGAATAATTTCAGTTGTAACTTCTTTGTGTGCTATTTTTTTCGCATTTTGGCTGCGAAAAATGAAAATTCAGAATTCTTCAAGTAAAAAAGTTGGTCTTAGTCGAATTGGATAGTATGAACCAATTGCAGAAGAAATTGATTTGAAAATTTTGTGATGTGCAGTAGAATCATAGAAACTATTGAGAATTGAAAAAAACATGGTTATTCCGAAAATACGTACTGTGCAATAATTTACTATCGATTTATACTTCCAGATGAAGGTGAGTTTGAGTTACATAATTTCATATCAATAGTTGGTGAAACAAGAATTAGTATAAATTCCTCATACTGCAATTAAATTTTAAAATTGATTTTAATCCAAACTTATGCATTTTATAGATATTCAACAAAAGTACACTTTTTATGTATAAAGCTGTGAATTTTCGTATTCTACAGCTAATTTGAAAAAAAAGTTGGAAAACTGAATACACCTCAGACCGGCCCTGTGTGGATATACCTGAATTTTTTTTCTACTCCCATTCATATTTTTGAATTCAGCATAAAACACTAGGTGAGTACACAAAGTTTCATTATTTTACCTCGAACCTTTTCGGAAAAATGTTTAAAAATCCATTTGCCGACCTATGTTTATACAAAGTTTCCTATTTCTGGTCTCAGAAACCGCTGGTAAAGTATTGCACATACTATTTCCGAGACACCCTGTATATCATACGGAAAAATATACTTCCGTTATGATCGGTACATTCCATCTTCGATATCTGTAGCAATTCCTAAATAATTTTGAAAAATGGTCGAGTATCTATGTACATAGAAAATGAAAATTAAATGTACTATAAATCGGATTCTAACAAGAAACTAACGACAACTCTTTCGAAAATGAGAAATTAAAAACTGTGGAAAAAAAAACCACCCATGTGTGGTGTGAAAAATAAGTTTTTAGGGATGAAGGCTGAAAATGTCTAACTAAAAATTTTCGAATTGCCTCTCAACATTTCTAAACATCTAACATAATAAGTGTATCCTTTGCATCAGATAATTCATAAACAAATACAATTGTGACTCTATCGAATGACGGGATCCAATCAGTAGCAAACATCATTAAAATTTTATGAAAACTTTTTTCTCAAGGGCAACAAAGGGCAACAATTTCTCGACTGAATGAAAATGCTCCCACGGATATTGCCACAACTGTATAATAATACAAATAACCAATTTCGGAGAATTTTAATCGAACAAATCTCAGAGAGGTACAAGGTCATTATGAAGGATCCATATATTTATTATTTTATAAATTGAAATACGTCGGGTTTTGTCAACATTGACGTCTTTTTGGTACAATACAAGAAATATTCTGTCTCATAAGTTGCTTTAAAAATCCTCACGATTACCTAAAAATCCTACTTTTAGAGTAAGTTCATAATAGTGTGGCTGCAAAAAATAATTTTATTTCACCTTCACCAATTATGTCCACTACTCGAATTTTCTTTCACGTATGTCTACACAGAGTGTTCTTTAGTAACATTGTTGTTGAGCACCTTTTTCTCTCGAATTGGGCCTAATACTATCCTAGAAAGTTCAGCCTATATTGGGATTTTCAAAATGCCATTTAATCATCTGAAAAAGATAGATGTTTGATATCATGAGATTGAAAATCGATGTGCAATGATATGATGGCTGTGAACGGAAATGAGCTCGTCTCTTATATAGTTCTATAACCGTATTTTATAACAATATAAAAGCAAAAAAACTATTATATATTTCATTCATTCTCATGGTGACTTCAGTCAGAACTGATAGAAACTTTGTCATTAGATCAAAGCAAGAGAACGAGCTTGTTTCGATTATTGGTTGGTTAGAGATTACAAAAAAATAAGTCTAGTTTACAATAAGATTCGACAATAGTGCGACAATAGTGAAAATTCGAAGCATCACTGTATGTACTGACTTTGTTGAATATAAATCAACATATCTCGAGAAAATTCACGTTAAATCATGTCAGAAGGATAAGATAAAATGATCGTTGTCATTACTTCTAATGCTGCCTACTATTGTTTAGGTTTATGATGTTGCATCATAATACAGATTTTTATTATCATTTTCCCAGAAAAGTCCGCACCTGATTGCTACATCGTCAGAAATATAAAAGGCAAACATGAATGTGTACAGGGAATTACATAATGATGGTTTTTGTCCAGGAGGATTTTGAACATTTATAGTTGCCAAAGTTGAAATAAACAATGGACTGTCCCATTTTATTTCAGACGTCATAATAAATTGTTTCAGTAGGTTTTACCTACGAAAACTTTCATACTCTTTCATAGATCCAGTGTCCAGTACCATTCATTATCCAAATAATGAAGAGCTGACATTTTTTAAGTGTTCGATGTGTACAAATTCGCAGTCAAACTTGTGCACAATTTTTCGTACAACAGAAATGTCGATTATTTCATCATTATTATTTTATAAAAGTCGGTATTACACGTTTGGGACAATGAAAATTGCATACTTAGCAGGAAATTATTGTAAAACTGTTGATAGATATTTGTTGAAAACAAATATGAGCTGCAAATCTTTTCTTATTATACAGAGAAAGATATAACTTATCAATATGTCGATTTTTTCGAATACCTTGTATGATATATTCTTGGGTCCTGCAAATGAACCGTTTTCTTATGTATATATATAAATACATATAATACCAGGTGACACAGACTCATTTTTAGGCAAATTAAAAAGAAATCAACTTCCGTTTTTTTTTTCGGAAATGACATTAGCTTCCAATTTTCAAATGGAACACCCTGTATATTACAACATTTTTGAAAATTCCCTAACTTTTGATAGTTGTTATTTTATGTCGTGTTCAAATAAGAAACTTGTTTCACGAAACATGTTTTCAAATGGTATCATAATGATACTTTTCACTAGTCAGTATTACCAAACTAGTCGATCAATATTTGATGATGAATAATCAGAAATCGTTGAACTGACTCATTTTGTTTGCTAACAAGTGGCATTTTTGGCTATCTTTGAATAATTTCGCTTTTTTTGAGAAACAGACGACGGATAGTTCTGAAAATTTTGCATGCATCAATGAACATTTATTCAAATCGGAACACCCCATATATAATAGCATTTTCCCCAGTAGCCTCTAATATTTCCCTATACCTAGGAAATAAAAAAACAATTTCAATTATTTCCTCGCGAACCATGAGCTCCAAAAAATAAGGATAATCCTGGACTGTTTCATAGTGAGAGGATGAAATTTATAATTCAGTCAGGTAATATCTTAGAGGTCGTCTCCTCAGAACCTAAGCCAGATTCTGATACTTCGGTCACTTTGGAAATTAACAGAAAGTGTATTTTCAATCGAATGGAACATCATGTGTAACCTCATATTTCGAACAATTATAGGCTGACTTCTTTGTATATCTTCTATTGTGATATCGAACCGTTTTCGAAGTAACAGTACAAGAAATCGTTATTTTTCCATCCTATTTACCATCAATTTGTTTTAATTTTTCTTATATTCCAGTGTTTCTTGGGTAAATATTCAATCTAAGTAATCTACTTTTCCTAGGTTTATCGAAAATCCAAAAATGGTTTCAATTTTGATGACATAAGAAAATGATGAAAAACACTGCTTTGTCAGTGCATCAATTCTTTGCACAAAAACCTTTTTCATTCTTCTACTTGATGATCTAATATTCTTATACAACTCAAAACAATTCTTTTTGTATTGTAGATTGTGGAAAAATTTGAGAATGAAACATCTCTGTTCAAAAAACATGGACAAATAGAGAGATAGAGAGAAAATCAAAAATCACATGCCTGTTGGCATCATCAAATTATTTTGATATGCAATGCCATTGTATTGAGAAATACGACATTTTCTGTTATTTTCATTCGAATCGGGTTGATAGTGTGAGATTATTCACTCAAATCTATTGTTTAGCGAAGTTTCTTGATCCATAAGTGTGTCCTAGAGAGAGTCGGAGGAATCAAACCAATGAAAACAGCAAACGAGAGAGAGAGGCAATCAGCAGTGATCAAATTGCATCTTTCTTCGTTGCACATCTAAGCGAATCGATAGCTGTTTCTTTTTCTTATGGTCATTTCAATGTTCCTCATAAGTCGATGGGATTAGAGTGCATCTAGTAGAGAATATATATTATCCTATCTTTGTGCAAACGAAAGTGGTATTTTCATGAATTGAACAATTTTTCTGTTCATGTAACTTCTCTGTTAACTCTGTCCACACTCTGTCTTCTGTCTATTTCACAAATATCTCGAGTGTCTCATTTTGTGAACCAATCTACATTCTGATCAAACCATGATACATATTCTGATTAACAAAGCCATCAAGATTTTTCTATACTGCCAGCTAAAACTCATTTACAAGTTCTAAAGGATCACTAACTGACACTAATAAAACGTTTATCCTAATTTGAATAATCAAGGTTGTACATTCGTATCACATGATTGAAATTCAAGTTAGTTCGGGACATGTTATGTAACACTTCTATCAACTATTAGAGAAATATATTCTAGGACAAATCAATAGACCTCTGAAAGAAAAAATAACATTCAAGCCCAACTTTTCATTAGATGATATTGAATGATATTCGAACATTTTCCATGAAAATATCTTCTTCAAATGAGGAGAAATATAATGGTATACTTGAATCATTTCTATAAAACGATTTGATCGTTCAATCAGCAATGTACAAATGTCGTATCAACAGTTGTACACTTCCTATGGTTACAACTACAAATTTTTGAGAATTCACTCAACAATTAGGAGAATGTTAATTTTGTATAGTTTTAGTGCTACCATACGTAAATTCATGTACCAGTATTTAAACGTTAGCTTATATATTTCATTATAATTACTGTGGAACAGCATTTTTAGAAATATTTTATCCCTAAAAAAGAATATGTTTATGTCGTGTCATTCTTTGCTGAAACTGAATATTGCTTCAATGTCTAGCTGTCTCTACGACTATTATTTTATTGTGAAAGCTGTTTTTGTACTATTGTGACCGTCTGTACTAACTAAAAAAGGTTAATAATATTATTGTATTCTATGCAGCAATAAAATTGCTTCATGTTACTACTCTTTCTATTTATTTAACCTCACTTATGGTGCGAAAACAAAAATGTCGAATTTTCGTTTTTGTAACATAATCATCCATTTAAGGTATCTCTAGAAATGGCTGTTCCTAGAATTGGTGGTGGGATTACTAAAACACTAACAATGCTTGCTTGATTATTCAAAATATTATTTCAACAAATTTCTATAAGAGAGCTCACATCGCACACATTACAGTAGCCCACTGCTATTTCAGTGAAACAGCCTGGTGTAAATAACTGTGATAATATTTCTCGTTCTCAAAAGGAGATGTTTGGAACTGGCAACCAATTTTTCTATTACTAATTTTCTAAAAATCTTTAATGAACTACTCCTTTGCAAAAGTTCATTCAACATCGGAGTGCAATTCGAATAACGTAAGATGCGTATAGGGGTAGGTTTGGAATGGATATTTACACTTTCCTTCAATTTCTGTTCGATGAGCATGTTTAGCAAAGAAATTTTGTCTCATGTTTTGAATAATTATTGAAATCCGCGATTTTTATGTCAACAGAGAACCTGAGAAGAAAAAATTTACTACAAGTTGAGTCATACTGATGAGTGTGGTTCTTGTTGAATAACACCGCACCTAACAGTCCATAATATGAGACAAATTAGACAATCAACAGAAATTGAAATAGAACATTTGTGTTTCTATCTCAAAACTATCCATCATCGTATCTCTATACATCTCATCATCTATCGTAAATTCATTGAATCATAATTCAATCAAGAAATAGTCCTTGCAATTGACAAGATAGTTTCTTGTTGCTCCTATACGAGGTTTCCAAAGTAGGGTATCGATATTGTATCAAGGTTCGCCTACTGCCATCCTAAGCAGTTGCTGACTACAGTTAGACTTTTTTAGAAATGGTAAGTAAATTAATTTCCTCCATCATCTCACACATTTTCCTGCTATGAAATACACATGGGCTCATAATCCTGTAGGTGTATAATAATAATAATAATAATCATCGTCTTTATTTGTTCACCATGGGAGATAATAGAAATGGAAGCTATTCTTCCACCTAACCTCATAAGTATTTCATATCTATAAGTAGCATTTCACAATTTCACGTGATATAACGAATATACAGGGTAATATACTGAGCTTATACAATATGTTCTTTTTTGTCATTCGAATAATGAAACATTTTCTGGATTCTCCAGGAAATCATGACTTGAAGCAAATATTCCAAATACTGAGATATCAGGAATAAATGTAAACATTGTAAAGTAGTTTCTATTTCATTTTATTTATAGTTTATCCTTGTCACTTTCCTACTGATATAAATTTGCACTACTAATAATGAAATCATTCGAAATCCGACATTTCCTCTTCGAATCAATATAATCAACTTCATTTTTTCTTTGTATTTTGTTACCTTTTGATTCTATTTAAATGATGACGTATGATAAATGAGACGTATGATAAAGTTAGAATTGATCGCACCTCAGAAGGCACAAGAAAAATATACAGGGTGTCATTTGAAAAATTGCAGTCTCTCAAGGGTAGTTTTGACACAAACGGAAAGACCGAATCAAAGACATATGGTACCAACTCGAGTATTTTTTTATTTCAATTCTAAACAGCATATCTGAGATATGATGTGAAAGATCTGGGACACCCGGTATACTATATTATTATAAAAATTCAAAATGTTCATTTTCAGCTAAGGGAGTGTCTAAAAAACCAGCGACGGAACCATTATTGGAAGAAATCCTGTACGATTCCTTGCCGGATCAGGATGTAGTTTTGTCTGAAGGCGAAGCACTCATCAACAAGGAATCTGAAATCGATCAACCGATATCGCCGCCCTACGTCAAAGCACCTCTCGAAGATAGATCGAAGTACGAGAAATTGAGCAAAGATGCTTTCGACATCATCTCAAATAGCAGCTCTGAAGACGATAGCATGGAAAATGTGATTTCGAAAAAGAAAAAGAAAATTAACATTCCCGAGAAACTGCAATCTGTGTACAAAAGTGTAGAAATACCTATCAAGAGTCTGAGATCTGACAAAAAAGTTGATAGAAGAAGAAACAGCGCACAAAGAAAAGAGTCCGCAAACGTAGATTCTGACGACTCTATCGGCTCAGCCAGTGACTTGAGATTCGACGAAGATGACATTCCTCATAGCAAAGAATACGTCATCAGCGGCGAGACTATAAGCGAGAGCATAAAAACTTGCGGTTCATCAGCTTACCACGCAGAATGTGAAAGCATGGCCACTCAGGAAGAGGATTTCGCCAGCAGAATCGTAAGAGTCAAGCAACGACAAGTTGGAATCCGTTCCGAGGATGAACTATTCGTGGGTCATCAATATGGCGAGAAACCTTTGCTGTTCGATGACGAACTAGACTCGGACTATGAGACTAAGAATACCCATGGAGGTGTTGAAGAATCGAACGATACTGACGTCTGGATGTCGCAAACTAGATTTACCGACCAAAGTGATGTTTTTGCGAAAGCACCTTTCGCTAAAAGCAAACCAAAAAGAAAAGGAATAATTTTAGGTAATGCGAAAGATGTGATAACTAGTAGAACCTTAGATTTTGAAAGTGAACCTACGAACGATAATTTTCCAGAAAACGTCCCTAAACGCAACGAAATTAAAACTGTTACCACCGCGAATTCAAATCCGTTCCTGAGTTCGGAATGCTCGCCTATTGCAAAAACAATGCCAAATGTCACGATTCAAAATCCTAGTCAATATTTAGAGAGTTTTAATGAAAGGGCGGCATTTGAAACGAATTTTAGCGAGATGCTACCGGTCCCCATAAACGAGGTCGAATCATTCGGAACTACCAACATTGCTGAAAAGGTTTCCAAAGAAATACCTGAAGAAAAACTCAAACCTTCTCGCAGCAACACTTCTGGTTCTTGTGGCAATCTAACACTGAACTTCGCCAGTGAGAATAATTCAACTCACAAGGAATTGCCTCTGAAAATCAAAAGAGAAAAGAAAGACAAAGATCAGAAATCCAAGTATTGCCTCATAGATGACAATACATCCGACGACGGTCCTAGCTTTTTGGCGAAACCGGTGAAAATATCGAGGTCCTCCAAGGGAAGTAGTAAAGTCAAGAAGTCTTCGACGACCAAAGTGAAAGTGGATGGAGGATTCAGCAATTTGAGCTTCGAGGATTTCCCATCTGATGATCGCGAAGTTATTGAAAGTTCCATCGTACCTTTCGAAGTGCTGAGAAGTCCCGAGCAGGAACAGAAAAGTTTCGGTGCGAAGAGGATCAGTAATCCTTTTTCTTAACAAAGTATTTTCTGAATCGATTTTTGCTGCGTGAAATTTCGAATTGGAACGATTGTCGTATAAATTATTCGATGTAGGGCTCAAATCCAATGATTTTGCGAAAAAAAAAATATTCATCCATTGAATTGAATTGATCTCGAAAAATTTTACTCAATGCGGTCTAATGCTGAAAAAAAATAGGGAAAGAGGTCGCGAAACTATTTTCCAATATTATACTACATACTTGATTCGGTGATTGTGAACTCAAAAATCAGATCAGATAAATAATATACATATACATGAATGTCAGAAATGCATTGTGTTAGGAAATTAACAAGCAAAATTATTCAAATTCAGAGAAGAAGCTATAACTGTAAGCACAATAAGAGAGAATACATGTAAGCATAATTTTTGTATTCATATCTGATTATTTTTCAATTCAAGATTCATTTTCAAGATGCACCCTTCATATTTTGTAATGAAAAAATACCTGAATATTAAAGAAAAAGTTTCAAATCACAAAATAGACTTGTCCAAACCACATGAGAGTATCTTGAATGATTTTGGAAGTATCAGCATTTGAAATAGGTGGAACTAATCACCCGGTATTTTCGTCGTTCATTCTGCCTTCCTTGATGTCAAAGTCAAAAACAAAACACAACTGGCACAGTTTAAAGTGTTCCGATATTTGTCGTCAGGCGGATACCTGTTATTTTTTATTGCTAATAATTTATACTGGATTCTGTCATCCATTTGAAGTTGATTTTTTCAAACTATCGATAATTCATAATGTTGGTGAGTAGGTATCAACCTGTATAGAAAAAGTCTTCACTCCCAAAGCGAAATTGTTATAATTCTTTTTTTGTGATAATTGTTAATAATAATGATTGATTTCTGGTCACTCAGTACAGTTACTCAATAGAATCAATTCCAGGGCACCTGAAGAGAAAAAAAAAACTGTTAATGCATGCATTATTCGTCATTTCTGACTATAAACTACGTGAAAATTTTGAGTATATAAGAAAATATGTAAAGAGAATAGCTTGTTAGAAAGGTTCTCTATTATATCTCCAAATGTAAATTGATATATTTGCCCAGGTAGAAATTTCGTGATTTCATAAAGAATTGTATTGACCTCCGTATTGACTATAATTCCATGAAAAATCGTATAGTTTCAAATCAAGAAATGAGAGAATAACTATATTTTTTCTGAAGACTGTATTATTGATCTAAACGCACACACTGTATTCAACAGCAAATTTTCAAATATGTTAATAAATACTGGAATTTGTAAATCTATTGCTTAATGCATATTTTGTGATTTGAGACGATTTAATATCAATTATTGAGGCTTTCAAATCGAGATTGAAATTTGATTTGCCACACTCTCAATATGAAATGTAATGAAAAGCATTCTACACCATTTCCAATTGTAGTTCAGAAAGAGCCAGTTGTATTTCCAAGTAATCATTTCGATGTCAAAAAGCATCATTTCCATTTCAAAATTGTTGAATTTCATAAAATAGCAATATTTGTATTCCGAAAACTAACAGTTCAATTTCCAAAATAGTCACAACTAAGTCAAATGTATTTCATAAAGCGTTATTTATATTTAGAAGTCTCATCCTCCGCCTATCTTCTTAGGAACTTACTCCATGTTTCTGAATTGAAATTTCGAATTTGAACCTGAATCATCCTAATTAAAAACATAGTACAGACGAGGTGTCTTACCAGTAACATTGAATTTTCCATGTAAGATAGTCATCTCAACAAAAAATCAAAGAATCAATTCCTTGCTGTGGACAGCTCATGAAAACCTATTAATTAATGGTAGAATTTAGATTATTTATTTGTTATTTTTTCGAAGTTTTCCAATTTATACTATACAGTGAGAGTTTGTTCACGCATATGTAAAAGTTTCTCAGATCGATTTTAGAGTTGATATTGACAACAGTTCTTGCTTGAGAGAACTCTCACTCTATCTATTTTGTTGTGGAAGTATTGTTACATTCCTTTATTTATAAAATATATTTATCACACTTTTTTTAAATTATTGTGTTATTCCGTATAGGTAATACAATTTGTTTTCACAACTTGTAGTTTATTTATTTCTGATAATCACTAGCCCTTTGTGATTTTAGAAATTCATCACATGAGTAACGATTCTGTTTTGAATGAGTGGTGATTAATTTTGTGATGGGCATATTCGATTTTTGTTAAGTAACACTGATGTGTCGAATTGAAACGGAGTATATATAATCTATAGTTTATTGGTTCGATATCTTAAACAATATAAAATGTGCAGAAATTCAAAATTTATTACTTGGTCCACTAGAGATGATACTCAACTATGCAGTAAATGAATTCCTGTATTTTAATTACTTTACATCAAGATCACGATGTAGATAAGAATGGTGAAGTCACTTAGTTCAGCCAAATCGCATTGTAGTTATGAAAGCCCCAGAAGATGGTGATATTCTTGCAGATTTCTGTACAATTACTTGATGTGTTGAAGATGGTAATAATGCAGTTTAATCATTTATTGAGAAATAAAACAGCACTTCTTCCGAATCAACGTCTTGATACAAATGATTTATTATCAATAATACTGATATTTCTGGGATTTTTGTGTAGCCATCTTACTGTTCACATACTGGGGATTTTCTACTACGATGAATATAATGCTGCCTAAAATCAAGACGGGTAGCTTGCTGTCTTAATCTTATCTTTTGACAGGTTAGAACATTTTGGAATTTTAATTCAATAAATCTAAATACTTCACATATTTTGTACTTGTTCCTTGAGCTCAATAAAATGAACACGATATGTACCTACTCAAAATTTGTTTCGTACACTGTTATTTACCAACTATTCGACAAAAATATTTTTATAAAATATATACTGATACATAAAAATCTATTCGTCATATAATACTCAACACACCAAGAGTGCTTAGAATACCTACCTGTAATACAATGTGAGTGTCGTATGGACGGAATAACATGGTATGTAATACATTTGATACATACATTTTTAAGTAAATCTGTAACTGTTGACATGTCCTTCCTACTCAAACGTGACGTCATTAGCGACGCCTCGTTGTTGCGAATTTTGAATCTGAAAAGTAAAATGTAATCTTTCCCTACGAAACCTCTAATATCTGCAGAAATATGTTGTTTATTTTAAACAATATGAGTTTTCGAACATTATAAGATAGTTTTTCAAAACCTGTCATCATGTCTATTGAAAAGCTGTTTCGCCATCATATATCCACTTTGGGCCGTACTCTTCATACCTTGGTAACCATCTAAAGATTATTTATTATTATAAATGAGTGCACTGTTCACGAGAGAGAGAGTTTTCAATAAGTAATAGTATGAATATATCAGTCATGATTATGGGTGTTGAGAGAGTAATCTCAAGTCAACGTCAGTCTAGCGTCATCGATATGAAATTGAACACATGAAATTTAACTACACTGTTGAGGTTGATATAATCAGTACAATATGAAAGATATATGATAAGAATGTTTTGATTAAACTGAAGTTATGTACAACAACTTGTGGTTTTCTAAAACTCGAAATGTGAATGTAATAACATACCTATAAACTATACATCTAAGAAAGTGAAAAGGCACTTGATTATACACTGTGTCCAAGATGAGGAATCTTGGAAACAATGGGAGATGGGAAAAAAAGGTGCGCATTCAGAGGGTCACTTTTTAAAATTTTCAAAATTATCGATAAGTTTTCAGTTATATCGAAAAAGGTGAATTTTTGAAAAATGTATCCTATATCTCCTCACCGTTAATATTAGAGATATAAATACATACATACAACGTGGTGATATTGAATTCTTTCTCCGACGTTTCGTATTCGTGAAACCATCATCAACATAATTACGGTCTTGGGGTACTGAAAGCTCTTTCTTTTCTGGATACACCCATGTATTATACATGACTGATTGAATGTGTTTCGACCTAATTTTTTTCAATACTCTCAATCAAAAATACTATCAAATCCACTTGTTTTGAATGAAAATGAGTCAGCATAACAATTTCTAATCTGTCAGTAGCTCATATTGATCGACAAGTACTGTAATACTGAATAGCGAAGGAAGGATACATATTTGTGATCCGGAAAACAGATACTCTGCAAAAATCCAATATGGCGCCTATAAAAAAAAACAAAGTTGAGTGTGGTAACTCTGGCATCAAGAACGCCTTTGAAAATACGATGACAGATTTAGATTCTTTGTGAAAAAAAGAGCCTCGAGAACGTCCTAGTTAAAAACGTATAGTTCTTTTGGTTTTCACTTGAAAACATGAAACAGAAAATCACCAATAATTCAAAAACTAAAAACGATATATCAAATTTCCTTTCGGATAATTGTTCACCATGAAAATGCGCAACTTTGCTCTCAATCAACTTCCTTTAGACATTATTGCTTAGCGTCACTCTTACATTCACGATACTCGCGAACAAAAATAACAGCCAAGAAACACACGAGGATGCTATCCCGAGTACCAGCGTCAGCCCAGAATTGATGATTCCATCCCGATAAGCGTTTCCGCTGTCCAGTTGCATGTAATCCATGAAATCGAACACACCTTGGCACGACAATCTGTTGTACAGAACCGGCAAAGCGGAACCGTGAACAGACAAAGTCTTCTCTAGAGTCGTCCTGTATTCCTTGCAAGTTCGGTAGTATCCGTCCAGATAGATCGAAAAGTGCACCAGGGAATACAGGGTGAACACTGACGACAGCACTGATACGCAGGTCCAGAAAGCCGTTGGCAGATGGCTCGTCATCGATTGTGCTACCGTTTCGATTTGAACTGATTCTCCAGTACTGAAACAAAAATCTAGTACATGAACAAATATATGATGTGACAAATCAAAAATGACGATTCTCAATTCCGAGAACTTTACTACAGGCCGATATCATTGTTACCAATAATAGCAAAAGTTTTTGAATCGCTGCTAAAAGATCAAATGAATGAATATTTTGAACAAAATGACATCTTTTCACCAAACCAGTTTGGTTTTCGCAATAAAAGAAGTACTACCTTAGCCATAGATCGACTAATTGAGTTTGTAGCTGAAGGCTTTGATAATAAACAGAACACTTATGCTACCTTCCTCGATTTGACAAAAGCGTTCGATTGTATTTCTTTCGAAATCCTCTATGGAAAACTAACTCACTACAATTTTCATCAAAGCAGTGTAGCTCTTGTCAAGTCCTACCTGGAGGAGAGGGAGCAATATGTTTCATTCAATAATGTGGAATCAAAAAAACAGAGGATTCAGCATGGAGTTCCACAGGGCTCTGTGCTGGGTCCTCTGCTGTTCCTCATTTACATAAATGACCTGCCTAACTTCGCCAATTTCATCACTCTGCTTATAATTTTATTTGCCGATGACACCACTACGTTGATGCGTCATCACCCCTTCAGATCCAATACTCCAGTGGACCCAAAATGAAGATGACCAGATTAAGAATTGGTTTTTGGCTAACAAATTAAGTCTAAATGACGACAAGACACATAATATAAACTTTACTTTGCAAACCTCTTCATCAAACCTGGAAAGTCAGGCATCGGTTAAATTTTTGGGGGTCCACTTGGATCCAGGGCTGACTTGGAACGTTCATATCAATCAATTAAGCTCCAAGCTGTCCAAAATAACTTTCCTAATAAGAAGCCTTTCAAAAAATGTATCCAAGGACACCCTACTGTCTGCTTACCATGGATACTTTAATTCAAATTTATCTTATGCAATCTTAAACTGGGGTCATTCCCCCAATACTGTTCAAATATTTAAATTACAGAGACGTTGTGTCAGAATCATCGCAGGTCTAAGATATCGAGATTGTTGTAGAAATAGTTTTGCAGAACTGAGACTCCTTACACTTCCATGTACTTTTATATTTCACTGTCTAACCTACATAAAACTGAACCTAGTCAACTTCAAATCACATAGTGATACTCACTCATACTCTACTAGAAATAGAGATAATTTAGTCCTCAGCTACCACAGGTTACAACGCACAAGAAGGGGCGCCGATTACTATGGCAAACGATTTTTTAATGCTCTTCCAATAGAGATAAAAAACCTAAATTTTAACAATTTCAAACCCAAAGTCAAAACATATCTCTTGAAACATGCCTTCTATTCCATCGAAGAGTAGAAAGCGACTTTAATATATAAATGTATTCGTCTCTTTACTTGATGTCTGTCTTCCTATGTATTGTATCTTGCCCAACAAGCTTACGCTACTATTGTCATTTGTTATATTATTTTGTACTAACTGTAACATTTTTTTTCTCTCTCTTTTTTTTATATCTGACCTGTAAAAGCACCTTAGTGTAATACCTTGCCAATAAATAAACTAAACTAAACTAAACTTTAGAATAATCAGAAATGTCGGTGGATATACAGGGTGTAGAACGAGTATGATGTTAAAATATTTAAATAACGTATTCCTAAGACAATTTCAAGACAAACCGCTGCTTTAATTTGCGGCCGGAATTGCTCAGTTTCTGAGGAACAGATTGTTATAATTCATTATTTTTTACGTTTTTTAAATAATTCTAGCAAAAAAATTGGCTTTTCGCACGAAATACAGTACCGGGGGTTTTTTGAGGTAGAAAATCATAATTTCATATCGATTTTTTGCTATTATTCATTTAATATTGCCCTAAATTTTCTCAAGTGAAAAACACTTCGTCAATGATCGAGATCAGTGATGGTATTCGAGATATTTGAAATTTTCTATGTCGATGCACGTTACTCAGTTCCTAGGGCGCTGAGTGAAGTTGCTGAGGACATTACAAAATTAAGTATGTGGTATGGTTCTCCCAAAAAAGAAAAGGACCATTTCGATGTAAGTTACTGATTCATATTGGCAATTTTCAGTCTTTCTTCCTTCTGTATCATTACAGCTTGAACTTATGTTGATGTGCTGAAAGCTGTGTTTACAAACAAGTTTGTATCGTTGTGAAATTTCTAATCGTACTATTGGAATTGAACACACCATCGTCTTATTTTCATCCTTAGGTAAATCACCCTGTATAGAGCTGTTATAAATCCGACTACACGCAGGCTGATCTTAGAAACCGCCATAGATGCAAGAAAGTTCAATGGAGGCAAAGTTGCGTGACCAAAAGCCCGACAAAATGCCAGAAACAAGCCAAAAAAAATCAAAAGGGAAAATAATTCAACATTGGCACTTTTCAGTACATATTCAATGACATTAATAAATTGATTGAATCAAGTTGATTTTCTCAAATAAGACTTGGAGTTCTCATTGCATTTCTAGGAAGCTTTCAATCTCCCAAATACATCAAAGTTGTCTAAAAAATTGTTGATATTTCCTTAGATATCGAATTTGTATCTCAAAATCAGTATAGTCTCGGTTCATTCGGTTCAAACAGTTCAAATAAAGTTGATGTGAACGTTTGGTTCAATCGGAAGTGCTACTCCATCTGGAATTGATTTTTCCAATGTTGACTTTTGACCCATTATCAAAAACATCTGAGGAACAGAATACACAATGAACCCTCAACAATCCTTCATCACTCTAATATTTTGAGATGGTTATCATATCTTATTGTTTAAAAAATATAATACATACTCTAATTTAGCCAACATCGTTCTTGTAGATCTGGATCCAGGTGATTTTGTTGTAAATAAAACTCTATAGCCATGGAAGCATGTCATAGCTATGGAAAATAAAACATGAATGAGAGGACCAAAAGTAACCCAGATGCAAGGAGCTTGATCGCCACCTGAAAATATTTTTGTATATCAGCATCAGTAACATAAAACAAAACAAGAAGTGCCAATTGATTCTCAATGAAAATATAAAAGAAGTTCAATTTCATAAAAGAAAATGGAATTGTTCTCAAACAATGGTAAACTGTATAAATCATTATTCATACATATTTATACACCATAATATGAAAGGAAATTGAATGTAGCCATATATTACCCAGGAAAACAGTTGCTGTATGTTTTCCATATAGAATACAGCTGCAATTTCTTCCAACACACTGATCAAGTGTTTTATACCAATGACCCCAAGCTATTCCTGTTGTGATGCTTGATGTTGCTCCAAGTACTACACATACTAAGTAAGACAGAGATAACATTTTTTCAGCTGCAAGTTGATCCATATTCTAGAATGGAGAGTGAAATATAATGAGCAAAAAGAATAAATAGTCGATAAGACTTGTGCATACTTAATCTTTTTCTAGGGACTTGGTGGTTTCGAATGAATGATGTGGATGACAAAGTTAAAGCCCAGCAACCCAATTTTATCGTTGTTTTGATTTTCACTGTTTTTGATGTTTCTGTCACAACACTGTCATTGACATAACCATGAATAGTGTGAGGATAGCTGACAAAGATAGCAGCTAGAATTTTCAAGGTCGGCAAAACGTTCATGGGCGTTCAGATTTTTTTTCACAATTAAAAAAATCAACTATAAAATTCAACTATATGTATACGCGTCTGGCAAAGCAATATTTCTGTTAGGAAAACCATCTATTGAAGTAAAGTTTTTTTGTGGATCAGAGTGAATCACAATAATACTTATTACTGTAAAATATACTGTGCTTAGGCCTGTAGGATGAATGTTTACTTACAATTAAATGAAAACATTACCCCGTTGAAACCGTTCAATTCATTCCTCTCTTACAAGAACTCTCTCATGAAAAGTGTGCTATGGAACATTCAGTAATAGTGTATAATAATGATTCGATTTCAGAGTTTCATAATAATAATTTGTGAAGCAAGATCAGTATTCTTTCAATTTCCACCTTTTCTATACTTTTCTGTCATCATGCGAATTATATCATATTTGATATAATATTCGATAAAGTGTGATTCTGATGAAATATCATCGGAATAACAACGAAGATACATTGAGGTAATTACATTGGTTCTGGGTCACCCGGCTTATTAACTACATCTAAAAAATGATATTCCAATTATCATAAAGTCGTAACAAGTTTCACAAATTTGAGAAATAATATGCTCCTGAAGATAGAATTATCATCGATATTGAGCAAATCATTATCCAGTATTTTTTAACGAAACCGATTTCTTCCTTATCTTCGAACGATCTTCGTTCTCTTTGTTTCTTCTTCCCGTCAAACATTTTCTGATATTTCTGCAGTTCCCTCTGATTTTTCAATTCCTCTTCCAACCTTCTCGCTTCTTCAGCCTGCTCTCGTATCTTTCGTTCTTCTTCCTTCTTTTTCTGGCACACTTCATCGCATTCCACGATCGCCAACTGTTTCCTGATCGACTCGCAAGAAAATTCTTTCCGGATTCGCTTGCACTTGCAAGTGATTTTGACTTTCTTCTTGCACGAATCCGCGTTCGGACAATCACCCGGATGACAATTTGCTTTGCATCTGTGTCCACAGACGTACTGAAAACAAACAATTATGAAAAACAGTGAATTCCTGTGCGCCATGAAAAAATATTCAAATGATTGTGAATGAACAACTGAACTACTGAAATATTACTAAGTAGTGATTTCGTCATCAGACATTCTTCAGGAACTGTGTTAATCATTCCCGTTTAGATTTAAATTCACTTGCATTTGGATATTGTGAGGATGTTTTGATATTAAACAATCTTAAGAAATAAATAAAACATTGAAAGTTTTTATGTAACCACGATGCAAGTGAAACTTTTTTCCGGATCGTATGCATTCAACTGAATATTTTCGGAAAATAATTACTGAATAAAAATATGGATGTACAAAACTCAACCAAATTTTTGGGTATTCATATAAATGAACATCTGTGCTGGCATACACACATCATAAATATGGGGAAGAAATTGAACCAAATATGCTACTCGATCAGGATTATAAGTAAATATCTGAACGAAATTTCAATGAAAATCATGTATTTCTCAAATTTCGAATCATCAGCAAAATTTGAAATAATATTTTGGGGAAGTCATAGTAACATAGCAGATATTTTTTCCATCCAAAAAAGAGCAATGAGACTTATTTTCAAACTTAAGTATGGTCAATCCTGTCGAGGTCTGTGCAAAGTGAAGGGCATCCTGACAATATATGCACTTTATATTTATGAATGTGTAGTCTACTTATTCAAAAATAAAAGCAAACTGTCAGTATCTGGTGGAAACCACTCATATCCAACTCGTAGCACAAACATAAGTTACCCCATACATAGATTGACACTGACTGAAAAACACCCATCATATGCAGCTTTAAAGTTTTTTAATAGATTACCTGATTATATCAAAACCTGTGAAAGTCTCAACAAATTTGAAAAACTTGTTAGAAGCTTTCTTATAAACTTAGAACCCTATTCAATCCATGAGTATTTTAATGTGTAATTTATTTTCCATGTACAAAATATGTTGACGTTGTTTTCGTTCTTTGTTTTCTTTCGTCTTTTTCTGTAAAACATTCTCCGAAATATATTATATTATTATTATTATTATTATTATTATTATAGAGTAAATGATATCTAATACATAATATTTCACAATTGTAAATGTAGACTTGTAGATTTGTGTTGTCTGATCAAAACACACAGATACCGCGGAGCACTTGCACGAATGAGTGAGAATATAAATGCTACACGGTTAGCTGATGCGAGAAAGGCCTCAACTGCTCTAGATGGACAACAAATTTGAGGCGATGTAATAAAAGTTTCACTTGAAAAAAATGTACAATGATTCAAACTCGTTCGTAAACACAGCCAACACTACAAAGTCACGGATATTGTTGGAGATGTAATTTATCAGCTTTCAGCACGATTATTTTGCCAATAATTTCAAAATAACTAAACATACATTCAATCTAACAATATAGAATGGAGAAAGAATGGAAATTGTCCCTTTTTTGAGAGTTTGACTGTTCAATTTTCACTGCCGAGAATCATTTTTTTCTTCTTTCAACATTTGTTGGAACAAAACATCGTTCATTTTCTAGTTTTTTGTGGGATTTTCTCTCCTCGTTTCTAAAAAGTAGAGTAGAAGTTATCAAAAATTATTTCAATATATTTGTAGCAAGGACAGATTTTGGGGCAGATCACAAAATATGTCCTTACTACAAATATATTGCAATAATTTTTAATAACTTCTATTTTTTAGAAACGAGGAGAGAAAATTCCACAAAAAGCTGGAAAATGAATGTTCCACCTCCTCGAAAGACTTACAGAAAGTATTTAAAACATCGTTCAATCATATTCTTGAAGATAAATGAAAAAAATTGTGTCAGCTTTTCGAGACCACAAAATTGATGGTTAGTTGAATTTTCTTCTTGTGATGTTTATTTCAATCATTTCAATCAAAGCTTCTAGCCAGTCGTGTTCATACAAGAGTGAATGTTATTTCTGTCAAAAACAATGAATATTACATACAAATATAGTCGATACGTATGTCATGATAAATAAGGAATTCCCGCATTGAAATTGATTGGTTACTTGAGCAGTCCAGCAAATGAAAAGATATATTGATCCGTGAAATTCACACACTCACAAACCTACAAGGAATTGCAATCCCACAAACGAAACAGTGGAAATCTTCCGAAGATAAATCACGAAAATACTCACATTTTTCGGGCACTGGTTCTTGCAGCTCTGCAAATCGATCTTCTTCTCCTCATCGAGCCAATCGGCGCACGTGACGTATAACTGATTGAGACCGCAAAAGCATTTGACGCGTATCATGACTTTACACGCGGGACACGTCCCGGGGTGGCACGGTATCGGACAAGGGTGCTGACACCCCTCCGGTCTGTCTTTGGTGCAGCTGCCTTCGCATGGTTCGCAGTTGACACCCGACTGGAGAAGATGCGGAGATTTTCAGGTTCGGATTTATTCGGACATTTTCGCACAAATACTGACTGCGATTTGAACACTGAGTTGAGTGGAAACCATGTTTATTCTCTACATATATGTATTAACTACAATATTGACCAAACGCCATAAGAGCAGTGTTAGAAAAGTGATGCTTCATTATATACGTCTTTCTTTGTCTAATTGGCAACGATGATCGAGGGCGCATGCGCAAAATTCAAATATTGAAACTTCATGTGTAATGTGTCAATCTCTTTAGTTTACAGGTTATGTTTGTACTACTCATCTATTTTCTCCTTAGATCATCATCATCTGAGATTTTCTCTGTAGCTGATCATGTTATTTGGAAAATATATATTTGAATATGAATATACTGATGGTAGACAACATAACATATACTTAGCTTTGATATAGAGTGATCTGGTTATACAGGTACGTTTTTTTTCAGATTGAATAGAATGGAGCAATCGATATTTGAAAAATGGTAGAAATCGTGGTAGAAATATAAGATATCCTCAGTATTGAAATGATGTAAATGAACATTCATCATGGAAGCAACACATATCCGTGTGATAAATTTCTCACCGATGATATGAATTGGAGCTCTTGGAGTCGCAGAGAAAACAAATATGTACGTTTTTTGCGAACCTTTTGTGAAAAGTTACAAACTTAAACTACGAATACCACAAACAACAACAACAACTATAAACTAATGTCTAAACACAAACACTGAATAATCCAGAACTGAAAAAAAAACAATTACTAACGCTAATTACGAGTAATAAAAATATTCAATTCTCAAACATAGACAAGACGACAGTTCAAAGAATCTGGTTGTTGAATAATTGCGCTGCACAAAAAGTATTAGGTATAAGACACGACGCACGATCATTCCCAATTTGAGTAGCAACGACAGGCGTAAGAGTGAAACAACACTAAGAGAGTCTGTCATCTTCCACTTTCATTTTGACGCATGCGCATAAATAAATCCTTGCCAATTGCACTCTTTTATTTTGACATCAGATAGGCTGTCCTTATTACCAATATTCGTTGTTAATACATATATGATTCTCTACTAGATCGAGCTTAGAGAGAGAAATATGAATTGAAACGACCATATGAAAGAGACGCAGCGATGAAAAATCACATGACTGTTGGCATTGTCGAAACATTTTTTGATGTGCAATGCCATTATATTGAGAACTACGACATTTTCAGTTTTCATTCGATTCGAGTTGATAGTGTAAGATCATTCACTCAAATCTGTTGTTTAGCGAAGTTTATTGATCCACAAGTGTGTTAAATGAAAGAGAGACTCAGTTTAAGTAGTTGTTTGAAAATTGAAAATTGGTAAATAAACCTAGTTTGTTCATCCGGTTGAGCTCATCAAATCAAAGAAGGATTTTAAACTTTTGTTCGAGATGTTGTTGTCCTCAGAAGAAGAAGATCAGAATATACCATTTCCTAGTAGGTAATTCATTGAAAATATTGAACAAATTTCAAATAGACCCTAGTTAGCGCCTAGAAAAAGGCGGAGGAATCCAACCAATAAAAACAGCAAACGAAAGAGAGGTAACCAGCAGTGATCATCTGACTGTTGGCAAAATCGCACCTTTCTTTGTTGCACATCCAGACGAATCAACAGCTCTTTCTTTCTCTTATATTTGTTTCAATGCTCCTCATAAGTCGATGGGACAAGGTTGCATCTAGTAGAAAATATATAATATCATATCTTTTGGTGATATCACCTATAGTCGGCCTACGAATTGCCTTCGAATCGCTTGAGGATTCGAAACCAACAAATAAATGATTTTACCTGGAATTCATCGGGAGGATCTTCGACGAAATGGCAAGGCAAACCGCAAATGTGATTGCCGCACTTCAAAATCCGTCCGCAAGGGCGTTGGCAACTAGACGGTTTTGCTAAATAGCACGGCCAATCGCTATTTTCATGTCCTCCTGAAAACGAAATGATAGTATATTATTCAACTGGCGTATTCTGATGGGTAAAAGTCACTAAACGCGAGTTCAATGCTATACTTTTACTACTACAACTGCTTGAATCTTCGATCATTGAACAGACTAGATAAGTAATCCACAGCCCTGGCAATACAGTTTGTTTGGAAGCAACATCTATAGTATCTATCTTTGTCTAAACAAGGATAGCAGGAGCTGATTCTCCCAGCACCAGTGCCGTGTTGTCAGAGGGGGTCGAATTTATTATTAATTCATGATGAAACCAAATTGAAAATCCGTAACAATTTCAGTAGTACTTTTCAGCATTTCTTGGTGGGAAAATGAACAATGACAAGACACTGTCGCAGCTGACCTAGGGGTATAATCAATATAATCTAATCAATTCAATTTAAATTCATTTCTATCCGTTCCATTTGGGAAAATGCTTCAAAATCTCGAATGATACGACAATGGTAACTCTCCTATGAAATGACGTGTTTTGATCGCCAGTTCAAATTGTCTTCAACACACCTCACAACGTCTCACCATTATATCAAATCACCAATACAGGAAATAAACTGAGTTTCTGAGGAATTCTGAGTACACAAAACTGAACACAAGTTGAATAATATCGATAAATCAAAACGTAAATAATGACAGATACCAAACAAAGCAATAATCGCCGTTGACTGTCAATATCAAATTGCGGTGTTGCAACGTTGAGCAAAAAGTATTCATGATACCCATGCTGGTCCTCGAGCCCCCAAGAAAGTAAAATTGCTAAGTCTCAGAATAATGTAGCAATCTTCTATTAATCAGAACTGATTCATAATCGTCATGACCCAAATTTATTATTATATTTGTGCATTGAACTACATGAATTCATAAAGGACTTTAAATATCATGGACTATCTATCATTTTTCGATGATTGGATATGACAACACTGGCGACGATTGGGTACTAATATTATGATAATTCTGGGAATTCATGTTAGCATCAGAATATTTGTTTTGTGATCCTTCTAGTGGGTTTGTTGTTCGGAGGCTTGAATATTGAAGCAATTTCAAGAGATCATACATCATACAGGGTGTCTAAAATAGTGTGCAATACTCTACGAGCGCCTTTTAGGATCAGAGATAGGAAGGAAATTTCAGTTCATATCAAATTTTCTTCCTATTTCCTGGTATTTAAAAAACATAGCTGATATATGTATTTATTCTTCGTATTTTCTTGTTGTTTTTACGTTTTGTTTCTCAGTATTATTTTTGACGATGATATGAAATGGGATCATCATATCGAGTATGACTTGAGAAAAATAAGATTTCTCATTCCCAAATTCAAACATTAAAGAAATATATGGAATATTCATAATTTGGAAATGTTTGGTTCACTATCAATTAACTTATGAAATTTTAGGATGGGGGCATATTGGGAAAAGTTAGAAGTTGCACAAAAATGGGTTTTGAAAATTATTCATGGAAAAATTCGTTTCCTACTCCACTTTCATTTGAGGAATCTGAGGAAATGAATATATATCAACTTCATTTGCTTACTCTACAGATTCATATTTTCAAAAATAAAAATTAAATTGAATTCAACGACCATATTATTAGAAATAAAAGTTATATTCAATTCCCTTCACTCATACGATAAAATCCCAAATGACATGAAGCGAACAAAATCACTACATTCCTAAAGGACAAATATCAAAAACTTGATATTACACTCGAATTTTTTTGTATGTTCAATCAATGTACAATAAAAACTCGCAATTGTGAGACGTAATGCCAGATACATATTGTATATAAAATTGATGATAATGTTGATACATCAATCTTAATTTCAATACTAGCCGCGAGTTATTTACTTCGTCACGTTTTCTTAGTTTGAACATTAGAATTTTATAATTGAATTTATATTTCGCAAATATTCTGAATAAACTTATTATCATCATTATTATCATCATAACCTGGACCGACCTGCATATATATTCTTTGCTTCCTCGAGCCACAACTCACCTAAACATATCACCGGCACCGATACGACACAATCCGGACAAGGTAAGGCCCTCCTCTCGATCAGAGGCTTGGTTTGCTCCCACGGCATGGAAGCTTTATGCGCCTCGATTTTCACGAGCACAGCCGAATGACACTGCGACGGACACGGATGAAGACACGCGGTTCTTTCCCTATCACAAATTTGCTTGCACGGAGGGCAGTCTCCGAAATGACATCGGTGATTTTCTCTTTTCTTGTGGTGGCAATCCGGTGGCAATCTAAGGGGGAGTTTTTCTTAGTTGATTTATTCATTTGTATATTTATTTGTTTCAATAATATTATAGTTCACGATAATTCGATAATATGTAATGAAATCCAAGGGTAGATTACTTGTAGGAAATACTCGTGCAGTACACATAGAAGAAGAAGACTCTGAACACGGATCCGGCTAGAAGGACCAATTGTTGAATATAACCAGAAACTATCTAGAGGATGAAATTCAACGTTAAATATGAATCTTTTGTGATTCCAAATACAAGATTGACTATTCAAAAATTTATATATTTGACAACATTAATCACTTTTTCGAAATAAAAATCTGGATACTTGTCATCACATACAAAGTATCCATAATGTAAAATATAAATAATCAACAGTAGTTCTGTAAAACTTTTTTCAAAGAGCCGTAGATATCACGATACAGGATATAATATATGAGTTTCACAAAGAAAAAACAGACCGTTGCCAATTTTTGAAAAAACTATTCTTTCGATTTCCTAATAATTTGGTAGGTTAGTTTGAAATTTTATTGTTTATTATTAAAATTATTGGTGGGAGTACTAATACTACTACTACTACTAATACTAGTCGTGACGGTGGTTAAATACTCAAATACAAAATAAATAAATACCCAAAAACCAGAATAATATTCAGAAAAGCCTAAGTACGTATTTAGGCAACAAAATTGCAATTCGCCATCAGCGACTCCTCAGTATCTTTCAAGATATTCTCCAGATCATACCATCGATTTTCCGTATTCATGTCAGTTTGTTTATACATTCAGAAGGCTATATGACTGATGTAGTGAAAAAATATGGTGAGAAAAATAAAATAAAAATAGTATTCGTCAAACCATCATTCCGAATTCAACTTTACCCAATAAGAAATCCTTAGAGAAAATTCCTTTTGATTCCAAAGTCACAAGGAATTTGAATGGTATTTTCAAAACACAACGGCTCGATGTAGCTTTTACGACAAAAAATACGATTCGTAAATTATTGAGTTAAAGACAAAGTCAATGTTAATGAGAAATGAGGAATATATGGAAAACAATGCGATGAATGTAAAATGAAATATTTTGGACAAACTCGTGGACATATGGGAACTAATTTCAAAGAACATACTGCTCAAACATGTAACGAACAATCAAGAATTGCATAGTTTGGAAAGTATTTTCGTTCCTCGTAATAAGAACTAAATAATGAACCAAGACCTTGGTCCTATACCGTACTCTCGATTATTCGATTTGCGGACTTGACAATCATTGAATTGTTACGGTCTCGATGGTAATTCCTGGAAAATATCTTGAAAGATATTGAGGAGTTGATAATCTTTTTTACTTTTCAAGTCTACTGAAGATGGCAACTTAGTTGCCAAATTACGTATTCAGGCTTTTCTGCATATAATTGTGGTGTTTGGATATTTATTTATTTTGTATTTATTGTAAGTTTTGGATCAATAAATGAATAAATAAAACGTCTTGGTTTTCAGTATTGAAAAATGCAAACAAAAATCAATACAAAGTCAGATTCTGATATATTTTATAATAAACTATTCTTTGATTGTCATTATTTATTAATTCAATTGATAATAATGATTAATTGAATCAATAAATGAATCAATTGAATTATCAATGAATTTTTTTCATGGATAATTTGGATATTTTAAGATCCAACAATCATGGACAAATTTTCTCTACGTAGCGTACTCACAAACATAATTTGTTGCATTTCGGCGGCTTGGTCTTATTTTTACGACCGCAAGGCACTACAATTTTCGTCGTACCACATCGACAAGAAACCTCATCGGTTTGGTTACACGGATAACAAGGTCCTCTGTGACACACCGAGGTACATTTGTGGTTGCTACAGCTGAGTGTACGACCGCAGGATTTCTCACACGGTGGACAATTTCCGTCGCAACACTAAAACACGTATTCGTGTAGATAGATATTACATTACAAAAAAAAAAAATTGTATTTGAAAAATGGCGCTTCAACTGTTCATCGATAAATACTGATAAAACTGAATAAATGATTTTCGATCAAAGCAATCTCGAAATAAAAGTTATTTATTTCATACTGCATCATAGAACATACCTTTACGTACCTGATTTCAATCCGGAAAATAGACTTTTACAGGATAGGCGCACGTAATATTTCATTACGTGCTATACTATCCCGTAATGAAATTTTACCGGATTGTGAATATTGAAAACTCAGTTATGCGTCAAAAGCATGAATACATTTATTGAAAATTCAACAGCAAAACAATACACAAAAATTTCTTATTGCTAATATTAATATTAACCGTTAAATTTTCGTTCCCATGAATATGGATACCAGGAGCTCCATTGGATGAATTATTTTTCATTAGGGAGTTGCTACTTGCTGATACATTGCTATTTTTTTGTTGTAGCACTTCAACAAAGATTAATATTTTATTTTTCACTGTTCATTTTTGTTTTTTAGCAGTATGAAATAAAATGTTATACGCCACACGTCCGGTAAACTTTTACAGTACTTACCGGACTAGTAACGTAAATATCTATTAGAATCTTGGTATTTGGTTCGATGAAAGGTTGAAGTGGAACAAATATATCGAGGTGCTGACAAAGAAAATATCTCCTATTATTAGTTCATTGAGATGATGTCCCAGACTTAAAGAATATTATTACAAATATGGTTCTCTATTCAAAGGAAATATACTCGGTCGCATTAACTATTTGAAGAATATTGAAGTATATAATTTTTTGAAGGAATCGTTTTAACAGCAACACTTTTTGTAGTAATATACATGTAGGACGATTTGAAATCATTCAACAACATTACACGTTATGTAACCACAACATATCGATTCTTTTTAATAGATCCTCTACCTAAATCTACAAAAAAAAATGTTTATAGTTAACATTACCTTTCTATTGCAAGGGTGTTTGTTGCAATCTTTCATCCTTTTACATTTCACTTCACATAAATAAGGCTTGAAACAATTCACTTCCTTGGAATGCAGACCACAACGACACAATTTCTCGATAGTTTCAAGGCACTGAAAAGTTCAGGAATAGGTGAAAAAACAATGAGAATCATGATTGTCATCATTATAGTTTCGTCGTAATTGTTTCAATATTTTTTTCATGGGTTTTTTGTTATGTTAGATTGTTATACATGTATATATTTTTACTAATTTTCCTGGGATACCAAACATATCCTAATAATTTCATTATTATTGGTTCACTGATAATTACCTGTCCACACTTGTCTTTATGACATCTCTGATTACATTGATGAACTCCGCAGTCGAGAACTTTTTCGCAAGTATCTTGGCAACAAGGTATCTCTTCTGTGCAGGGCAAGTGATACACGGATTTGCCACAGGGACAAGATCTCGGTTTAGTCAAAGGACACGATTCACAAACACCGTCGTGACATACTTGTTCGCATACATGATTGCCACATTCCAAGGGTTTTTTGCAAATCTGAAAAATTAAAGTGCTCAAAGAATTGAGGGGATCGCAAATTATTTTGACAAGTTTCAAGTTGCTATAACTTTTTCCAGAATCTGATTTTCAATCGGATTGCTCGGATTGATCAAATGCATTGCTCAACCTCAGCGAATATTACCGATTTATCAGGTGTTCAAGAAGAGTATTACAAAAAAGAATGAGTTTGGATGGTCCATATTCGACAGGAATCTGTTGTATTTATTGTGCATAACTTTTTCCAAATCTTTGAGTAAATATCTCGAAACGGTTTCGTAATTTTCGATCTATCCCATTCAGGACGTGAAATTTAAATTTTTTAAATTTGCTGGATTTTCACGCATTTTTGATGATTTGTGAAAATCATAGAATGAATAATGAAGGGATGAAAAACATCTCAAGAAAGAGATGGGCATCCCTTGGTGAACAGTAAATTGAAAAAAAAAAATTAAATGTCAAAAAATGTTTTTTTGGGAAAAAAAAAATCAAAATTTCGCGAAATCTCATTGGTGCTGCTATAATCACAACCCATTGGAATTATGAATCTTTCAAGTGGATAGAAATGTGGAGAAAAATCATGGGCAGTGGGCACAAGACAAAGACCAATTGAGTAACATGTGCGTAATATTGAAAAAAAAAATGTATAAGAGCCAGTAAAATACAGTTATGTTAAAAAGGAAGATTTCATTCCATAATGAATTTGATATCATTAGGAAGAGGAAGTTTCCAACACTTTTTTGAATTTTTTCATGTATTTATTTTTTCATTAATATCATTTATTGATATCAGTGATGAATGAGAAATGGTGTATTTCATCAGAATCTTTGGCTAGTTATACATATAACTGAATTATATAAGACCATTTTTATCTCAATGATTCCTTCCTTATTCTACATATACGTACAGTATAAAGTTGTGAATCTAGAATTCTATCTTCATGAAAAAAAAACCCCACAGCATTCACTAATACATCCAGTATAATCACCAATATTTTCACTTATTAAAACGATAAAAAAGTCACGTGAATATTTCGAAATTTAATTATGCGAGAGATAATGATTGACGATGTCGAAAATATGTACAATGGCCAAAAAAAAATGTTCATCACTCTTTGATGAAAAAAAAAAAAAAGTTCTCATCGAAGGGTGTTATAAAGCAGACACATTCGAGTTGAGTAATCAGAAAATTGGAATACCTTGTCACAATTCCAAACTGGGCTGGCACAGTCCCTCAACTTCTGCTGCGATTTACAAACGCACTTCTGTATGCTCTTCTTGGGGCAAGGTTTGCATTCACCGGGATGACAAGGATCCGAACAAGTATGTTTGCGACAGCCCAGAAGCTTGCCGCAGACGCCGTTACACGACCATTCTTTGTTGCTGCACCGTTGGGTTTTAGGAAGTTGAGCACCGCAGTAGCAGGGAACGTTCACGGTGACAGGGCATGGAGGACACGGTCCTATAGAAAAGAGCGATTGAGGAAACTATCCCGAGGCGAGCTGAATTTTATGGCTGCTTCGAAAAGACAACAAAGATCATACCCGAAATTTCAAAAATATATTTCTCTCTCTTCTCTAGATACTTCTAATGCGCCATCGAGTTTGGTGTACCCTGTATAGCTATATACTTTGTTTACATTTAAATTATGAAGCCCTGAGCAAATGCCGTGTTTAATATATCACAGAAGAACAAAAATAATAATGATAAGTTCTTGCAATTTTTACAGTGATAATTTTATGTTACAACCGATCAAGATAACCTAATTTTCTTAATTCATTAAATAAGCTAGAATATATCAATTTTATATCATCAGCAAACGATAGATATGTTAATTAAAACCTAAATTTCTTAGTTTTTCCAGTTTATCGATTCTTATAATCATCTTCACTATATAATAGTAAAATAAAGAACACTAAAATTCGTGAGTTCACTTACCTGGATGACAAAGAAGTAAACAACTATGCCCACAACTGGGAATAAGGTCCTTTTTACAAATTTCCCCACAAGAATGGGGTACTAAGAAAGGGTGAAACTTTGGCTTCTCGGTTTTTTTGCAAAAGCATAGATATTTTGTGGGAACGTCTTCGGTTGAATATTCAAAACGACATTTGGGACAACACCAACATAGTTTTGCTTGTTGGCGTATTATATTGCCTTCAAGAGCTTGCTTTTGCTGGGTGAGAGTATCCTTCGACCATCGTTGAATGCACATCAAGTGGAAAAATCCGAAACAGCTTGAACAGCTCCATATCTGGAAAGGTTTGTAGAAATATGATTTGTTCAATCAGAACCATGATGAAAAATGATATGACTAACATACATGAATCATGACCCTAGATAGTTATAATAAAACTATACAAACCTCATCATCTCTTTTCACTCTGGATATACAAATGAGACAGGTTGAAGAACCTGAAAGGAAGGTTTCCTCCAGAAATGACTTGGTTTTACGAAACTGTTCATTTGCACCACCTGTATGTTCATAGTCTTTCAGAAGTGTATCTGTAACAGAAGTAATGATGATATCAACATGGTGAATTTGAGAATGATTTTATACATGAATTAACAGTAGCAGAAGTTGGTAAGGATAGTTGTCTTTCAGAGAGTGTCATTTGAAATTCAGAATTTATCAATTGTATTCCATATCAGAATTTAGAATTCCATTGAATATTGGGAATTTTCGATTGTCTCAGAATATCAAGTCGAATTTAAGAAAGTATCAATTCAATTTCCAAATCTTCACCAGAGAAATTCGATTTATCACAGGAATAATAATACTAGATG
The DNA here is from genome assembly GCA_963576655.1 of Gastrophysa polygoni. Classification (NCBI taxonomy): domain Eukaryota; kingdom Metazoa; phylum Arthropoda; class Insecta; order Coleoptera; family Chrysomelidae; genus Gastrophysa; species Gastrophysa polygoni. The sequence goes on from OY755083.1 coordinate 583,715, forward strand.
TTTTGTTGAAAGAAACCTAGACAAGAGGATCAATTTTCAACACCCTATCATTGTTGGCAAAGTTGTTAGCAACTGTTGGCCTACAATTTCTATTCATTGATTGGTTGGCAAAACCATGCTCTTATTAGTTATCTAGATCTAGGTGAATATTTATTCATAATATCTGAAGACTTAATACCTATCACAGTACTAGATTCCAGTTCATCTTCATCTGAAGAAGACTCATACTTCTTCACATGTTTTGCAACAGCTGCTTGTAATTTTGATTGCGCTTCCTTGAACTTTGCTTCTGAAGACATTGATGGTCTAATAGGTGGCGGAGTTTTCTTGGGTTTCCCATTTTTATTCCATGGATTTTTTGGTTTTGGTTGATTATAGCTGGGATTGTTCATTTGAGCCATTCATGTGCAGTACAACCATCAAACAAATGTCAAAATCGCACGTTTCGAGGAAGATTGGGATTTTCACTTATCTCAATGATAAAATAATTGATCAACAGCTGAATATTGTTGAAATATACCAATATTTTATGCGTCAAATTCATCACATAACCTATTTGATCGAGTCTGGCCGTCTGACGTGTAGTCTGACGTCTGGCTGTTTTTTGCTAGGGGGATATGTGAAGTTGGCTGACTGAATTTTCGAACTTACCCGATCGTCCTAACTGGTCAGTGGCGTGTATCCTCCACTAACTTTAGTCTCCACTGATAGAAAACCTGAATTCTACAGCAATTTAATGATTTCAATATGAGAAATTAGTGCGATAATTGAAAATTAGCTTCATTGAATTCGAGGAAACAGAAAATTCTTCCTAGCAATATACGAATTCTTTGAATTATAACAAAAATAAAAAAAAAAGTTTTGTGAAAAAAATGTAATATTCAGATTCCCGGCTCAATAATATTGAAATAGCTCTCAAAAACGATTATACAGAGATCAATTGTTTTCGAGATACAAATTCTATCTATACGTACCTATACGTATAAGTTTTTGAGTCTAGAATCCAGCTGGAATAAAATAATTCCTTGCCAAATGTGACCATAAATGTTACACAAGGAAAAAGTAGTTGCATCATTTTTTCATGACTTCCACAAGCTGAGATACATGATCAGATGAATTGATTTCCGAGTCTAAAACCTAGCTCCCACACAATAATAATTTCTAGTCGAATGTGATTGTAGAAGTTACACGAAAAAAATAATATTCAAGTGATTTGTTCATGACTTTCGCTTGCAGATCATTGTCACAGAAAGGAAGATAGTCAGATGTTGGGATGAAATAATTCCTTTCTAAATGTGACAGTAGAAGCTAAATGAAAAAAATGCTGACACATTTCTTTTCTTCCATTCGCAAAGAACCGCCAAGACGAAACATGGTACTTGAGACGTATTGCTTTTTGCCGTGTCTTCCCCTAAAAATGAACTATTGAGAAAGCATGTGATTTCTACAGATATCTGAGTATAGTAGTGGACACGATAATCTGCACACAAAAACCTCAAAGAAACGTCGGTTGATTATAACCATATCGACAAGAAGTCTGGAACGCGCGCCAGTATTGTTGTGGAATCCATAAATTTGGTGGAAAATAACCCAACTGTATTCAAAGGTCAGCCTGAGTCATTGTTTTTATGCATATACATGTGTTAGAGAGTGGTATTCTAGAAGCTACGTAGAGATACGCCCTGTATGGAGCTTCTGGATGAATGAGTGTCCACCTTTCGATGACACACGGGTTTACGTAAAAGGTGACAGGCATTTGATAGAATTTATCGATGTATGAGTAATTATGTTCAGTCAAGAAGTAGCCGTGATACGGCAAGGTTGTATTTGATATTTGTTAATATAGTGGAGTGCGAGTACAGAGTGTTTCATTCTTATAACCAACCGCCAAGCAAACTAGGAAACTTGAAAGCAATCTGATTTCTTGTCATTTCGTTGATTTGTGGCGAGGACTCAACTTTAAATTTTTTGGACAATTCTCAGAGAATCTGATTTATCCAAGAAATTATTTCGCTAATCCGAATGTAAAAAATGTACGAATCAACGGAACTCATGACCAAGACAATGTTTTGTTTGGATTCATACACACTTTCGAATCAGTGGAGTAAATATTTTGTTGAATCAACTTTGGTGAACAGATGGATGAAATTAGCTCATCATGTGTCATTCGATCGGAGCATTATTCCGGTTCAATGCAATTATCTCCCTTGGTCTACTGTACATAAGAATCCATTGAACAAACTGAAACTGTCATCGAAGTAAGATATCATTTCGCTTGTTTATGGTGATTTCATCCCAATATTTAATATCTTGGCAACGTTCTCCGATTGGTATTTGTAAACAGAGCCATCTATTGACTAGTATCATGATGGTAATAAGTATTTCAATCCAATGTACCATATTTACGTTCGATTTCCTCATTCTTTTCTGAATTATTGTAATACTGATATAAGAAATGATCGAAATTTCACAGAGATCTAATGAGGTGGGTACTTTCAGGTATTCCATAGGGTATTGAATTTGTTCTGTAATAATATATTTTGGCTCATTCACCCTAATGATTGCCCCATATGCCATTAATTTTCACAGTGATGAAGTAATATTCTTGTGGGTATATATACTCAATATTCTATCCACTATCCAAAAAAATTATAATGCTGAAAAATGATTGTCAATTATATAAGTACCTAAATGAATGAAATAATTCACTCGATACACTCAGGATATGGAAGTTGTTGAATTTTGAAGAACAAATAATGTATATATCTATGGTGCGATCTGTGGTAATAGTAATGGTAATAGTTTAGAATAACTAAATAATCAATCATCCAGACTTTGATCATAATTATAATAATAATATCGTTTATTATGCATAAAGTACATTTTATACATAAAAGGAAAAGGGTTAGCCAAAGGCTATCTTCCACCCCTCCTAAAAATCAAATAGTGTGTGTAAGAAAATAATGATAAAATTAAAAAGAAAAATACTTATTCACTACCAAAACAATGTTAGAGAAAAAAACAATGTTAGAGAAAAAACAATGTTAGAGAAAAAAAAAAGGAAGAAATCAATAATGAAGAGAGAAAGAAAGAACAAAACAAAATTTATACAATCATAAATGTGCTAATAGCTATTAATATCCTTGACATTCCATTGGTCAACTCAACGAATACATTACAATATTATACATTGAGTCTTATATTAGCACTGAGCAGTAAGCAGCTGTGATTTTATTTTTTTCTTGAATTGATGAATATTATGATGTAAAATTGGTAAAATTTCATTCAGATAACTAGGGGCAATATTTGAAAAACATCCTTCATATTTGAAAGTACGGTGCCTAGGTATGTTGAATGAGTTAATTCTCAAATTGACCGAATGTATGCCAGAATGCCTGCTTAATAGACAATATAAATAACTAGGAGTTTTAGTTTGGAGCAACTTAAACAGAAAAATTGTTATCAAATATTGGACTCTGTACCTCACATTCAACTCCTTCGTTTTTAACAAAAATGGCGTGACATGTTCACCATATGGAATGCAGCATACGAATCGCATGCAAGCATTTTGTATGCGTTGTAACTTCAATTTGTTATATTGCGGCAAAAAATTGTAATACACCGAACAACAATACTCGATATGGGGGTAAATAAGAGTTTTAACTAGCCTGAGTTTCATTTCTTCAGATAACTGATACTTGAATTTATATAGCGATTTGAGTTTAAAGAATGATACTTTGAAAATGTTTTTCACATGTTCATCGAAAGACAAAGAGCTATCTATGATTACGCCAAGATTTTTAGCACTATCTACCCAGTCAATATCTGCGTTATCGAGAGTGAGCCTAAAGTTTCTTTGGGTTTCAACTTTTTGTCCCTGAGATCCTATGCATAGAGCCAGGGTTTTATTTATAATTTTTTTTATAATTCAAGTATCCTAGTTGACAGCAGATAAAACTTGAATTGTAGGACTTCACAACGAGCTCATAAAGGATCTTTTGCAAGCTTCTGAAAAATGTCTGTTGAAACGAGAATCAACTTTCAAATGACGAGATGATTCTACATTTTTCACTGTGAGTAGAGTGTATGGCGTTCGGACCAAAACAAGAGACGTTTCTTTGTGTATATTTCTTATGTAGGTTATTGTGTCAACTACTATACTATAACAAACATTGTTATAATACTCTGAATAAGTAGGTATATGAAGATAATTCGAACGAATACGAATAAAATCTGAGTAAGTATTTATTATAGTTTCAGGCTACTGATGTATAGTAAATTCAGTAAGGAATGCAAGAGACGACACCCGTGCCTGAACGTTTACACCTGGTTTTCTAGCCGACAAAGCGAAATATGAGCAACAAATATGTCAAATCGTCTTCGTGGGAGTTCTAAAATCAATCATATTTCAATTTTCTGCTTCGCATCCCGCAGCATCTCATTTGTCGATTCCCCCAATCTTATAATACCTACAATGAGTCTGAGGTAGCCAACTCACTAGTATTTATATAAATACAGGGTGGACCAATGAAAACGATACAAGGTATGCATCTTACTGAGAGATCAAGGAACTGACATGACATTGAAATGAATGATTATTTATGTTATGTTGGATAGGACAGGATTTGAAGAAAAAAACACATAAGACACTTTGTAGATGAACATCGTTCTAACTACGAAATGAGAAATAGTGATGAAAGGGAAAAAAGCGTTATTTTCCATCACTAGTCGATTATTTTCATAAACGTGTTTTCTCGACAACTACTGCATTGATTTCCAAAAACCAGGAAGCGTTCGTCAGAGATTTCGATTACCTTCAAAGTGATGTAACACTTGACCCCTTATCCCATTTGATATTCGAGGGTTGGAGCTCACCCCTCCGAGGGGTTTGAAGTGAAAAAGTTGACAACATGCGCAAATTTTTTCCCCTCGAAATGAAAATCGACCACTTCGAGCGTTTTTTCTGTGAGAACGATAACTATATGTAAAATTGGCCTTGTTTCGTTTTCATTGGGCCACCCAGTATATTGGTATATATCGTCATTTATCGATATATCGAAATATTGATGAATATCCTATTACGTGAAGGACTTACTCTCGTTCGGAGGGTACAGCTTGTTGAAATGCTTTTCCAACAAGAGGGTGATCCAAATCTCGAAATCTATCATTATAGGGATCTAATATTATTTTTTATAAAAAAATATTGATGGAATCGGAATCGAGATCGCTTGAAACACGACTCTACAAATTTTCATCATCATAAACAACAGGGTGCTCGAGAAAATTAATTTTCATTGTTTTCGAATGAGTGATAAAAAAAATGTACTGCTGCGGAAGTTTGCTAAAAAAATGATGACAGTTCAAACCAATTCTCTTTCATTCGAAAACACCATACACACACCAAACTTTGAAAGAAAATTCTAATCCCAATAAAAGTTGTTTTAATATAAATAACGATGAATATAATGTATAGAACTAGAAAAGCGTCTTTCATTTAATTTAGTTTCCTAGTTTAGGTAGTAGATTATATAGGAAGTTGGATAACTTAATCAATTCAGTAATAGTGTGAGTAACTTGAGTTAGTTAACAGTTACCTAATGAAAAAGCTTTCATTTTATTCTTGAACTGATTTGAGATCAGACACCTCTAGAAGTGTGTGATCAAACAAATCCATTCGTTGCAAAACCTCAATTTTCAGTTGAAATTTTAAAATTTACAACAACCATATACCGAGTCTTTTCTAAATAAATTAGACAGGCGACATCAAGTTTCAGTAATTCCTTTCCTTTCTAAACCAATCTTTGGCAAATCTCGCGAATGTTCTATCAACCGAAAATATCGCGGAAACATTTTCCAAAACGTTTAGTTCGACCACAAATTCTTTTTCCATTTGTTTTTGTTGTCCATGCCTGCATGGAATTTATATATTTCGATGAATTTATTTTCCGACATTCAAAATAGAATATCCGTATGTCATACTCGTAAATTTACTTTATCTCCCACAATAATCTACTCCAAAGTTAATAATATCTCAAGAGATCCATTAGATTTCCTTGCCAAATTAGCACCTTCACTACTAATTAGGATCATCAGCATCATCATCAGGCTTGAAAGAAACGCGCTCAAATTTATTAGTGTTGACTGCGTGCATGATGAGTATAACTCAGAAATGCATCAGAATTGAGTTCTATAAGTATCGTATAGATTCATATGAGGAGAAGTTTCATAACCCATCGATTATCGTATAATATGAATTTGCGATAACGAATATAGTACAGTATTTTGTCTACTACCAATATAACGCCTATTATTTGATCAGGAATATAGTCAATTAAAGATGTTCATTGAAAATATGTAACAAGCAAGCGTTGTCGTGAATTTATTTTGATCTCAGCTTTGACGCGTTCATTTCAATTTTAGAGAACATAAAATTATATCGACGTGAGTTCCGATCAAGAAAGAACTGAAATGAAATAAATGAAGCAATTCAAACATTAGTACCGGCTAAAATGTACCGTGATATACTGGGTGGCCCAATGAAAACGAAACAAAACCGATTTGACATAGTTACCGTTCTCAGAAAAAAAAACGCTCGCACCGGTCGATTTTTATTTCGAGGGGGAAATATTTCGTGCATGTTTTCAAATTTTTCACTTCAAACCCCTCGGAGGAGGTGAGTTCCAACCCTTGAATCTCAAAGATCTCTCAGTAAAATGTAGACTTTGTTTCGTTTTCATTGGGTCACCCTGTATTAACTCGATTCGAATGAAAATAATCGAAAATGTCGTTTTTCTCAATACATGACACATCATGTCATTGTAGCTAAAGAAAATTCAACGTTTTCGAGGTTATTTTCTCTTCTTCTTGACCCCTTGAATATGTTTTCACTTTCTTCAATTTTGATAAGTTTTCTTGTCATTTTCAGTACTTTTTCAGTGATTCCTCTTTCGTCTGGTTCAATATGTGGCAAGTGAGTGATTTTTCTCTGTTATTCGCACATTAAATCAACGGCTACAGCAGAAGTCATCACCAAAAAAATGAGTTATCCAATCTTTGATGTCTATCCGACTACAATTGTCTAAATATCTTTCAAATAAAGTAATGAAAGTCACTCCTGTCATTGTCAGAAAAAGTTGACACAAATAACTGGGAGTCAACTACACCACAAGAGTTCTGTCAAAAAAAAAATATAAATACAATACGAAATCATTATCAATTATCTCAGGATGCAAAAATACTGACCTATTGAATTAAAATGAATGAAATCCAGAAATCCGAAAAGAATAATAAATCGATCCCAATCATCGACATCACACCAATCACGAAAACAGGCGGTCACAGCGCGAAACCAGCGTCAGCTATTGGCCGAAAGTCGCGTTCATCTCAGTCGCGCTTTCTTCCCTTTCTATCTCTACAGACCGAGACAGCAGATGAGTCGGTCGCGTCCACCGACGAAGACAGAAGATCTAAGCGCGATCGACGCAAGTCAAGTCACACCCGCGCTGACTAAGCTTCTCCACAGAACAGCAACTAAAGGTATTCTGTGGCTTCTCAAAGCCATCTATTCATCTGTAACGAGCGTAGCGTATCGGAGGGTACCAGATCGTATTTTCCACAGTGATCCCATTGTTTGGTTTGTTCATTCATAGATTCCCGCTGGTTCGGATCGCTTAGTAAGAGACGATGTCGAGTTCGTCGGTGTCAGTTTCCGTGTTGCAGGACCAACATATTCAGATAGCGAAAAGTGGTGATCCACAGGAGCTGGATAAGAGTGAAATCAATGAAGCTGTCACCAAAGTGTTGCAAGGGTACGACTGGACGTTGGTGCCGATTGCGTCGAAGTAAGTAAACTTTAGGTTATAGCTAGTTTGAGATTTCATAATTACAAATTCCTCAGATTGCTTTTATCACTGGTAGGTATCAGTTTTTAGTTTTGATCCCCAACTTTCACCATGAAAGTTATGAAAACTGTAATATTAGGTGCTATTCTTGGTAATTTTGCACTTATCATGCGAGGTTTTTTTTTTTGGTACGTATTTCGACCTCAGGAACCCGAATTTCACAATATGAACGTGCGCAAACTTATATTTTTCGAGATATTCCAGGAAAAAGTATGAAAATTACCCTTCTTGTTTCGTCCTGTTTTGGGTAGGCACCATAGCCATTCGAAGTTTTATTTCTCACATAAGATCTTCCTTATACATTCTAGAAGCTAAAAAGAAGGAGAAACATCCCCTAATAAGCTTAATTCATCGTCTTTAGCATCTTTGATGAATCCTTCTTTCATAAGAACGGCGCTGTCAAATGTACATCTGTCATATTTTGACTCACAGAACTAGTGATTCTGACGTAGATTCTCATTTGACAGCGTCGTCCACATATTAAAAATGCTGGATCCACCTTCCTAAAAGATGCTAAAGAACGTTGATTTAATTATTTCGAGGATGTTTTCCCTTCTTTTTGACTTCTTGAATGTTCAAGGAAGGTATAAAAAGTGTCCTGTGTGAGAAAATAAACTCCATGCCTACCCAAAACGAGCCGAAGAAAGAAGTTTAATTTTCATACTTTTTCCTGGAATATCTCGAAAAATATAAGTTTGCGCACGTTTTTATTGTGAAATTCGGGTTCTTGAGGTCGAAATACGTAAGTAACAATAAAAAGAATCGAAAAAAAAACCCATCCCATGATAAGTGCAAAGTTACCCTATTCTTAAACATTTGCAGAACCTGATTTGCACGAACACTCATGTACCTAAAAAGTTGAAAGTTGGTCCACTCAAGAATTCTTCCAGTTACACTCAGGTTGCTAAGTTTCGTACACGAACGTGTATTCATATAAAAAACAAATTCCATCTTCTCAAGTTCCTAGTTAAGTAAGTTAGAGAGTAAGTTACGTGTATTGTTTGTTTGAATTGACTATGTCACACAAAAGTTCTTGAAACTTTGTTATAATCGTAATATTGCTTTAAAAGATCAAGATAGGTACATACCTCGTTGTTTATATACACACTGACAAAATAACACACCGAAGAAATAAAATATTGATACTCACAAATTCCTCCAAAGTGCTTTGATAGTATCAGTTTTGATTTGTTGAACCGATTGAACCTCAATGTTCTCATATTTTTACCACGCGACAGTTTTGAAAAACATATAAAGTTGCTTTTCTTGAACCTGATTCGAAACAAATTTAATTCATCAAGTTTCGACTACCTACCTACCTATATACCTATGGCCTGGTCTCACTTTGGGGACTATAACCAGTCTGCTGGACTGAATCCCAAGATTTTTGCATACCTAGTTTGCAAGTTTAATTTTCGCCCTTGCCCATCTTATTGAGAAACATCAGTTATCAAAACGTCATGGTTTCAAAACATTTCGTACCTATCGAACACTCACTTGAACCTGTACCTAAAAGTCGGTCTATTTTGAATCAAACATTATTCATTCGAAAAAAGAATCTCTGCAAGATTCTGCAGAAGTCGAGCGGAAATAACAAAGTTCAAAACTATGGTATTGAAAACCACATTAACAATAGTAACCAGGAATGAGAAGATCTGATCACAATGAAAATCGATGAGTATTTATGTTTTCATTCGTTGACAACACGATAGGGAAGCCAATAATGTTCGAGGAACATCGTGTTAGCCAGTGTTGGATTTTTTCTTGAAAGTTTGGAGGTTGTGAGCATCAGGAAAGACTTCACTAGGCAAAGAATTCCATAGCTTTGCCGTTCTATTGATGAACGATGCTTGGTATAGCGATGTTCGACAGGTCTCGAGCCTGACAGTGTAGGGGTGACCAGCCTGAGCTCGTCTATATATATCTTTACCAAAATGTATAACCGAATGTTTATATTCCTATAACAATAATAGATCAAGGATAGTTGTTTGATTAAGTATGTAAATATTTCAATAAAATAACTATATGTTGTGGGTATAGAACTCCAACATACAACGTAGCATACCTATTGTGTAGGCTTCGAAAATTATCTGGAACCCAATAATTGAGTATCTTCGAAGTTTTTGAGAAATATTCAAACTAAGTATATATAGGTATATAGACAAAGACTACAGACTCAAGATATGTTCTCTAGTATCTGGTCGAGATATAAGTCTGTGTTATATACCTATGGATTTGAATGTTTATAACAATTTGGAGCTTCTGGTTCAGCATCAGATTTAATTTTTCAAATATTTAGGTAAGGTTAGAGCCTGAAGGTAAGTACCTATATGGAGACTCAACTGTGTTTGAAGAAAAGAGTCAATGTGCTCTATTCTATTGTTTCGGATTTCTAAAAACACTACTCAGAACAAACCAAGGAACAAACTGAACAAAAAAAAAACAAATAGCTGGGAACCAGGCAAGGAATAATGACGTTTTGTAATTGAGGAAGATAATGAGGTTCAACTCAATACCGTCGATACTTGCTCGCATTGATTATAATTGAGTAACCCACTCAATACCTCAATAGAAATTAATGGCAACGCAACAATGTTATTTTATTGATATTCTTCCACTGCATGATAAAATCAATGTTCGAACTCCAAAAATTATTAATAAGTATATATCAAACTATTATGTCATCACCTCGATCTTCACCATATCATAGAAATCATATATTATCGTGAAAAATAAACTGATTCACGGAAGTAGTGATGTGAACGTGTGAAATACAAATATTTCATTTCCTTCAGTACGTATTATCGTCCACCATTTCAGACACCCTCAAAAGTTTACCTGCAATATATGATATACATCACACGGTGATTCGACTACCATCATTCGGATAACGGAAACTGCAAGAGATATGACGAAGTTATTAACAAAAAAATGTACATCAGATGTATTTTGGTCCATTGAACTCACCTGCAAATTTTCATACTTTTTCCATACTTTATCCCAACCCTGTAAAGCCAGTAATTTATCATTTGGTTTTCAAGACAGCCCACAACAAAAAGCATATTTTCCTACGACCATATCTATGAAACAACTTTTTCAACATTGTCTTATTGTCACTTAGAAAGTAACCTTTTTGAGTATGGCAACAGGAGCGTCAAAAGTAAATTGGAAATATTTGAAAAACGCATGAGAGCGAAATATGAGGTTTCAAGAATTTTGTTGTTCAGAATAAGTATCTCTTTTAGAACGTGAGGAATTCGAGGTTTTTTATTGCATAGTTCATAAGGGATTCCCAAGTATCATGATCGGAAAAAAACCCAGGAAGAATTTTCACTTGGACCATTTTTTTTTTCGTGTAACATCACCGCGAGACGAAAATAGTTTATTAGGCATCGTGAAGATCCGTAATCTATGACTTTTTTTGGTACCCACATGTACGTACATGAGAAGACGTGTCCGTTCAGGTTAATTAACAACTATACCTTAATTAACACACTTTAAAATCTTTTTGTCATAAGTCGGAACTCTCAAACACTTTTAACTATAGCAAATGGCGTGTACAAATATGTTCCGACTTTGTTCTATTTGAAACCACATGTGAAATGTGCTAAATGAATAGGATGGAAGAAAGCGTAACATTTAGACTTCAAGTATTGCTATATAACTCATTATTCTGCTGCGATATTGAAGATTGCGGTAATAAACAGTTTCCCCTTTCCAAATAACCTTCAAATACTTTCCATGTCTCGAATTAACTCAAAAGTAACAAATATTGGAAATGGTAAATTCAAGATTGATTAGTGAAAAAACACCCGGTACCAAAAAGTTTCTTGTCTAAGAACTCGTCACTGTCAAGTGTCAAAGATTACACCACTGCAAATATTAGAGATAAACATGTGATCTTTTTTGTGCTAAAAACTGTGACAGATTCTTTCCCAAAACGTCCAGAACAATAAGATATAAGTAGAAATTTTGATTTGTTTTCCAATTTTTTTCAAAACAAATATGTATCTGAAGTGCCAGTAATATTTTGGGTTAGATCGTAAATCTGTCCTTGCTACAAATATATTGAAATAATTATTATGATTTCTGTTGTTGATTAGCGGGAATTCGGTCGAATTGTTGAAGAAAACTAATTGTTAAATTGTCGACGTTAAGGGACTTTATTGTTTCATCTTCAGGACACTCGAGTATAAAAACAAGAACATACATATACTTGAGTGTCCTGAAGATGAAACAATAAAGTGTCGGAACGTCGACAATTCAACAATTAGTTTTCTTCAGCATTTCGACCGAATTCCAGCTAAACAACAACAGAAATCATATTCAACGGTTGCCATTCTATTCAACTATAATTATTATGATTTCAATTTTTATTTTCATAAACAAGGAAAGAAAATCCCGGAAAATCTAGAAATTATGACTTTCCTTAAACACGTTTTTCAAGAAATATCCCCTCATAACTATAGAACTACAGAAGGTATAGGAGTTTTTTTCGTATGATAATCGAAACAGAATTATTTCTGCTCATGGAAGGATGATAACAGACTAAATTATTTTCAGTTTTTCTAAATTTAAATTGATTGAAAACGTAAGATATAATGTTTCATGTAATATACCTGTAATCATGTTTCAGAATACATTTTCTGCACCGCTCGTTTCTTCAAATGTGAAATGTCCAATTTTCTATTGATTCTGATTCAATTCTAACTGATTATGATTCACAATTTTGTTTGTTTTGTGTCGAAACGTTATGAGCGGATTCAATCGCAAAAAATCACCACAGGTTTACTCACATCCAGAGTGACAGAATGGGTTTGTTTTTTTTTTTTCAGTATTTGTTTATCCAAGATCAAACATAATCTTTTCACATATACTTAGGTGCCAACTTCAGTTCTGAACCAGTGAAAATTAAAACTAAGTGTATTTGTATACCGCACAGTCTCTCAAGAACAATTAACTGAAAATGGTAACGCAATTAGTATCATTTAAAGTATTACAAGATAGTAAATATTAACATCGCAAGAAGCAGATAACTGATATTTGAATATTGATCGGAGTTTCTGAAAAAAAAAATGCCATTTCCTACGACCACCTATGATGATTCGAATATTTATTGTTGTGTAGGATATAGTGTATTACACTTCGAGGTGGGCCTACCAAGGTTTGTGTACTATTTTATTTACAACCATCATATTTCAATTGAAATCTATAAATTTCTGTTTGGTTATGATCATACTTCAAATATTACATTTAACAACAAATTACCAAGAACGCGGTTTTCTCAGAATAATCAAGTAGATATTGTTACCGTGCCTGAAGGGTATTTCACAATTGTCACCAATATAAATAAATGTCATATAAAGTCAATAAATGTCAGATAAAGTCGGTTATTAAATTCGCGGGAAATGTTTTTTCATTCATTCATTCAAAATGCTTTATTGCCATAAGTACGTTGACCCTTGTTGGCAAAGCTAATTATATACAATATACAGACAAAAATATATATAAAAAAACATACAGGGTGTCCTTAAAAGGTCTTTACAAAAAGCTACCACATATTCTTCAGACCAAAACAATTCGATACAAGCAAACTTACCTCAGTAAAAAGTTGCTTAGTTTGGGCGCTACACGGCTCTGAAGTTGAAATTTTCAAATCGATTTTGCTTCATAACTTTTGAACGGCTCATGAGATTTTTTTCAAATTTGGTACGTTGGCATAGACTCATCCGGCAATGAAACTCATATCATAATCATAATGAATATCATTCCATGGGCGTAGAACTTGATTTTTTCAGTAAATAAACATCTAAAACTCATACGCCAATGGAAAAAAATTAGTTTCAATATGAAATCTAAATTATTCAACTCATTCACTACAAAAAAGGTACTCTTGACAAAAGTCGATTCCTCTCATGGTTTCGACAAAATTTTAATTTTAGTGATTTAGAGCATAATTAATAATAAAACGATTAACAGATATTTCATAAAAATTGTTCAAAATGTTCACCATTTTCACGTATACAAAGATTTATACGACGCAAAAAGTTGAAATGTACTCTTTGCATAACTTCTTCATCGCCTGTAAGATTATTCGTCGCCTGTTGGATACGTTGCCATAATTGTTCTACAGTATTCACAGGGGTCTTGTAAACCGTAGACTTGAGATAACCCCATACAAAATAATCCATCGGTGTTAAGTGTGGAGAACGTGGTGGCCAATTCACGGGTGCATCATTACCTCTACCTATCCATCTGTCTGGGTACTGTTGGTTTAAAAAATTCCTAACATCCACCGAAAAATGTGGTGGAGCTCCATCGTGCATAAACCACATATCTACCCGATGTTGGAGTGGTAAATCTTCCAACAAATTTGGCAACGTATTTCGTAGATGTTGTAAATACATGTCTCCTGTTAATCTTTGTGGAAGTATGACAGGACCAATTATAAAATTTCCTATTATTCCAGCCCAAACGTTGATTTTGAATTCGTGTTGAAAATGGTTTATTTTAATGGAATGAGGATTTTCAATTGCATAAACGTGTTCATTATGAAAATTAGTTATTCCTCTTCTCGTGAAACAGGCTTCATCAGTGAACAAAATATTCTTTCCAAAGTTCAGATTCATTTCTCTTTGCAAATTAATGAACCTACAAAACATCAGACGACTTTGTGAATCATGGATTAATAAATCTTGAACTGGCGTCTTGTGGTATGGGTATAATAATTGTTCTCTTAGTACTTCATGAACGGCATTCCTAGAAACTTCTAGTTCATTACTTATCCGTCTAGTACTCAATTCTGGATTTTCTTCAATACGGTCTGAAATTTCTACTTCGACTTCGGGAATCCTTACATAACGCTCTCTTCCATAATCACCAGTTCTAGGAGCAAAATGACCGGTCTCCCGAAGACGTCTCTCAACTGCAGCAAAGGTTGGGTGGCTTGGTACGCGACTATTTGGAAACCTTGCCGAATACACCCTCACACTCTCTCGATCATTTCCTTGACAATATCCGAATACTAATAACATATCGGTGTATTCTTCATTGGTGTATTGTACGGCCATGATAAATCAGAAAAGTCCGATTCCGATCAACAATCAACGTCAATAAAACTCGACAAATCAACACAGATGAAACTATGGAAACCAAGAATGTGAATATCACTGTTTTCGAGCAGATAATAATAGTCTTCAGAAAAAAAAACCAGTGCTACTTATTTTCAATAGAAATAACCTATGCAAAAAGTACATCTCAACTTTTTGCGTCGTATAAATCTTTGTATACGTGAAAATGGTGAACATTTTGAACAATTTTTATGAAATATCTGTTTTATTATTAATTATGCTCTAAATCACTAAAATTAAAATTTTGTCGAAACCATGAGAGGAATCGACTTTTGTCAAGAGTACTTTTTTTGTAGTGAATGAGTTGAATAATTTAGATTTCATATTGAAACTAATTTTTTTCCATTGGCGTAGGAGTTTTAGATGTTTATTTACTGAAAAAATCAAGTTCTACGCCCATGGAATGATATTCATTATGATTATGATATGAGTTTCATTGCCCGATGAGTCTATGCCAACGTACCAAATTTGAAAAAAATCTCATGAGCCGTTCAAAAGTTATGAAGCAAAATCGATTTGAAAATTTCAACTTCAGAGCCGTCTAGCGCCCAAACTAAGCAACTTTTTACTGAGGTAAGTTTGCTTGTATCGAATTGTTTTGGTCTGAAGAATATGTGGTAGCTTTTTGTAAAGACCTTTTAAGGACACCCTGTATAATAACACATGTTATACCAACAAACATTATTAAGAAAAACCAATGGAAGCTTGTATAAAGCAATAGTTAAGAATCTAAAACTAGTAGTAGAATACTTAATTGACAAATAATAAATTCTTAATGACAGAGTGTCATAAATAATCATCAAACAAATAAAATTGAAGCATAAAAGTGGAAGAATGAAAATCAGTCGAGAGGAATGATCTTATAACGTATCATTAAAAAACTCATCCAAAGTGTAGTAAGCCTTATCCAACAGTGATTCTTTGACACTTTTCCTGATTTTTCTTTCTGTATTTAGATTTTTGATATTGTGAGGTAGATGAAACTTTTTTTGAGTTATAAATCAGAGAATTCTTAACTTGTGTGGTGTTGTGCTTAGGGAGATCCATATATAATAAGGTTGGGAACTTCAGGTTGGGAAGTTGAGGTGCGTGTAATGTGACACTTTCTAACCTCCAATGACGTCAATAATGACAGCATTACACATATAGTTGTGAATAAAATATTTTTTACAATATATATTCTGCTTTCGATTTGAGGTTGTTTTAGAGCAGAAGGAGTGAAGGTAATTTCTTTTCATTTCATTACTATCGAGTTTGATGGATGTTTCCTCGTCTTTGATGTCTCGATAAATGTCAGATAAAGTCGGTTATTAAATTCGCGGAAAATAAGGGCGGGAAATGAGGTTGGGAAGTTGAGGTGCGTGTAATGTGACACTTCCCAACCTCCAATGACGTTAATAATGACAGCATTACACATATGGTTGTGAATAAAATAGCTTGTTACACGACTCGTGCGAAAAATATGCCACTTTCCACACTAGTCGATAGTAATGAACTAATCAACTGGTATATTTCCAGGGCAGCATCTGACAAGAGGAAGTTGCACGTGAAGAGGCCGATGAATGCTTTCATGGTTTGGGCTCAAGCGGCGAGGAGGAAGCTCGCAGATCAATATCCACAACTTCATAATGCGGAACTCTCTAAGACACTCGGAAAACTATGGAGGTGAGTTGTAGCTCGATAAAAAGCGTTCAAAGTTTTTGCCTCCAAACCAATTTCAAATTACTTTTTGACCAGAGAGGATTTTGGGTGCCACGTGTTTATCTATTAGTTGATGTTGAATTTTCCATTTTCATATTCAAGTTTCAGAAGTGGATGCCAAGTTCTATCTATATCAACTGAACAAGAAGCAATATTATTGTCTCCGTTCAGGAGAATGCAAGCAGACTCTTTGATTTTCCGTTTATGGTTGTTGTCTTCTTCTCCTATGATCTCAATATTACCCCAATCGGCCATATTTTGTCCATTTTCAGTAAGGATATGTTCAAAGCTAATTTCGATTCGTCAGTATATCTTTTCTTCATATTGTTCTTATGCTCTTTCATCATTATTGATAGAGGCCTGTTATGTTGACTCTCAGTATACAGGGTGTCCCATAAACATACCGACAAACTCTAAGGGATGGTAGAGGACATCGAAATAAACGTTTTTGCTCGATAAACATAAGTCCGGAAACTCTTCGTTTCCGAGATACAGGGTGTTTAATTTTTTTAAAAAAGTCGTTTTTTTATTAATATCGTAAAAACGATCTGGTCGAATTCAATGAATTTTTTACAGATTATTAATACATTCATAAGGTATCCTTTGGAGCTATTAGAATTTGCCCAATAATTTCAGGGGCGTGCCCACGGGCTATGTCGGATATGTCGGAAAAGAATATCGCCCAGTAGACTTATGTTTATCGAGCAAAAATGTTTATTTCGATGTTCTCTACCATCCCTTAAAGTTTGTCGGTATGTTAATGGGACACCCTGTATATTTTGTTTTGTGTTTTGTTTCACTTTGTTGAAAAAAGTTGGATTTGTTTAGACAAGATTGTCAGTAAAAAAGATGAACTTTCGATAGGTTTATTGTGCTTTCAATCTCCGAGAGTTACAGATAGTTCCACCTGTATAGTTATATTTTCCACAATCACATGGTATTCTGACGATACACTCTTTTCGATGATAATTTCCTTTATTTCTAATAGTTATAATTGATACTACTGTATTTTCAGTCTTGAACACTTCATTTCCTCTGATATTCCAGGAAAATATTTGATATCATTAGCGCGTTGGTTTTCTCTGATGTTGTTATACAGGGTGACCCAATGGAAACGAAACAAGGTATGCATTTTACGAGGAGATCTTTATGTAATGTTCGATAGGACAGGATTTAAAAAAAAACAACACATAAGGCACTTTTTAGATGAACATCGTTCTTACTACGAAATGAGAGATCGTTACTTGCCATCACTAGCCGATTATTTTCATACTGCATTGAATTCCAAAAACAAGGAAGCGTTGGCAAGAGATTTCGATTACCTTCGAAATTTGAGATTCAAGGGTTGGAGCTCACCCCTCCGAGGGGTTTGAAGTGAAAAAGTTGAAAACATGCGCGAAATATTTTCCCCGCGAAATGAAAATCGACCGGATCGAGCGTTTTTTTTTCTGAGAACGATAACTATGTCAAATCGGTCTTGTTTCGTTTTCATTGGGCCACCCAGTGTGTATTGTGTCTGGTTCCATATCGGTGTATTGTTTTATCAATTTTGGATGTTTCGTATAGTAGTAGAATATCTTCGATGTGGTTCATTCATCAACAGATTATTATTATAGTAGGATTCATCTTTGTTTTCTTTGAATAAACATTTTCGGTGATACTTGCGATCAAGAATTCGTGAAATAATCGCAGATATTTTCGGATTATCTTGATTAAAATGTAAACCGATGGACACCTTGCCAGAAGTTAGATATAAATAAATGAGGGAATGTTGGTGAAGCAGATAAAGTCTCCGTGACAGATAGGATAAAAACAAGTGCCAAGAGTACTCACTCGATGAGTTCGGCAGAGAAGAATATATTATACAGAAGGAATTTCCCAATGAATGAGAAAAAATTTTTTTTCGATGAAATATAGAACGTAATGAAGAAACCAATTGCGATCTGAAAATTGTTGTCATGATTAGAATTTTCCCACAGAATTTTGCTATAACTAATTCGAGAGTGACATGGAGTAAACCGAAGTATATCTGCCTCAGCACTTCAGTATTTACAACACATAGTAGTCTTTTTATAGGGAATAGTAAAATCGAGACAACAACTCATCGATGAATTATTCTTCCCCAGAAGTCTAAAATGCATTATATTATTGCAGGGTTGGGATTAATTATGGAACCATTTAAACGAAAAGAACGATATTCATGAAACAAAATGCATCTGATAATATATATTTCAATATATATATATATACAGGGTGAGTCAAAAATGTGTACCGAGCTTTCTGGGGGTGATAGAACATTGAAAAATAAGTGTAGTTTGATGATTAAGCTCATGGCCCAAAATGCATATTAAGGGAGATATATCCTTCCGAAGTTGATAAAATTAAAATAATTTCTCCACATAACTTCTGTGCATGAATGTATGTTGTCAAAATACATTTTTTCGTCACACTTCCACATTTCTGATATTGTTATAAAGGGTGTTTTCAGAGGGTGAGTCATGATTTTTTGTAGAAAACTTTTTTCCCTGTATTATTTTCGGTGAAAAAATAGGAGCATTCGATGGAGCGAAGAAAATTACATGAAAAAGGTACTCCTATTCAAATACAAAAAATTGAGCCGTTCGTGAGATATTTGAGTTTTTGTAGTTACATGATATCAGCAGATTGATTTTATTCATCGCGAGATTCATCGGTATAACGATATTTCAGCAGTATTTGCATTTCCGAAGCACTCGCCAAGCATTAGAAGCATATCAGTTTGTTCAGAGAACGAATAACCTGCCATATTTCTTAAAATCTCAGTTGATAATCGCAGTGATAAATGACACAGAAAAACCACACGAACAAATCGACTACAACAATGTTGACTCGAATGTTGATGACATGAACGTCAAAATTGAGAACAAAATTATTCATCATGGCCTGCTAAAATATTGTTACCGATGAATCTCGCGATGAATAAAATCAATCTGCTGATATCATGTAATTACAAAAACTCAAATATCTCACGAACGGCTCAATTTTTTGTATTTGAATAAGAGTACCTTTCTCATGTAATTTTCTTCGCTCCATCGAATGCTCCTGTTTTTTCACCGAAAATAATACAGGGAAAAAAGTTTTCTACTAAAAATCATGACTCACCCTCTGAAAACACCCTTTATAACAATATCAGAAATGTGGAAGTGTGACGAAAAAATGTATTTTGACAACATACATTCATGCACAAAATTTCAATCGGGTGGCTTTCATCGTTCAGAAGTTATGCGGAGAAATTATTTTAATTTTATCAACTTTGGAAGGATATATCTCCCTCAATATGCATTTCGGGCCATGAGTTTAATCATCAAACTACACTTATTTTTCAATGTTCTATCACCCCCAGAATGCTCGGTACACATTTTTGACTCACCCTGTATATTGAAATGCCATCAACTTCTCCAATTCAAATGGGACACCATATGTATTTTTACAGATTTTGAAAGAGCTTGTTATTTTGAATTCATACATGCTGAGTTTAGTGTTAAAAAAATTGTAAAAACGAGGAATATAGCACTTTGATCAACCTCCTTTACGTCTTTTGTTCTCCAAGTGTCAAAATCTAATCGACGGAAATGAAATTTACAATTGAGAATTGTTCTATTAGGCGAAAAAGAGCGTATTAATGATGATAGGTTATGGTGATCATGTTAGAACTTATGAAGAAGTGTGTCATATTTTCGATAAAGTTCATCCGGAGAGAAATCCTCAACAGTAACTAAAGCATAACAACGTTTTAATACGACTGGGATGGTTAAAAAATTTGCTAAAACCTGGACTGCAACGAACTAAACTGATGTTGAACAAAATATTGCAATCGATTTAGAAGAATAACCTCAAACTTCCACCACAAATTTGGCATGGTATTATTCGACGTTCTGTAGGAAATATTTTAAAAAGTGAAGAGTATCATCTGTATAAGGAACAGATGATACTTGTCAGATGATGATTTTGAAAAAACTGAAAGGAGGTTGATCAAAGTGCTATATTCCTCGTTTTCACAGAATCTTCTTACACTCAACTCAGTATGTATAAATCCAAAATAACAAGCTCTTTCAAAATCTGTAAAAATATATAAAAGTTGATGGCATTTCCGGTTAAACCGGAAGTATTTTATCAACAAAAAAATGTACATCAGATGCATTTCATTCCATTGCACTTACCTGCAAATTCTCATAAATATCGTTCTTTTCGTTTAAAAGATATTTACTTGGTTCCATACTCTATCCCAACCCTGTATATTATTGGTTATTACTAAAATTGATCAGGAAATTGGCAAGAAACCAACTTCTTACTACTATCAATCGATTTTTGTCGATACTGGTTGTGAATAACAAAGTTGATTTGAAGTAAAGTGATTATAGATAAATCCCATTAGAATGACCGTTTCAATGATTCAAACTCAACTCAACTCACATTATCCGTTCACGGTAGGTATAATTTGTATCATTCCTATACGGTCTTATCAGGTCTAATACTTGTAGATATAATTAGGGTCATGAAAGAGTTGCATCGAAGTCAAGCAGATGTGATGTTTCGAGTCACGGTCAATGATCGACTTGTGACTATCGGATGGATTTTCGTTCTTATCTGTATTCATTGCGATGGAGTTTTCGAGTATTCGACTGCATGGAAACGACGCTCTCATCATAACCAACTATTCAAAAATAGCTGGAAATTTATATCACACGGTATATGACGGCAGAAGCATACTATGCACAAGTATTTTTAAAAACGATCCTACAATGTTCGGAAACGTATTTTATTCACAATGAATGACATATTTCTGCAGATAACAACAGGTCTAGTAGGAAAAGATGACATTTTAGATTTCAGTGACGTCACGTTTGAGAAAACGAAACGGCAACACTGGACGTTTCTTAGACGTTCATTGAATTCATTTTTCAGCTTTTGATGGGATTTTCTCTCCTCGTGTCTAAAAAATAGAGTAGAAGTTATCAAAAATTATTTCAATATATTTGTAGTAAGGACAGATTTAGGATCTGTCTCAAAATGTCACTGCGCTTGAAGTTAAACCTTTAGATACCTAAAAGAGGAATTCTCTATTGGTCAGTGACACCTTGTTTTTGAAAAAAAAAAAAATTGGAAATACAAATATATTTAATAATAATAAAACCTCTACTTATCTTGGTGGACGTTTCGGGAACGAATCTGCTCCCGTTCTCAACACAATTGAAATATTTTTCTTCGTAAACTTTTTTCGATGTTTCCGATTTTGACACTGAAAAGTGACAATTTGGCAGACGGAGGAATTCTGGTTACAAGGTGTTTTCATTAATTGATATCGAATTTTCCATTTTCATATTCAAGTTTCAGAAGTGGATGCCAAGTTCTATCTATATCAACTGAACAAGAAGCAATATTATTGTCTCCGTTCAGGAGAATGCAAGCAGACTCTTTGATTTTCCGTTTCTGGTTGTTGTCTTCTTTTCCAGAAACGGAAAATCAAAGAGTCTGCTTGCATTCTCCTGAACGGAGACAATAATATTGCTTCTTGTTCAGTTGATATAGATAGAACTTGGCATCCACTTCTCAATACTGAATATGAAAATGTAAAATTCAATATCAATTAATAAAAACACCTTGTGACCAGAATTCCTCCGTCTGCCAAATTGTCACTTTTCAGTGTCAAAATCGGAAACATCGAAAAAAGTTTACGAAGAGAAAAATATTTCAATTGTGTTGAGAACGGGAGCAGATTCGTTCCCGAAACGTCCACCAAGATAAGTAGAGGTTTTATTATTATTAAATATATTTGTATTTACAAATTTTTTCAAAAACAAGGTGTCACTGACCAATAGAGAATTTCTCTTTTAGGTATCTAAAGGTTTAATTTCAAGCGCAGTGACATTTTGGGACCGATCCTAAATCTGTCCTTACTACAAATATATTGCAATAATTTTTAATAACTTCTACTCTATTTTTTAGAAACGAGGAGAGAAAATTCCATCGAAAGCTGAAAAATGAATGTACCACCTCCTCGAAGAACTTACAGACAGTGTTCATTGAATTATTCAGTTATTTTGTGTTGATGAATGAAAATATAAATACGAATGAAAAACTCCCGATGAACATTCGTTCATCGGGCCACCCTGTATGTACCTGATCAAAGCACCACACATCGTCCAATCTGTGAGCTTGGCGTAATTTATGTATTGTTCCTTATCCGTGATTTTATCTTGAGTCGCCACCACTGACTTATCGCATTCATATATATTTACCAGCAAATCTCATTCATGTCTATCTCAGAGAGATATATTTCAAAGTAAATAAAACGTACATTCTGCATATTATGAATGCACATTTGATTGATACATTGTAACTGAAATTGTCGTCGATGCATTATCACAGTCTGCAGTTTCTCAATAATGAAGAATTCGCATCAAATTCCTACTACCTATGGAATTTTTTTCCGGATCGATTGATCGTTGGAATGAATTCATCCATTTTTTTTTCAAGTTATTGTGTTCGTTGTGATATAATTTCGATATGAAGTTTGACTTCATTATACCATATAGATAATGAGATACTTTTAAGGAAACAATGCATTCGATCTGTTAATCTTATTTTCCTCGAGCAAAAATAATATAACTTATTTCTTTGATGACAAGAGTATCTGATGAGATATTTATTTGAGGTTTGATACAGTTCTCATCAACGCCGTGAGGAGTCACATCTTTTCAAGAAAATCAAACAAAAATTACTTCCAAGTAATTAAAATTGAGCCGGTAGGTTAAATTCCAAGCAAAGTGACATCTTGGGGAAGATAATATCCTGGGTGGCCCAATGAAAACGAAACAAGGCCGATTCGACATAGTTAACGTTCTCAGAAGAAAAAAAAACGCTCAAACCGGTCGATTTCTATTTCGAGGGGGAATATTTTGCGCCTGTTTTCAACTTTTTCACTTTAAACCCCTCGGAGGGGTGAGCTCCAATCCTTGAATCTCAAATGGGATAAGAGGTCAAGTGATACATCATTCTGAGGGTAATCGAATTCTCTTACCAACGCTTCGTTGTTCTTGGAATTCAATGCAATAGTTCTCTAGTTTCGTTCTCCTTGGGCCACCCTGTATCTGTCCTTTCTACAAATATATGGAAATAATAATTATAATTCCTATTTAAATTTTTTAGAAACAACGAGGGGAAATCCCATAAGATCTAGAAAAATTAACTGCTTTTCCTGTTTATTTCTAACGACTCTCTTTAGTGATAATTATTTATCATGGATTATTTTCCTCATTACGAAACAAACTATGAATGCTGTTCAGATGAGTGATCAAATCCCAAGACCTGTTCGAAAACGGGTGAATTTTTGTCCTCCACATTGGATTTCGTTTTGTCTTTTTCTACTACGACTTTCTGCATCTGTTTATGAATTCTAAGTTATGCTAAAGTATTGTTTACCTTGTCCGAAACTATGAGTATGACATACAAATATAGTCGATACGTATTCAATGCAAAATAAATGCATTATAAAAATGCTCAATACAGGGTGTTACAGAACTATGGGATCAAACTTCTAGTGCAACAGCAGAAAACATTTGAGTAGTTAAATTTTAGAAAATTTAGAAAGACGAAGGATTTGATGCGTTTAATTTTCGCCTTCTGTACATGATATATCATCACAACAATTGTTCAAAATGTCTTCCTCCAACCTGAATACACCCAGTTGATCGTCGCACATGATTTCGTCGGACTTGACTAAAAAAAATTGATCCTCGTTTTGAATGATTTCAAATGCTGCTGTAATTCGTCCAATTAAGTCTTGCTCTGTTTCTATTACTGGAGTTTCGTAGACTAAAGACTTTATATGATCACACAGGAAAGAAATCTAGCGGAGTTAAATCGGGTGACCTAGGAGGCCAAGAAACTGCTCCACCTCTGGCAATCCAACACTGCCCAAACCGCTGATTTTTTCCTGTTTAAAGTCTTTGGTCTACGGAACTCCAGTAGAAACAGAGCAAGACTTAATTGGACGAATTACAGAAGCATTTGAAATCTTTCAAAACGTGGATCAAATTTTTAGTCAAGTCCGCCGAAATCATGTGCGACGTTTGAATCGGTTTATTCAAGTTGGAGGAAGACATTTTGAACAATTGTTGTGATGATATCATGTACAAAAGGCAAAAATGGAATGCAATAAATCCTCTTTGGGCAATTCATCGTCTTTCTAAATCTTAACGCGTCTTGACACTTTTCCGTAACACCCTATTTACTTCATTTCTCATTTCATTCCGTTCAGATTACGATACGAATAAAAACCCTCATATTAGGAATCACCTAATTGTTTCTTTGAGGATACAGCTGTGCTAAATAGAACTACCTGAGATGAAAGGTGGTGTCACTAGTCAAAATATGATACTGGAAATGATACACTCACGTGTGCAAATACACGGTTCCAGAATAAAGTAAATAAAATACTTCCACTAGTTTCTTCCTTCTTATCTTTCGTGAAAATAAAAAATATCCGGATGTATAATATTTGTACTGAACAGGAAATTGTTCAATAATAATGTTTGTTGGATATAAATAATACTTGAAAGTATATTGATAACAATAATCATAATGATTTAATTTATTAACGATTCGCTCAGTGGCGTAACAATTCTAGTGTGAATGAAATATTGTGCATTTTGCAAGATATTATACAGAGTAACGTACGAGTTGGTGTGTGTCGAGTTTTTTCCGTTGACCTTATTTGCGATGAAAAAAAGAGACTCACTTTTTGGGGTTGTCCAATTGCAATAATCACCCAATCATGACAGTCAACTTAACAGCCATTTTGACATTTGTAAAACCTATAAATGCAAAACTAGATCAACGAGAATCACCGCAACGTCCCATAAGCTGTTTGAACACGTAAAATCTCGATTGATATCCATTTTTGTTCATCAAAATAGAGATTTCACATAATATCACCTGTTGAAATGGTACGCCACGATGTATGTTTGGTTGTCTATACCACAATCATACATTAATAGAGAAATTAATCAATTTGATGAACGTTAAACAGACTCGTTAATGCACGAGGTTGAGAGAAAAGTAGTTTTCGTTTCGACTATCGTGAATGTTCCAGACGTTCTCAACAAAGTCTGTGTTGCATTCAACAATTTCATCGATAAAAAATTGCCGTATTCGTCTCGATAAACATAACTCATACTTAATGTGCTCCAGATATAATATAATTCGATTACTCTCAGTTTTCCGAACTGCACATCTAGCAACATATGGACGAAAGATAAACAACTCGAATGACAAATACTTTTGATCTGTCGGAGAGTCGGTATATATATAGAGTGTGTACGTAATTCGATACATCCTTCGGACTCTGGCCTGATGCTTTGTTAGCACCATTGATATTTTTGTCGTCTAGGTGTAACATTCGATCCGATAGAATCATTTTTTTTTCTGTTGATTATAAAGGCAGGCGCTGCAATTACACGAATTTCAAAAAATCCATAATAATTATTCAAAATTCCGATTGTTTTGTTCTCCCTTGTATACCGTTCTGAAGTGATATTTTTCTGCAATGAATCAAATTTTATCAAGAATAAACTTGTTGATATAAATGTTAACTATATAATAATAATCATAATAATATGTCGTTAATCAATCAGTTATAACAATGAACAATCGCCATAAAAAAATCTTCGAATGCATAATTGAACAGGCGAAGTGCACTGTCAGCCAGTGTTTTTCAACTCAACCCTCACGAATGAAAAAGAAATTGAAAAACAAAACAAGACTGTTCTATAACAACACGGAAAAAAAGGATTTGTGAATTCAACCGAATATATTTGGTTGAAATTATTCGTTTGAACGAATTAAATATCATTCATATCAATCATCAGTTATATTCTTCGAATGACACCATACTATTGCATGGACGAAATGGGATTCTTGATACAATTCTCATAAGTGCTTGATTCGAAAATATGTTGATCAAACAGAATCATCTCCAATTCAAATTGAATAAATGATAATGTCGAATCGATAACATATCTCTTGAATTTATCTTTCCAAAACTATAAGTATCAAACGAATCATTTATCAATTCACTTTAAACAAATGGTAATATCAATTCAACTTCAATACAAGATCGATTCAAACAACTGATTTTGCTCAATTCAAGAATATATATAGTGATCAAATTAAATACGTTCTTTCTCACTTCCAGCTGATAATCATGATGAACTGAATTATAATACGCGAATGGAATAAAATATGTGTGGATTATGTTCGATCAGTATCAGAAATTATTGACCTGAGAATTTCGGATAAGTTTGGAAACCGATTCTGCGCTACATTTGTGAATAACTACTAGATTCTACTATTAGGATATGGAGGTCGAAGGTAAGCAGAAATAATATACATTAATTGTTCTTCAGTCAAGATACTAAATATTAGGATGGAATCACTATGAACAAGCGAAATGATATCTTTCTTTAATGACAGTTTCAGTTTGTTTCTTCATATGTTCAGTAGACCAAGAGAGGTAATTACAGTGAATCGGAATAATGTTCCGATCGAATGACACATTTTTTGCCAATCCAATGATGAGCAAATTTCATCCATCCGTTCACCAGAATTGATTCAACAAAATATTTACTCCACTGATTCGAAAGTGTGTATGAATCCAAACAAAAGATTGTCTTGATATCATCATGAATTTGGTTGATTCAAACATTTCTCACATTCGGATTAACGAAATAATCACTTGGATTGATGTATTGTATCAAATTAACGATATTTCAGCAGCATTTGCATTTCCGAAGCACTCGCCAAGCATTAGAAGCATATCAGTTTGTTCAGAGAACGAATAACCTGCCATATTTCTTAAAATCTCAGTTGATAATCGCAGTGATAAATGACACAGGAAAACCACACGAACAAATCGACTACAACAATGTTGACTCGAATGTTGATGACATGAACGTCAAAATTGAGAACAAAATTATTAATCATGGCCTGCTAAAATATCGTTATACCGATGAATCTCGCGATGAATAAAATCAATCTGCTGATATCATGTAACTACAAAAACTCAAATATCTCACGAACGGCTCAATTTTTTGTATTTGAATAAGAGTACCTTTTTCATGTAATTTTCTTCGCTCCATCGAATGCTCCTGTTTTTTCACCGAAAATAATACAGGGAAAAAAGTTTTCTACAAAAAATCATGACTCACTCTCTGAAAACACCCTTTATAACAATATCAGAAATGTGGAAGTGTGACGAAAAAATGTATTTCATTTCGACAACATACATTCATGCACAAAATTTCAATCGGGTGGCTTTCATCGTTCAGAAGTTATGCGGAGAAATTATTTAAATTTTATCAACTTTGGAAGGATATATCTCCCTTAATATGCATTTTGGGCCATGAGTTTGATCATCAAACTACACTTATTTTTCAATGTTCTATCACCCCCCGAAAGCTCGTTACACACTCGCCGTATTCGCGGTCGTAGAAAAAGTACAGTAGACGACTCGAGTTGTAACGTACTTGTGGAGTGGACGAGAAGACCCGGCACACCCTGTATATGTGTGTATGTCGCGCCACATGACGACGGTCTCGCTTCCCTAGTCATAGTTTCTAATGATCCATGAAGCCGCCCTCTGTCTGAGTCCCTCTGAGTTCGAGCCGAATTGATATCGCCGCCGCGTTATCGTTACGTTGCATTGGCGGCGACTTTGAGTCCACCGCCCGCAGAGACTGTTTCGACATCTTTCGATTCGATTCGGTCGTACGACGAGAGCGTCGGTACTTGTTTCGTGAAATCGTTCGTAGGTCTAATTACGATCTGAAGCGCGATATCTTTTTTTTTGTTTTCTTGAAAAATTGGTCACGATCCCCTATTTCGCACGAAAAAAAATAGCGGTTTCTCAAATGTAATCTTACTTTTATTTCATACTGCATCATAGAACATACCTTTACGTGCCTGATTTCGATCCGGAAAATAGACTTTTACAGGATAGGCGCACGTAATATTTCATTACGTGCTACTATCCCGTAATGAAATTTTACCGGATTGTAAATATTGAAAACTCAGTCATGCGTCAAAAACATGAATTCATTTATTAAAAATTCAACAGCAAAACAATACACAGAAATTACTTATTGCTAATATTAATATTAACCGTTAAATTTTCGTTCCCATGAATATGGATACCAGGAGCTCAATTGGATGAATTATTTATTAGGGAGTTGCTACTTGCTGATACATTCCCATTTTTTTTGTTGTAGCACTTCAACAAAGATCAATATTTTATTTTTCACTGTTCATTTTTGTTTTTTAGCAGTATGAAATAAAATGTTACACTAGTCCGGTAAACTTTTACAGTACTTACCGGACTAGTAACGTAAATATCTATTCTGTTTGAGTTTAATTATAACGAAATTCAGTTCGGAAATCAAGTATACATGAAAGTATAATATAAACATTCAGAGCCGAATATTCGTCATCTAAAATGGAACGAAGTACTTTAATATTTCTTATAGAGGCATTTAAATAATCTTGAACTGTCTAAAAGTTCAGTATCTAGAAGAATTTAGCGTATTACATTCTCGAAACGCTCTCGACTTTTCATCAGTATAATATTCTGAGGTTGTTTATCGAATAATTTCATGCAAGAATACTTAGAATAAATAGTTCATATTTATATTAGCGGTACCCTAATCTATGAGAAATATCACGATATTCGAAATAATATATTATCTCCCCTTCAGTGAACTCAATCGATAAGTTTACATTATCTTTAACCCTTTATTTACCATGTATATCTTATTATTTCTCAACGTCATTTCTTCGCACCTGGATATTCTATAAAAGTGGAACGAGAATATAGCGTTGAGGTCTTACAGGTTGTCACATAATAAAGATGGTGTACTTGGGCCTCTTCATTTCTGAAGAATCGCGAACCATTATCCTTCTAGTCTCAGCCCACTAGTTTTTTTTATTCAGAAGAACAAGAGTTCAACATTCTAATGACGATGGAATAATGTAGATCGACTCCAAACCTATTTCTGTTCAAATGGGAGTGGCGCAAGGATCAATTTTAAGACCTATCTTATTTATGTTGTATGTCAATCGAATTGACTTCGTTTATATGGGCTCCTGATACCGGAAAATGTAGTTATTCCGTAACTCTGGCATCTGACAATTTCAATAATGGTATATTTTTCATTGTTGAATAGATACAAAGTCTTTGACTGGACTAGACTAGGACTCAGTGTTTTCAATTAGTTTCGAGATTGAGTTGAGTCAGCTCTAGACTACGGTATTGTCTTTGGAGCCGTTCCATAATGGCCGAAAATGTATTCATTGCACAGAAACTTATTGTCAGAAGTATTGGCAAAATATCGAGAAGGAATTCCTAATCAAGGGATAAGAATATTCATCGAATCGATACAAAAAAACAGGAATCTATTTGACGTGCCGTTTGGTGAAGTATTTGGATCTACTAAATAACGAAATTATTGCTGCATTTCAACAGAATGGGCAATTACCACAAAATGTTTGGTTTCAACAAGATGGAGCACCTCCCCACTATGTTAGACGGGTTAGGGATTTTCTGGATGCGAATTTCCCAAATCGATGGATTGGCGTAGAGGATTCATATAGAGTGGCCTGCTCGTTCTCCGGATCTTAGCATGTTAGATTTTTTCTTTGGGGTTATCTGAAATCACGTGTTTACTTAAGACGATCAACAAACTTACAGGAATTGAGACAAAGAATTATTGATGAATGTGAACTAATACGTGGAGAAGTCTTGGATAAGAGTGACTCGAGAATTTGTTAATAGGATGGCATATTGTCAGCAAGTAAACGGCGAGCATTTTGAACATTTGAAGTAATTTTGTTTCTCATCATTCTAAAATAATGAAAGGTATTGTACAACTAACAGTGAGTTGTTTCTCGTTTTTTACACTAAACTCAGTGTGTATGAATTTAAAATAAGCTCTTTCAAAATCTGTAAAAATATATAGAGTGTCCCATTTAAATTAAAGAAATTGATGGCATTTCCGGTTAAACCGGAACTATTATTATTAACATAAAAATGTACATCAGATGTTGTTCCATTGCACTCACTTTCAAACTCTCATAAATATCGTTCTTTTCGTTTGAAAAATATTTACTTGGTTCCATACTTCATCCCGACTCTGAGTATTCTAACGAAGGCTTTAAATCTTTTTCATTATAATCTAGTACTTTTTTTTTAATATAATAATCCTAGTTGGTTTAGTCCATCAAGCCAAGGAAGGATTTCAAAACTTTGTTCGAAACGGTATCGTCCTGTTTAGCCTTTATGGCTGTACAAATTCATCCAAGAAGGATCAGAATATAAGTTGATGTTGACAATGAGGCAACAGTTTCTTATCAAACAACCCAAATTGACCCGACGAAATACAAACTTCTCGTGCGATTATAATAATAATAATTGTTTTTATTGAGAGGTTGTATACAAAGTACAAGAACCTAACAAAAGGCAGGATCAAATTCATAGCAGAGCTCTCTCTTTCATCCAACCGTCATATAAGCGATTTGAGTAGACGTATTATTATCATTATTATAATTCCAGATACGTGGACGTGAAAATGATACACTGACCCGTCTCTCGTTTGTTCCAGAGTTCTCAGCGACAACGACAAAAAGCCGTTCATCGAAGAAGCAGAACGTTTGCGAGTCATACACAAACGCGAGCACCCCGACTACAAATACCAACCGAGAAGACGAAAACAGAACAAAGTCACGGAACCCGCGCCCCACCACCACCACCTTCCCCCCCAAGGGCAAAACGTGACGTTCACGCGGGCCATGAAGCACGAGCAGGACTCCCCGTGCAGTCCCCGAAGTGGCAGCTCCACGTCTCCGTCGACTTGCTCCTCCCAGCCCAACAGTCCTCGCGTCCAGATTGCGAGGCCTTGCTTCGAGCTGGACTCCTACCACAAACTCCCGGAGATAGACCACACCTATCTGCCTGAGGAAGGTTTGGACAGCAGCGATCTGGACCAGTACTTCCCGACGGAGGCGCCCTACCAGCCCTACCAGCAGATGTTCGCGAAGCGCTGCCAAGAGCACCCGCAGGCCGACGATAACTACAAGAGTAAGAGGGTGTGTGGCGAGGCGGTGGTGGAGGAGAGCGTGTCCTTCGGCAGGTACCACGAGCTGCAAGCCAGGCAATCGACCTCGGCCGGTGTTTATTCTTACCAGCCCGGTGCTGGCGCTTATTGCCCTACTGGCGGGTATTTACCTTCTTATCAATATTTGCCGCAGAGGTCAGCGTTCGATGGGGCGTCCGCTATGGGGGATTGCAGCACGGTGGAAGGGGGGAATCACGAAGCTTGGGGACATTATAGTGCTTGAGTGTTTGTGTTCGAGACAAAGTGGGTATTACTTTTGAGGGATTCGGACAATGAGGTGGACTGTATGGACCATGAAGTTTGTTGTGCACTCACCCCTTATTTATTGGACTGTAAATATGAATCTCTCAAAGATCTTCGGTACTTTTTTCGGAATTTTTTTTGGTCCTTACGTATTTCGATCTTGGCAACCAGAATCTCACAAGGAAAATCGATGGAATCTTCTGTTTTCGAATTGTCGAGGAAAAAGGCCCGAAAATTCACCTTCTTTCTTTGGGGCCCTTTTTGGATTCACATCGTACATTCGAGGAGTCGGAATAATGGAGAAAAAAGTTGATCCACCTTCCTCAAAGATTTTTAAAAACGCGTATTCACCTTCTTCAATATGGAAGGCGTCGTCACATGGAAATCTGTGGAATTTTGACTCACACAACTTGTTGTACAATAAGGTGGACTGTTATGGAATGACAGTATTTGAAGCTTATCAGAGCTTTCACGAAGTTTGATAAACACTCACCCCTGCTCGATGATGTTGCTATGTTTATTTATTGAACTGAAAGAATGTCTATTGGACTGTAAATACGAATCTCTCAAACATTTTCGGTACTTTTTTCAAAAATTTCTTCGGTTCTTACGTATTTCGATCTTAGCAACACAAATCTCACAAGAAAAATCGATGGAATCTTCTGTTTTCGAGTTATCCAGGAAAAAGACCCGAAAATTCACCTTCTTTTTTTTGGGGGCCCCTTTTGGATTCACATCGTACATTCGAGGAGTCAGTATAATGGAGAAAAAGGTTGATCCACCTTCCTCAAAGATTTTTAAAAACGTGCATTCACCTTCTTCAATAAGAAAGGCGTTGTCACTTGGAAATCTGTGGAATTTTGACTCACACAACTAGTTTTGCTGACAGATTCTGAATCCTCCTCCTCCTCCAAGATGCTATCGAAAGTGGCCTCAACTTTTTCCAGGATGTTTTTCTTTCTTTTCGGCCTCTTGAATATATAATAAACACGGTAACATATAAAAAAGTACACACTAAAATAAGAAAAAAGTTCTCATGAACACAGGTCCGCAAGGTTTTCGGTTATTCAATAAGGGTGGAACCCTGTAAGTAGCGCCCTCTATCAGTAATCACGAAACTAAGATCTTATTTGGATTTAGCATGATGAAAACCCCCTGTATCCCACATTTTATCCATTTCTTGCGTCCTTGGATGAAGATATTCAAACACCCCCCCCCCCAAAAAAAAAATAAAATTCAACACCCCGTATCTTTTAACCGAAGGCCTTGCAGACCCGTGTTCATGAGAACTTTTTTTCTTATTTCAGTGTTCTCTATTGTGTGGCACTTTGCAATGTTCTTTTTTCAATGTCACCCTGTAGATATGAAAAGTAACCTGGGCGAGAAATTTTCATCATCTCGTAAAGTAGAAGAAATAGTAGTAGGTTTTCACCCTTTCGTGAAATTGAGGTTCCTGAGGTCGAAATTCGTAAAAACCAAGGAATGTTTCCGAAAAAATTTGGATCGCACGATGAGTGTGATCTACCTGTGATCTTTTATTGTCAATAAACTCGACTAGTGAACAATGGCAACTAAAAAACCACTCGTGAGCTGCTTATTTTAAAATTGCATCTTTTCCTTCATCCCTGAAGAACCGTTTGGGTTCACAGGAAATTTTCGAGTTTGAAGATATTTTTCAAATGAATCAGCCAATATTTCTATATTGATGACAGTTGACATGTCATGCGCATAACTAATTTTATCACGTGTTCAACTATGACTATGGAGGGTTTTTCAACTGGACGTGAATATCCATGATGAATAATAATACATGGTGAACAGTAGTTTCGAGGACTTCCTTTTTTAAAATTCATCATTGGCTATGAGTTTCCTAACGCAACTCCTCTCTTTGTATATGTACTTAGTATACCGGGTGACACAGGAGGTAGCAGCGTGTAGATTTTTCGTTTGAAGAGATCAAAAAAAGTTAAATTACAATAGTAACGTTTCATTTTTCAACCATCTGTTCGACATAGAAAACAACCTTATAATCGTCATTCCTTGACTGGCTGTTGCATTTTATTGGAATACACCAAGTTGGCTGTGACCACAACTACAAAGGGCATCAGTTAGCCCTTCGATCATTGAACAGACTAGATAAGTAATCCACAGCCCTGGCAATACAGTTTGTTTGGAAGCAACATCTATAGTATCTATCTTTGTCTAAACAAGGATAGCAGGAGCTGATTCTCCCAGCACCAGTGCCGTGTTGTCAGAGGGGGTCGAATTTATCATTAATTCATGATGGAACCAAATTGAAAATCCGTAACAATTTCAGTAGTATTTTTCAGCATTTCTTGGTGGGAAAATGAACAATGACAAGACACTGTCGCAGCTGACCTATGGGTATAATCAATATAATCTAATCAATTCAATTTAAATTCATTTTTATCCATTCCATTTGGGAAAATGCTTCAAAATCTCGAATGATACGACAATGGTAACTCACCTATGAAATGACGTGTTTTGATCGCCAGTTCAAATTGTCTTTAACACACCTCACAACGTCTCACCATTATATCAAATCACCAAAAACAGGAAATAAACCGAGTTTCTGAGGAATTCTGAGTTCACAAAACTGAACACAAGTTGAATAATATCGATAAATCAAAACGTGAATAATGACAGATACCAAACAAAGCAATAATCGCCGTCGACTGTCAATATCAAATGGCGGTGTTGCAACGTTGAGCAAAAAGTATTCACGATACCCATGCTGGTCCTCGAGCCCCCAAGAAAGTAAAATTGCTGAGTCTCAGAATAATGTAGCAATCTTCTATTAATCAGAACTGATTCATAATCGTCATGACCCAAATTTATTATTATATTTGTGCATTGAACTACATGAATTCATAAAGGGCTTTAAATATTATGGACTATTTATTACTTTTTGATGATTGGATATGACAACACTGGCGACGATTGGGTACTAATATTATGATAATTCTGGGAATACATGTTAGCATCAGAATATTTGTTTTGTGATCCTTCTAGTGGGTTTGTTGTTCGGAGAGTTAGCCAATGATATTCGAACTTTTTCCATGGATGGAAGTGTCTTCTGTGAATTACAAATTGTCATCTCTTCGAATGAAAATACTACGAGCTGATTTGTGTCAACCGGTATATATTTCTCGAAATACTTTGTTTTTATAATCAACAGTTTGAATCGGATGATTCGAGCTATTATGTGTATATTTTTAGGTAGGTACCCCTACTGATATTCATGACGAAATCTTGTTTGTGATTGGCTTTCATACTGTCTGTAAATACGCATGTTTTTGGTCGCAATGAAAGAAACAATTAGGTTAGGTTAGGTTAGGTACCTACTTGGTTTTGTGAAAACAACTCCGTATATGATATCATACACACGTTTTGTAAGAATAAAATTTATATTTCCATAGCACTCCAATTTCATTCAACCCAAACATGAACATAAAATACTCTCCAATTTATGTTACTGAGAAAATAGCCCATTTCACTATGGCATTAGGAAAGTCGAAAGTCAAACGCACCGTAGGGCGGAAATATTTGAAAAACGCACACTTGCAGTGATTGTGACAATGGGCGAAACTTGGTCGTAGAAAAAATAGTGTACATAACTCGTTGGAAGGTGTATTTAATGCACTCGTACATTTATTTATCTACTAGTGATGTAATAGACTATTGCATGTCACGAAATAACATCAGAAATCACTCCATGCTGTTCATGTTTCTGATGATCTTTGAGAAGCAGTTTTGTCATATTATTGATAATATAGTCCTTACAGATTGATTAAGTATGGAAAGTCCTGGAAGATTTCTCTACCATCAATGAAAGATGAAGGTGAATTCAATCAAACGAATGAATAATCATATGAAAAAAAACCGGACCAATCATTCCATGAGAAGAATTGGAAAATCCTTCAAAATTTATTCATAGAAAATTCCTATCCTCCTCTTCTCGTTCTGAATAGGAAAGCTGGTACGTAGGCGAGTGTCTTTTTTTATAGTCCTCGCCTACTAGTTTCTCATTCAGATCGACAAAGCGTGAACGAACTTTTACACAGTTCATTTGCAACATAAAGAGCGAATCTTTGAATATTCATGATCATGATCATGTGGTTAGTGATACCCTTCCAAATAATTTTCCTGATAATCATGTTTCATCTCCTGTTGAAATGAGTTTTGCTCTTGCTCTTCATAACCTTAATGTGAATCACAACTGAAATTTATGAAATACGTTGCATCAAGAATCGATGGAATTTATCCAGAGCAAGGTTAGGATAATAGTTTATTGTTGAACAGATAATCACTATTATCTTTGGAGGAACGAAAGACTTACCACTTTTGCATATAGTAAATATGCAAACTAACCTAACCTAACCTAACCTAACCGAACCTAACCTAATCTAACCTAACCTAACTTCGCTAACCTAACTTAACTTAGTTCACTTCGTTTTTATTTACATTCTCTTGTAATGAATATTACAATGGGTTACATTCTCAAACGTCTCAACAAGAACAAACTTGAAGACAGTTTTTTGGCAGGTGTTCAATATGCGAATTCCTTGCAAATTTGCTGTCAATATGAAAACCCAATAATTTAACCGGTTCTTTGTTCGTGTTGCTCTATCTAGTCGTAATAGTTATTTTTTGTAGTCTTTTCCATATTCATTTTCATTTGCCTCATTTGATTGTCTTTGGACAGAATTGATTTCCTTATCACAGCATTAATAATAATATCGGTTTTTTCAACTCATAGCTGTTGAGATCATTAGTATATATTATGAAAAGTATTCGGCCTAGTATAGATCCTTGTGGGACACCGTTCCTATTATACTGCTTCACTGAATTGAAATCATTACGGAATATGTGAAATGGACAAAAAAAATTGCGTACTGTCCGAAAAAAGTGAGACTCTTGGCAGCACTTTGGGAACACACAGGATGTTATTGATAGCATCAAACCTATGTTTGTTCCGATATAGACGTAAAAAATTGAGCCTAACCTAACCGTCGCGTCTTATGTGATCGACATATTTCAATTATAAAAAAAAAATCCTCTCCGAATGGGATTCGAACCCAGACCGCAACTTGAGAAACACGCTTCCCTAATATAAATATGCAGGTATCGCTTTCGATGAACAAATATTCTAAGGGTAGTTCGATAATGTCAACCACGTGACTTAAGCCTTTAGCAAAATGTCAATAAAAATTTTCGTTCGACATGCGATAGGAGGACGAAAAAAAAAAACTGAGGCGTTGTAATTAAAGTGTGACTTTAAAAGATATTCAGATCATCTATAGAACTCTCGAGACCGAAATATAGGAACGCTTTTCCCGTGCGGTGATCACGAGGATCACGTTCAATCAAGAATCGATGATAAGACAAAATCACCTTTTTTTTTTTTCTCGTCCGTCACCCCCCAATCTTTGATTGAGTATTCAGCACTCGAAAGGCGAAGAACGATTTGATGAAGTGACATGAATATGCGGAGGGTCAAGTGTGTGGGCTCGAATTCAATACCTCCGAGTTTCCTGGATTGTTTGCTCGTCGTGTTTTGACTGATGAAATGCTACAAGAGAATGACTTTCTTATTTCACGCGTTCTTTTCTGCTTCGATGATATCGTCTCGTGAATTCGTCTTCTGATGTGATGAGCGCAGTGGCGTAGCATTCGTTCCGACTCGGAACAATCTAATATTACCGTGTTTTTTCATTCTTCGATCCTATCTTGTTTGCGTGATGCATAATAACTCACGGTATCTATATATCACCCGGTATAAATAATGCCTCTCCCTGTTCCAAACATGTCCTTGACAGGAGAGTCTCTGGTTTATGAAAGCATGAACCATTTCAGAGAAAATCAGTTGCCTGCTTCATTCAGAAATGAAAAAATCGTCAGTACAATCACGATTTCTTTCTGATGAAATCTCAATGTCCGAGAATTTCATCATGAAACTTTTTATTAGATTAAATTTTGACTCTACACCAGTTTTTGATTTTATGAGCTGGCTATACAAGGTGTTTCATGATTTTTCAGCTTTTTTGGGATTTTCTCTACTCGTTTCTAGAAATTAGAGTAGAAATTATTGAAAATTATTTCAATATATTTGTAGTAAGGACAGATTCTGTGATCTGCCCCAAAATGTCACTGTGCTTGAAATCAAACGTTTAGATACCTAAAAGAGAAATTCTTTATTCGTCAGTGACACCTTGTTTTTTGAGAAATTTGAAAATAAAAATATATTTAATAAGAATACAACCTCTACTTATCTTGGTGGAATTAATGTACCAGCTCCTCAAAAAACTTACAGTGTTTCATGATTGTTGTTGTTTTTTGAGAAATTTGGAAATAAAAATATATTTAATAAGAATAAAACCTCTACTTATCTTGGTGGAATGAATGTACCACCTCCTCAAAAAACTTACAGACAGTGTTTCATGATTGTTGTTGGTTTTTGAGAAATTTGTAAATAAAAATATATTTAATGAGAATAAAACCTCTACTTATCTTGGTGGAATGAATGTACCACCTCCTCAAAAAACTTACAGACAGTGTTTCATGATTGTTGTTGGTTTTTGAGAAATTTGTAAATAAATATATATTCAATGAGAATAAAACCTCTACTTATCTTGGTGGAATTAATGTACCACCTCCTCAAAAAACTTACAGACAGTGTTTCATGATTGTTGACAAAAATCCAAAGGTAGAGTCCTTGCGGAAAAATAAGAAGATAATCCTCCTGAACTTTTTCCCAAAGTTTTTGAAATACAGGATGTCCAAGTTTTCTATAAGAACGGGTTTATTCCAAAACTCAAGAAAAAGTACTTTTTTCGATTTCCTCAAAATTTAGTAGGTTCACATGAGTTAACAAGATACTTACTTTTCTGATGCCACTAGAAATTTGTTCAATTATTCCTGTTTTTCAGAAATAAAAATAAAAAATATTTCTCCCTATACTGTGCGCTCTTGAAACAAGTGAACAAAAATTTACAATGGATTATTTTGTTCATTATCTTCATTCAATCAATATTTTCATTATCACTATATATCATAATTATTGCACACCAAATTTCAAGATACTCGAAGGACAAGTTGTCTCAAAAATTCTTGATTGTCCGTTTTTTTGTTTGGAAAATTTTGATACCCTGTATCTCGAGAACTACAGGTCTTTGGATAAAAGTTTTTGAGAACTATTTTCTCATTTTTCAGGAATCTACCCTTGGACTTAGACCTTGTAAATTGGGTGAATTTGTTTGTTCAGATTGTTTTATGTATTTCGTTGTTCATTTTTTACTCTAATTGTTATACAAAGTGAAACTCTGCAGAAGATTACGTTTTTGTTTTATTCCAGTCTAGTTTTCAAGTGCAGAATATAAATTATGTAAATTTGTTTGTTTAGATTGTTTTGGTGAGTTCCGGTGTTCATTTTATCACCCAAATTGAAATATAATTCGTATTGACATGCTGTGTCAATAAGAATTTTTATTTATTGATTGATTGATTCTCTTGATATTCATCAAATATAGATACATATTTTTCTTTTTTAAAAACAATGTATCACTGTTAAGATCTGTTCTTACTACAAATGAATTCATAATTTCTATCTCTATTTTCAGAAACGATGAGTGAAAACCAAGAAAAAATCTATGAAAACAAATATGTTCCAATCTACATAGTACTTTGTCGAGAAATTCAAATTCTTTGATGAAAGATATATCGAGAATATATCCTCAATTCCAAGAGATCGATTCTGATGAAGGTATAATATCCCAAAAAATAATGTTCTATCTCAACAACTGAAGATAACTGTCTTCATCCTAAAACCCACATGTCGAACATATTTCTGGAATTTCTCAGGGAAGACACCCTCAAGTCAGGACTGGTAAGAACTGTCAATCATTCGTATCAAAATGTCATAATCATCGAGCTTAACGTTAACCTTATACATTACAATACGCACATGCGAAACCGATATCCGTTATGATACACGAAAAGTGTTTCGGTTTCCTTTGGTTGATCAGACACCTAAAGTTGGCCCTATTTACTATACAGGGTTGGTTCTTGTTGTTCACAAACCGATAGCCAATGGAAAGAGAAAAATTAGAAAAACACGTGTTCCATTTTTTTCCGAAAAAATGATGATAAAAAAATAAAGAAATGATAACACAAAGTTTTGAGGTAGTAGGGCTCATAATTTTTTCAACACGTATTGGCAAATCAGGCGCCCTCACAATTTTTTTCAATTTCTTCATTCTTATTCTTTTTATTTTTTCGAGATATCAAAAAAAAAAAGGAATAGGGTCCTAGAATTTTTCGAAGGCGAAGATTTCTTGTGATTTTCGTGACCACCCTTGATTATCCATTTTCCGTTCGTCAAGCCTTATTGGTTCATACAAACAAGACTGAACCAAAGCTGTATCCACAAAAATATTCAAAAGGTGGAAAATATTCGTACTTCGTACATACAAAAAATACCGAAGTATTATTTACTTGTTGTTAAGTGAGTTGAGTGTTATTTATTATTTTACATAAGAACTCCATGTCTGTCTGTGACGTCACTAGATCTGTTCGTTCTCTGCCAATATGAAAATCGCAAAGTTCAATAATTATTTAAAACACGTAGTATTGTATAAATATATTTATGTAAACTTACCCATTGTTTGAATTTCCTTTCTTTTGAAACTGGTCTCAACATGATGACAATAAAAAACTATGGCATCGATACGATGAATCCCATCTGAGAATATCTTGTGTCCAATAATCGCCTAATTGAATCAGGCTCGTGCTCGTAAAAAATCCGTTTTTAATTATAATTGACATACTTTCGGATATCCAGCGCATGCATTCTTCGAAACGAACCAAATAGTTGGGAAAAAAAGAGAAATTCGACATGAACCATTTTGGCAAGCGTCCGAAACAACGTCCGTCCGTGCCTGACAGAGCCTACTTGTTTTCGTCCAATGTTCCGTGCAAATTGCACTTCTTTGATGATAACTTACTGAAAGCTAATTGCCCTGCGTTGATTTGTAAACTGTTTTTGCCACCATGCGAACTACGGCTGATTTATAGTTGTAAGCACACTTTTTGTTAATGCTGATACGAGCCAATTTCCTTTGGGTAATGATTCCACATTAGATATCAAGATCGAGCCATCACAATATAGATAGTTGAATTAATAGTGTAGGTGTATGTCTTGTTACAGTATAATTTCGACTGATATTTCGACATGTAATTTACGTTCTCAGCTTGAACACCCTGTATAATGACAAATAAAATCTCTCGTTCCTTCATGATTCTCCAGTATTCTTGTTGTATGAAATCAGATAAAAAATAAAATCAAACTATGATTCTATCTAACAATTAGCAATGCCTTTCAAACTCATGGCTAAGTTCGATTAACCATAGTAGAAAAATCATGTCACTCGTGCTAGAACCAGAAATTTTTGACTATACAAAGTGTTCGTCAATTTGAACAATTAAAAAGTCGACTTTGAAGGAACTTTGAGACGAACATTAGAGAAAGATAGAGCTATGGATTCGTCTGGATGTGCAACAAAGAAATGTGCAATTTTGCCAACAGTCAGGGTCTATTTGAAATTTGTTCAATATTATTCAATAAATTACCTACTAGGAAATGGTATATTCTGATCTTTTTGAATCTATTGATACAGCCATAGACTGGACAGGACAACACAATCTCGAACTAAAGTTTAAAATCCTTCCTTGATTTGGAGAGCTCAACC
Source organism: Gastrophysa polygoni (assembly GCA_963576655.1). Classification (NCBI taxonomy): domain Eukaryota; kingdom Metazoa; phylum Arthropoda; class Insecta; order Coleoptera; family Chrysomelidae; genus Gastrophysa; species Gastrophysa polygoni. The sequence continues at coordinate 625,660 of OY755083.1, forward strand.
AGATGAACAAACTAGGTTTATTTACCAATTTTCAATATTCAAACAACTAGCTAAACTGAGTCTTCTTCATTTAACACACTTATGGATCAATAAACTTCGCTAAACAACAGATTTGAGTGAATGATCTTACACTATCAACTCGAATCGAATGAAAACTGAAAATGTCGTAGTTCTCAATATAATGGCATTGCACATCAAGAAATGTTTCGACAATGCCAACAGTCATGTGATTTTTCATCGCTGCGTCTCTTTCATATGGTCGTTTCAATTCATCTTTCTCTCTCTAAGCTCGATCTTGTAGAGAATATACAGGGTGAGTCAAAAATGTGTACCGAGCTTTCTGGGGGTGATAGACCATTGAAAAATAAGTGTAGTTTGATGATTAAACTCATGGCCCAAAATGCATATTAAGGGAGATATATCCTTCCAAAGTTGATAAAATTAAAATAATTTCTCCGCATAACTTCTGAACGATGAAAGCCACCCAATTGAAATTTTGTGCATGAATGTATGTTGTCAAAATACATTTTTTCGTCACACTTCCACATTTCTGAAATCGTTATAAAGGGTGTTTTCAGAGGGTGAGACATGATTTTTTGTAGAAAACTTTTTTCCCTGTATTATTTTCGGTGAAAAAACAGGAGCATTCGATGGAGCGAAGAAAATTACATGAAAAAGGTACTCTTATTCAAATACAAAAAATTGAGCGCCGTTCGTGAGATATTTGAGTTTTTGTAGTAGCATGATATCAGCAGATTGATTTTATTCATCGCGAGATTCATCGGTACAACGATATTTCAGCAGCATTTGCATTTCCGAAGCACTCGCCAAGCATTAGAAGCATATCAGTTTGTTCAGAGAACGAATAACCTGCCATATTTCTTAAAATCTCAGTTGATAATCGCAGTGATAAATGACACAGAAAAACCACACGAACAAATCGACTACAACAATGTTGACTCGAATGTTGATGACATGAACGTCAAAATTGAGAACAAAATTATTCATCATGGCTTGCTAAAATATTGTTACCGATGAATCTCGCGATGAATAAAATCAATCTGCTGATATCATGTAACTACAAAAACTCAAATATCTCACGAACGGCTCAATTTTTTGTATTTGAATAAGAGTACCTTTTTCATGTAATTTTCTTCGCTCCATCGAATGCTCCTGTTTTTTCACCGTAAATAATACAGGGAAAAAAGTTTTCTACAAAAAATCATGACTTACCCTCTGAAAACACCCTTTATAACAATATCAGAAATGTGGAAGTGTGACGAAAAAATGTATTTTGACAACATACATTCATGCACAAAATTTCAATCGGGTGGCTTTCATCATTCAGAAATTATGCGGAGAAATTATTTTAATTTTATCAACTTTGGAAGGATATATCTCCCTTAATATGCATTTTGGGCCATGAGTTCAATCATCAAACTACACTTATTTTTCAATGTTCTATCACCCCCAGAAAGCTCGGTACACATTTTTGACTCACCCTGTATAATATTATATCTCTGGTTTCCAGATGAACTCGAATGAAAGTTCCCTTGGTGTACAAAATTCGAGTGAATCTTGAATCTATCAGGTGTCACTCTTGACAAATCAAGCTCGATTGCATATCATATAACGATATTACTAGAAGGTGCCTACTCGAGTTTATGTTCCACCATTCTGAGCTGTATTCTCGTTAAAGATTTATAGCTATTTTACATTTATTATCAATAAACTTGAATGATTACTTCAACGAATTCGTGTTTACATTAATTTCCGTTGAAGTCAACTGAATAAAAGTCGAGTAGGTACACTTACGATAATCTCGCCACCCATGATGGCCTTTTGGAAATTTAAGATGCCGAAGATTGAAAGCTTCTGTGTGTGACACGAAGAAAAACTCACTTGAAATTTCGAGACAGATTTCATCATCTCATGAGAGATTCAAATGAGCAAGAGATTCATCATGCGAATTGCGTTCTGAAACATTGGTCTTTGATGAATCAATATTAGTTATCCTTTATACTGGGTGGCCCAATGAAAACGAAACAAGGCTGATTCGACATAGTTATCGTTCTCAGGAAAAAAATCGCTATAACCGGTCGATTTTTATCTCGAGGGGGAAATATTATGCGCATGTTTTCAACTTTTTCACTTCGAACCCCTCGGAGGTGTGAGCTCCAACCCTTGAATCTCAAATGGGACAAGGGATCAATTTGTGCAATTTACGACTTTTCAATGCTTGTAGGGGTATTTCTCTAACAAGGTAGTCTTTTACATTTTATGTAGTAGTAACTAATAGTAACTAGTAGTACATAAATAAATTATCAGCTCATATGTCAAACACGTATTAAATTTAATAACGTTTATTGTGAATTGTTTTCCTATAATTGCCCTATCTTCATCGGTCATCTATAATACATTATAAGACACAGTATGTTTATGTAACAATTCCACAGAACAATGAATTGCTATCGGTGAGAAAAAAAATTCAATATGTATATAGCATTGTTGATTGAATTTTTTTTTCTCTATCGATAACTCTTTTCTACGGAAGAGCTGAACGAACATGGTGATATGTTGTTTTATAATTGCCAGTTCAAATTGGCAATCAGCCCTAATTGCCAGTTTAAACTGACAATTTGCCATAAATAGCCCTAATTGCCAGTTCAAACTAACAATTTGCCAAAATTGTCAGTTCAAACTGGCATTTATCCCTAATTGCCAGTAAACTGGCAATTAGCCATAATTGCGAGTTCAAACTGGCAATTATGAAAAAAAAATCGAACTGGCAATTAGGGATAAATGCCAGTTTGAACTGGCAATTAGGGATAAATGCCAATTTGAAGTGGCAATTATGAAAAAAAAAATCGAACTGGCAATTAGGGATAAATGCCAGTTTGAACTGGCAATTAGGGATAAATGCCAATTTGAAGTGGCAATTAGGGATAAATGCCAATTTGAAGTGGCAATTATGAAAAAAAAATCGAACTGGCAATTAGGGATAAATGCCAATTTGAAGTGGCAATTAGGGATAAATGCCAATTTGAAGTGGCAATTATGAAAAAAAAATCGAACTGGCAATTAGGGATAAATGCCAGTTTGAACTGGCAATTAGGGATAAATGCCAATTTGAAGTGGCAATTAGGGATAAATGCCAATTTGAAGTGGCAATTATGAAAAAAAAATCGAACTGGCAATTAGGGATAAATGCCAATTTGAAGTGGCAATTAGGGATAAATGCCAATTTGAAGTGGCAATTATGAAAAAAAATCGAACTGGCAATTAGGGATAAATGCCAGTTTGAACTGGCAATTAGGGATAAATGCCAATTTGAAGTGGCAATTAGGGATAAATGCCAGTTTGAACTGACAATTAGGGATAAATGCCAATTTGAAGTGGCAATTATGAAAAAAAAAATCGAACTGGCAATTAGGGATAAATGCCAGTTTGAACTGGCAATTAGGGATAAATGCCAATTTGAAGTGGCAATTAGGGATAAATGCCAGTTTGAACTGACAATTAGGGATAAATGCCAATTTGAAGTGGCAATTATGAAAAAAAAAATCGAACTGGCAATTAGGGATAAATGCCAGTTTGAACTGGCAATTAGGGATAAATGCCAATTTGAAGTGACAATTAGGGATAAATGCCAATTTGAAGTGGCAATTATGAAAAAAAATCGAACTGGCAATTAGGGATAAATGCCAGTTTGAACTGGCAATTAGTCAGTTTAAACTGACAATTAGTGCTAATTGCCTGTTCAAACTGGCAATTATAAAAAAAAGTCATCATGTCCGTTCAGTACTTTTCGTTTTCTTATCTTCCTAACAAACAAAACTTTCTGAAAAACTTTAAATATTCAGATAATTCATCGATCGGCGGGTCTAGACGTGAAAAAACAATCACCCTGGCACGGATATAAACAAATTTCGAAAAGCCATTAACTTCATCGAATATAAATTCCTCGACATTAGATTATACGGTTTCTGGTGAATGTTTACATAGGTTTAGGGCCCGATGCAGTTCGTAATCGGAGGAAGTCTAGCGCATATAAACCTAAGGCCGTAAAATCATTGGGATGACAAGTGTCGCCTGGCAGCAGCTTTATGTCTTTCGATGGTGTTTTCGATGATTGAAAGGGAAACACTTAAAATTTTATAGCCCGACTTTGTCATGATTTGTTAGCTAATTATTTATTTGGAGAACTTTTTACATGGTTCGTTAAAGAATACGAGCCCCGAACATAATAAATACATGCTTGTTGCATTTTTCTTGACAAGCACCACCACCACATCATTGTTATATGCATCTTTTCTAGTCGCACAAAAAACTGAGTTCATCCGAAGCAATCACCGAAATTCCTGAAGAAATCAGGAGTGGATATACATACTTACGTCGAATAAAGCTAGACTGGGAGAATAAAGACCAAACTAAAAAACTAAAATTTGCATTGGTGCAACATTTTTTTTTTTTTCGATGTTACAGTATATTTTTCTGAAGGGAAATATCATTAGACACCCCGAAGTGAGATAGCCTAAGTGGTGAAGGACTGATATTTTATGACTAAGTTATTTAAAAATATTGAGCTCAATGATACGGGCAGTGACATCTAGTGAAGCGCGCAAACACTAGAAATCTCAGTTACAGGCATGATGAATGTTTCAACCAATTAGCTTCACGCCAACTCATGTAGGATTCATGAGTTCTCCTAAAGATGGCGCTGTTATTCTACAGCTAACTTTGCGTTTCAAATTCCATTGTGTCAAACGAACATATCGATTTCGGTCAGTCGAATCATTTCATCATGTTTTTTTCATCATCTCATCATGAAATTGAATCTTCCGAATGCAATAAAGCCCATTTCCATTATGATTTGAATTTCGTTTCGATGTTTTGACGCAAGCTTGGTACAACTGATCAGTTCTTACTGTTTACAGTTCTGCCACTCTAATTTAGAATAGTGGTGCCCCATTGTGAATCCTACTGGGAATCTGAATTGGATTGGAGGAATGCATACATCACTCTCATTTCATCATGGCAGAGATTATACACCCCATGGGGTGTATAATCTCTGATCATGGATACAGATACTGCCATCTAAGTGATAACGTTCGAAATGCCGTGTTTCCTTGCAGTTCCCTTTCGCCTCAATCTCTCGACGACAGGTTGTAGTTCCGGGAAGTGTAAGAAGATGGCGCGACCTGACTGAAGATGATGTTTACTGTTTGGAGATTTTCAGCTAAATGCTAAACACACATCGTTTTCAGCCTAGTTCATAAAAAATATAATCGGGTATTGCCCATGTTTGCCTACTGTGTACATTGGAAACTCTCTCATAGTTCAAAATCTCGTCAAAATAGCGGTTATACTGCATATGAAGTTTGATGAAAATGAATGGACTAATGTTTTGGAAAATTTCAACAATCTGTAACTCAAAAATGAATCATTTTTCGATGCATTTCATAAGAAAAAAGTTGATTAATGTAACAAGATCTACCACATACTCAGTTTTTGTAATATTCACAGCAACTTTACTCAGCACCCTAAGAGCTGAGTAACGTACATTAATATAGAAAATCGTAAATATCTCGAAATCGATCATATTTATAGGCAGTATTTTTAATGTCGCATCAGTATTGGTACCATTATTTTTCTAGACGAAATTCACGTATTTTGGAGATCAAGAAGATGAAATCTCCAAATCGGAATATCACGAATCGTTTTCGAAGTATACTAGAAAAATAAATATTACCATTTTTTTTTCCCATTCTAAGTATACTAATATTCGCATAGAACTTAACGAATCCTATTTTTTCTAGATTTTCTTTCCTCGTTTCTAAATGTAGTAATAGAAAATATAATAATTATTTCAATTTATTTGTAGTGAGGACAGATTTACGATCTAACCCAAAATATCACTGCGAGCTTGGAATTCAAATTCAAATCATATCTTTGAACCAGAAACATTGTGAAATTCATATGAATTTTATCTAAATTATTATGACAAATTTAAAATACGTTTGACGTATTTCGAAACTGAATTGATGAATACTGTCTGTAAGTTCTTCGAGGAGGTGGTATATTCATATTTCAGCTTTTAATGGGATTTTCTCTCCTCGTTTCTAGAAAATAGAGTAGAAGTTATTAAAAATTATTGCAATATATTTGTAGTAAGGACAGATTTAGGATCTGCCCCAACATGTCACTGCGCTTGAAATTAAACCTTTAGATACCTAAAAGAGAAATTCTCTATTGGTCAGTGACACCTTGTTTTTTTGAAAAATTTTTGAAATACAAATATATTCAATAAGAATAAAACCTCTACTTGGTGGACGTTTCGGGAACGAATCTGCTCCCGTTCTCAAGGTTTAATTTCAAGCGCAGTGACATTTTGGGACAGATCCTAAATCTGTCCTTACTACAAATATATTGCAATAATTTTTATTAACTTCTACTCTATTTTCTAGAAACGAGGAGAGAAAATCCCATTAAAAGCTGAAAAATGAATTGATAACTTTGAAATGTACCTAAATGATACTTTTTGAAATTAATATAACGCTTTTCGAACAACAATTGGAAAACGTGTAGATATTCGTCATCATCAATTCTGGGCACACTGAGGGAAGTCAATATTAGGTAGCAAAACCTCGCAAACCCATTCGAGACCTTTTTTCTTTCCGATATGAAGAATGCACATGAATACGGGGCGTACGCTCATGGTTAACGACATTTAGGTCGTTGAACTTGGTAATGTATTTTCCTAGAAATGCTAGAGCTTTGTACAACACGTATCTGAAATAATTTGGTTACATATTTAGTGTCTGATGGCAAATTTTCTTACTCTCATCGAAGCAAATTCATCCATGACACTAGTTAGATACACATACTTTCTTCAATCCATGAAATATACAGGGTGTCTTGGGAAGTGTTGGAAAAATAAAAGCTTCTCAATAAAAACGCCACTAGAAATCGTTTTTTGATGAATAACTTTCAAAAAAATCAATATAATTCAATGAAAATTCAATATGAGAGACACTAAGAAAACTTCATTTTCGACAATAAAAAATAGTGCCTTCCTTCGATTTGAGCTTCACGCTACCAAAATTTATTTTTCTAGCCCTTTTTTATACAGAATGTTTCATCATACAGGATGTCCTTCAGGGGCCAATGTCTCTGTGAAAATGGCTTATAGGAAAAACATTTACATGAAATTGTCTCTTTATTTTTTCAGGTTTGGTCTTTGTGCGAGAGATTTCCCCCCATTTCCTGGTAACCCTGTATAATATCTCCTCCAATAATTCCTATGTATTAGATGGAATTGCCTAAGAGTTCAGGCTGAGTTCTCACTGAACTCCAAGTGTACGTGGAATCCATTACTTCCATTCTACTTCGAAAATCTCGTTTAGAATTCATTCTCATTTTCGGAAAAATACGAAGGAAAAACTAACAATTTTTATTCATCCAAGTTACAGAAAAATATATTTTTTTGTATAATATTATATATAATGTTCTCGGCAAGTCAAATATGGCAAAGAAAAAGTGAGTATACATTATTCAAAGTTCCAAGAATACAATATGAGTACATGAATATATAAATTTCAATTAAATATAAAATAAATATATCAAAATAAGTGAACAAATTCCGAAAATGGCTATTTTATATTCAAACTTAATTTTTTCTGGTTTTGATAATGAAGTCGAGACAAAAGTGAAGAGACATTTGGTTTGCAAATTTCGGTGTTAATTGTTTCGGCTTTGGGTAGATCATTGCTTTTTCACAAATAATGATGATTATCATAAATTGCACTCAAATATGAATATGAAATTTATAGTACAAAAGGATGTTGATCATTCAAGCACAATGGAGACAAATAATTGTTTTGTCACAAAAACAAATTGAGGTATCAAATTTCAAGACAATCTTAGCAAGTTTCTCTTTGAAATTGATAAAAACCAAAATCCGTTTTAACTGCGATGGGTACCTGGTTCGGTAAGAGGGTTGAATAATTTTTTTTTCTGACACCAAAATCTCATTCAGAAAGTTAAAACTCATGCTACATGGTGAATGCCACATAATTTCGCATATATTTCGATGCACCATATTCATGTTATCATGATGATCAGATTTCCTCTGGGAGTCCACAAATTGACAACTTCGACGTTGATGTCATCATCAGCATTGATGAACGAAATCAGCTTTCACAATGATCTCAGAAGCAAATACATCTGTCAAATCACCGTGAAAACCAGTTTCGTCTTTGAGCCGTCGTCCTTTCAGTATGTAGTCGAAAGTGTCCCCTAGAAAACGAGAAAAATATATAGGCTGATTTGTTTTACTGTCGTGTCACGAAATTCAAAGTCGAGAGCGTCGATAATTTTTTTCTAGAAACGTCACAAAATGACAAGGTTCGCGTGTTGATAACAAATACAGCGAAATACAGTATTTTTTTCACTGCGAGTGAACTACATGAGATTTTTGTATTTTAACCTTTATGGTCCTCAATCAATCAGAAACCCAATTCATTTCTTAATGTTTATAACAATAATGAAGGCTTGTCAGAACTTTCCAAATTGTGATAAAATTTTACAGTGCCTAATTTCATTTATTAGTGAATTTCATTTAATGTTTGAATATTATTATCGAGAGATATATCAATTTTTTTTGACGTTTGTAGAAAAAAAATTGTTCGCAACTCGTACGAGGAATACTTTGGTATATGACCACCACTACCTCCCCCCTCCCCTTTATCGACTCGCTTGTCTACAGGGTGTCCACCTTGAGGGACTCAACCACCCCCGTAACATTGTAATTATTCAATCGATTTTGAAAAACTCTCGTTTGTTGGATAGCTATTCGAAATGCTTATCCAACAAGGGGATGATTTTATTTTCAGAAGCACGAGCATTTTTATATACCCAAATCTCAAAATGTCCTGTGAGGGACTTTTTTTTTTCACGAAAAATAATGACGTATTGTGAATCAGGATCCTGACTAGTCGACCAGCTGTCAATACACTATACAGGGTGCCCGCCCATCCAGCTGCAGCATGTTCAATGTTGAATTTATTGCACACATTTAATCAACACCCTGTAGAATCGTGTACTGTCGAAATTATGCGAGGTGACTTGACTGAACTAGACGTTCGATTGGTTGAGAATCATACGAGAAAAATAATCAGATATAGTACAGGGTGATTCCGAAATTCGATGTAAATATTTCAAGGTCGTATTGTTGGGATCAAAATATGATTTTCCCTTCAGTTGAACATATGTCAAAGCATCATTGATGTTTACCAATACATAAGAAACAATCCTGGGACTTTAGAACGAGTTCGACGTTCTATGCAAAGGAGAATGGGAGGCAGTAATAAGAAATAGAGGGCCTTAAAAAATCAGGGGCACGCCAATTTTCAGATTTGATCTGATAGTACAGTCACAGTTTTAGATAATCTTGTTTTTTTTTACCTTACTTACAGTCTTATTTTGATCACCGACAATTTGGAATTATAATTGTTTCTATTTGCAAGTTCGAAAACTTCCATTCGTTGCAACCTCAAAACAGAAGATGTTTGTCCACACGAAATCCAATCTTGTGTTCAAAGCGTGTTCGATATCGCTGCGACGATGTTCAATCTGATGCAAAATCGTCATATCACGCTAAGAAGTCACAAATACGTACGAACGAATTCTATAATAATATCACCCGCAGGTTCACTTATCACTGTTATTGGTAAGAATTTTTCACGGACCGTATTCTAGGTCACAGTTTGAATTCCTCCACGTGCGTCGTGGAAACGTTTCCTTCGATCGCCGCCGACGAAATTGTTCGAAACGAAACTGGCGTGGAGGTTCTGCAACCCGCAACAATACAATACCTCAACACTGCATCATCACCAACTCGAAAGTCTTCCATCGGAAGCTCGTAATTACAGTACAGTTGCTGTACAAACAGTCGAAACGTGTATGTGTGTGAGAGTGTGTAACGATTTACACACATTTCATTGAGTCGCAGCGAACGAAATATGAATGAAAACCGAGTGAAGAATGCTGCAGTGTTGCCGATAGTGAGTGAGAGTTCTCAAGATAGGATATTATGTACAGTGCATCCCAATTCAGTTAAGACTGACAAGTTTCTCGGTTGTTATTGAAGATTGAGCCTTCCGGTTTTCAAGTTTCTTTCCTCCTTTTTCTTGACACTCAAGATGGTCCAATCGGATTTTGCATATCTGTTTCCGCTTGAAAGATACAGGGCGATTTTGAGAATTATTACGGTTTGAACCCCTTCTTGCTTGCAAACAATGCAAAACACCGTACTAGAAGGTCGATTATTCCCTACAAAAAAGCTTTATGAAGAAATCAACTTATTCAACATAGGAAGTCTTTATTCCTACTCTTGTTTAATATGGATATTTCATAACAAATCTGATTACCAGAGGTCCCCACTTTTGAGAGAGAAACCAGATCTGTCCATATGCCTTTATTCAAAAAAAGTCACTCTCAGAGATTTGTGTATAACTTTGGCCCAAAACTTTTCAACTTGCTACCATTCGAGTCCAGAAATATTAGAGACATCAAGAAAAAACCAAACGGCTATAAAATCATTCGTACGCTACAATCAACTCATTATTGAAAATTTATTTTGAACATTACTCTTGAAAACTCCATTCTCTAGAAAAACCAAACTTATATTGTCCGACAAAGTCAATATCTATATGTACGAAGTCGTTATAAAAATTGTGGAGCTCAAAATTACGTCTTATAGAGAATTTTGTGCAGAATCCAGTGACGTACTGGATTCTGAACGACACAATTTTTTTTTTTTCAATGGAACATCCTATGTTTTGTGATCTCATCAAATTCGTTATTCCTTCTCTTCAGAATTTTCGCTAGTAGGCCAAGGATTTTCCATAATGAGAGATTCTCATTGAGAAATTTCCATATGTGATTTTTCCATTAGAAAAAATCAAAGAAAAAATAATAATAATATCATATATAAAAAAATATACCAACATGAATTATTTAATTCTTGAACAAAGAATTAACGAGAGAAATTATAATTTCTCACTTATCATGAGAGCCATAGGTCCTCAATTTTTTTTGTACTCAGGTATGTTAGGAAGCAGAATTTCACAATGAAAAAAAGGAAAAAACGCCCATTTTTTCAGACAACCAAAAAAAAAACCTTCATAAAGAAGTTGAATTCATCTTCGCATCCTCAATGAAGCTGACTTCACCTTCTCTCATATGGAAGGCGATGTCAAATTCCTTCATTTCGGGAAAACACCAGATCAGATGAAAATCCCCATCTCCGGTGATGAATCATCGACATTGGCAACGCTGGAATGTTATCAGCTGTGGTTGGCTTTAACGAATATCTGAATGTATACCATATCAAGAGATAGAGTCACAAGTTATTTTTGGCACAGTGAACTGAATCCGGATCACGAAATAGCACGGTGATTGTGAAATAGTCGTATGAGGATTTATAGAAAACGGTCGATCCAAGATATTTCTAGGGTATGATAATATTCACCGAAGGTCTATTGAATATCTAGTTTGTGCTAGCTCATAGAAGATGCAAGTGGGAGGTATACGACGCAGTGTATATTAATTATCGATTATTAATACTAATTCGAATTGTTGATGAAATCACTTTCGATCGATGATTTTTCAAGAAATATCTTCGTCATAGCAATTCTGTATTTGTTTCTGACGTGATGCACATTCACCATAACTCGTCTTTGATATGAAAAGCGTCTACGAAATGTTTATACTGGATGAATTTTCTACTTCAGATAATCAAAATGGCGGCACATTAAGAAACGTGTAAACTTCACAGTGAACACAGATCGAGTATTCAAATAGAAACGGAATATTTATTGAATTAACGGCTTTCCCAGCTTAGAGTACACAATAGGTAACTCTGGAGATGCAAAGATTTGGGTACATTCTTCAGATTTAATGTATATTATCATCGATTTACTGAAAAATTATTTCGTCAAACCGAAATTACTTCAATCCCATTCACGAAAAACCTCACCTAACCTAATAACCTGATAATAATAATAGCAAAAGTCATCCTATCGTGCACGAACAGTATTTTCGTCTTGTGCAGTGACCAAAAAAACTTTTACGAACATTCTCCATCCCAGTGAGGAATTTCCGGTCGATATCATCGACATCATCATCATCAGGGTCAGAGAAATTGAGCACACATTCCGACAGTTCCTTAGACCCAACGACATTGTCGAGATATTTCGAATGCAACCCTGTTTACTCTCGAGTTCTCATCACATGATGACACCTGAAATGGATGCCGAGTCGAGCGAAAATCTTCCAAAAAATAATCTCAGAAATTCTAACGATTTTATTACATCATATTACAACACACTCGGATTTTATTACAGTGGTAGTTTCGCAAAAACCAAAGCTTCGGTTTCGCCCTAAAGCTGTACCACACCGTTTATAGAAAAAAATATAGCTCTTACAAAACTTATTGGCACAGTCAGATTTTTCCCCAACTTCAACAATTTTGTTGGTACCCATGGAAAAATTATGGTTCTCATAACGAAAACACACTGTAAGGACAACAAGATTATATGGTCGTTTCTATAATAAACAGAATGAATTGCCAGGCATATCTGTCTGAAACAATAAAAATATTTCGGTTGAAGTATTACTAAAAAATTAGTACAGTGCTATCTTCCTTTCTCTCAGCTTTCAACAAAAATGTACAAGAAATCGACTTGCATGAATTCAGTAGAATGATGAGAGATATATTCCAGGTCCAAATTGAAAAATCGATAGATATTGTTCAGATTTTTTATTGAATCTGTCAAAGTGTGCCTTGCAAATCTAAAACAATCTGACAGAATGTAAACTTTTGAGACGTACACTGACGTTTAGTTGGTCCACAATTTGAAAAAAACTTTTTCCTAAATAACTTACTAGCGCTCGACAAAAAAGTTGGAATAGTCTCTCGATTTCTAGGGAATAACAAAGTTGAAAATTACCAAAAGATAGTTGAAATCTTCAAAACTATGGGTCCCAGAATGTCTCTGCAAGTACAAGTCAGATAAATTTGAAAAAATGAGGGCGTACTCAGAATAACAAGGCTAACGTTTTCATTGAGAGGGACTTCTTGATGGCGAACTTCATTTGGGGTTTAGTCAAAGAAAGTTCCTGTAAACTTGAAAACTTTCCTACACTATTTTGTGATTTGATCTGACTGTGTTTGTATTTTTTTCGATCCATCAATACATAAAAACTATGGATTTCCTGGAATATTGATCACCATGATCTCCAGTTGAATCTTTCGAAAACCCATGTACCGTGTTTCAATCACAGTCGCAATACGTGTTGACCTGTGTTATCGATTTCTGTAAGTACAGATCATCCACTCTGTAGGCATATTTCCAACGAGCATATATGAGCACAACTTCCTGTTGACGCATTTGATTATTGCTCAAAGGTAAATATTTGTGTGAAGCTGTGCTGATGCATTCTTCGAATAGCTCTCTGTACGAAACAAGTTTTTGTTGTTGAACAATCTCGGCGACACCGTGACTCTTTAGAATTTCATCGGTTTACAGATGAACTGAAATGATATCGCAGTAATATTCTTGTGAGCTATTGTATCTTTCTAGCAGCAAACTTTTCAATTTCCGGCTAAACAGATGTTCACTTCGAATGCCCTGTATATTCAATGTGGTATGTGGTTGAAAGATTTTCTGCTTTCATCGAGTTTTTTTTTGATTGTCGACAATTGTATCGATAGCGGTACATGATTTTTTGGCGTGTAATGTGGTCATTTGAGATACTTAGTTTGTGAAATGGACGGTTTTTTTTGGATGACGCTGTATACTGTCATACTTGATGAAAAGTGACTTCCAGTGCTCTGCTAATGTGTTCGACTACTTTTGTATTGGCGATCAAGGCCATTTTTGTTCTCGTTCATCATTCTCAAATTACAGAATTCCTGTAATCTGCTGATTTTTTCCAAATTGGCAATTTTCGATCCGTTGATCTGATGAAAAATTCTCGCTATCGGCAACGCTGAGAGTGCGTAAGGTGTGCGGTAAGATCACAGGCGGCCGCCACGATGGTGGTCGACTCGCAACTCGTCCGGGAACCGAGGGGAGGGGGAAAATCGCCAGCCACCTACTGCTGCACCGCATTCCTGCCCTACACCCAGCGTTGCCAGTGTGGGCGATTTATCGCCCAATCTACTGAGAATACCTGATTATTCGAAAATCCAGAGGTTTGAACTAGACTTTCATATAGTTAGTAATAAATAAACGTACAATTTTCAAATTGAACAATTTAGAATGGTTCAATAATTGAGCGTATTGGAATTTTGATGATGATCAGTTATGGTGATAGTAAAATTTGTTTCCGTCAATCAGAATTTGACACTTGGAGAACTAAAGAGTACTCGTTTATTTATTACTATGCATACAAACAACATCAATTTGTTTATCTAAATAGTTTTTTACTCTAATGCAAAAACTCAAAGGAGGTTGATTTAAGTTTTTACAATTTTTTTACACTAAACTCAGTATGTATGAATTCAAAATAACAAGCTCTTTCAAAGTCTGTAAAAATATATAGGGTGTCCCGATTTAATTTAAGATGTTGATGGCACTTCCGGTTAAACTGGAAGTATATCATTAACAAAAAAATGTACATCAGATGCTTTTTTTTCCATTGCACTCACCTGCAAATTTTCATAAATATCGTTTTTTCCGTTTGAAAGATATTCACTAACCCTGTATGTGAGCCTAATAGTTAGCAAACGCTCTTCTAAAGCTGTGGCTTGGAGTTCGAATCCCGGTCAAAGAGTTTTTTTTTTTTCAATAACAAGAATCGAGGTTAGGTTAGGATCGATTATCGAACTTAACGTCTATATCGACATCTCTGAATCGAGCATAGCTTTGATGCATTGGTTTCACTTGCGTGGTTTCATAAGATCACACAAATGTTTCATGTGTTTCGATGCTCAAGGTCCAAGATTGCAACCCAAATTGAATGCAGGGAGGAACGCACGGTGTGAATGGCTCTAAGGAACTATCGAAATGACTAGAGCGTTTCATATTTTAGATAACCCACGAATAGGGTGACACACTATGTTGAAAATTCTGGCAACACTGCTGTTGCGGATGCACCGGTATCTCGATACCTGCTGTTGCCAGCTTTCTCCTGCCGCATTCCGATTAGTGTTGCCAGATTTCGACATCAGCGACGACCAAAAAAAAAATACTCCCCAAAAATTTCGAAAAAGGTGTAAAAATTGGATTGCATAGTTCATTAGTGTTTTATTAATTTTTTTTAAAAATTTGGAAATACAAATATATTATTAATAAAAACTAAACTTTTATTCATCTCGATGTTGTGGACGTTTCGGAAACGAATCTGGTCCCGTTCACACAAATCATACTGGGTGGCCCAATGAAAACGAAACAAGGCCGATTTGTCATAGTTATCGTTCTCAGAAAAAAAAAAACGCTGGACTGGTCGATTTTTATTTCGAGAGGGAACTATTCTGCGCATGTTTTCAACTTTTTCACTTCAAACCCCTCGGAGGGGTGAGCTCCAACCCTTGAATCTCAAATGGGACAAGGGGTCGAGTGATACATCATTTTGAAGGTTATCGGAATCTCTCACTAACGCCTCCTTGTTTTTGGAATTCAATGCAGTAGTTCTCGAGAAAACACGTTCATGAAAATAATCGACTATGAACGGTGTTCATCTAAGTAGTGCCTTATGTGTTGTGTTTTTTTTTTAAATCCTCTCCAATCCAACATTACATTAAGAATCAAGACCAGTTGTTGAATAAACACCTGGTAACCCAAGATTATTCCACTTGTCACTTTCAGAGTAAAAACAACCGAACATTGAAAAATTCCACGAAGAAAAAATATACGAATTTTGTCGTCGAAACCTGGAGCAGATTCGTTCCCGAAACGTCTACTACATTATTTTCAAAAACAAGGCGCAACTGAAGGTCGAATTTCAAGCGCAGTGACGTAAAAAAAATCTAGAAAAATGATTAGACCCACAGACAGTATTCCAATTACATTTCCTTATGAATGATAGCTATATTCAGACAACGTGGCCTATCAGGAAATGTTTTGTTTCGAAAACGACATGCCGGCAAGTGCAATGATCCGAAGATACGAAGGTATGCGAAGAATGCAGTCGTCGGAAGAATGCAAAATTGAGAGAAAGATTAAGCAGGCTGGTTGAACTAATTCCAGACTCGCGTCCTCTCACAACTTGTTAATAATAACATCATCGTGGGACACGTGCGTCTGGTTTCGGCTTTCGTTGCGACCATCGATCGATTCGTATGACTTGGATTCTTCGATAGAAATGAATGAAATATCTGATTATGTACAATAATCCGGTGTGGGTGTACACGCCTATCGAATTTACAAGTAAAGCCACTTTTGTGACAATGTCCTTTCGCATTAAAATCACAGACTATACAAAAAAAATCCATTGCCTAGGTAGGTATTTGCAACCTCAAAATTTCGTGTTAACCATTACGGATAGCTTTTATCAATGCTGCAAAACTGCCCGAAAAAAATTGAACGAGTTCGAATTTGTTACCAAAATATCCAATCACCGGTATTTCAAATTGAAGACACATGAAAAATCAAATAGTTATTTTCATTTTGGTATGACAGATAAATATGAATGATTAGAGATCAGAGAACTGAAGCTGATTTAATTCAAATCATACAATTAGAAATTTCACAATAATACAATTTTCTTGTAAACAGAGCAACACTACAAAGTCAAGAATATTAGCGAAGATAGAAAAAAATTAAAACGAAACAAGGTATGCATTCCACTGAGAGATCAAGAAAAAATGTGATGTTGGATAGGACAGGATTTAAAAAAAACACAAAAGGCACTTCGTAGATGAACATCGTTCTAACTACAAGATGAGAAATAGAGAGTGATGAAAGGGAAAAAAGCGTTACTTTCCATGATGGACTAGCCGATTATTTTCATAAACGTGTTTTCTCGAGAACTACTGCATTGAATTCCAAAAACAAGGAAGCGTTGGTAAGAGATTTCGATTACCTTCAAAATGGTGTATCGCTTGACCCCTTATCCCATTTGAGATTAAAGGGTTGGAGCTCACCCCTCCGAGGGGTTCGAAGTGAAAAAGTTGAAAACATGAACAAAATATTTCCCCCTGAAATAAAAATCGACCGGTGCGAGCGTTTTTTTTTCTGAGAACGATAACTATGTCAAATCGGCCTTGTTTCGTTTTCATTGGGCCACCCAGTATATTCTCTACTAGATCGAGCTTAGAGGGAGAGGAATTGAAACGACTATTGGAAAGAATCAAAAATCAGTGTTGTCAAAACATTTTGATGTGCCATTGTAATGAAAAATACGACATTTTCAAATATATTTTCATTCGAATTGAGTGAATAATGTGAGATTATTCATCCAAATCTATTGTTCTAAGTGTGTTAAAACAAAGCGACTCGGTTTTACTAGTTGTTTGAATATTGAAAATTAGTAAATGATCCTAGTTGGCTCAGCCAAGGATTTTGTTGTCCTGTTTAGATTAAAAAAAAATCATCTCATATAAAAACTATTGAATAACGTTCAACAAATTTCAAATAGACCCTAATTCACGTCTAGAAAAGGCGGAGGAATCCAACCAATGACAATAGCAAACTAAAGAAAGGCAACCAGCAGTGATCAGCTGACTGTTGGAAAAATTGCACGTTTCTTTTTCTAATGTTTGTTTCAAAGTTCCTTCAAAGTCGATGGGCAAGGGTTCATCTAGTAGAGAATGGATAATATCATCTCTTTGCTATAGCAGTTCACCTCTGTTTGAGGGTGGTGGTCGAATGGCACGGATATTGACGTCACTAGATTTGTTCGTTTTCAGCTAATATGAAAATCGCGAATTTCAATGATCATTTTGAAAACGTATAAAGTACTTAGAGAGAAATTCTTCATGCCAGAAAGCTAGTTCAGGCGAATACCATCGAATGATGCAATTTATTTTTTTCGTTAAACTCGTCCATCGTGCACCAATTGGCAACGCTGCAACTTCATTTCGATATTCACGCGTTTGTGTGGCCCTTTCGTAGAGATATTTGGCGATTATGATAGCACATGCGTACGGACCGTGCGACTTCTTCACTTGCGCCAGTCCCACGGTCAACTTAGACCTCTCGCGATTCCTTTGCAATTGTTCACTTTTGTGCTCGCTTCCTACGCAGCGTTGCCAATCTGCGGGGAATTTCCCGAGACGTGGGAAATTTCCTGGGGGATTCCTTCAAGTTCATCATGTATCATCTACAGGGTGCTGAACAATAATCTGAAAGAAGATTCAATGTATCATTTTTCGTTTTTGAATTATTGGAAAAATAAACGGAAATTCGTGTTTTGATCTCATTCAAGCGAAAACCAAAAGAATTGCAAGTTTTCAATTAGGACGTTCTCAAGGCTCTCTTTAACAAGGAACCCAAATCTGGCATCATATTTTCCAAAGCGTTCTCATTCTTGTATTTCAAATTAATCAATTAATCAATTAAATTTCGCAATATGTCAAATTTTTTTCAAGATTATCAATTCTATTTCAAAATTGTATTCCGAAGTAATTGATTTAAGAGTCATATTTATTTCGAAATTATCATATTTACCAAAAAACAACCACTTACAAAATTGAACAATTTCGAATTGAAAATTTCTTTCTCCAATAATTCAAAAACTGAAAATGATACGTCAAACATGTGATGCTGTTTGGAAGGTTATGTGTCCAATAGACCATTTCCGAAAAATGTAGAATGACAAAAAATTCCCAGAAATTCTATACAACACGAAATAAGCTGATGATTGCTTATTTCGTGAATCGAGACAGTTGTTCTGTCAGTTCTGTGTCAAATGTTATACGTCAGTATATACAAAGCTCAAATGATTTTCAAATGTTGAATATTTTTATAACCTTATCCATCATCTCAAATCTCAAAGTGATGAATGTCGAAAATTCATATGGCCAACGTGCAACAGGGAAAAACTACGAGAGCCACTGGCAACACTGTACTACGCTTGGCACTAGTTTCCACCCAAGACTTATTCACATTTTAGACAGATCGGTCATTATTATTTTCCATCACTTTTTCATTTCTTAACACGAAAGGAAATCCTATAATGTTCGAGGAACATCGTGTTAGCCAGCGATGGAATGTTGGGAGAGGAGGGAGGTATTTGGATATTACATGAAACTTGAATGATACTTGGTAGAGAAAAGTTCGGCATGTTTGGTTTGTCTACTTGAAATTGAAAAACGCGACCATAAATCGGAATATTTTCCGAATATGTTCAGTTGAATGTCTAAGATCCGAATCGAAAGAGTTTCACTTGCATCGTGGTCGCATAAAACCGCACAATGTGTTTTATTTCTAGAGACGAAGTGAGAAAATCTGAAAAATCTATCTACAGACAGTACCTACGCTCATTATATCGTATGAAAAATGTCGAAATCCTTATCCACGTGGAGCGAAATAAGACCCTACACCACTGGATCCCTGATTGAAAACCTGATTGAGATCTTGGACCGGATCTCGTCAACTGAGGACACGTGTCGATTTCGGAAGCATCGACAATAGAGCGCCCTGTACATCGAAACGGCAGGTGAGGATGCGAGAAACAGCTGCGAAGAAATTCAGAGTCGTACGAAAAAAAAACAACGCAAAACATTTTTTCGAAGGTGCTGGCGAAAGATATGGTCGATATACAGTGTGGAACAGCCAAATGGAATAAATTCGATGACGAATAAATGAGGGTGTGTTGGGAAAAACGCTCGGACACGTCGATTTGTATTTTTGAGTACGCATTTTTTTTCAAAAAAATCAAATTATATAGAGTGTGTCATGTGACAGTGGCCAATACCAACTTCCTTATTTCGAATGGAACACCCTGTATTTCATTCCATTTTTAAATTCTCACTGAAGAGCTGATTCCATCGATGTACCACACTTGGGGTCTAGCGGAAATGATTACAGAGATATAGGTTGTGAAAAAAAAATAGAGATTTTTCAACTTTACGATTTTTTGTGTCGAAACTATTCATTATTGGTCAGAACGGCTTACATGCCCCTGTCTTGACTTGATTCACTACCTACTGTCATTTGATTGGAACAAATACAGGGTGGAGCAGAATTCAGAAAATTGATTATCCTATATTTGTCCCAAAACATGTCAGTAGATAGTATATCGAAAATCAAGATAGAGACATGTTAGTCGTTTCGACAATAATGCATAGTTTCGACATAAAAAAATCATTACGTTGAAAAAGAAAAAGAATGTTTAAATTTTTAATAAAAAATCCGAGAAAAAAATCGATAAACTTCAACACCCTATATCTAAAAAACCAGATATTTGTCCAGGAATACGCCGTTGAATTTAGTAAATATACCTTCGAGAAGAATCCTAAGTTTGACGTATATGGAAACATAATTATCCAAGAGCGAGTTCCAAAGTTCACCTCAAATATAAATAATAAAATTTTCAACTTCAGCATAGAGTACTAAAACCGATTCGATGAATTTAATTACTACTTCAACCATCATCAATAATTGCACCTCTTGTTCGATTTGAATTGCTCCGACATGCTTTTCATTTCAAGGTACATGAACGGCCATAATGATATGCACTTTCTAGGAAAATTGATGCAATTTATTTTTTTTATTATGTAATTTCATCATGCAAGTACTCACAATAATGTTCAGGTCGATATAATGGTGAATATTAGTAGTCAATTAGATTCATTAGTTGTACAGTGAACGAAAATGGAACAGTTGCGAACACTTCAGTACTTCAGAGTCGAAAAGAAAATGTGTGGAAAATGAAGGCGGTTTGTAAACTGGGAAATCCCACATAAGGCATGAATTACACTAAAAATCTTTCTCCGACCAAACATTGAACAAATTGAAATAGTCATTTCAATAAATTTGTAGTAAGGCAAAATAATAATGAGTTTGAAATTTAAAAAGTTCACCCTATACTGATTTTGTCGACCGCAATTATCTTTTCAAGAAATGGAATAACTGTCACCTAGCATTGAAGAGGAAATCTCGAACTTATGAAGGCGATTTCGAGCTGCGTTAACGAAATATTGTTCAGAAAAACATATGAGAAAAATGTAAACGGCAAACTTTCAATAGGCTATGACTTTGTAGCAATGTCATAAAGCGTTTCTCCCATTCAAGGAACGAACGTATTTCTGAGCGTATTTCTAATCTGTCTTCATCTAGAGTATGAAAATCGTATCTCGAACATTCAAATGAGCAAAGTAAACACTCGTATTTCAGACGCTAGAACTACCTATATCACGTTCCGTGTGCTGCGGCGATCCACCGAGTAAAGTTCGCCTACTGTCAGCCTACTGAGGTCTAGGATATCATACTATGCAGGGTTGGGATACGATACGATATTTATGAAAATTTGCAGGTAAGTGGAATGGAACAAAATGCATTTGATGTACATTTTTTCGTTAATAATATACTTCCGGTTCAACAGGACATGGCATCAACTTCTTTAATTCAAATGGGACACCCTATATATTTTCACAGATTTTGAAAGAGCTTGTTATTTTGAATTCATACATACTGAGTTTAGTGTGAAAAAAAATCGTAAAAACGAGGAATCAACTTCCTTTGATTTTTTTGCATTAGAGCTAAAAACTATTTAGATAAACCAATTGGATGTTTGGATGGGAATTGTTGAAAAAATGCTTATAGGAACATTTTTCATCGACGGAAACTTGAATGGTGGCAAGTATTTGGATGTACTAAATAACGAAATTATTGCTGCATTTCAACAGGTTACCACAAAATGTTTGGTTTCAACAAGATGGAGCACATCTCCACTATGATAGACGGGTTAGGAATTTTCTGGATGCGAATTTTCCAAATCGATGTATTGGACGTAGAGGATTCATAGAGTGGCCTGCTCGTTCTCCGGATCTTAGCCTGTTAGATTTTTTCTTTGGGGTTATCTAAAATCACGTGTTTACGTCAGACGATCAACAAACTTACAGGAATTGAAAGAATGATTGATGAATGTGAACTAATACGTGGAGAAGTCTTGGAAAGAGTGACTCAAGAATTTGTCAATAGGATGGCATATTGTCAGCAAGTAAACGGCGAGCATTTTGAACATTCGAAGTAATTTTGTTTCTCATTATTCTAAAATAATGAAATGTACACCTATTGTACAACCAACAGTGAGTTGTTCCTTGTTTTTACAATTTTTTTCACACTAAACTCAGTATGTATAAGTTCGAAATAACAAGCTCTTTCAAAATCTGTAAAAATATATAGGGTGTCCCATTTAAATTAAAGAAGTTGATGGCATTTCCGGTTGAACAGGAAGTATATTTTCTAAATTGTGCCTCAAGTAGATTAATCTACCGTCGATATTTTGATGTGAATAAATCATATCGCCACTCTGACATCACTCTATGGATAATAATGGGGTCATTCGAAGTTATTCCCCCATCACGTGATTGACGTCGAAGCGCCTATAGAAATAGACTTGTCGCGCCGTTACGTCACAATATATATATATATATATATATATGTGTGTGTGTGTGTTTTCGACTACGTAATAGCAATTTCACGTCCTCCCGGCGAACGGAACAATGCAAAACGACATAAAACCGAAGAATCTAAATGCGAACCAGAAAAATATTTCACTCACCGCTAATTTTAGTGTCCGCCGTCGCCTTCCTTGTTTCTGTCTATGTTACTAACCTGAAACGAAGCAAACATTTATGTGAGCACTATGTCTGGAATTTCGAAATGTAGGACGATAATGAACTTTTTATAAATCTCGATGACACGAATATTTTTTTCGGAAAAAATCGGACGATATATCATTCCCTCTACGAAACAATCTCTCGGTAATCGAAATAACACTAATTGGTCATTCAACTTTTTTTTTCACTTGTCACTTTTGAGGTATATATAGGGCATCGAAGACATAGACAGACTTTGTATATCGTAATGATTTTTTGGGTATAATGTTTCATAAAAAAAACATTATTTGACACCAAAACCAACGAAACGAAACCAAAAAAAAAACGTAAACTAGATATTTACGTGGCCCTTTTATAGTATTACACGAGACTGTTCATGAACGCAATGACATTCCCCTTGGAAAATGAACAAAAAAGATGGTTTTATAATAATAATAGTTCATTTCCACAACATAATTACATTCGATATAACATAATAATTATACGACACAATAAACAGACTGCTTTTTTGTAACTTGATATAACAAAAAAAAAAAGAAAGTGTAAGTGGAAGATGTTAAAAAAAAAGATGCTACTGAGAAGTCTTTAGCAATCTTCTTGTTTCGTCTCTACCTAGGTTAATGATGTATTTTTTGAATATGTTCTTCCCCAAATTTATTGAATTTAATTTGTTCAGATATATTTTATACATTTCTGGAAGGTGATTCTAAATCTTGCGCGATAGGTGAGTGTAACTACGTAGGCTACGTATTTTTACCAAATGAATATTTTTTTTTTTTATCTGTGGACAACACGAAAGGGAAACCTATGATGTCCGAGGACCATCGTGTTATAATATAATATCATTATTGACATTAATATTGATATTATTATACACAGCAGTGTCGGAAAATATACTGTATCATTCCAGACTGTATTAACAAACTAAAAAAAAAAAGTTCCCCTTTATTTCGCAGTGTTATATCACGTGTATGTCTAGATAAAACGTTGAATCACTTCGAGTGAACATGTTTCTACCCCTCTAATATTTTGTTATACGTCACATGAACGATGTACTCACTAAAGTGTCAGTTGTTAGATGGCGACACAAAAATGAAAAAAAAATCAGTATTATTGATAATTGCACAATCAGTGTTAAAAAAATGTTGATTCAGAAGTAGTAATTTAGGTTACTTCTCTATTTTAGATCGAACTACATAATTACAATCTCAAAACGTCGACTTTTTGTACAGAAATCTGTAAAAATGTCACCATCTTCTGAGGAAAATTACTCAAGTGTCAGTTGTTAGATGGCGACACAAAAATGAAAAAAAAACAGTAGTATTGATAATTGCACAATCAGTGTTACAAAAAATTTGATTCAGAAGTAGTAATTTAGGTAACTTCTCAATTAATGATCGAACTACATAATTACAATCTCAAAACGTCAACTATTCGTACAGAAATCTGTAAAAATGTCACCATCTTCTGGGGAGTTCCATAACTATCAGGCCATTATAGCGGAAAATGGCGTTAGCATTTTTGACGAAACAAAACACCATCAGTGACTACACCATTATTTTGTACATCGTTGTCACATGGTTCTCTTTCGACATTATCAAACTACTCTTGGAACGTTTTGTTCATCTGAATTATTTTCTCATAGCGATATAAATGAACGCAGTGAAACCAACAAACATATGTCAGATAGCCTGACGGTTAACAAACGTGCATCTCAAGTTGCGGCTTGGGGATCGAATCCCATTCGAAGAAAAGTTTTTTTTATAATTGAAATATGTGGCTCACGTAAGAAGCAAGAGCGAATATATAATATCATATCTTTGATCGATCCACGCGATTTTTCTTTCTATTCGGCTATTTTAGGACTGATAAAAATGGAGTAAAGGGCGCTAGGCCCGTATCTGCATCCATTCGAGGTCTGACTGATGCGGCGAACTTCACACAAAGGCAAATAGACCGGATGGAGCTGAGCTGTTATGATGACTGATAAACGGAGGAAGATTCCAGTCGTGCTGATAAAGATGTTCGAAACTAAAGGTGGCTCCATGAAAAATTTTCACCATTTATCATTCATCACTTCGAGATTTGAGACATTATAATGGATTAGGTTATGAAGATATTCAACATTTGAAAATTATTTAAGCTTTTTGAATACTGACGTATCATCTTTGACACAGAACTGACGGAACAACTTGGTCTGGATTCACTGAATGAGCGGTTATTAGTCGTTATGTCGTATATAAATTGGTGAAAGTAATGATACCCATGACAAAAATCCTCAAAAATCCTGAAAACACTGACAATATCCTCGTACAGTAAAAGATAACCTCAATACAGTTTTGAATAAAAGCGGGAAGCAGAGGTGTCACTTGTCGACACTCGCAAAACGTCATTAGCGAACATGCGCACATCTTATTTTCAATTATGGTCATTTAACAATAATTTCTCAAGTTGGAAGTTGGGCATCACTAAATGATAAATGTTGAATATATAAAAGAGAAATTCTCATTTGTCAGTGACACCTTGTTTTTCGAAAAAATTGGAAACACAAATATATTTTTAATAATTTCCGTAATGCATATCTCCAATTGAAAAATTATCTTAATTTTGTGAAAATACATAAAATAGTAATGAAAAATACATTGTTACAGTACAGTATTACAAATAAATCACGGTATAGCACTGGAATATCATTTTATTTCATACTGCATCATACCTTTACGTACCTGATTTCAATCCGGAAAATAGACTTTTACAGGATAGGCGCACGTAATATTTCATTACGTGCTACTATCCCGTAATGAAATTTTACCGGATTGTAAATATTGAAAACTCAGTTATGCGTCAAAAGCATGAATACATTTATTAAAAATTCAACAGCAAAACAATACACAGAAATTACTTATTGCTTAATATTAATATTAACCGTTAAATTTTCGTTCCCATGAATATGGATACCAGGAGCTCCATTGGATGAATTATTTATTAGGCAGTTGCTACTTGCTGATACATTCCCATTTTTTGTTGTAGCACTTCAACAAAGATTAATATTTTATTTTTCACTGTTAATTTTTGATTTTTAGCAGTATGAAATAAAATGTTATACGTCACACGTCCAGTAAACTTTTACAGTACTCGTTTCGAAATTCCGTAAACATCTCACTCGTACTGTAAAAGTGTACTTACCGGACTAGTAACATAAATATCTATCACAAAACAGATGGCGAAATTCTGTTAAAATCGTTGATTCCAAATGGAAAACCTCGTATACCTGTTCAACTACACTAGCTTTAGTCGTGAACAGTGTCTGTATAGATGACATATCCTCCCGTTACACATGAAGTACCTCAAGGATCTGTCTTGGGTCCCCTCCTTTTCATTGTCTACCTCTATGACCATTTTTAACACCATGTCTCTAAAGAAATGTGTCGCTTGTGTTTTCTTCGGATGAACAATACACCAAGGGAGAAAATGCCAAATAGATTGAATTGGGCCAGTCGTATTGAGCAATTGAGCAGGAAACTCTCGAGTTCAATTTTTATACTGAGACATTAGACTCTTGTTTTTCTGTAAAATTTTTCACTGTCAACCAATCTTCAAAACCATCAGAATAATGCCTCTTTCTTCATTATACATCTATCTTTCATTATTAGATATTCATAAAAACGAAAATTATTATATCACCAATTCGATCATCCATAATTACCAAACCAGAAATGCAGTTAATCTCAGATTACCAGGCTTCAAACTATCTAAATTAGTAAAAACTCTTCAGATCTGAATGTAAACAATGTTTTACCCCAGAATATTAAATAACGCAGCAACGTTAGATTTAAGTCTTTAATCGAAAATCATATTCTAACCCAAACCCATTGCTTCTATTCGTCGGATGACTATTAACTGTCACCTCTGGAAACCCTACTGGAAAACGCTTAACCAAAGCCCCTAGAAAGTTCCTGAACCTTACACTCACCAATTTGTGTGTTTCATGTTCATTTCCAATTTAGTTTCTTTACATATACCTTTATATGCTCACATTGACGTGAACTAAACGTATCTGACTTGCCAAAAATTCCTGCAAATTTGTTTGTTTGTAGTGGACTATTATTTTGAAGGAAGGAAAATACTGGTGGTTGACATAGTGGCTTTATTTTGACAAAAAATTGGCACTAGGAGAATGATACAAGCTTGACGACTGTCTAAGAGCAACTCAACTATCCCAACCCACTAGAGCTTGGGGTTCCTACTGAAAACTACGATGAAACCTTTGCGTAGCCCTTTGATCTGGGCTTCGATCATTGAACAGACTAGATAAGTAATCTACAGCCCTGGCAATACAGTTTGTTTGGAAGCAACATCTATAGTATCTATCTTTGTCTAAACAAGGATAGCAGGAGCTGATTCTCCCAGCACCAGTGCCGTGTTGTCAGAGGGGTCGAATTTATTATTAATTCATGATGAAACCAAATTGAAAATCCGTAACAATTTCAGTAGTACTTTTCAGCATTTCTTGGTGGGAAAATAAACAATGACGAGACACTGTCCCAGCTGACCTATGGGTATAATCAATATAATCTAATCAATTCAATTTGAATTCATTTTTATCCATTCCATTTGGGAAAATGCTTCAAAATCTCGAATGATACGACAATGGTAACTCACCTATGAAATGACGTGTTTTGATCGCCAGTTCAAATTGTCTTTAACTCACCTCACAACGTCTCACCATTATATCAAATCACCAAAACAGGAAATAAACTGAGTTTCTGAGGAATTCTGAGTACACGAAACTGAACACAAGTTGAATAATATCGATAAATCGAAACGTAAATAATGACAGATACCAAACAAAGCAATAATCGCCGTCGACTGTCAATATCAGATTGCGGTGTTGCAACGTTGAGCAAAAAGTATTCACGATACCCATGCTGGTCCTCGAGCCCCCAAGAAAGTGAAATTGCTAAGTCTCAGAATAATGTAGCAATCTTCTATCAATCAGAACTGATTCATAATCGTCATGACCCAAATTTATTATTATATTTGTGCATTGAACTACATGAATTCATAAAGGACTTTAAATAATATGGACTATTCATCACTTTTTGATGATTGGATATGACAACACTGGCGACGATTGGGTACTAATATTATGATTATTCTGGGAATTCATGTTAGCATCAGAATATTTGTTTTGTGATCCTTCTAATGGGTTTGTTGTTCGGAGGATCTGGGCATCAACCACTTTCACTATGAGATCGGGAAAAACCAAATTGATGTAACAATTCGAATCTTCTATCCTTATCAACAAAATTGGTCAAATATATATATCCAGCTATAGGATCTTGAAAAACACGCTTTTGAATTTTCGAATACATAATCCATAGATTAATGTAGACTCACTCTATTGATATTTCTTCAGTAGGATGAACTTTTTCATTATGGTGCACATGCCTTCACCGAATATTTTCGAGTAAAACAGGTGGAGTCGATAAGTGGTGGACAGGTGCTATATAAAATGAGATGTTCCATGTACCAGGTTACAGTGGCAATAGTCCACCATTCGATGGTAAATGGAAAAATACGTCGAGATGCGTGATTGACATTTTTCTCCAAAACGCTTCCACAGGAAGATGCAACACACACATATTTTTTTATTTGTCGTCAACTAATATTAGTGAACGAAGACAAAAACGGTTCTCGGCAGTTTATATGCGAGTTTCTGAATCGCATTGACAATTTTATCATTATCCTGATATGAATTCTACTGAATGCTGATATATTACGTCTCCAACAATATTCGTGACTCTACTTACGAACAAGTTGGTATAATTGGAATTGAATCAGCTACAGTTCTCTGTTATTGATCATTTCTATTCAACCGTCATAGCAAAATGAAAACAACCATTCAATTATTTATGTGTCTTCGATATGAAATACCGGTGATTGGATATTTTGGTATCGATTTCAGAGTGGTGCAAGTTTTTTCGGGCAGATTGGCAACGTTGTTATAAACTGTCCCCATTTGGAGGTGCCATAGACCTAGACAGAATAATTAGATCACCAGTTTTTGGATAGTGCTGTAATTTGAATTCAAAACTAGTGATGTTTTTATGAGGACATCATTAGAAAAGTCGTGGTTTCAGTTGGAAACTCGATAGGTGCGTACACCCTCATTCATTTGCAACGAATTCTTGTCAAGACATCATCAACTCGAAGAAATTCCATTTATTTATAGTGTATTCTCTTTCATTCAGCAACGATAATAAATATTACGTGAGTGCTTTCGAAGGAAACCTCAATTCTAATTATAGATCCAACGTGTCATTATATTCATTGTTGTATACCCGTTGAAGCATAAATGCATGTTCAAAGTACAACAAATTAGCTCGCTTGAACATTGCTCCTAAGCATGAGAATATAGTGAGCATTCCAAAGTTGTGCACACTTTTATCATTTTTAAATATAAAAATTCGATATCATAACCACGGTGGAATGCAACAACAATAAAGGTGAATTTATGCAAGGGTATCTAGATTTGAACAAAGATGAATTCAAAAGTTAAACTGAGATGCAACTAAACAATTAAAATTAATTTCTGTTTTCCCTCCTTCCTTTCACCAATTGTTTCTATGATTTACTATTTTCTGTCAATATCTTTATCTCTCTCAACGACTTTCCTCTTCTTCTTCCTGCCTCCGATATTTGTTTGGTCTCCTCTTCTTCTTCCTTTCTATGTTTCTTGCTTCATGTGTCTTCTTTGTTATTGTGCTTAAATCCATTCTCATCATGTGTCCATAACAATTCAATTGTTTCTTCGTTATTTTGTTGGTTATTGATTCCTGCTTCAACGTTTCTGTTATAGTTTCATTCCTAATTCTATCTAGCTTCATTTTGTACTGTCCAGTTTCCACTAGCGTATAGCAGGGTTGGTATAACAATTGTATTATATATTCTTAGTATTGTTTGTTGTGTCAATTCTCTTTTTCCCAATATCTTATTCAATGAATAGTATATCTTGTTTGATTTCGTCGCTCTATTTGCTAATTCTAGTTATATTTTTCCATCATCCGTGATAATACTTCAAATTTTACTACTTCCAATACTGTTTTTATGCAAATTAAACTTGTGTTGGTATTCTCTTTTATATTTATCACCCTTATTTTACTTTTTTCTGTGTTGATTTCCACTTTCAACTGCTCTATTTGATCTGTCCATACATTAATCAGTCCTTGTATTTTCTCTCCATTATCAGCTATCAATACAATATCATTCTATTTTATAAAAGATCGATTTAAAAATGAAGAAAGTTCCAATTGGGTTAAATACAGGGTTTTTTAAGTTACAGATATGAACCAGATATGAGGTATGAGCCATATTTCTTGAAACGGACCGTCTCAATGACATTATCAAACGGACCTGCTTTTACTTCGATTCTGTAACTCTTAGTGCTTGTGAAAAAAATTGTTAAACAAATTTTATGTTCCCCCTTCAAGGGGCTGTAACAGGGGGTTCTCCAATGAAGTTTCTTCATATGGAATATCCTATCTTTTTTTCGATGAGGAATCACCTCCTGAAATGTTTTACACTTATTAAGTTACACCCTGTATAGGTACCTATTATTATAGCGAAATCTCCCAATGCGTGCCTCTCTATAGTTTCCCTTTAACCACTATTCAGGTCAAGGATGAATCCGAACTAACAGTATTCAAATGCTGCGTAAATAACATGAGATCAAACACCAGAAAACTATCTAAATATCTATAACTGAAAAAAAAACGTATTATCTATCGAAGTACTTACATACCATCGAACAAATTATGTCCGATTGTTGAATTTTCATAAATAAATTTCACACGATAGGTGGGCACCTAATCAAATGATGAATGAAGTCGACCAATATCGAGCGGGTTCAATGACCTGACAAGTAGCAGAAAAAATGCGAATGAGACCATGTAATTCAGCAATACATCTCCTAAAGGGAGCCTCAACCGGCTAGACATCATAAGTCGAAACCCCCCACTACACGTCTATGACAATAAATTCCATTTCAACATTTGGGGCTACCAGATCCTAAATACGAAACCTCTGCGGAAATTTGCGACATGAATCACACTGCGAATGAATTGGAAGAGAATATGCGTTGCTACAGAAATACCTCGAGAAATACGTACTATCTACCTGTTTTGTATGCATGATAAATAGATATTTACGTGAAATAACAAATTAACTATGTATGGATTACCTACGCGAACACGCTGTATTGAATTCCAGGACCAGGTTACTAATATTCACATAGGTACCTAGATGGGAGAGAAATAGGTTAGGTTGTTGGCTCAAATAACTAGACAACGATGTTAATCAGTAGGACAACACTTGCCAAAGTCAGCCTAGTCTAAATTATTCCTGAAAGTACGACCTTGACAACATAGTTGAATTACGCAGAAACAACACTCCAACTCCAAAGAAAAATTCCACTCGTCAAACTCACCATATATATCATCTTCAATTCGAAAGTCCCGAAAAGCGTGGTGGCTAATAGCCCATTTAAAGTTATCCATCAATGGGCATGTAGTCCGTATTCACACACCGGCGTTACACAACACACCACCTAACCGCTTTAGCGCGACTGCTTCAACTGTTTTCTTCCTTCTTCCAAGTTACAAAACATTATTGCATAGTAACCCACCGGAATCTTGGCAGATACGCTCGCACGCATTGGGAGAGAGCGAGACGGAGATGGCGACGTCAACAAGCAAGCGCTCTGTCACAAAACCCCACCTCTACGGCGTGCGAATTCTTGGATTTTGCTCGTTTTCACCCCCTGACATGCATTCGAAGCCCTGTCTACCGACTGGGGATGGTTCTTCGAAGAGCCCGCGTGATTTTGAGTCCAAGAAAGTACGAGAAATTTGGATTTTACACTGAGAAATTTGCCGACGAAACGTTCAAAGTCGGAGTTGAGCGGATTCGTAAGTGTATCGCAAAATGGCTGCCGTTACACAAATAAGTTGTGCAAATTTTCTTGCAAAGTTCGTATTATTATTAGAGATTATTGTTAAGTAGGTTCTGTAATGAATGATCACCGGATAGATTTCATTCAGCAGGACAGTTGCGAATTACCTACCTATCTCCCTAATATTGTACTTACCTAAGTAAATTACTGTCTACAAGTTAATCGAGGAGGTGGTATATTATTTTTCTAGACTTCTTTGGAATCTTCTCTCCTCATTTTAATGAAATAAAAATAGAAATTATAAAATTATTTCAATATAATTGAATTCAACCTCCAGATATCTCAAACAGTCAGTGACAGTTGTCAGTGACATCTTGTGAAAAAAAAATGGAAGGCAAATAGGTATATTAAGTAAATATTTCTATTTATCTTCTTATTTTGTTGTGGACGTTTCGAGAACGAATCTGATGTTCCTGTTTTGAGCACCAAAAAATAATATTTTTATCCATAATATTTGCACTGGTATTCAGAAGTTTTGAGAAGGGAATGCCCCGTTTCTAAAAATGAAAATATAAGTTATAATTATCTCAATATATTTGTAGTAAGGACAGATTTAAAATCTGTCACAAAATGTCACTGTCACTTGAAATTTAACCTTCAGATACCTAGAAGTGACGAATCTCGTTTTTTATTACAAATTTTGGAAACACGAATATATTTTTATATCAATATCAATATCGAAACTTCTATCTATCTTGGTGGACGTATTGGGAACAAATATGTTAAGAATTTTGTATAGGTAGTTTGTTTCCAAGTAGGTATTATTCAGTGGAATAAAAGTACTTTTTCGAATAGTTATTTTCCTCTTCACCTTTCCACCTACAACATCATATTGTCGCAATGCATATTTACTGCAGTTGAAAAATTATCATTCACAATTGCTCGAGAGGTTTGTATTTTTTCGGGAGAATTTGGGATGTTTGATGTGAAACTGTTGTATAGTAATCAGACAAGAAAATCTATTAAAAACGCTACACTGAACTTAGATTTTCTAATCCTATTCTAAGACAACGGTGTCTTTAGATTGACAGTTTTTCGAGTCAAATTGCCAAAGGAAACAGTTTGGGATTTGAACAACACATATATTTACCTGCCAGATCAATACAAAAATCGAGTGTAATTCGGCAGGATAATAACAAAATTGTCGCAAATTGTCGATTGATGATTGCGTCCCAACTGTATTAGTATATAGGCACACAGTTATTAAAAACTTGACTAATTTCTGAGATGGTAGACTCATAGGATCGATTGTGAGTGCTTAGAAATTCAATTAGCTGTTGACAATCATGTCACACTATTTATTTCGGCAACCAACACAGCAACAATTTATAAACAAACAAATAAGTGAAAAAACTACTTCTAAGTGCATTGTTCGATGTAAAAGGTACAGCTAACTGTCAAATGTCAAACTAACAATTGCTCTGTGACATATGCGATTTGTCATATACATGAGTTGAATTGTCTTCGAAAAAACATAGTGAAATCTATCTAGAACCAGTTCGATTTTATGAAAACACATAATATATAATTATAAAAATCACATTGCTAAAGTACAGTAATCATTTTACAAAACTGATGGTAAAACTCAGGTACCTAAATATCGTTGATTCCAAATGGGAAATCCTTCACACCTTTTCACCTACACTAGCTTCATTCATATAATTAATAATAATTCAGGTGAATGAATTTGGTCATGATAGCCGACTTTATCCACCTGAATTTTACAAGAAGGTTTTTATTTCCTGTTTATATACCAATTCAGATGGAATAGCCAAAGAGAACCAATAAACAGACTTTTAGCTTATCGTATTCATGAATGAAGTAGTAGTAATTGTGAGGTGCACCTTGTATACGCCTGAAATCGCATACACTGTATGAATCATACAGTGTGAACCTAATATACCTCAGTACGAAGTCTCACCGTTCTCAAGTTATTCGAAAATATCATGATTTAAAAAAAAAACACTTTTCCTCACATTTCCACCCTGATAACAATATGACAACAATATGAATAAGACAGTTTGGATAATCATTCTTTCCAATAAATACAGTATATTTGTTGACACACAAAACAGCCAGAATGACACGACTGCCTTTCGGAAAGACATAAACCACTGATATTTTTATGAGTCTTCTTAACTTCTAAGACGAATCCATGTCTTCGATGATATATTTCATCAAAAAGGTGAACTTTTATCTTCATACGAATAAATGTTCCAATACTTACATTGTATACAGTCAATTATTTAGTTTTCTTTGTGCAGTAAATATTTTTTCCCATCTCTGACAATTTTTCGAAAAACATTCGAACTCATTTTCCTACAAATATTGATTTTTTTCACAGATTTCTCAACCCAACGAAAAAATGTTGGTGCGTCCATGTTATTCCTCGCAAAAAGTCGAGTTCAGAAGAAATGTAGGGAACTATGTTAACGGAAAATTTTAAATATGTATAATATGTATTATTATATTTTTGTAAGAACCTGTAGCATAAAATTGATAATAAACTACCACTACTACTACTACTATAACCAGATTTTTGTACAGTGCTTTTAAATTTATTTGTATTTTCTTTTTCATTAACGTAATCATCAAAATGTTGAGAACAATTTATTTCCATGTAACCATGTAACTTTAATCTTTCTCTATCCTTTATTCAAGAGATAACCATCTTTAAGCAAAAAGTCAAAGTAAAATACGATGTGCGCATGAGCGAATCTGTCATTGATAATTTCCTCTTATTTTTATCAATTGTGGTTAGAATTTTTTTAACCTTGCCACTTATTTAGACAGGAATGAAACTCTCATTGAAAAAATAAGCTCCTGTGAAAGCAATAATGTAAGGAACAATCATCTAGTAAACAATTATTCAGATAAAACAACAATATTGTTTTATTTCTTTCTGTACGCACGACTCGAAATGGACGGTTGGCAAAACGATTCGGGAAAGCTCGGTTCTTGACAAGACGACACTTTGTCGGACCAGTGACGGGGAAAATTTTAATTTTCAAACTGGAAAAAATTGGGTGATATAATATATCAATATGATACACGTATATTACGTTCGATCATTCGGAAGTTCCAGATGATGTAATATTTGGTATATCCTACTTTCACAAAGAAAGGAAGTTGAGAGGTTATGAGGAATTGTCGCTCATGATATGTGGATCACTGAGCTCGAAATTGAAAACGACGTGTCTCGGTTTGCATAATATTATCATAACGTTAGATATTAATATGAAATGTGATCACAAAATATATTTAAAAGGCACGGAATTTGCATCGAAAGATACGGAGCAGGTGCTTACTCGAATGTACATACATGAAGGCCTCCATCTGTTTTCATAAGCTAGGCATGTTTGAACGCCAGTGTTATTCACTTCATCCTCACACTTTATTCTGATGACTTCTTCGATATTTGTGATCACGTTGTATGTTTTCGATCTTGGAATGTCAGATTTTTTTCATGGTAAAAAGTCAAAGGATGTAAACATTGGATTTCTTGAATATTTCAGTTGAAAAATAACGAGTTTTGTTCGTAGAGCAAAGAAATGTGTGATTTTAACGAGAAAAAAACGTGTTTCTTACATTAGAACTTACATTGAAACGAATATTATTATGAAGTATTATTTTTTTTGTCGACCTCGTATTAACGAGTCTGTTTAACGTTTATCAAATTGATCGTTAATGGCCCTTATTAACGATTAATTTCTCTATTAATGCATGATTGTGGTATAGGCAACCAAACATACATCGTACCATTTTGAGGCTGATATTATGTAAAATCTGTATTCGAATAAAAAAAAATGGATATCAATTGAGATTTCACATGTTCAAACAGCTTATAGCTTATATACAGGACGTTTCGGCGATTCTCGTTGATCTAGTTTTCAAAGAAAGTGTTTTGCATTTGACAAGTTGAGTGTCATGGAAGATACAGATTGGGTAATTCTCGCAATTGAACAACCCCTATGAATATCGATATAAGTAACCAACATTAATGAAAAATACGTCGAAATATCTCAATCTTCAATCGCCTTCAATACTAGTTGGTTGAACAACTATTACCTTGAAAGTAGAAATTGTTGGAGTGAATCCCCGAAAAATTAGTCATGGATAAGATAACCAACTTTCATCAGCCAATCACAGATTTATTTATTTTATTCCTATGAATTGAATTCCTGAAAATGGTTGAAAATTGACGTGGCAGAATGAATGATACTAGATAGCTTTATATTCATCACTGTTATTATCCCAAACATCCCCCAGTACAACTTATCGTCAAGAATATACCCCAAGAATGCATTTTCTGTAACAATATCAGGTTGTTCTGTCGTAATTGTTCGGGACATTTTCACTTCATAGTTGTGTAGAATGCATTTTTTTGTTGTACGACGAATAAATATCATTAGAAAATGTTGGTCCACCGTGTAATACCTATACCATATCAGTGAAAATGATAAAATTAACTATTCGACCTACACTGAGATGGAAATTGTGCCATATATAATGTGGTAAATGGGCTATGAAAACGAATTTCGAATTGACGTTTGTGCAGTATGTTTCTCATATTAGGTTGGGTGATTTTTTCCGTATTTCTGAGGTCGGGAAATACAACTCGAGAATTTTATACTGACGCCGATTTCATTCAGATGATTCGAAATAATATATCCGCATCCAACAATTATGTTCTACCACTAGATAATAGTAATTTGATGAGAAACTTTAGAGATGAGAGTGAAGTACATGGTGAGTAATTTCTATAGTAAAGAACGTAAACGTTGAACTTAAATGTTCAATCGAATGTGTTTTCAGTTTAAATTCTCTAGAAGCAACTGTGGATTTATACAATTTATTATATGAACTCTAAATTTCTTGTTCTATTCATTTTGTCCGGAGGAAATTGAAACTATCAGACTTGAATTTTAATGGAGTTAATACAACCCATTCTCATAAAACATCACAATCGAATTTAGTGATAACAAATACTCATAAATCAATTAATGGCAAAGAATATTCGATTTGATTGGTAGGAATCATTAGGATTCAATAATGAAATGATCATTTATACTTTATCATACTTATTTCATTATTTTTTATCATTTGTTATGATTATTCATGTTTCATATAATTGCTGTTTTTTCACATCATCATAATTTCATAATTTTTATAATTTTGCATAGTTTCGACACAAAAAAATCCTAAAGTTGAAAAATCTTGATTTTTCACACCCTCTGTAATCATTTCCGCTAAACCCCAAGTGTGGTGTATCGATAAAATCAGCTCTTCAGTGAGAACTCAAGAATGGAATGGAATACAGGGTGTCCCATTTGAAATAAGAAAGTTGGTATTGACCACTGTTACATGACACACTCTATATAATTTAACTTTTTCGAAAAAAATGCGTATTCAAAAATAAGAATCGACGTGTCCAAGCGTTTTTTCCAACACACCCTAATTAATTTGTTGTCGAATTTATTCCATTTGGCTGTTCCACACTGTATATATCCCTGTTATAAACAGTAATGTTTCTTGAGATGATATAAAATATCGTTTCCTTGATTCACAAATGAAGGCAAACGGAGGAATTCTTTGCCTAGTAAAGTCTTTCCTCCAAACTTTCAACGAAAAACCCCAATACCTTCTTTCTCTCCCATGATTCCACCGCTGGCCAACACGATGTTCATCTTCCACTTTTCACTTCCACAGATTACGGTATCTTCGACTTCGTGATTGTTGGAGCTGGCACTGCTGGCACTCTAATGGCGAACAGACTCTCGGAAGAAACCGGATGGAGGATTCTCCTCCTCGAGGCAGGCGGGCCGGAAACTGATTTTTCCGATATTCCCGGCATGAATGCGTATCTGATGTTCTCCGACATGAATTGGGGATACCATGCGAAACCACAACGTGGAGCTTGTCTCGGTCAGTTGAGATCATTTTTTTCGATTTCCAGACATAGACACCGGATAACCAGAGAAATGTTTCACGAACGAATGTGAACTGCGCCTCGAAAAAAAAAATCTAGAGAGTCGAGGACATTCTTTTGCCTTCTTTTATCGCCTGGAATGCCTTCTACATTACCATATTTTTTTTCAACGATCCCCAATATTATCGACTATGTCAAAAAATACCATTTGCAGATTCTCTGACATCGTAACTATCAATATTAGAAGGAAACACTGCTAAAGCTATTTGCTGAGTAAATAGGTCATATTTCTGATCCACTGCGCGACGCTCCATATTTGTACAGAGTGGTCAAAAATGATTTTTCAATTCGGAATATTTCGAAGTGATTCTTGCTGCTTGGAAAAAAAGTTACACGAGTTGGAACCATATAATTTTGAATGGGCTCTGTCGAATCCAGTTTTGGTCGAACTACCCCAGAGAGACCACCCCCACCTGCAGTTTTTTCAAATAACACACTACATATTCATTTTTCAGCTTTTAATGGGATTTTCTATCCTCGTTTCTCAAAAATA
Organism: Gastrophysa polygoni; assembly: GCA_963576655.1. Taxonomy (NCBI): domain Eukaryota; kingdom Metazoa; phylum Arthropoda; class Insecta; order Coleoptera; family Chrysomelidae; genus Gastrophysa; species Gastrophysa polygoni. Next base: position 663,950 of record OY755083.1, read on the forward strand.
GAGTAGAAGTTATTAAAAATTATTGCAATATATTTGTAGTAAGGACAGATTTATGATCTGTCTCAGTGTCAAAATCGGAAACATTGAAAAAAGTTTACGAAGAGAAAAATATTTCAATTGTGTTGAGAACGGGAGCAGATTCGTTCCCGAAACGTCCACCAAGATAAGTAGAGGTTTTATTATTAATAAATATATTTGTATTTCCAAATTTTTTCAAAAACAAGGTGTCACTGACCAATAGAGAATTTCTCTTTTAGGTATCTAAAGGTTTAATTTCAAGCGCAGTGACATTTCGGGGCAGATCACGAAATCTGTCCTCACTACAAATATATTGAAATAATTTTTAATAACTTCTACTCTATTTTTTAGAAACGAGGAGAGAAAATCCCATTTAAAGCTGAAAAATGAATATACCACCTCCTCGAACAACTTACAGACAGTATTTAACACACTACATAGTTTTCTTGTGCTTTCTGGAGTGTGATAAATTCTAACTTCTTGATTTATCGACTCACAACGCAAAAAATCTGATTTAAGGAAATATTATCGAGAGAAAATTGTACTGAGCTACTGGAAATGTCTACCATTGCTATCAATACGAGCTTTAGAGCGACTCATCAGTTTCCTCGTACAAGATTTCCTAATCATTTTCTATACAGACGTGTGAAATCTTATCTTGTAAGTCGTCCGAATCGAGAGGGCTGGTTTCATACACTGCTGATTTCAAATAAACTCGTAGGAAGAATTCGAGTGGTGTCAGATCAGGCGAACGTGCTGGCCAGCATAACATGTCGACATATTCATTTGGGGTTATTATAAACGGCATATTTGCATTAGATACTGATTGAACAATACAGGAACGAAACAAAAAGCATAAACAGAAGCATAAAAAATGTGTGGTACATCGTTGAAGAAAGAATTGATCGCACTTCAGAAGGCAAAATAAAAATATATGTAGTGTAATTTGAATAAATGCAGATCGAATCAAAGACATTATGCTTCCCATTTTTTTGGATTCCTCGCTAAGCAGCATATCTGAGATATTGGCTGTATGAATAGATCTGCAACACACGGTATAATAGAATTTATTTTTTCAAAAATCAATTAAGGGGATTCAGCACCAAAATGAAATTTCGGAGTGTCACTAACTCGCAATTATCTTATATAGATATTAGAAATAAAATCACATTGTCAAAATCACAACAGATTAAAAATAACAAGATTATATATATATATTTAAAAGAAATAAAAGTTACAATATAGAATATCGATAAATAAAACACAGTATGCCATTGTCACAGTCACAAAAAAATCAAAATACCATGCGATATTCATTTTTCAGCTTTTCATGGGATTTTCTCTCCTCGTTTCTAAAAAATAGAGTAGAAGATTGGGGTAATATTAAGATCATAGGAAAAGAAGACAACAACCAGAAACGGAAAATCAAAGAGTCTGCTTGCATTCTCCTGAACGGAGACAATAATATTGCTCCTTGTTCAGTTGATATAGATAGAACTTGGCATCCACTTCTGAAACTTGAATATGAAAATGGAAAATTCGATATCAATTAATGAAAACACCTTGTAACCAGAATTCCTCCGTCTGCCAAATTGTCACTTTTCAGTGTCAAAATCGAAAACATTGAAAAATTTTACGAAGAGAAAAATATTTCAATTGTGTTGAAAACGGGAGCAGATTCGTTCCCGAAACGTCCACCAAGATAAGTAGAGGTTTTATTCTTATTAAATATATTTGTATTTCCAAAACTTCTTTCAAAAACAAGGTGTCACTGACCAATAGAGAATTTCTCTTTTAGGTATCTAAAGGTTTAATTTCAAGCGCAGTGACATTTTGGGGCAGATTACTACAAATATATTGCAATAATTTTTAATAACTTCTACTCTATTTTTTAGGAACGAGGAGAGAAAATCCCATGAAAAGCTGAAAAATGAATGTACCACCTCCTCGAAGAACTTACAGACAGTATTTACCATGCGATATACTTATAGGTTAAATGACTAGAGTGTCTTTCACTTTTTTTTTTATTAATTCCTTTGGGCAAGGTATATTTCTGTAAGCTATTGGTTATATTTTTTTTTGCTTTCGTACATGATAGAGTTTCTAGTCAGGCTAGATTTAGGTGTAGGTAAGGGAATACAACCTTCATTTCTTGTCTCATATCTTCTGATTTCAGTTATAGATGAAGTTGAAGTTGAAATTAAACAGTATAGAGTCAGAATCCACGTCCATTACAATTCTTCGATTTCGAAAAACAACTGTTCGAACTCAACCATTTATATTCCTCCGATGTTTCCCAGGTATGAGGAACAATTCTTGCGTTGCACCCAGAGGAAAAGTCCTCGGGGGTTGCAGTACAATCAACGCGAAACTGCACGTCAGAGGTAACAAGGCGGACTTCGACTTATGGGAGAGAATGGGCAATGTCGGTTGGTCCTACGAAGACATTCTACCGTACTTCATCAGATACGAAAACTACCAAGTCTACAACGCTGAAGCCGAGTATCACGGACGAAACGGACCGTTGAATTTAGCTTACACGGAGCCCACAATCCTGACAGAGAAATACATAAAGGCGATGGGCGAAATGGGCTATCCGTGGGTGGACTACAACGGAAGGAACCAAATCGGGTCGTCGCAGGCCGTGATGACCATCAAAGGAAACAAAGCCTCCACAGGAGGAAGAGCATTCATCGATCCCATCGCGGCTAGATCGAACTTGAACGTCACCCTCAACGCTTTCGTCGTCAAAATCCTGATAAACAATGGCACGAAAAGCGCGCGCGGCGTCAGATTCATCAAAGACGGCAAACTATTCGAGGCGCGGACCTCGAAGGAAGTCATCCTCTCCGCTGGGGCGTTCAACAGCCCTCAACTACTGATGCTATCAGGCATAGGGCCCAGAGCGGAGCTCAGAAGACACCACATCGACGTGCTCGAGGACCTTCCTGTGGGCAGACACCTGCAGGATCACCCTATGTTCATCGGCTTGGTGTTCAGAACGAACCAGACCTTGTTCAACGGGACCCTGGAGGAGATGGTGTTGCGCTACAGGAACCACGAACGTCCGTTAACTGACAGTTTCAACATCGACTCGGTCGGTTTCGCGAACTTCGACGACGAGAGCTCGGTTCCCGACATCGAACACATGATAATGGCGCCGCCGGGTTGGGGGTCGCTCATCGGTAGAATCCAGAACTTGGACGATCGATCCGTATCGGCCTATTACGAGTCGTACAATCCGTACACAGATCTGGTTATTTTCACCGTTCTCCTCCACGAGAGGTCCAGAGGATCTGTCACGTTGAAGTCCAAACACCCACGCGACTTTCCCATCATTGACTACAATTATTTGACCGACGAACAAGGCAGCGACATCGAAACTCTTTACAACGGAATAGTACATACCCTCAAACTACTTGACACCAAGTCTTTCAAGTCGGTTAACGCTTCCGTTGTTTCTGTGGTAGCGGGTTGTGAACAGTATCAGCAGTTTTCCAAGGATTATTGGTACTGCGCCATCAGACATCTGATCACGACTGTTTATCATCCAGTGGGAACTACGAGAATGGGGACGTCGAGACAGGATTCAGTCGTTTCTAGTGAGCTGATTGTTCACGGGATGGTGAACCTCAGGGTGGTCGATGCTGGTGTCATGCCGGAAATCCCCTCTGGAAATACGAACGCAGCGACTTATATGATCGCAGAAAAGATGGCACACGATATCAGGGATTATTATCACAGGTTCGATTGAAATAGACACGCACTTTCGGTATAAAGATTCATAATAAATAGTCTCCATGATCTCCAATTACTACCATTTCAGAATTTGTTTCAAAATTCGCGTCCGTTTTGTAATATGCATGATGACAGTAACGAAAATTCGGTTATATTGTGTATTTATTTAATGAAGCTTCAGTTATCAAATACGAAACAGGGAACCATTTTTTTTATTATTATTATTAGCGGGGATTGATAATTTTGGACAAAATGAAACTACGAAAACGGAAGTCCGCCATGATATGTTGAACACCAATCAGAGCGGATGACGTCACTTTTGAGTCAACAAGCTAACAATAGTAACAATGCCTTCAATTTTGTTGTGGCAATGCTAATTTGCCCAAAATCGATGTGTTGATGCTGAGATAACGACTTTTGCTTAGCAGAATTTGGGAATGTCGAAACTTCCATGAAGTAATTTCAATTAAACACCTATTGAGACAACTTATGAAGAGTTTTTTATTGAAAAGTTTTATCACAAAGACCGCACACGTACTTATTCACTTTGGTATTTTAATTTGAATAGCACGAAATATCTAATTCATTCAATGAGCGTCTAAGGAACTTCTAGTGTTGACGTTGACGTGTCGTTTACTCAAACGTGACGTCACTACCGACGCCATGACACTGCCAAGCGTTTTGGTGCGAATTTCAGATCTCACTAAATGTATTTTTTCTCCTACTAAACCTTATTCATTGTGAATAATATACGTTAGCGAACATTTTAGGATAGTTTTTCAAAATCTTTCATCATGTCCATTGGAACTGTTCATAAAAAAATTATGATTTAAAAAAATGTAATTTGAGACAAAATAGTTGGTTATATTTTATGAGAATGAAATGACTAGAAAGTACGAGAAGTTTCTCAGAGATCAATGGTGATGTAACGATACCAACTTTTCTATATTTCAGAAGAAAATATAAATGTATAGGTATAAACTATTTACAATCATCTACTTACATAGTATTATTACCTTATCCACTCTGTAAAAGGGAGCTGAGCCATAAATATATATTATTGAAAATCATTGGGAAGGCAATACAATTTATCATTATTGCTTTGTAAGTGTATCAATAATAAATTTGAATCAATTGAATTCGTGAAACTCTGTATTTGAGATTGTGAACAAAATAAAGGTCCGCCTAAGATCTGTGCTTTATGGAGTAATTTATTACTCTCTCTACTTTCAAAACAGACAATAGTTGGCTCTATAATCAGAAGCTATGATTATTCTGCCAAATTCTACTTGGTTCATCAATGTAGTTATTAGTAACGTAACATATTTTGCAAATATTATATTTTATGAATAAAACTTGTACAAAATATAAGGATTGATGATTTCTCTACTTGGGTTTTATTATTTATAAAACCTGTCAGCTGATCCAAACAAGAATGTATTCATTCCTTCAGATTTTTTGGATTTTATCTTCTGAAATAGAAATTTCAATATATTTGTTTTAAGGACAAATTTATGATCTGACCCAAAATGTCATTGCGCTTGAAATTCGACCTTCAAAAAAGAGATCATAGTGCTGTAAAGAATTATATTTTATCAAAATACACTGAGTTCTACTATCACAGCAGTAGTTGTTCATTACAATTGGGTCATAGACATGAAATAAGTACATAGTATGGAAAAACTGTCCACGATAAGCATCTACACAATTTTGTAAGGCAAACTTCTACTAAAATGACTACCGCGATTGATATTTCTCGATATTGAAACTGACAGAGTGACCAGAATCACCCCAACAAGTGATTCGAATAAAAATAAAAGGGACGTAATCCGGTGCTCACCAAAATACCGTTTCGAAAAGTTGGATTCTCCGACAAATGTGCAATGCTCATCATGGACACAAGTCCAGTTTGATTATTCAACTTGCTCAGAATATTGCTTGCTTCCAATATTGAATTTGAATCGAAACCTCGTACCTCGAATGACATGCAGTTTTGGAGAGTCTGATAGACTTGACTTGACAAAAATTGTTTTCATACAAACTGGGAAATAACGTTTCAGTAGATACCAATGTGGATATAGGATGGTGAAACAACTCCTCAATTTCTTCTTTCCAAACAAGTAGACCTGTCAAATAACCTTACTGAAGCCGCACTGCTTGAGTATAGATGGCGATACGATCGTCGATCCTGTAAAGTCAAATCCGCTTTCACTGATAATGACGGATATTTAACAGTGATGATTAGCTGATGCTACAATTTCCGCATTCTTGTTGAATTTCAAATTCAAATCGTATTTTCGAGGGTTCATGAGATAATCATCGAGATCAGCAGAGCTGACGCCATCTATTTTCGATCTTGGAAAGCCTTGGTGAGGTGTCCAAATTCGACATAATCAAGCAGGCAGAAGTCTACAATTTCTTCGGGAACGCCAGTCTATTCGCTAATCCAAAAGTCTGGACGACCTCTGGTGGCTAAATTGTGAACCTACTTAGTGAGTAATCAATGATGGATTCGTGCGCGTTTTATCAATGAATCATCGTTATTTCGGCGTGCTTTTGCGATATCAGAGGTTATAATAAATTTCTGGGATAACCCAAACTCGGAAGGTGTTCACAGGAATGAAATTATGCTTTGGGTACTTGCATAAACCTATGTAGTTTCAGGGTTGAGATACTCAGAATAATAATGAGTGGAGAACCGAGTCAAAATACTGGCACAACTAGGAAGACATTGCATAGCACTAACTGTTGTGTTTGAAACTGTTCTTCCAGGAGAAATAAATATAGGACATTCCCATGCGTTCCCAAGAAGGATGCTCCTAAAGTCCATGTCAAAAATAATTATGGTATACTTGAGAAAGTTGATCGGAGAAAAGCATGGACAAATGCTTTGTTGATCGGAAAACCTGTGACTCACTCCATTCGAGTTTGTTTCCTTCATTTCATTCATTTCATTAGACATTGCAAAGCGTTACATTATCTCACAATATGATAGTTCTCCAACACATTATCAACAACGAAAACACACACGAAAATCCAAAATATCACTTGTTGAACGTTCGAAAACAACTAAAAAATACACACAATAACCACGCCGAACAGAGAGATTACTCACTATCCGCCATATTTGTTTACGTCTCGTAGCGCCCTCTTCGGTAGTTGAAATCGCCAATTCAAAGCATGGTAGATATTACTGAACCAACTGAAAATCTTACGATCACTCTTGTTGAACTTAATCCTAGTCTATAGCCGGATTTATGCACAGCGTTCTTTCATTTATTTGTTTCATTAACGTATTCATTAAAATGTTGGAAACTATCTATTTCCATTTGTACATCCAAATTTAATTTGATCTATCACTATCCTTTATTCAAGATCTTTTAGCGATGTGCGCATGCGCGAATCTGTCATCGATAATTTCCTCTTCTTTTTATGAATTGTGGTTAGAAAATATTTAGACAGGATTGAAACTCTCATGGAAAAAATAATTGATCTCCTGTTAAGGCAATTATGTAAGACAGTGAGAGGTTGGATTGAATAAAAAGTTAATGAAAGTTGACGAGTAAATGTAAAGCGTTGTACATAAATCCACCTCATGTTCTATACTAAACTTATCGAATAATACATTTAAGGCAGGTTCGGAATTCATAAGACTCTCTCATGAAATACAATATCGTTTAAATCATGAATTAATTGTGTGATTGAATTAGATCGAATCGGAGTTATCCAAGTCCTACGTCTAGGGTCATCATAACCAGAAATCCAAGGATGGCTCCCCACGTGGCCAATTTGCCGTTGTCTCTGTAAAATAATAGATGAAAATCAATCGAATTTCATTTATTTATCGACATTTTAATACTAACAGGGAAATTAGTAGAAATATTCTAATATCTGAAAAACTGCAATAATATAAGACAAATGCATAGTTTTTTTTTCGAAAATCATAGTGTAGTATCAGAATATGAGACGTTCATAAACTTTAAAATTTACTCAATTTTTCAAAAACAGCGTTATGGCGCCTCCCACTCCCTTCCACAGCAATTGATGACATCATAAAGACTGTAAGAGCACACATTCCTGTGTTGCCAGCTCTCAAATTTCGAGACTATTAGTCGAACTTTATGTCTATATTTTGTTCGATGATAAGATCATAATTTGAATCGGCATATGGATTGCCCTGAGTAAGATGTATCTAAATAATTTTCTGATCCCCTATCTTCCACGTATTATTCACTAGTAACGATGAAATGATTTGTTTTCGATATATTCGTAATACCAAGGAAAATCAAACAGAATACTTGACAACGCTGTTCAGTAATCATATGTCAACCTTCATGTATGTGAAAATCTAACCTATTGATTTCCTTTGAATGTTTATGTTGTTATGTTGGTTTGTACTGGAATATTTCCTTAATTTTCGCATTGTGTGGTATTTAGTGTCCTTTATTCGATAAAATCAAAATTCTAAAAATGATCAAAGCACAAACATGAACAAAACTCGCATCGCACGGATCACGTAACAAATTGTCAAATGTCGATTTTCTGTGTCGATATCAAGCGAGGTTGTCAGACTTCTTCTGTTCGATTTCATCAACCATAAACACAGTATATAAGAGGGTATATACTGTGTCATAAATAAGGACGAGCTGATATTAGTAAATACATACAGATCTAGATCATGGCTTTTCGCTTGTGTTAATTCTGATAATTTTTCGATGGATTACTATTACTAAAATGAAATAAACGTGAGATCTGAGTCTAATTCCTACCTACAAATCCACTTATATGACAAGGTTTTTCCCGTACGTTCAAACAGTACGATTTCTTTGAATTTTTTTTGGGGGGGAAAACTGCTTCAGAGAAAAATTCAAAAAAAAATCTACCAGTTTCTCATCGTAATGGAGATCATGGTATTTTTTTTTCAGAAATTAGTGTTCTCGCCTATCAATATAATCACTTTGTTTTTTTTTTTTGTTTTAAACGAGCCCATTGGGGCTCACTCACTCTGTATTAGCCTCGGGGATGATGTCGTCGACGACGACGTAGATCATGGCGCCGGCAGCGAAAGAAAGGGCGTAGGGCAGCGCCGGTTGGGCCAGGCTGACCGAAAGAGCGCCCAGCACTCCGAAAATGGGCTCGACCATGCCACTGAGTTGTCCGTACCTTCGGAAAATTCGGATGATTATTGTAGAAGCGGAAGTGAAATTTCGGGAGATTTCACACGTTGTATGACCGAAAACAGTTTGTTGCCTAGCCGATAGGGTGTTCTCTCAATACGAATATCGTGAATAATTTTGATTTTTTTGTGACGATCACATAATTCTTTACATAAACTTATTAACCTGAAGGAGATGTGGAGTGGAAAAAGATGGGGATATGGCTTATAAGCTGGTCTCTATTCCTTTTCATCAGTATTCCATTTAAATATTAGAAACCCGGTGAAATCATTATAGAGAATGTTCCATTATAATCTTGGATAATAAGAACAACGTTTTATTTGGAAGTCATTGATTAAGACTGAAGGTGGCTTTATAAAAAAATTCAACATTTAACATTCATCACTTATCATTTGAAGATTTAAGACATCATAATGGATTAGGTTATGAAAATATTTAACATTCGAAATTAAGCTTCGTAAATACTGACGTTTCATCTTTGACACAGAACTGACAGAACAACTTGGTCTGGATTCACTAAATGAACAATTATTAGTCGTTATGTGGTATACAGGGTGAGTCAAAAATGTGTACCGAGCTTTCTGGGGGTGATAGAACATTGAAAAATAAGTGTAGTTTGATGATTAAACTCATGGCCCAAAATGCATATTAAGGGAGATATATCCTTCCAAAGTTGATAAAATTAAAATAATTTCTCCGCATAACTTCTGAACGATGAAAGCCACTCGATTTAAATTTTGTGCATGAATGTATGTTGTCAAAATACATTTTTTCGTCACACTTCCACATTTCTGATATTGTTATGAAGGTTGTTTTCAGAGGGTGAGTCATGATTTTTTGTAGAAAACTTTTTTCCCTGTATTATTTTCGGTGAAAAAAACAGGAGCATTCGATGGAGCGAAGAAAATTACATAAAAAAGGTACTCATATTCGAATACAAAAAATTGAGCCGTTCGTGAGATATTTGAGTTTTTGTAGTTACATGATATCAGCAGATTGATTTTATTCATCGCGAGATTCATCGGTATAACGATATTTCAGCAGCATTTGCATTTCCGAAGCACTCGCCAAACATTAGAAGCATATCAGTTTGTTCAGAGAACGAATAACCTGCCATATTTCTTGAAATCTCAGTTGATAATCGCAGTGATAAATGACACAGAAAAACCACACGAACAAATCGACTACAACAATGTTGACTCGAATGTTGATGACATGAACGTCAAAATTTAGAACAAAATTATTCATCATGGCCTGCTAAAATATTGTTACGATGAATCTCGCGATGAATAAAATCAATTTTTCACCGAAAATAATACAGGGAAAAAAGTTTTCTACAAAAAATCATGACTCACCCTCTGAAAACACCCTTTATAACGATATCAGAAATGTGGAAGTGTGACGAAAAAATGTATTTCGACAACATACATTCATGCACAAAATTTCAATCGGGTGGCTTTCATCGTTCAGAAGTTATGCGGAGAAATTATTTTAATTTTATCAACTTTGGAAGGATATATCTCCCTTAATATGCATTTTGGGCCATGAGTTTAATCATTAAACTACACTTATTTTTCAATGGTCTATCACCCCCAGAAAGCTCGGTACACATTTTTGACTCACCCTGTATATAATAATTTGCAATAAATGTTAAGTGGTAAATCTAAGGTGATACATTTTTTTATAAAGCCACCATGAGTCTTCGTGTTAGTATCTTTATTTTTTTAATTTATTTTTATTTATTGATGAGCATTTATAACACTTACCATACGTAACGTCTAGACAGTACTTACCATAAGCTTTTCCATGTGGAAAATCCTGCTGCTTGAAGGGGTAAACTCACAGCTAATCCCTCTGGAAAGTTCTGGATGCCAATTCCAATAGCAAGATTTCTGTAATGAGAAACAATTAACAATAATTAACAATAAAACTTATTCCTTATTTTTGGAATTCGATGCAGTAGATCTCGAGAAAACACGTTTATGAAAATAATCGACTAGTGATGCAAAGTAACGCTTTTTTCCCTTTCCTCACTATTTCTCATTTTGTGTTTTTTATTGAAAACCTGTCCTAGCCAACATTACATAAATAACCATTTATTTTGATGTCAGTTCCTTGATCTCTCAATAAAATGCATACCTTATTTCGTTTTCATTGGGCCACCCTGTGTGTTCATTCCATCTTTTTTTTGTTGTTATTTGAGGCAGATCATAAATCTGTCGATACTACACATATATTTAAATAATTATTTCAATTCTTATGTTCAGAAACGGGGAAAGATAATCCCACGAAATCTATAAAAACGATAATATTCAAATTAATCGTATATTTTCAAGTGACGTAAACGACATTTTCCCATTCTTTCCATCCGCTCATAGTGAGGTCATGGCACACTAAGTATTTTAATGACAGTAAAATTCGGTTGATGAAATTGTAACGATCACCATAATAATTGACTTAATTAATGAAGTATGTACGTTTTAATAATAGATTAATTGCAGGAATATTCTTATTAGATCGGATATATCATCGTTACATGAGAACCACTCTATGAAATAATTTCAACTGAAAAATCAAACAATTATATTGCTTCATGTTCAGTTGATATCAATGTTGAAATAATCATTTTAATTCATGTTTTTACTAGAGAGAAAATCCCAAAAAATCTAGAAAAATTGTCATGTTGAGAATGTGAACGAAATATCTCAAGTTTACAAGTCGTACAAGTTTGACATTTAGGACTCATCAAACTCAATGATCAATGACACACGTTCTGAAAATGACACACCAATTTTTGTTTCAGATATCCGTTCAACATAAAAATGCGCATCTTTTTTGATCAGGAAGTTAGAACATTTAAAATATTGTTCTTTGACGAGAAAATTTCCAACGTTCTCCTTTTTCCCAGAAACATCCGATAATAAAAGCGATAGGTCAACTTGCACTGCACTCTCAACCAGTGTTACTTTGCTCGTCAATTCTTCAGAAAATGTGATCTCACAGGCACCACAAACAAGTTTCGGTACAAGCTACTCACCAAACACCTTGACTGTATAATGATAATTGCAGATTTTATGATGAACAAACATACGCAATTCTATATTATTGTTCATGGCACTTCGGAATGACTTTTTCGTAAACAAGTTTATTCTTACGAAATTTCTACTATGTCTAGATGCAATACCCATGAAAATTCTCGAGGAAGCTCGATCTTTCCATGATCATTGCTATGGTAAAGAAAATCGTGCTGTTGACCTAGACCACATCAGAAATCCGTTCCTATGTATTCATTTTTTAAGAATAAACAGGAATTATATCACCATTTTTTTTATACTATGAAATGTCTTCCTTGAGGAAATTATCTTTGCCAACTAATGGATATGAGTCCGTGGTGTGATTATTTTAGTTTTGGTGTGATATTCTATATAAAATATAATATAGAAACCTGGATTGGAAACCTCAAACTTTTCTCTAATTCGACCAAACCTGTATCTTCTCTACAGTTGATTGAAATCGAACCGGTCGATTTTTATTTCGAGGGAGAAGTATTTGGCGCATGTTTTCAACTTTTTCACTTAAAACTTCTTGGAGTGATACATCATTTTGATACATCAAATTCAATGCAGTAGTTCTCGAGAAAACACGTTTATAAAAATAATCGGCTAGTGATGGAAAGTAACGCTTTTTTCCCTGCTCTCATCACTATTTCTCATTTCGTAGTTAGAACGATGTTCATCTAAGAAGTGCCTTATGTGTTTTTTTCCAAATCCTGTCCTATCCAACATTACATATAGAATCATTTATTCTAATGTCAGTTCCTTAATCTCTCAGTAAAATGCATACCTTGTTTCGTTTTCATTGGGCCACCCTGTACAGTATATATAGTATTCCTTTATATTTTCAATCATATATCACTGTCCTATACATTGTATTCAAATGTCTAAAAGGGTGAATATATTATTTGTTCATATTTATTTATGTATGTTTGCTGAAAAAAATTGCAAAGCCGGAATGAGAATTATACTTCAAGGTGATAGATTAACCCCTGTTACTTTGATGTTTTCTTTTTTTTTCACTGGATCGCAGTTAAAATAGTATTGAATACATTCACATGATATTCAATCAATAAGGCAGTGATTTGTGCGTTTTTCAACCCAATTGAATGAATGCATATAAAACTCAATCACTGAATTCACAATTATGGGTTCGATGATAGGTATGATTTTTATATGTATAGTACTAGAATGAAGGAAAAAGTTAGGAAGACTGCAACATCCTCAATTCACGAATTTGGGCTCAACGTGTTAATGATGTTTGTGAAAATTATTGACCGTACATATAATAGAAACATCTGTCGCATATTAAATTTCCAAGGTCGGGCTCTGAAAAGTCTGGGCTATAAGTATAGTAGAAATGAAAACTTGAATGAATGAGTTGGTTGATAGTTTTCGTGGTGATGAGGAGCACGCTTCCAGTGCTATACAAATAAAAGGTAAGAGAGATAAAACAATAACAATTTATTTATTATATATTATTTATTATGATTTCCCAATATTGTTTTTGTCTTCTTCAATTGTTGATATTTTATTTGTTTAATGCAAATAATAATTGACGCAGCAGATACATTTCTGAGAGAGTCAAATATCGACTTTAATTTCCGAGTACTCAAATGATTTTGTTTTTTGATACCTTTCGGGATTTCATCATAAATGTACAGGGTTGGGATAAAGATTGGAACCAAGTAAATATCTTTCAAACGAAAAGAACGATATTTATGAAAATTTGCCATCAACTTCTCCAATTTAAATGGGACACTCTTTATATTTTATAGATTTTGAAAAAGCTTGTTATTTTGAATTCATACATACTGAGTTTAAAAAAAAAATTGTAAACATTGTAAAAATTGTAAATTGTATAACAGTTTAATTAACCTCCTTTGAGTTTTTTGCATTAGACCAAAAAACTATTTAGATGTTGCATGTATAGTAATAAATAAACGAATACTCTTTTGTTCTCCAATTCCAATTGACGGAAATGAATTTTACAATCACCATAACCGATCATCATTAAAATTTCAATACGCTCTTTTTCACTTAATTGAACCATTGACTGAATTGTACAATTTGTAAATTGTACGTTTATTTATTACTATGCATACAAAAAACATCAATTAGTTCATCTAAATAGTGTTTTGCTCTATAATGCAAAAAACTCAAAAGAGGTTGAATAAAGTACTATATTCCTCGTTTTTTTCAATTTTTTTTTACACCAAAATCAGTATGTATGAATTCAAAATAACAAGGTCTTTCAAAATCTGTGAAAATATATAGGGTGTCCATTTGAATTAGAGAGAATTATCTCTTTTACTCCACCCCATCCACACCCAAAAATAACAAAAACTAATTGGGACTGACCTAGATTTCCGAATTATAAAGGCTTATTATGTATTTTAAACGTTCGAATTTTTTTCTAGACCTAATCATCATGATTACCCTACCACAGATTATCGTCAATCAAATATAACGGATGAATTGAGATAGAAGAGTTTCGTTTCGGAAGATTGTTATTTGGTGATTCTGAAGATACTTTTCGATAAGCTATTATTACTAACGGAAAATACTTCTCGTCGAGATATTTCAAGTTCGCGACATAACAAATTAGTCGACAGCTGCCGCAAACGGTTCCACAGATATAAACAAATCAGTTCATCTGTTGAATGGTTTTTTATGCGATTCTGACGATCTCACTCTGAAGAATTGATGTCCTACAGGGATGTTTAATCTGTATTGTATATAAAAGGGCTCGGTCTACGTAGCTGAAATATTTCCAGAAGTCTGGAACTGCACCTTCTATTGAAATTAAGTAGAAAATCGAATCGAATATTTTTTTGATTCCTTCTTTGAGATCCTGACATCTGAAAAGGAACTAGCATGTACGAAAATAAGAAGTAATAAACATAGATGATAGTCATAGGATAGTCATATGATATGTCATATGACTGTCATATGACTAGTCATATGATAGTCATAGGATCGACTCCATTAAATTTCCAGGGTGAATTTGTTCTTGATTCCGTGGTCAGATTTCCTTTTGTTTTGATGTTTGAACCCTATATTTTATCATGATATGACATAGTGCTAATTACCTTGCGGGTTCAACTTTGAGAATTTTTTCTCGAATTCACTCGGAATGTTTTAAAATTTTGCAGGCACTTTCTCTGATGCCACAATAACCTAACATTTTTTTGTTTGCATTCTTAGGTGAGTCACCTTGTATGCATGTGCCAGTTTTTCGTGTTACATGCGGTTTTATAAAAGAGGACAAGGTGGAGGACAAGCTCTTCTTACGACACAACTATAGCGAAGATATTAGGTTAGAGATAAGAAGAAAAATAGGTTGGAGATTAATATTGCAATATCAAGTGATCAAAAGGGAGGTTATCGATTAAATGTCACATTTATTCATATCTCGGTTATAGTTTATATTAAATTCAGGCCGTGGACTACCAATCATTACTAATTAAAACACAGTGTATACTGTACGTTCGTCTTCGTCGGGTTGTGTGTGCTTTGTATTCGGTTCCCTGTTCTGATGTTATTTCACCTTTTAATTGGTTTGTGTCGAACCTGAAAATGTAAGTTATTGATGCAATATAGGCGATATGATGGCCCTCCTGAAAAAAATGCAACATATCTTTTTCATCATGATTAGATATATAACTTTAGTTTTATTTATATATTTTTCATTTTATTATTCACTTATTTATTTGTTATATTTGTTATTTTCATTGCACACTTTATACTATTTTCTTATTAAATTGTATATGACTTGCTACAAACATAACAATCATAATGTAACGTAGTTGAAATATCTATCTATCTATCTATCTATGATTTCTTCGATACTTTTGAGTTGAAGTTCTTCGATGTTAGCCATTGTTATTTCAATTTAAAATTGCATTATTTATATTCGTTTTTCTTAATCCGCCAAGGGATCGCAAAGTTCGAAATTTTCATCGACTAAAAAACTGTCCACTCTGACTGAATACAGTTTGAAGTTTGAATGAATGCGAACTGAACTCGAAATGAAAAATGAGCTCAAATACAACTCTCCCGGAATGTTGGTCTCCAACTTCAGGTCTCATTTTGTAATTCTGTGAGTTCTGGTGTCGAGTTTTATTGAAATATCGTGTGTCGATCAAGTGTTCATTTTGAGTAACTGATGAATCAGATATACCTAGTCAAAAACCGATATTTATTCGGCCGCAAATCGAAATGAATATTAATCTTCGGATAATAAATAAATAATAAAATCAAAGGATATATGAAATTATTCAACTTTTTTATGGCAGTTTGCTCAACTAATGTATGGATTTATAGCAATTGAAACGTCAATTACAAGAAAACTTCAAAATTCCTTCCTTGCATCTAATTTTTTTTCGTTCCCATCTTCCTCATCTGAGTTATCTTTTCTGAAATAGTTTGATACCATTTCAAGTCTTCTTATTCCCATGTCTCTATTCATGAAAAAAAAATCATCCTTCGATGATTAGCATAACTACACAGCATCGTTCTTAATCTTCCCTCAGATCATGATCGACCTCTCTAGATGATTTGCTCCAGATTTATTACAGAGACTATAGAATGAACAGTCGATGGATTGATTCATCTCAGTTGATTGATTGATCTCAGTTGTTCCCAAATGAACATTTCAATACTTGACATCATATAACGTTTGCTTGTTCGATCTGCAATCGAATTGGATTCAGAAACAGGTCGGAAACATCTAGTTCTACCTTATACAACGAATTTAAAAAGGCTGTTTGTCTCGTTTGCATTATTTCGAATTAGATTTTGCCCAAAATTAAACGATCAATTATTTTTCCTTCCTGATAAATTTGCCTTCACTCTCATCCAATCAGATATTGACCTTATTAATCCCCTACTTCCTGCTCACTAAACACAATCATAGATGAAAAATGCAAAACCTACCTTCGTCTTTACTCCATAGTATTTAGCTTCTAAAATGTCCAACAACTAATATGATCCATTTCTATATTCACCAACAGATTGTCGAACACGTAGGGAATGTTTTTCCATAAATAACACTGATAGGAGCCCTGGTATCGAGCAGACATTTCAATTTATTCACATCATACTCCCTCACTGGATTCCTCATTTCGTATTCAACACAAACAACTTCGTCGAACGTTTCGCATTTCGATTTCTCGCTTGCATTTCATGTGCAAAATATGCCCTGCGAACATCTATTGTTATAATTACTATTATTGAATCGACTATTGTTCCCGCGACTTTGACCCACTCGAAATCGAAGTTGTAAATACTGTAAATTTATTGTCTCTATTTGGCCTGTTATGAATAGTATTAGGTCTGCCCCTAAAACCTAAAATTGTGTAGAAGATCCACAAACTATAGATCTGAAAAATACTGTCGGTAAGTTTTTCGAGGAGGTGGTACATTCATTTTCCAGATTTTTGTGGGATTTTCTCTCCTCGTTTCTAAAAAATAGAGTGGAAGTTATTAAAAATTATTTTAATATATTTGTAGTAAGGACAGATTTTGTGATCTGCCCCAAAATGCCACTGCGCTTGAAATTAAACCTTTAGATACCTAAAAGACAAATTCTTCATTCGTCATTGACACATTGTTTTTGGAAAATTTGGAAATACAAATATATTTAATAAGAATAAAACCTCTACTTATCTTGGTGGACGTTTCGGGAACGAATCTGCTTCTGTTCTCAACACAATTAAAATATTTTTCTCTTTGCAAAATTTTTCAATATGTTGTCGGTTTTGACACTGAAAAGTGACAATTTGGCAGACGGAGGAATTCTGGTTACAAGGTGTTTTCATTAATTGATATCGAATTTTCCATTTTCATATTCAAGTTTCAGAAGTGGATGCAAAGTTCTATCTATATCAACTGAACAAGAAGCAATATTATTTTTTTCATTCAGGAGAATGCAAGCAGACTCTTTGATTTTCCGTTTTTGGTTGTTGTCTTCTTTCCCTATGATCTTAATGTTACCCCAATCGGCCATATTATATTGTCCATTTTCAGTAAGGATATGCTCAGCTAATTTTGATTTGTCAGTATATCTTTCCTTTATATTGTTATTTTCAAAAACAAGGTGTCACTGACAAAAAAGAAATTCTCTTTCAGGTATCTAAAGGTTTAATTTCAAGCGCAGTGACATTTTGGGGCAGATCACAAAACCTGTCCTTACTACAAATAAATTTAAATAATTTTTAAAAACTTCTACTATACTATTTTTTAGAAACGAGGAGAGAAAATCCCACAAAAAGCTGGACAATGAATATAGATCTGAAAATTCAAATTACAGTACTACCCAAAACCCCATTCAATTTTCTTCTTCCCATTGGATGATATAGTGGCTTTAGAGTCGAAGGCGATATGATCCGCAAAGCTATGGAGTAGGCAGGAGGTCACATCCAACAAATCATTTATGCGGGGCAAAAACAGAATTGGTGCCAAAACCGATCCCTGTGGCACACCAACATTAATAGTCATCGTATCAGACGAGAACCGTCTACCACCACATGAAGTGATCCATCTGCAAGGGAACTCGATGAAAAAAGACTAAGTCGAGGCGGAAGTTTCGCCAGAAGACCTTGGTGCCAAACTTGGTCTAATGCTTTGGGGATATCCAACGGTATTACAATACATTAAATCGATTTTATGCAACAATGTACAAACGGAAAACTTGTCTGGTGGCCCGAATGAGTGATAAATAATAACGAGAAATGAATTTTGGTTGCCAAAACTGAAGCTGCCGGGGAAAAACATAGAAACATTCCAACTAATATAAAAATTATATCGAAAATCTATCGTTAACTTGCTCCTTGAACCTGTGCTATAAAATATTCGAATCATGTTTTATTTACTGAGAGATAATGAGCGAATCACTATGAGATCATTCAACAATAACAATGAATAAGATATATCAAGAGAGTCAACTTTCAGAATTTGGATAAAGGATTGATGCTAAATGGTACATTAAGCTCAAAGTAAATAAATATTTGTTAATTCCAATGGAATTGAACATACCATATGAATTTCTACATCGACAATCTTGTATTCCTGACACACACCAGTGGCGGGTCGTGATTATTCCAACAGAGGAGTCTGAACGAAATCTAATTGTAGCAGCAATGTTGCCAGAATTCTCTAGTTCTGTAGATCCACGACAAACATCTACGTATACGATGAAATACCCATGGAAAGATTATCTTCTATACCATCATGATGGTTTCGCATGGAACCAATTTCCCACCACGACAAACACGGTGAATCTCAATTATTGGTTACCCATTCCAGTTCATTTGGTAGTCGAATATAGCAAATAAAACTTGTTCCTCGCCGAGGCCGAATCAGATTGTCTCGAATAACGTTACTCGAGAGTTGAACGTGTTTATTATAAACGAAATGAGATCTTTATTGCTAACGGATTATGATTTAGCCTCGCGATAAAAGCGTTACAATGATTAATCTCTCTATAAACTCTGATTTCGACAAACTTTGTTCGCTGAGATAAATCATTAACAAACTGCTAAGAGAGACGTGTAAGTGTAAGATTATTGTTGTCGATTTGTTTGTTGGACTTTCACTTTTACACGAATTAGGACAAACGACCTGTCTTCTCAAATATCACAGTGAGGCTATCATGTAAGTATCACCCTTTATCCGAGAATCGAACAAAAAAAAACGAACCAGCCTAGACCAAACATCATGGTATACAAGAAAACCATTGTGGGGTTTTAAAAGCCATAATAAATACCTTACTCAAGGAAGGAGACTGCGATATAGTATCAAACTCTGGCTAGATTTAGTGAAAAAAAAGTTTCCTTTTCGCTTTATGATCATACTCTAAGCATGGATTTCGTAGGCATAAAGCTACTTAACACGATGTTCCTCGAACATTATAGGTTCCCATTTCGTGTTAATACAACAACAAATAAAAAAAAGGATCTCCACGAATTGATGGAGGTGATAAATGTGACGTCTTATGCTCAATAGGTACAAGAGGAAATCTCCAAAATTGGTTCAAAATAATGAATAGAAAAGCTGTTATAGAAATACTCATGGTATCCTAAAGAATATTGTTTGGGGTGTACCACAAGGTTCTGTTTTAGGACCGATCCTGTTCTTGATATACATCGATAATTCAATATCGGTTTTGGAATTGAAAGGGCATTTGCAATTGTTTGCAGATGATACAATAATGATGTACTTTTCAAAAAATTATATCATTAATGATTTCACAGGCCCTCTATTTCTTCTTTGCTTTAAAAATTATGTGAACCTAGTTTTGGGGGAGTTGGAGGGTTGCCCACACTTTTATTGGCAGAAATTTTAATTCTCTAAAGCGAACCTCTGAATTCGAACAACATAATTTTCTCAGTCATAATAAATTTAAGAATTCGGTCTCTTGCATTTTTTTGTTCATAAAATCAACGAGAGGGGGGTATTTTCGCAATATCAAACTAACAAAACGTTTCTAAAATCTCAGGAGTTCTTCTTGTGTATTGGAAACATTAAAGGCGTTACTGTGGATGTAGCTCGGAGGAGGTGCCTTTTAGGACACCTGTTAATTTGAAGAAAAAGTCTTGTTTTTATCCCAAAAAATACGTCCTTGAAATATTCCCATAGAATTTTCCGAGTAAATTCTATTCATTTCAAAAAATTATAAAAATAATAAAAAATGAAATAAATAAATTCCAATAATCTCGAATGACCCTGTACATTAGCTTTCAGCACGATTATTTCGCCAGTAATTTTATAATCCATCAACAGACAGAGTATCATACACCTAAACCAATGATATATGCGAGGTCAAACGTTTCACACTTTTTTCACACTCACCACATTACATTGATTATGATGTGTATATGTTGCCGGAAATGTATAAAGCCTAGGAACTGCATACAATTGTACAATTCCTAGGAAATGTATGAAATGTTGAGCGAGTTTAAGAAATATGTAAGATAATCTGTTAGGCATTTGCACGCGATTTCATAAACGGTTCTAGGAAGTGTATGGAAATTAAAATCAAACCGTCGATGTAGTGAATTAATGAAAAATACAGATGAACTGAGAATCGAAATGTTTCTCTTTTGTCACGAAAGCTTACACTGTTGTTGAGCAGAATAATCAGGTCACAATTATGAAAAGTGCAAATCTTCCTCAGATTGTGTTCATTAATTTCACTTCAAACTGAAGAACTTGGGAAAACGTTGGTTTTTTGAAAATGTTGATGAGAAATTCGAGTGAAACAAAAATCAAACCAACGAGCTAACCTAAGCATGGGTCGACGTGGGTTTTTTTTTGGTAGATTTCGATGAAAGATTCTGCACATTTCTAATTACTGTCCAGGAAATGTAGATATAGCATTCCTATTAGGAAATTCATACAATAAAATTCATTCTACACATTTGAAATTCAACTGACTATTCTGAAATACAATTGAGGCTTCCCGAAATTCCACTCACTTTTCTGAAACTAATCTGGAATTCAATTTGCGATTTCTCAAATAAATTTGTCGCTTTCTGATATACAACCGCAAAAGGTTCACCTCAGAAAATTTTCCTTGGCAGGACCTGTTCAGAAAATCTGAGCCAATCTATGTCAAAAACCACAAATTCATTTGTTTCAAAAGGTTTTTCTTATATTTTTTTTCGAAATCGGTGATCACCGATCACGCTTTCGGTAGTCACCCAGTACAATATCTGATAACGAAAATCCAACAGGGGATAACCCTGTATATGAGCTTCATGGAAAAAACATTTGAATTTACTATAAATCATTCTATATACATACATTAATTATTATAAATTAATCGTGAACATGAAAATAGTGATCATTAGGAATTGGAGCGTATCGAATTTCCATATTTGCTTGAAAACAAAAATTAGTATTGAAGGATAAATTCCACGAATGTTGAAAGATGTAACTTCCATAGCTCTGTCTGGCAAATTTTCACGATATTCGAGATTTTCATATCTAGGAATGGTCAGAGGGAAAAATGAAAAAATATTTCATCAATATACGTGTGGAGTATTTAAAAAATCGAAGCGTATGCCATATTTTAGGAATTGTTTGCCACTCGGAAAAATGTCAACGTCAAGTACAAGTGGTCTTGAATGGAAAATAGCAAAAAAAAATGTAGTACTGTAAATAAAGATAAAATTGAGCGATATATGACACCTATATGGATTCATTATTATATTTTATGGAAGGCAATAAAGATAATCAACACGATTTCGACATAGTTTTTAATATGATTTCTATGGAGAGTGTATTCATATGATCCGAATATATTCAATGACCATGGTGAAAAAAAAATCCCATAGAAACCGGACAGATTAGATAGAACGATTAGCAAGTTCAATAACATCAACACAAATATTTATTGATGAATATTTCGCCGTCATATTTGAATACTATTTATTATAAGTCACATCAGATAAAGTTGTAGGTAGACATTAGATTGGAGTAGATCTCACCATTTTCCAATAAGCTCTACGATAGGAAGTCTGTCCAGACTCTTCAGTCATACTTTGAGTTGACTTTTTTGGCTAGTCGGAAAGTTTTCGAAAAAAAATCATTCAGAACTTCATATTCAGAACTGATTAGTAGAACAACAAATCTACAGGGTTGGGATAAAGTATGGAACCGAGTAAATATCTTTTAAACGAAAAGAACGATATTTAAGAAAATTTGCAGGCAAGTGCAATGAAACTAAATGTATCTGATGTACATTTTTTTTGTTAATAATATACTTCCGGCTCAACCGGAAATGCCATCAACTTCTTCAATTTGAATGGGACACATAAATATCGTTCTCTTCTTTTAAAAGATATTTACTTGGTTCCATACTTTATCCCAACCCTGTATATCAAGAAACTCAATGTTATTTATCAACTATGAAATGGACAGTTTTGAAGAATCACAACTTTCCTAACGATTGGTTAACAGTCAACTCTGCAATAAGATTGTAATGTGAGATTCAATCATGTGATCTGGAATATTGAAATCGACAATAGATATCACTAATTTTTCTTATATCAAATAAATAAAACCAATTACATGTAGTAATTTTCCTACACAAAGGTGGTGACCTTGAAAATCCATCAAACTAAATATAGACCTATCTCTCTTATTCCTACTTTAGCGAAAATTATTGACGAAACTGGAAAATACAAATGATAACACAATATAGCTGCGAAAGCTTCACATTCATTCAAGGGTGTCTAGCATAGATAGACAGAATCCTATCTGTCAGGTCGAATCCAAATTGTGAAGGCGACTATGAATTGCGGTATGCCTCAGGGGTCTATACTTGGACCAACGCTTTTTCAACTCTATATAAATGACTAGGCCGGATCGAACGTATCGGAAAAAATAACACTGTTTTCGGATGATGCAAGTAGACATTTGTCAGATTAAAAAATGCTGTAACTCAAAACAGTTAGGTGAGAATATGACAAAAACTGATACTAGACGAGCTAGTCACTGGTTGAGGTCGAGGTTATTCTTACATTGTCAATAAGATTATTATCTTAGAGACAATATTGTTGGGTATTTGCTTCCGACTTGATATTAGATTGATTTTCCTTTACAGTTTCCTGAAAAAATCGACATGGCCCACCATCAGCACCACAACTTCGACGTAGTTGGCATTGACGACGACGATATTCCGAGAAGCAAATGCAAGTCATGTCTCAAACAAAACACGCTCACCATCGCCACCGTTTTGGGAGTGATCATGGGCGCCGTTTTAGGAATCATTTTGAAATCTTCCAAAGGAAAGTGGTCCGAACGTGAAATCATGTATATAGGGTGGGTTGGAAGTTTTCAACAGTTTTTTATTCGAATATATCTGCAAGATCGAAAATGATTTCAAAATGACACTAATTTTTTATAGAGATCTATTGTGAGGAAAAAAATATTATTGAGAAAGAAATTTCGACAAACTCCACATGTCCGATGTGGAATATAATAACGGGAAAGTGAGAAACTATTTCGTCGAGGAATGAGGAATGAGAAATATAAATTAGAGATGCATAATAATATATTCACATGAATGTAGATTCCGAGCGTTCTGACCAATACGAGATGACATAGTTAACGAGAACAAATAACTAAAATAGGACTACTGTTTGAAATTTAATAGGTTTCCTCACATACGGAGAATTATGTTATTGAAGTTCTTGGGAAGATGACTGTTATAATTAAACATCCATTAGTTCAGTGAAATTAAACACATTGGACGGTGCATCAATTTCGGTATTTTTTTTGATATTGTTTGTGATATGAAGGCAATGTTAAATCAAAGTTATCAACCTCGACAGACGACCATGTCATTTCAAAAATGAAAAAAAAAACAACATAACCAAAATTGCAATCTCAAAAATCTTAACTTCTCTTCAGTTTCGGTCAATTTTGAGTTTATCTTTCATTTTTGAAGTAGGTGGAATTCCCAACAATTTGAGGCCAGAACTATTTTCATCACACGGACAGTTTCGGAAATCAGTTCCCCAAGGAATGCCATATATACAAAATACAGAATATTTCATGAAAAAATTTTACATCCTGTATATATGAGATAAGGCGAAAATACCAAAACCGTTTCGAGATATTGATTCATAGATTTGAAAAAAGTCATCCACAAAAAAATACAAAAAAACCCTGAGAAATATGGAACTACCCAAACTTTTTCTCTTTCGTAACACTGTTTTTGAACACCTGGTGTATCATGAGTCGGTTGAATTCGATGAGTTTTGAGCAATGATTCTTCAGCAGAAAGAAAGCATCTTCCGAATACTTCGATCCGATTGAAATTCGGTAGATTTTCGAAAAAGTTATGGCGACTTCAAAATTGCCGAAATAATTTGTGGTCCACTTAATCCATCGAGCACTTCATTTACGAATGCTTACGACTGAAATAAAAGAAGCAGAGAACATAACTCATGAAACATCGATTTCACTTGGCACACGTACCATTTTTCATTTAATAAACTGTAATTTCCCTTTATTTCATACTGCATCATAGAACATACCTTTACGTACCCGATTTCAATCCGGAAAATAGACTTTTACAGGATAGGCGCACGTAATATTTCATTACGTGCTACTATACCGTAATGAAATTTTACCGGATTGTAAATATTGGAAACTCAGTTATGCGTCAAAAGCATGAATACATTTATTAAAAATTCAACAGCAATACAATACACAGAAATTACTTATTGCTAATATTGATATTAACCGTTAAATTTTCGTTCCCATGAATATGGATACCAGGAGCTCCATTGGATGAATTATTTATTAGGGAGTTGCTACTTGCTGATACATTCCCATTTTTTTGTTGTAGCACTTTAACAAAGATTAATATTTTATTTTTCACTGTTCATTTTTGTTTTTAGCAGTATGAAATAAAATGTTATACGTCACACGTCCGGTAAACTTTTACAGTACTCGTTTCGAAATTCCGGACTCGGCTTACGCCTCGTCCGTAAACATCTCACTCGTTCTGTAAAAGTGTACTTACCGGACTAGTAACGTAAATATCTATTATCGTGTCCCATTTGGAAACATGAAGATATAATCGATTCATAGCATCACATAAACGTTTCAACATTTTCCAGTTATCTGGGAGAGATATTCCTCCGGATGCTGAAAGCTCTCATCCTGCCACTCATAATATCTTCGTTGGTCTCGGCCATCGCCAGTCTAGATCTGTCGCTATCGAGGAAGATAGCCTTTCGAGCCATAGCATACTATCTGACCACCACATTCGCCGCGGTGGTCTTGGGAATCATAATGGTGGTGACGATCCGGCCGGGGGTTG
The DNA here is from genome assembly GCA_963576655.1 of Gastrophysa polygoni. Lineage (NCBI taxonomy): Eukaryota > Metazoa > Arthropoda > Insecta > Coleoptera > Chrysomelidae > Gastrophysa > Gastrophysa polygoni. The sequence continues at coordinate 689,776 of OY755083.1, forward strand.
GTCACACTGACACGACCCCCAAAACGAGCCAAGACACTCGAAATGTTACCACGGTGGACACCCTTTTAGATTTAGTTAGGTAAGTGATAGTCTTTAAAATCACGAGCTTCGAAGCGATTGCCACGTATCGTCGGTCTCTTCGAGGAACTCGACGGCGACCATAGGCGTGCGGAATATTTTTACCCTCTCGAGTAGATTAATAATTTCTACTCTCTCAAATCAACAATCGAGACTTGAATGAACGACGACTATCTCCGTTCATCAATTCAATCGAAATAATCAACTATAACTTTTCTAGATTCGAACATTTTCTATAGAACGACCAGAGAGTTACATAGTAGGCCCGATATTTTTGTAGAGATACTCATGATTCGCGTGAAGATTCGATTTCAATTTCCAATGAATATCGTAATGATAAAAGGAGCAGTTCATCAAAACAAGTCGAAAGATAATGATCGATACACAAATTAATTGCCATTTGAATCCTGAGAATTATGTCATCAATCAAAATATTATCGGATATGAACACATGTGTACAGGGTGATTGTTCATGGATTTCATGACTTCGACAGCTGATTGAGAGAATTGAGATATTCCAGATTTCGAAAGAAGAACTTGAATGGATTGAGATGTTGTTTCTTTTCAATGATGAGGATTTCCATTATAACATTATCTGAAATATATTTCAAATTATTTTTTCACTGATCAATAGAAAACGTGTTCCGTCTTCTCCTAATTCAGATGAAAGATTTCTATTATTTTTTTTTCCATTGAGAATGATGATATGATTTGATGACTGACCATATATTTCTTTTTCAGAAACATGTTTCCGCCGAATGTCATGGAGGCCTGTATATTTCAAGTATGTATCGAGATTAGTGAATTTTCACAGTGAAACCAGGACAAAATCGTCACAGTTAGGTCAATAATTATATCTGACAGATTTGAGTCATGGCCTATGATCGAATTTTAATGCATTTTATTTTTCATATTTTTTTTCCACCTTGTCGAATAATTATTCAATATGCGTCAAAATTTTTAAGATACCCAAGCAGTTTTAGGAAGAAGTTCCTGTCAGTACTGGCTATCAGAAAAATGTAGCAATTTATAATTATGCTGTTTTTGTCGACGAAAATTAATACTCGAAATCTTGTAGAAGATCTATAATTTCTGTAGATTCCGAAAATCTAATTATATAGTTTGTCCATCTGAAATTCCAAAGTTGCTCTCATTAACACTAGATATGACAACAGTATGGTGGAAGAATTTTCAAAAGCGAACTCAAAATTCAAAAAAAATATTTTTTTACCGTTTCGTTTTCTCATAAGTTGAAGATGATGATTGTTATTAAATTATGCGGTACACTAATTTTCAATTCTTGACTCTATAAGGTTATATTTTTTTAATCAGAACATTTTTGTTTCAGACTCGTACAGATTTGAATCCATCTCAACCAAACGAAACAGGTGAATAATCTTATTGTTGAATCCACGAGAAATGACAAAGTGTATTACAAAAAAGTGTGGAAAATATCATATTTCACACGAGTATTTCGACCTTTTGCACCCCCACCCATTTGAAAGAGAGGCGCCCCTTTGGAAACATTATTTATTGATTGACCGATTTTTCTCCTGAATGATAGAAATCAAATAGATCAACGATGGTGCCAGAACTCAGAAGAAATTTCGAAACTTCAAAGCCTACTTTGAACTCACATTAACATGATGTTCAACATATATTTTTCAAAGGAAATATGTCCACGCCACTGGTTTCATGCAGCATAGCGAAATCCACCACCTGGCAAACAACCCCCTAGAAACCACCTCTGACTTGTTTTTCAAATTCCACCCCCATATGTTTGTTTTGGTTCGATTTACAGTCTATTTCATTCTTCATTCAACGATACATCATAACATTATCTGACATAAGACGGATGACTGACGACTGACATCACGAGTGACAGCAATCACAAACGTACCTGGCACAGGATTCCTATTCCTATGCTATGTTGTACACATATAACATCGTAATCTGTGCATTGTAATAGTCGTAATAATATATAATATATATGTGAATAAATAATGGAAGTAAAAGTAAAGTATAGTATATTAGACAACGTTACAGATGCATCATTGAATGAGACATGAAAAGGGCTGTAAGTTGAACGAAAACAAACATGGGGGTGCGATTTGCAAAACATAAGTAAGAGGTGGTTTCTCGGTAGTTGTTTGCCAGGGGGTGGAACGAGCCTACGGTCACTGTTCTTTACTGCAAATAACTCAAATATCTGCTAACCTGAGAGCTCCGGGACACCCGTTATAATACCAAATATCTTTGTTCATGATGCCCGTTCTTCATCAGCATATTTCCGACCTGTTTCAGACATCTACAAATACAAAATCTCCTCGGAAGTAGTACAAAACACCAACATATTAGGCTTGGTAGTGATAGCAGCGGCGCTGGGCATAGCAATAGCGCAATTGGGTGAGGAAGCCCGAACCATGGCCAACTTTTTCCACAACCTGATGTCGGTGAGCATGAAAATAACCTCTTGGGTTATTTTCCTTTCGCCGGTGGGGATATTGTTTCTGGTAGCCGCCCAGGTCCTACAAATGGACGATATCGGTGGGTGAATGGTTATATTTTCCGACGATGACCCCTATTAACGATCGATTCCTCTATCAATGCGTGATCATGGTATAGGCAACCAAACATACATCGTTGCATTTCGAAACTGATATCACGTGGAATCTGTAATCGAATGAAAAATCAGTGCTTCCGACCACGAAACATCGCTCAACCATATTCTTGAAAATGAATAAAAAAAATTGTGTCAGCTATTCGAAGTTGACAGTTTGGTAAATTTTTTTCCTCTGATTTTTATGTCAATCAACGCTATGAGTATGACATGAAAATATGGTCGATACATAGGTCGTGATAAATGAGGAATGTTGACATTAGTTTCGATTGGTTCCTCTAGCAGTTCATCTCTGTTTGAGGGTGGCAGACGAATGGCTCGGGTAGTGACGTCACTAAATCTGTTCGTTCACTGCTAATATGGAAATCGCGATTTTCAATGATTATTTAGAAAGCGTAGAAAGTACTCAGAAAAAATTTGCTAAACATGCCAATTGACAAATGCCGTAGATGGATTTTCTTCAATCAAATTGAGGGAACGAAGTATCATCATATCGAAGTTATTCGATTCAATTCAATTTGCAGAATGCTTTATCATAGTCGCAAGAATTCGTGGCATGTAATTAAGGCGTCCATGCCACGAGAGAGAGGTTTTTAGTTTGCTGGCACGAAATTCACGACCTATACTGGCCAGTGTTTAATATCGTTATTCATAAAGAGGCGTCAAGGGGTCGTACAATTAATTTGATATCAATCCTTGGATGAATATCTTATATACGTTATTAAATTCATGAATACTCCACGTTTCTAAAAATGAAAACAGAAATTTTGATAATTATTTCGATTTCTCTATTTGTGACACATTGTTTTTTGAAAAATTTTCAAATACGACAGAAAATCCTAGAAAATCTAGGAAAACTGTTTGCATTCCAAATATATTTTTGTACTTGTAAGTAGTTGAGCAATATTTATATTATTTATTATTTATTTAGATACACAAAGACCCCGGGAAATGGTTTTTGATACTTGATAGAGATAATTATTGAAAAATCATCTTCAAAAGCGACCCAATGAGAGGCTGTAGTTCGAATGAAGTTTCCTTACTATTTCTGGTCCTGGTAGAGTATTGTACACTCTTTTCGGGACACCCTGTATAACGCTTTTTCTAATCGCCCTGCTAACAGCTAGTGGTTCTCCATTTCTCGGCAGTATAAAACTGTATTGTTCAAATATTCCAATATTTATTATAGGTAGTGTTATGAGTAGGCTGGGATTCTACTTCGGGACAGTATGTCTTGGATTAGCAGTGCAAGGATTTGTCGTTTTACCATTACTGTATGTGGCGCTGACTAGGAAAAATCCATTCGTATTCATTTCGAATATGGGAGAAGCCATCATAACTGCATTCGGCACTGCTTCGAGGTATGACATTCGAATTATAAGCAATATGTAATTTTTTTAAATATTTTCACTAGTAATACCACTAGAGGTCAAATTACTTCCGGATTTAATTTGAACTCGTGTGATTTTCGGTGAGAAAATTCCACACCAAATGTGTTCCCAACAACATCAATTTTCGTCTTTATCAAGTTGCCAAACCTGTCATTATGAACGTCAAAAAAATTTCCAGTATAATTCGCTGTTGGGTACCCACCAGGATAAAATTTCCGATAAAATTCATCCGTTGCCATGATGATCTGACAGAAATACACGTTCTGATTGGTTGAAAATCACATGTGTGGAATTTTCAAAGAAAAATATTTTCACAGATGAATAAATGAATTGTGATTATGAAGCTTTCCATTATGGAGCGGTCGAAAATTTTCATTAATTTTTGATCATAGATCAATCCGCTGTCGTGCACATGATAATTTTTCCAGATTATTTATGATTTCCTCTCATCGTTTCTAAAAATAAAAACAGACTCATGGTCTGTCCCGAACTGTCAATTCACTTGAAAGTTACAATTGATCTCACTGTATGTTCAGTCTTAAACACTGTTTTCACTATGAACTTGTCACCAACACGTTCAACTTTTTCAGATATTCCAGGAATTGATGGTATTATATTTTCTTGGTGTTGTGTATCCTGTATGTTTTCAATTTGGTGTACTGTTTCATCAATGTAATGTTTTCGATATAAGAGTTGAGCTGTAGACCATCTTCGATATGGTTAATTTCGCTAAATTTGACAATTGAAAACTGTTTCTCTGTCGAAAAGTTCCGTCACCTTGTCGCTAACCATCCAAAGGAAACATAGACTTATTATCCTGAGTCTATGAAAGGAAAAGATATTTTGTCGTTAGATGTTACTCTCAGATGTTACTCTCAGACCTCCTCTTGTAGTTTACAAAACGAAGTGTTTCCAAATTTGTCAGCAAACCAAGGACGACAGATCTGTCTCTCTTTTGTTCGACGAATTGGAAGCATTTTCAAAACCAATATTTTTCCATCTAGACGGTACAGTTTTCATTCAGGTAGAGCCATCTATCCAGAAGATCTGTAGCTACCTAGTAGCTCATATGTTACACGTCCAGCGTGAGGACTGATACGAATGATAGATGGCACCAAAAACCATAGGTTTTTCGTAGTTTCCTTTTGCCCTTAGATAGACCCAGACTTCCTCTTTAAGTTTCCAAAACTAGTCACGAAGGAGAAGCCTGGGTAGAACATGGAGTGTTGCATGTTGAGCGCCATCTAACGGCAAAGGATACGGTGTAAACTCGAGTGCCATCTTCACGAAGGGTTTTCAAAACTGTCAGCAAACCATGGGCGATAGATCTGTCTCTCTTTTGTTCGACGAATTGGAAGCATTTTCAAAACCAATATTTTCCCATCTAGATGATACAGTTTTCATTCAGGTAGAGCCATCTATCCAGAAGATCTGTAGCTACCTAGTAGCTCATATGTTACACGTCCAGCGTGAGGACTGATACGAATGATAGATGGCACCAAAAACCATAGGTTTTTCGTAGTTTCCTTTTGCCCTTAGATAGACCCAGACTTCCTCTTTAAGTTTCCAAAACTAGTCACGAAGGAGAAGTCTGGGTAGAACATGGAGTGTTGCATGTTGAGCGCCATCTAACGGCAAAGGATACGGTGTAAACTCGAGTGCCATCTTCACGAAGGGTTTTCAAAACTGTCAGCAAACCAAGTGCGACAGATCTGTCTCTCTTTTGTTCGACGAATTGGAAGCATTTTCAAAACCAATATTTTTCCATCTAGTTGGACAGTTTTCATTCAGGTAGAGCCACCTATCCAGAAGATCTGTAGCTACCTAGTAGCTCATATGTTACACGTCCAGCGTGAGGACTGATACGAATGATAGATGGCACCAAAAACCATAGGTTTTTCGTAGTTTCCTTTTGCCCTTAGATAGACCCGGACTTCCTCTTTAAGTTTCCAAAACTAGTCACGAAGGAGAAGCCTGGGTAGAACATGGAGTGTTGCATGTTGAGCGCCATCTAACGGCAAAGGATACGGTGTAAACTCGAGTGCCATCTTCACGAAGGGTTTTCAAAACTGTCAGCAAACCAAGGGCGACAGATGAGGCTTCTGCTCGACCAAGTGGAAAGTACAAATATTTTTCATTTGTTCTCTCTGTCGCAAAGTTCCGCCACTCTACCGCTAACCATCCGCTGCCTCGAAGACAAGAACGGCGTCGACCGTCGAGTGGCTCGCTTCGCTCTTCCTATCGGCTCCACCATCAACATGGACGGCACCGCTCTCTACGAGGCCGTGGCCGCCATCTTCATAGCGCAGGTGAACAACGTGCCCTTGGACATCGGCACGCTCATCGCCATCAGCATCACGGCGACGGCGGCTAGTATAGGCGCCGCGGGAATACCCCAGGCCGGCGTCGTCACCATGGTCATGGTGCTGGAGACCGTCGGCTTGCCGGCAGAAGAGGTCGGACTCATCCTGGCCGTCGATTGGCTGCTGTGAGTATGATGCTCGTGAATGGTACTCCTGGTACGTCCCAGACGATGACTGTTTGCAGTCATTGCTTGTTCCGAAAGCGCCTCGGTCTGTGCACATTGGATGATTAGCGAGAATTTGCTTTTGATTTTCAGAGACCGCTTCCGAACAGCAATCAACGTGATGGGTGACGCCTTTGGAGCAGGTATTGTCTATCACAGAAGTTTGAAAGAACTTGGCCTGTTGGAACCGTCATCGGAAGAAGAAAAATTCGAAGTAGACAAGAACAATCACTCGGACGAAACTGCTCATTGAATAACGAACAAGAAATAAATGGAAGTTGATTAGTGAAATGATAATTGTTAATCGTCTCCTAACTGCACCAGCGATAACATTAAAGATATCAGATACAGTGACAATTGGCATATTTAACAAAAAAAAATACTTCATCATTTGATGATAGTCGCCTGAACTATCTTTCTGACATGAAGAGTTTCTCTGAGTACTTTCTACGTTTTCGACATAATTATTGAAATTTGCGATTAACGAAAAGATCTAGTGACGTCAATATCCGTGCCATTCGACCACCACCCTCAAACAGAGAGTTGACCAATCAGAATTAATGCAAAAATTCATTCAAGTGGATCTATTTTTTTTAACGATCAGGATGCGAAATCAGTCCTAATATATGATATGTACCATATGTAATGATACCATTGTGAAATTATATATAACTGTGAGCGTGCGTTGTTGAAATATTTCTACATTTGTACGTATTACTTTCGATATGGGCTGCTCTCTAAATAACAAAACAGTGTTGTATCTGCTGTATATAGTCGTAGGAAAAGGGTATTTTCGAAACTGATTCGTGAAAAAAGCTATTTACTCCATCATTATTTCATTGAATATCACCATTTCGTTTATTTGAAAATATTGAAGAATTATACCTGGTTATATCTGTGGAATAATAACTGATTCAATCATGACACAATGCAGGAAGCAATGCAGGTGAGTCTAACTATTTTTGACAGTTCAATGTGAATAAGATTTTAACAAGTACGAGCTTGTTTTATCAGTACAAAATCGAATGATTGGCCAGGATAACACATTCCTATCGATTGAAAGAACAGGAAAGCCCCTTTTTGATACGTGAAACAAAATAATTACAATAACAATACAGACTGAGAGTTTACCTCGTGAGTCGAATATTATGATTGTGAAATTGATAAAACCAGTAATGGTATATTATGAGTACGACGATATGTCTTATGAAACGTGTATTATAAACTGATTTGTATCAATGTTTCCTAAAGATTATAAATAAGTGAATATAGGCGACATTTACGAAATGATCGAAACTTAAAAATTGAAAAAGTGGAACTTATACCAGTGAAACCTGTCAAAACATTCGATTGCATCATGAAATTGTATTCCGAATGTGAAGTTGGTCAAGTAACTGTATAAACAGAAAATAATGTAATGGCTTACATAAATGTGGCTGACAGTTCAGAGGTACCAACGTTAAGAAAATAAAATAACGGTATCGAAATAGAGGATGTTTTGACACGCATTTTCGTGCAATAATTTTTTCATCACTGGAACGAAATATATTTGAATTATTAATGAAGACATGGAACCCGAAGCCCAATAATTGTTGAACGAGGAGATGACGATATTGATAAATAAAGAAGATAAGAAGACAAATAAAATTGAAGGATAAATATCCCGTACTTTATGTAGTTCTCTGTACAATTTATCAATTAGAATTATTACTCTGTATTATTGAAAAACTGAGACGTAAAGGTCGTATATTGATGGAACCCCGTACTTGCCCTTCATGATTCAGTGAATATCGATATGACACACATAAGTAGGTCAGTAGGATGGGACAAATGAGTTCAAATCTTCTAGGATGCTACTATAAGGATGATATTTTTTTCCGTCTACCTTATTTTTGCAATTGAAAAGAGGAAAATCACTTGTCAGCCATTGTGACTTTGACATTTGTCAAAACTATGAATTCAAAACACTTTTTTGTTGAAAACTAGATCAACGAGAACCACCGAAACGTCCTATAAGCTGTTTGAACGTGTAACATCTTGATTTATATCTATTTTCATTTATTCAAATACAGAATTCACATGATATCGGCTTCAAAATGGTACGCCACGATGTATGTTTGGTTGCCTACACCACAATCATACATTAATAGAGAAATTGATCGTTAAACAGACTCGTCGACGGAAAATACAATTTTTCCATGATTGTTCTTCAATTCTTGGTTTTGTATGAGTAAGAATTGATGTCACTGTAATTTCAGTCTCCCTCTTAACGTGTCACCATCATTTTCGATTTTCTCATGAGATTATATTTGTTATCATCGTTGGTTCAAGCGCAGTGACATTTAGGGGCAGATCACAAATCTGTCCTCACTACAAATAAATTGAAATAACTATTATAATTTTCATTTCCTGTTCAGAAACGAGAGGAGAAAAACCCAAAAAACTAGAAAAATTATCTCCTCGATTGACCTCCAGACAGTATCGAAGTATTTGTTTTGGATTTGTTGCAAAACGAAAGTTACTGCATTCTATTCTGAATCAAAATAAAAATCACCGAGCGTTAGGTCAGCAGTAGAATGACTCACTACTATTAATTATTCAATGTCTTCGATATAATTCTTAGTCGACTATTTCATCTACCAAAATGAGCCTAACTGTTATTCAATATTTGCTCTATCGTTGCAAAAGGTCAATATCGAACAATGTTTTGCAGCAAAGAAATATACGATGAGAAAATATCATTATATAAATCGAGTTCAAGATCAATGTTGGAGACCTTCGTAAGATCTGAACGGAATGGCATTCATGATATGTGAAGGCTAATCGAGAATATTGTTTAACATACATATTCGCTTTATAAATCGAGTGTCAAAGATGAAATTACAATAATTTGCACTGTCATTTTCATTTTCATTTGAATATTACTCCAAGGGAAAATATATTTTTTTTTTGGATTCATGAACTGCTTCATTATCTTCATTCTTGACTTGCATTATATGCAGCTGATACATTTCTCATTTCAAGGTGCGCAGATAGTGTGGCAAAGAGCGAAAAATATAGTATGTGAGTAATAGATCTTCCAGAAAATCCGACACGATAATGAAAACTTCATCCAGGATATTTTAAAATATGTATTGAAGGAAGTAGTCCATTCTCGAAGTGGAGTTAGTAGATTAGAGTAGGAAAACTCAAAGTCATCTCCACAATATTTAATGCTGTGGTTGGATTAATTGTAAATGGTGAAAATGGTGAGACATGTTTCGGACACATATATGTCCATCTTCAGTCTTAACAATCGGCGTAAATATGGTTAGAGATGAAAGTCAATACATTAAAGTTAAAATTTTGAAATTATATAATGAAATGGGATTCAAACCCATCTATACGAGAGCCCCATTAGGGGGGTTGGAAATTGAAAGCACTCTTCAGTTGGAAGGTTTTGGAGAATCGAGTGATACACTCGATGGGTTTGAATCCCATTTCATTATATAATTTCAAAATTTTAACTTTAATGTATTGACTTTCATCTCTAACCATATTTACGCCGATTGTTAAGACTGAAGATGGACATATATGTGTCCGAAACATGTCTCACCATTTTCACCATTTACAATTAATCCAACCACAGCATTAAATATTGTGGAGATGACTTTGAGTTTTCCTACTCTATTTTAAAATATGTATTGAAATATATATTTCTGAAGAAAAACGAAACTATAAATTGAAACGATATAATGATTTTCAACATATTATTTTGTATAGAAGGTGAACTGAAGTATTATCGACACCTCACCATATAATAATGCCATTCCTCAAAATAGAAACGATTTGTGAAGAGTTGATACATTGGTGAAAAGTTGCGCGATTAGAAAGCTATTTCAACAACCATTAAAAATTTTCAAAATTATTTACTGTTTTTCAGTTTTATCGAAAGAAGTGAATTTTTCAAAAATCTATTTTACATTTCTTTGCCTTCATTTTTAGAGATAGGAAAAAACTGGACATACTTCTTCATAGCAACTTTTGATATGATTCAACGTGGAGATATCGATTGCATTCTCCAAAGTTTCGTATCCGAGGAACCATCATCAACTTCATTTTTTCAAATATAGTCCTGATTATGTTTTTCAAGTCTGTCAATATATCTATCAATTATGATATATCGTTCAAGTTAGAATTGATAGCACTTCAGAAGGTACAATATATAGGATGTCATTTAAATAATTGCAGTTGGGGGTGAACTATCAGGGGTAGTTTGACAAAAACGGAATATTATTCTAGGCAGCATATCTGAAATATTGGCTGTATGAAGAGATCTGTGACACCTGGTATACCTTGGAATTGAGGAACATTATTTCTCTGTGGCTATAATACAAAACTGCTTTCTCAACCGTTTTTGACAGAACAAAGAGTTCGATGTGTTATCTTTAGTTATTGATTTAAAATATATCACGTCAAACAGCTTTGAAATTAAAGTTCAAGGTATCTCTGTTGTTGTGAAATCATTTCGCTATCATACTAGGTGTTGATTAATTCAACAGTCGATTTTTTTTTTTTTTGGTGATTTTAAGAAGAAAAGTTTATATAAACATGTGACCTAACTTGTTTCGTTTTGAAGATACAAAGTGTTGAACTTTTGAACAAAATATGAAAATATAATAATATTTTGAGATGTTTAGTCTGAAAAAATCATTAAAATCACAAAAAATGTCGGTGACGTATATATTTGTTTGTCGAAAATATATATGACATGACAAATAAATAATGCCAAGTTTCAACAAACTTGGGCGAAGGATATTAGAGATATTTATGAAAAACATTTTTTTTTTCAAAGTTCAACTCCTTGTATCTTAAAACGAAGCAAGTTAAGACACATGTCTATATGAACTTTTCATCTTAAAATCGCACGAAGAATCATCTCTTAACTTTGCTGTACATACTTGATCAACATAGCCGTTGAAAAAGTACAGTGTATAACCGGCCCGATGTGAAAAACGCTGAAAATCTCACCTCGCTTTCTCCAATGTCGCCGACGGAGAACTTCCGATAGCTCCGAAACCTACACCTACGGCCAGGCCTTCAGGTATATTGTGGACGGTGATGGCTACCACCAACAGTATGATTCTCTTCCACTGGCCTTTCTGGATCTCTTCCAGATCGCACTCCTCCTCTATGCTCTGTTGAGGAGAAACAGCAACTACAGATTTTGTCGATGAAACGTCTGCTGGCTTACTTACTGAAAGAAGTGGAACTGAATGAATATCACAAAAATATCTATATCCTTAGTAGATACAATAGGCTTGATGGCAGATTGTGAAAAAATATCCTATAATGTTCGGAAAGGTATATTATTTACAATGAATAACATATTTCTGCAGATAATAAATGTTCAGTAGGAAAAAGTTACGTTTTATTTTTCAGATTCAAAATTCGCACCAACACGCTTGGCAGTGTCATGGCGTCGGTGGTGACGTCACGTTTGAGTAATCGAAACGTAAACACTAGACGTTCCCTAGACGACCATTGCATAATATGAATTCCGAAGTGAACTCAAGTAAAAAAACGAAATCGACCAGTTTGAGGTTTACGGCAAAAATCGAATGTCCTCATTGTATATTGGCGCCATTGCTAGTATGTCATTGGTTGTTAAAACGATATACAGAAGACTGGTGCAGTCACTGATCGTGTTTTGTTTCGTCAAAAACGCTAACGGCATTTTTCGCTTTAATTAGTTATGAAACTCCCCAGAAGATGGTGACATTTTTACAGATTTCTGTACAAATAGTTGACGTTTTGAGATTGTAATTATGTAGTTCGATCTTAAATTGAGAATTTACCTGAATACTACTCCTGAATCAATATTTTTATAAGACTTATTGTGCATTTATCAATAATACTGATTTTGTTTTCATTTTTGTGTCGCCATCTAACAACTAACATTCGAGTGATTTTCCGCTACAACAAATAAAATGCTGTTATCAAGTTAGCTGTATGTTAGAGATTTGGTTGAAGGCATTATTAACGCAAATAGATAGAGCAGTTGCACCAGAGTTCCCTACTTTGTTGTTAAGTTGGCAACCTTCTCCACTTTGTGCTTGATATTCATTTTACAATTTTTATTCCATATATCAAGGCTTCATTCGAATTCAGATTCTATAAATATGAATGTAACAGAATTATTTTAGGTAGGTTTCTGGAAGACAATAGAACTCAAACAAGATCTTTATTATAAAGTCAACATTTTTCATGAAAATCATTGAGATAGTTAATTTGCGCATCAATAAAAGTATTAGGAAATAACATGATACATGGAAATGTCAATATCGTATTGAAACCAAGCTACTGTTATCTCTTCACGTATAGATACGAAAACGTGACAAAATAGAATAACGAATAACGCCTTCACAAACATTTCGATCATATGATGAAAAATACTATTTTCATTTTGTATATATCACAGTATAAATTCTGTGAGAAGATGGTCGAATAATTATCCTCAATCATTCTCATTTTTACAGATTTTTGAGATTTTCTCCCCTCGTTTCTAAAAATAAAAATGGAAATTTTAATGATTTATGATCTGCCACAAAATGTCACTGCGCTTTAAATTAAACCATCAGATACCTAAAAGAGAAATCCTCCATTGGTCAGTGCCACCTTGATTTCGAAAAATTCGGGAGAGAAATATATTTTTAACAAATATCGAAATTTCTACTCATCTAAGTGGTGGACGTTTCGGAAAAGAATCTGCTCCCGTTTTCAACACAATTTGAATAAAAATTTTTCTTTGTTATTTTTGTGGTGATTGTCGTTTTTGACACTAAAGAGTGACAAGTTGCCACACAGAAACATTTTTGCCTACCGGGTGTTTATTTATCAATTTACCTTGAATTTATTGAATTTTATTTATATCAATTTGTTCATTCTAGTTGTTTAGCTGTATTAGTTCATATTTTTATATATATATATATATTATTTTCATCTATTTTGTATACTTTCTCATTTCAGATCTTGTTCAGGCTGGGAGTGAGGATAGCCATCTTGTAATAGGTTCAGAATTCAACTCTTTAAACTCTTTCAGGCTTATAACATTTTTCACTGTAACAAGTCCTATTATTTCAGATATTTTTTCGTCTGATTCTAAAGGTAGCTGATCTATCTATTTTCTACAATTTATGGGTAGACCCTGAAAAAAATAGTCTCCGACACAACAGAACATTAACAAGGAACGTTTCATAGGATATAGGATTTCATTTTCATTTTCGTTTTCCTCCTGTATAGCAATAATATTGTTGCATTTAGGAAGTGCAAGATACATTCCATTGGGTTTTGATGTAATGATGTAACTGTTGTTGCTTGACAACACAAATCTACATTTACAATTGTGAAATATTATGTCTTCTCTACTCTAGTTTGAAACTGAGATTCATGGTAGAATATTTTGTCTGTATTGTTTCATTTTAAGATTGAAAACGCGATTTTAATATCCTAAATCGAATGATTTCCAGTTGAATGTCTACGTTCACAATTTTCATGCAATGTTTTCTGTCTTACCATTTTTTCGGCGATGGATGGACCCTCCCGGTTCAGTGAAACCATCAACTGCAGTGGTGTCGGGTGATGATAAATAAGATTCGCGTCTGGCACTGCTGCGCCTACTGTCTTTACGATGATTCGTTGCATGCAAAGCTGGAACAAATCGAAACTAATAATAATAGCTTTATTTTCTCACTTTCAAATATCTTACGAATCTAACATAAAAATATACAATATAATAATGGCATTTCCATAAAGATATTTGTTCATGCATGAATATGGGTATTCAAAAAAAGTGTCACAAGATCAAATGGGGGGCTTAATAGTATGGCCCAAAATATGCAGAGTCTTGATGAACATATGTCCGCAAATTAACATTTTTGGAGAAATATCAAACACAATTCTTCTAATGATGACATGGACGTAGAAAAAGTCTTTGTATTTTTTATTGGCAATGGCAATACATACTATTTGTTGTTCGATTGTGAAGTACAAAAACAGATATTATCTGGTCAAAACAAATTGAGGCCACAACCCCTGAAGATCAAAACAATCAAGCAATTCAATGACCTCACAGTTCACTGGCTCTGACAAAAAAATATTAGTAATGGAAGATGGTACATTTTGGAGAGAATAAGTTCATTGAATACCTCAATAAGAGGAAACCAATGGAAATTTTGTGTCTTCTTTATGAATTGAAATGAAATGAAAATGAAATACATTTATATATCTCTCTCTGTCTGTACAGAATAATTCATTTCTTTACTTCTGGAGATTTTTCTCTTATTAAAATTGTGGAGCAACCAGAAATTTCACCAATATTTGGGTTAAGGCGAGAAATTGACAAAAAAATGCTTGCAAAATGCTAGGAGAATCATAAACCTGGGATACATTGAAGCTTATACCAATATAAATTGTACAAGGTATTGTATAAAAAAAGTGACTTAACATTTGGAATCTGTGAAAATTGCATGATTGTTCTGAACACTTTCTATATTTCCAATAGTGGATGAAAGTTTCTTGTGATATAGAAATATATATGTCAATTTGTGAGTAAATTTTACAATAATTAAACATTGGAATATAATGAAATGGATGAAATGATAAAAAAAGAAAATATTGAAAGATATAGTACTTGGATTAATATGGTAAATTGTCATGACTGATTATTCCATTGCACGAGAAAATGTTTTATTTATTTATTATTCATTTTGATATTTATGTATTCATCAAACAAATAATTTCCAGTCAGATAGATTCTGAAGACAATCTGACCATATTACATAAGGAATATGAAATAGATAATGAATAAATATCTATGAACTATAAGTTCAATGTAATTTAAGAACATTAACAAATTTTCTTCATTTCTGTCAAGTATAATCAGTTTTTATACTTTAATTTTGAATACACACCTATAAATCTGCCTTTTTTGTATCATCAGGTGATTTATTGAACTCAGATGAGGCTATCAGTGTCAAGGTGGAATAAATTATTTTTTCTGGTTTCATGATTATGAATTTCACAATTTCTATCGAGAGTAATATTAGACTTAATTTTTTTATCCATGATATATGAATTTTTCCAGTTACTGTTCTGTGTAAATGCTGATATTTTATAAAATTATTTTTGGAGCAAAATCTCCAAACATTCATCAAATAGATAATGTGACTGGGACATCTACTCAATGCACCAATAATATGAGATATTTTCATTGTCAGAACCTCAAATCTTCTACTTAAGATACTTAATTCAAGAGTTGATTTTTTATTTTCCTTTTCATTTATTTATTTTATTTCATTTAAGATTGAGGTAAATATTTTGTTCATTTTTTCATATGTTCAGTTTAATTAGTATTTATCAATAAAAGGTTACAGTGGAGGCATTTTTCAGATATCTCCAAGTACTTTATGATATACTATATGGTATTACTTGCTGAAGCATTTTGTTTATACTTGTGGTGAAGATTTGAGATGAATATCCTTACCTAACATCATGTTTGGTGAATGAATGCCCAATACATTTATCAATTTGTCGGCTCCGAATACAAATAAGGCACCAAGTAAAAATCCGAATGCGACAGGTAAAAATGCATACTCTCCATTTTTACCATAAAGTTCGGATTCAGTAGCTTGTTCAATAGCAGGAGCCAGAAGAGACCAAAACGACGCTGCAGTCATTACACCAGCAGCAAAACCTAAGCTCGCGTCCAATAATTTCCTCTAAAATAATTAAGAGAGGTCAATATTCCAGATTTCAACAATTTCGTGGTTGTTCCAACCTGGGATCCTTTAATGAAAATAACTAGCGACGCTCCTGCTGCTGTGAGACCCCACGTTATGAGGGTGCCAAGAAAGGCTTGCATAACTGGTCCATAACCTTCGATCATCTTTACTCTTCTCAATAATTATCGTCTAAAAGAAATGAATGATTCCGCGAGACTACAAAACCACGCACCAACACCAACTGCCATTTATAGATATTATTCTCTTATATATAGTGAATAAAATCCCTAACCAACCTATCAAACAATGAGTTAATAAAGGTTGTTTAAAAACATGCGCCAATAATTAAAAGAAAGAGATTATGTACTTGAATATAACTAGCAACGATTTGTCTATAACAATATCGAAGGTAAATGCGGAGGGGCGGATATTAATTTGACACGTGCATATAGGCAAATCAGCATGGTCCATGTAGGCAAGTGTCAACAGAACAGCTGATTACTGTCCTTGTTGCCATTGACCTTGAGGCTTCAACACAGAACCACAGAAAAAAATTGTGTTGATCAGGGATGTGAAGGTGGCAGCCGAAGTCATAAGTCAAAATTTCCGGAGATGACCGATCGTACAGTGGCGTGGTGAAACAATGTGAAACATGCTGTATAAACATAGACGGTCATTGATATTGCAGAAAAACTGATATGATCATGTCCCTTCAAATTAACCGTATTTACGCTTCACATCTGTTGACTAACGCTGTGGAAAAAAGTCCCTAGCCAGGTGAACCAGAAGGCGTGCGAATAACTTAACTAACGAAAATAATTTTCAAAAACTGAATCAATGCTTTCGAATCAGAGATATAGCTCTCCATGTTGAGGACACGTAACGAGTTATAATCAGTTTGTGGAAATCATCTGTTGTTATCTAATGCCTCATTATAAATATTAACTTCCAAGTGAACCTTCATCTACGCTCCTTGTAAAACAACAATCTGCTCGTTATCTCGTGATTAATGACTGGTAGCAAAAACGCTGGCGTTTCGAACGAGTGAGCGGACTTATTGGGGGATATCTATGGACGATAGTTGTTGTTAGTTTTCTGGTTTGCCAGTTGATTGAGGAAGATGAATGATTCTCCAAAAACATGGAATAATAATGAACTATGAGTATGATATTGGGATTGACACTTCGAACTCAAAAGAGAAAGAGAGTTCGCATCTTTACTTTCATCTTTTATCTATGTTTTCTTTCATTTTTTTAGAAAGATAAGAAGTCTGTTATACCAAGAAATATATTATACAAGTGTATGTCAATCCATGAATATTGAAACAAAATTGTCACACAAATAATTTAATGAGTAAATAAAAAAGTACACAGTTTAATGAATTCAAAAATAGACAGAATCCGATATATCTTTTATATTTTCCCTATTTATATATTAATATTACTACCTACTTCTATACCTAATTGTTATCCATAAATAAAAGGAGATTTCACTTCCATTCAAATTAATAAAAGATTTTTTTTTGTCACGAAAATATTATTTTTGTTATTTCAAGATATAATCATCAGAAAATATGCTCCTGCATTAGAAAAATTACATACAAGTTTAGTAAGCATTCGTGGTGTCGTCAATGATAAAAAATAACAATCCGAATAACTAAGAACATTTTTTATCTAACCTAAACAACTTCAATAATGATATACTCAAATCAATTATCAAAATAAATATACAAACACAATTAGGTACTGAAATTGTTCATCGAATACAACTGAAATAGAGATAGAAGACATTCCAAATTGAATATCTTCATTCTTACTGTTCTTGAGAGACAACTTATTCATCTTTGAAACGTCTTTTCCATATGAATGAAACAATAGTACATACAATATTCAAAGTAGGGGTATACAAAAATATGGACACTTGAAAAACATCGGGATACTCACAGTTTTCGCAATCGACCGATAAATCTTACTAAAACAGTTCCAAGACAATCAATATAGTCGAGTGTTCATCTTGGACTTTGTTATCGTAGAAAACGATATTTCACGAATAGCAAGGGTGCTGTACGAGGTTCTCTAATCATTTTTTTACATGATCTACATCAGTCTAAATGCAATAAGCTGGCACGTGAATCTAGCGATATCTATGAATAGTGATTGGATTGTTCATTATTAGGAAACACATTTCAGACTAAACATATAATGTATAAGCTGAAACCAAAGACCCCTCCATTACGTTGATTCGTTTGAAAGTTGATCTGGGAGTTCATTCTGCACTTCAACATTGAATATCAAACACCCAAATGTCGAAACATCTGGTGTTGAAAATAACCTGCCCAAATAACCTAACAAGCTTCATCTCACTCCAGACTAACTGTCACTTAACTACAAAAAAAATAAGTTATATCAATTTAAGGAATTTCAATACAAACTCCAAACGTTTTGAAACGTTTCAAAACCATGATGTATTGAATAAAGCGATCATATCTCTTTTGATATTGATCATGATACCCGAATTTGGCAGGAAAAAGTACAATGACCAATTTGTTTTTTTTTGTTCGTCAGAGTTCAATGTTAACTGTTTCATTCACAACCGGACTGTATACAGAATGTTTCCTAAATATTGTTAACAATTCCTGAGGTTTTTTTTATGAAAAAAACTTCTCATGGATATTTCTCCAAAAATGCTTCTTAAGTTGCTACACCCTTCCAAATAAAATGAGGATTGAAGACGATTTGAAAGATTTTCAATGTTGAATCAGAATTTGAGCTCAGAATTTCAATCAGGGCGTACCATGAAGGACGGGTATGCTTCCCTTAGGAAACATTTTCGACTACTATTCATAGGAACTTTTTTTCATAAAAAATACCTCAGGAATTTTTCCCCAATGTTTAGGAAACACCCTATAAATCAGCAAGATATTTCATTTCTGGATAACGGTGATGTTTGGGAGGAGGTAGTAAATATCTTGGAAATTACGATATCGCTTTTATATGTTCGGTAAAGATGTGTTCCAGCAATATACTTCATCTCAATCACTGTCTGTATACACTATTATTTACAGTTTTGATTCAGCCTGTGTGCGTAAGTAATGCTTTTAATCTTATCTCTCTGTGTAATTCACTGTCGGCTATGACATTAAGCAAACATATACCCAACCTCTAGAAGATCTGAAGATGATATGAAGCATATTCTTCATCTGGAGAAACTTATTGGCCGATGAAGATGGGTTCCAAGATAATCACAAGGAAAATTTCTTATGGATCAATCAAGGACGTGCGTGATGTTCAGAAGAATATGCTCTCGTATGTGTATTATTGACGAAAGTGTGGGACCTGTAATCTAACCTCCGAATAACGAAATGTATGTACATTATTTTTGACATGTCTGAATTGTGATTCGACTTTGGTGTCGATAGAAATGTGAATCAATCCTGTAGATTGTTTGGGATTTTCTCTCCTATTTTTGGCAAATAGAAATAGAAACTATAATAATTATTACTTTACATTTGTATCAGGAACAGATTTATGATATTCATTTAAAATATGTGTCTTCCAAATTTTTCAATTACAAGCTGTCACTGACAAATAGAGTTTTTTTTTTTGGTAGGCATCTGAGAGTTGGATTCCAAGCTCAGTGAAATTTTGGGGCATATCACAAAACTGTCCCTAATACAAATATACTGGAATAATAATATTATAATTCCTATTTTATTTTTTCAGAAACGACGACAGGTAATCCCAAAAAAATAATATGCCACTTCTTTGATTAACTCACAGACTTTAATACAGTGTGTTTCATTAATATTGTAAAAAAAACAAGAGTACAATATTTCAGAGGAATTACCTTTCGATTTTCTTCAAATTCGATAGGTTTGTTTGCAATAGTTATAATAGTTATAATGAAAATATTGGAAAAATGAAAATGATGAACAAAATAATCCATCGTTAGTTTTCATTCACTTGAATCAAGAGTGTACAGAGATTTTTTTAATTTCATCACTGAAAAGAAGCAAGATACTCAAAAAATTCAGGAAACGAATAACAAAAAAACAACAACTTTTTTCATATTATCAACTGAATCGCCCTCGAGGAAGTCACTGGAATAATTAAACGAATTCTAATGGCAACATAAGTATTTTTTCATAAATCATAACTATGATCCCACTGATCTCAATGAGAATTTATTCTTGGACGATAAAATTTATATCTATCTAAATTGGAAAAAAAAACCGTCTTTATAGCAAACTTTGACATCTTTCATTTCAAAAACGTGTCTTTGGAAAAAAGTTCACAAGGAATCTACCTTCGAATTTTCTACAATATTAATAAAACACCCGTATAACAAGGTGTGAAGTTAACAACCAAAATCGTCGTTGGAATGAACAGATTCCATGCTTTCATCATTGATATTGTTATCGGATTACATAAACTATCCCAAACGTTTCTACTTACCAATAATCTGTCTTACCTCAAATTCACTACCCTCATATCTTTGTCATTTTCACAACTAAAATATACAACGGCGTTTCAGCAAAATCGTGAAATATTTTGACAGAACCTAAGACTTCTTATAAACTCCTCCAAGGGCCTCAGAAGAAGGTTGTGTACAAGTTCAGATATAATCGAAAAACGAAATTTTGTATTTCGTGCATAAATTACTATCAGAGGTTGCATGACATGGTTGTTTATCAAACGTACGGCAAAAATCAGGGGATTGTTGCTTGGATTATTCTAAGAATATTTCGCCCTTCTTCATTTCGAAGATACAGGGCTTAAAATTTTGCCTAAAATTTTGTTTGTAATGTAATCATAGGACAAAATATTATATATTTATTATATATATATATATATATTTGCCACATGTTTAATGAACACCCTGTATATTAAAATAATTTAAATATTTCAATTTGTATGTCATATACCTTTACGAAGCATTTTTGAATAATGATGTCTCTTATTTTTTTGTACACTTGATAACTACTAAACAATCACAAGGACTTTGCACAATTTCTTGAATGAAAATTTATGCACGAAATACGAAATTTCGAAAAACGATTCTTGATTAGAAAATTCTTGGAATTTGATATTTTCAGACGTAACATTGAAAATTTCAATATATTGATCATATTCATATCAACCAAATGAAATAAACAATAATATTGCCAAAATCATTATATACATGTCATTCCAATGACAGGCATCGTTAATTGATTCAAAATACTGAATAGTAAATGAAGAACTTTAGAATTTTTTTAATAATTTTATTTTCATTGCTGGTGAAGAAGAACAGAACATATTAATTTTTACAGTTTTTTTATTTATTTTTAATTATTTCAAATCATCTGTAGTAAGGACAGATTCATGATGTGGCCCAAAATGTCACTGCACTTGAAATTTAGAAGAATTTAGAAGACGAATATCAATTCGACTTTTCTTTTCAAACGATACAACAAAGAAAGATATTCTTCGTATCGTAGATATGTGAAGAAACGCCTACTACGTTGAGATAAGTAGAAATTTTGATATTTGTCTTCAAAAATTTTCCGATAAACAAGGTGTCACTGACAAATTGAAAATTTCTCTTCAAGGTATCTGAAAGTTGAATTCAAAGCGCAGTGGTATTTTGGGGCAGATCATGAATCAATCCTTACTACAAATACTTTGTAAATCATTATTATAGTTTCTTTTTTCATTTTTAGAAACGACGAGAGAGAAATCTCATAAAAAATCTGTAAAAACTAATACACCATCTCCTCGATTAAAACAGATAACTCGATTAAAACAGATGAAGATAAATTTTCCCACCACTAAAAGACAAGAAACAATTCTTATTCGATCCATTCGTCTATTCAATCAATTGTTGGACAGTTACTGTGTTTAATTGATTACAAATGAACAGTTTGAAAATTGGAATTATGATCATAGAAAATATAATATATTATTAATACCTTATTAATTATCCAGAAATTGATAAATATGACACAAAACGAAACTATACTGTTCACTGAAGATTCACAACATCGAAGGGCGCTTTCCCAGTATGCTTACAGTATAGGTTTGTCTGAGGATGATATCCTAGTAGCCGAGATAGGTATTCCCATTATTTTGTGGTAGTATAAATAATAGAAGAATAAACTAGAAATGTACAAGGCTTCGTGAATTCCTTCAGGGTGTTTCGGAAAAAGGTGGCTCCGTCGCTAGGATAAGTAGAACACTGCAAAGTAACTGTCATATAGTCAGATATAAAAACAATTTCAAGCGACGTGTCAGCTTCCAAAACTTATTCATACAAAATTTCATCACAATGGTGCCAGTAGTTTCGACATAATCGTGAAAAATATGTATGAAAATTTATTTTTTCAATACCCTCTATTTTGAAGACAAATGCCGTTACAAAAATTTTTCACCGAGCGAGTATGCAGTATTCTACGTATCCCAGTAACGGGGCCATCTTTTTTCGAAACACCCTGCACAATATCCAATGCCACGTATCGACCGAAGATCCTGTAACCCTCAGAGATCCGACGACGAGAATCATCCGTGAAAGTAAAGATATGAATGTACTGAACCTTGAAGCGAGACGTCTCGTACCACTTTAGTCTACCCTCACCTGACGAAGACAACTAGCGGGCGAAGCCGGCCAAGTCTCGGAACCCCCTAAACTTTGTTGTTCCGCCTGGCGCGCATCTTCGACAAGCGCCTAGTTTTCTTCTTGGGCGGATCTTCCCTCGATCCGCCCGTCACTTTCCTCTTGCCCTTGGGGCTGACGGAGTCCGCCGACGGGCCCGCTTGATCGAACGTTACGGGTTTTTCTTTCGCCGGAAGGGACACCTTCGTGTCCTGGTGTTTCGAGTCGACGTCGCCGTGGCTGGGATGGTCCGGGCCGAGCGCGTGCGATAGTTCCGGTAGCGGTTCCACGCCTATGTTCAGGTAAACAGTTAGTCTCCGAAGGACGGTGTCTTTGTTGATGAATCAACGTTCGCTAGTCCAAAAGTGATTATTACCTCGACATTTGACAATTATTATTATTATTATTACCTAGACCAGATGCTCCTGCTTCAAATGTGATGAGTTGATTGAGGACGAAAATTATATTGAATGCGACGGTGTATGCAAACTATCCTTCCATATCGATTGTAGTGGTCTCGAAAAAATTGTTGTCAAAGCAATAAAAAACAAGTGATTGTTCGGGTAATTATCGCATATCGAAAGGAATTGACATAATTCGAATTTTCCTTGTTTTTTAACGGTTGCCAAAATGCGAACCTTCCAGAAGACTTCTCATAGTATCTAGAGTGAATAAATAATTTATACAATTCAAATAAAATTGAGATTATTACGTATAAAAGTGGTAAAAGAACCAAGATTATAAATTATTTTGACAATTTTCAAGTTGTAATAACGTTTTCAAAATTCTACCAATTTTCAATCGGAAGCTGAATTTTTTCTGCTGAAGATGCATTGCTCAAAACTCGTCGAATTCTACCTGTTCACGATACACCAGGAGTTCGAAACGAGTATTTCAAAAAAAGGAGTTTGGGTAGTCCCATATTCCTTAGGAATTTTTTGTGGGTGACTTTTTTTCAAATCTTCAAATCAATATCTCGGAACGGTTTTGTCATTTATAAATTCTAGTTACACAAGAAAAAAGTCCAATAACTGATTTTACCGCTAGTTTTTTCATGATTCAGTCAATAACGCTATATAAAATAATTAATCAATGAACAGATTCACACTGACCTATATTTTCTTCATATTTCGTCATTATTTCATCAAACTGTACTAACACTATCCATGTATATGTCATCATGATTTTATACAGTTATCACGTAAAAGCTGAAATGCTATTCATTTGCTATGCTACATTTCTGTGTTCATATTATATTGTATTATGTATCGGTAAATGATTCTTATTATTACTATTATCATCGAAATCATGGAGTGAGGAGGTCACATAATCAGACGAATCTCAAAAAAGGTGGTAGTCAGGAAACAGCAGTAAAATCTCCAGGTGAGACATACATCAATCACTGCGAGCTTGCGTTTTTCAGATATTTCCACACTAGTGCGTTTTACTTTCGCCCCTCCTATTGCCATAGTGAAACAATAACCATGTTGAAAACGCTGTGTTTCATAGATGGTCGTAGAAAAAAAAACGATGAAATATGCATAGTCACAGTCGTTTCTCACCTAGTCCTTCAGGATTGACACCTTGATTGATGAGTGCTTGCAGCTCGTCCGGTTGGGGCAGGATGGCGTTGCCGCATGTTTGGCAAAAAGGCGGGCTAGCCGGAGATCTACATCTCCAGTATTGCAATTCCGTCTTGCATTTGTTCAGTTCTTGCAGCAGAGTACCTGTTCACAACAAAATCTAGATGTATCTAAATGAGAAAACGGATCATTCGAGCAGGTGTAAGATTGCTTGCTCCACATTTCCCAGAATCCTTGACAAACTCGTCCTCTTGAATATCCAACGCTGAAAAACATATTCTTCACATTCTCTCACAATAGAATTGATTTTCACTGATCTCTTCATATCATTTAAATGACTTGAGAAAAGTCAAACAATTGTAGCTTGAAATAATAATAAATATGGTCAAAATATACATATAGGTAGATGATAGTTTAGTAAAATCTATGTCCTTAAGGTTGTAAGGAAAATTGGTCTGTAAACTCTTCTAGGGAACAAAAACTCTTGTCTACCAAAAATGATTCTAGGGTGTATTCGAATTTGAGTATGATTTCCTTCATTTCAAGTATCCTCCTGCATATAGTGGAGACTTTTTTCAGGTGCATTCTGATACATTTTCTTAGATGAACGTCATTTTTGATTCTTGTGTTGTATTGGTAGACTTCACTATTTTTTTAAACTTATCTTTGTGCTGGTGAGTGTAAATTGATGGCTTGTGAAGATGAATTTCAAGAGACCGCACCATTTCTTTCTGGAAAAATCTCCAGCAGTTGTACTATTGATACACAATATCAGATACCTATTATGTAATTATTTCTAGCTATCTCATAGTTTGAGAACTTTCAATGAACTATTATTGCTTCGTTGTTGGTCTCAACTGATGAGGTCTCAACTATGAAAACAATGTTTGATGATTTAGCAGTGTAAATTAGTACCATTTTCAGCTTATTCTTCCTCTTCATAGGTAGCGACAGTCACAGCCATGTCTGAAATGTCGATTATCCAATATTCATTACTTACAGGCTTACAAATCTTTGAAAAACCCAAAACCAAAACATTAATCCAAAAAATATTGCATTAATGAGACTATTCCGTGCCAAAACAGAGAACCATTTTAAGCCGTCTATTTTTAATAAAGACGATTCGCTACAAACGAAAAAGTTTGGTAAGACCAGAATTCCCATGTATAGGTAGATGAATGAAAGAATTTACGAAAACTGTAATACTCACTGAATTTCCTAGAAATCTCCTCGTTCTTTTTATCGTACTCGTCCAAGCGGGTAGCGTACTCGAGAGTTTGCTTTTGTTGGTCGGTCAGCTGTTTCTGCTGTTCGGAGATCTGTTTCTGCTGATCGGACGTTTTCTTTTTGCACGACCGCAAGTCCTGCCTCAGCAAACTCAGTTGGCTGTTATACCTTTTCATACCCTGCAAGACACATGATGCATTTACAGGCTTTCCAAAGTCATTCATGATATTCGGTTTATACACGGTGTTCTTGAAGGTGCGTACTAAATTTGAGGGCATATGTTTGGAACAATTTCGAGTAGAAAAGTTCATATGAAATATCTAATTTTTCAAAATTATGGGTGTCAGTTCTTGAAGGTGTGTACTAAATTTGAGGGCATATGTTTGGAACAATTTCGAGTAGAAAAGTTCATATGAAATATCTAATTTTTCAAAATTATGGGTGTCAGTTCTTGAAGGTGTGTACTAAATTTGAGGGCATATGTTTGGAACAATTTCGAGTAGAAAAGTTCATATGAAATATCTAATTTTTCAAAATTATGGGTGTCAGTTCTTGAAGGTGTGTACTAAATTTGAGGGCATATGTTTGGAACAATTTCGAGTAGAAAAGTTCATATGAAATATCTAATTTTTCAAAATTATGGGTGTCAGTTCTTGAAGGTGTGTACTAAATTTGAGGGCATATGTTTGGAACAATTTCGAGTAGAAAAGTTCATATGAAATATCTAATTTTTCAAAATTATGGGTGTCAGTTCTTGAAGGTGTGTACTAAATTTGAGGGCATATGTTTGGAACAATTTCGAGTAGAAAAGTTCATATGAAATATCTAATTTTTCAAAATTATGGGTGTCAGTTCTTGAAGGTGTGTACTAAATTTGAGGGCATATGTTTGGAACAATTTCGAGTAGAAAAGTTCATATGAAATATCTAATTTTTCAAAATTATGGGTGTCAGTTCTTGAAGGTGTGTACTAAATTTGAGGGCATATGTTTGGAACAATTTCGAGTAGAAAAGTTCATATGAAATATCTAATTTTTCAAAATTATGGGTGTCAAAGTTTCTTTTTTAAATCGATTATTTATTAATATTTCAAAAATTTCTCTCAGTATTTTTGAAATTCGGCAATGTAGTAATAAGTAACTGCTTTAACCTCAGGAGGATAAGAATAATTGTGCCCAGTTGCGTCCCAGAGGCTACTTCAACAATACCGACTAAATAATATTTGAAATAAGAATTGAAAAAAAAAAATTGAAAACGAAACTTGTATCTTAACTTGTAATATTAAGAAAATTCGTGTTCTCGGTAAAATTTCCGGCAACAATTGAAGCTCTCGTGGTATTAAAAGTGAAAATAATAGGTTAGAGGTTACTGTGAAGATCACCAAACAGGTGATGATTATCGATCCTCTTCAGGATCGAGTAACTTCCGTATGCTAACCTGCTTGATCTTGCGTATGCGCTTTCGTAGAACCATATTGGACTGCGGAATGTGTTCCACAATGTCCTCGCCGCTCTCTATCTCGTCTGTTGAAGCAAGCCCGCTGTCCTTTGACACATCCGATGTCAACGATGACGAATCTAAGGAAATGAACGATATACATATTCAGTTGAAGTTGATCAGATCCAGTCATCCAATAAGCTTAGATAACTTGAAACTTCTTTGACATGTAACGAACATACGAGAACTGAATAGTTTGGAAATTTTTTTCATTCATCTTTGGAAGAACCAAATAATGAACCAACACCTCGGTTCTATTCCATACACTGGATTTTTACGGTTCGCTGAACTGCAACAGTTCATTGATCAATGATATAGTTTTATGTGTTAATTATCGATGGAAATTTCTGGTGAATATCTTGATCAAAATATTTGTGTACACTTTTTCTTTTACGTCAACTGAGAAATATCACTAGCTATGATACACTGAAATCTACATATTTCTCCCTTTTTCATTCCCACATCAGCTATGGTATCATTCTCTGGGGGAAACTCCAGTGGAGCTATAAAGATTTTCAAACTTCAGAAAAGAGCGATCAGAATCATTACTAGTTCAGGATATAGAGATCATTGCCAACCTCTTTTTCTGAAACTACAAATAATGCCACTACCCACCCTTTATCTATACAGTGTCTTGTTAGAAATCCATAAGAAGGCAAATATGTTGATCAAACAATCTGACGTTCATGATCATAATACTAGATCTGCAAGTAATATTCGTACAAATCGCTACCGCCTCAGGAAATCAATGAGAAATACATTAGACTTCAATCTTTATAATCTTTTGCCAGACGATTTTAAGTGTCTCTCTATGTTTAATTTTAAAAAGTCCCTAAAGAGTTATCTCTTGAGATGTTGCTTCTACTCTGTCAATGAATATGTTAGCCATTTCCAAAATCAGTATCTGTGAACATACTTACCAACTTTTCAACACGTTGATCACTCAGATCAATTCGATTGTTTTAAATTATTGTGAATCCATTTCAAATATTTGGTATTTGCTATGTTTTAATCTGTTCTTTTTTTCTTTTCTTTTTCTAAAATTGTTTTTTGACTTGCTACAAACGTTTAAAGAATGTAACGTAGTTAAATAAATACTTTACTTGAATGTAGTAGAAACGTCTTTTAATCAAATACTGTTTCAATTTGCACTTGAATATTTTTATGTTCAATTTGTTGAAGAAATTTTGCTTGCTTTGATTCTCGGGGTCAATTTCCAGGAATCGCAATATTTGAAATTCTACACATAATTAAAATGATGGTTTTCGAAGTCTGAATGACTATTTGGTAATACCACTGACTCTTTTTGAACTACAATTGAGAATGGTGGAGTTATCAACGGTATACTCACTAGCCAAATTGCCAGAAAAACTCAAGAAGTCCGTACTGAAGTACGCAATGTCCGGCAGATTGGGCTCAATTTTCTCCTTGAAGTATTCCATCGCCATAGTCGACAAATCGAACAGCTCATCGGTCACTTTGTAAGGCAGATCCAATTTAGGCGTCACTTTGATATAGTTCAAAATGTGATGAACTTCGTCGAGAATTTCTCCCGGAAAGAAACAAATGTGTTTACGTTCGATGTGTTTGCCGAACGACATCTGCAACAGGGTGAGACGCATGTGTAGGGTCTCGATGATATCGCTCTCGCAGGCGAGATGGTGGCTTCGTCGCGCCGATTCTCTACGAGGCATTTTGGCCTTGATCTCCTGAAATCTGATCAGCATTTGATTTTGCAGCTTGAGAAACATCGAATTCAACATCTGACTGCAAATTTGATCCATAGTATTGCTGACCTGCAACAGAATGGTGTATCTCATAATGAAGTTTTCTCTTCTGTTGATCGATTCAACAATATACAAACAATTAAAATGTTATATTTGTAATCTAGTGAAACCAAAACTTGAATTTGCATCTGTAATATAGATAGGTGAAGCTCAAACTGCATTGAAAAGTATTGAAAAGGTACAAAATTCTGTATCTTATATTGAATATTTCTATTTAATATCCATTTTGTTTTTAATTGAAGTGTAGTACTGTGAATACATATATGTTTATGAGGGAATTTATTTGAACTGCTATTTTCTTCACATTTAGTTTCTCTCAGGTAGATATCATATATCTAAACCTACTTTTCTGGTATTCATATATATACTGTGTATAGACATTATTATTATTATTTACTGTTGTTTTGTACAAGTGGCATCAGTTACATTACTTTCATTGCGACATTCGTGAAATTAGGCCAATAGACCTGTTCGGATGAATGAAAAAATCAATAAAAATATGGTCTCTAGGGATTTTTCATTACAATCCGATCTCATTAATGACACGACAGTGCAAAAAATCTCACACAAATTATGAAGACGGACATTTCTAAGCATCACAAATATAAAATCATCAGAAGCAATTATTACGAAATGAGGAGAAAACCTTCGAAGATCCTATGATGAGAACTCTAATTAAAGATGAAAATATTATGAGGAACAAATAAAAGCAGTATAACAATAACAATGGGAGTTAAACAAAAGAAATAATTCTAAAAATTGAATCCCTAGGAGTTGTGTTGGAAGAATAAATGTTTCAAGGAACATCATAATAATTTAAATGATTATCACCCAGTCAATAAATATATGCTTTATTGCCATAAATACATTTGTATTTGTTGACAAAGCTTGTACTTAAGATACATTCAGAAATATACAATGAAAAGCTTCTATATAACTTTAGTTAGAAATAAAAAAAATTGTTATACAATGAGTATTAGAAAATGATATATCTTTTGAAGAAACTATTATTGTCTATAATGCATCTCTCTAAGTGTCTTCAAACTGAATTAAAAACACAATGATTCATGACTATTAATTATTGAGATTAAACAAATATACAATAGATGAGCAATAATCAATATGTGGCTGAATGATTGGATTAAACACTGTGATTTTAGTTTCAATTGATAAGTGTAACATCTTCTAAAAAGTATAATCGAAATGACTATTTATTGAGGTTCAAAGCATTATCTACAAGGAATCTTAGATACTTGACATTTGAGATAATTTGGATTGTTTCATTATTGATGTTCAAGCTTATATTATGAATATTATTTCCAATCATGTACATAAATATCAGCTTACCAGGCTACAACTAAATTATCTGACCCCCAGTGTTTATAGAGACCCAACAGTGAATCCAGTAAACACACTGACACTTTAACAATACAGCCATTATTCTCAACTCTTTCAATTTCTCTTGCTACCAGTAGCTTTTTTTTTGAGAAATAAAGAAATAATACCATATCTTGTACATTACAATAATGATGTTATGTAATATATAATCTCTATGTAATACAGGGTGAAGGACCTTGTTCGGTAGCCTTGGTCAGCCCCATGCTGGCAATCTCATATCAGAGTGATTAGGAGAAAGTTCACTAAAGAAGCAGATCTATCAATATAACCACATTTCATACGAGAAAGACCTCTTGAAGGAAAGTTGATATAGCATATATCCCTTTCAAAAATAATATTGGATTGGATCCAATATGCTATTTCCAGATTAATGAAACCTAACAACTTATCTGTGAGTGCTATAAGGGATGTATTTTTTTTTCATTGAAATAACCTCGAAAAAATTGAAAATTGAAATATTTCAAGAGGGTATGAAAGCAGAGCTGGAAATTTGGCAATAGAGTAAATTAGCCTTGGATTCTGTTGAACGAAAAATCTGAAAAAGCAAGGTGGTTATATCAGATTGATCTGGCAAAAACTGGCAAAAACTGCTAAGATTGTTAAATGAGGTAGTTATCAGTAACTACTTCTACTACTCACCAATCTCAACTGGCATATATTCTTGAATGGTAGATAACTCAGTATTTTTTCGATAACCTCCTGTGGTAGATCCAGAAAAAATACAGATTGCACATGTGGGGCCTTGCATGATTGCACTATTCCACTGGAACTAGAGCTAGCAATAGTGCTGTTTCTAGTGAATTTTGCAGGGCCATCACTAGGTGACTGGCTGTTCTCCACACTCCCATTATTTCCTATAGTCATTTGCCTGGTGGAAACCATGTTTCATAATATGATTGCAGCTGAAGAAAATCTAAAATAAATGTTTAGTTGATTACAGGAATTTTGACAAAATTATTCTGCTTGTAGTTTCACAATACACTTGTGTTTCCAAATGATTCAACAAAGGATTGAGTGTTGAAAAACTCACCAATTAGTTCATTCCCCTAGAATTTCGATATATATTTTTTTACAGAACAATTCCCTTCCATCTACTGTACGAATATGTTGACTTCCTTGAGCTTTTACCTAGGTATGTCTCGTTTCACTTTCCCGATTGTTTGGAATCTAATATTGAACTGCAATATGAACCTTCGATATACGATAGTTCATGAGTAATTAAATAATAGACGTGGTTATTTACAATAATATATGAAATATTTTTTTATCGCGAATTCATGTTTAATTTGATTGTTTGATTAGTTTAGTAGGTATTTTATTTTCAACACATCTTTCATCACCTTTCCACTTCCTATCTTTCTCACTTTCTCTATCTCATTTCATTTCATTATCTATTAGACACCAGGGTTATTACTCGTTACCGAGAATATTTGACAGGGTTGTGCTATGAACGAGGTTCTGGACAGTGCTATGATTGTGAAAGAGGAGGGAAGAATAGTGCCTCCGAAGTCTCAGCGGCGTACCTAGAGGATGGGCAATTTCCCATCACTCTGCTGTATGAAAGCTCGTTTATAGCGTAACCATAACCAAAAGGGGTTCTCCTTGGGACAACCCTGTATAATATAATAACCCTGTCCTAGAAATGACGGCACAGTGAATTTCTGTATTTTGCAACAAGCTCGTGGACAGCGCGGTATTTAGAGGGCGAGAGGAAAAAGAGTTCCACTGCCACCGAAGTTTTGGAAGGTAAAATATAAATATTGTCATTATAGAAGCTTCATCGGGACTCTATGATTTTCTCAATCATTTGCAAACTCATAGTAATCGTAGGTTACTACAGATCCTCTATTTATTCATCAAATATTTACTACCAAATACCATTCATATTTCCACTTCGAAGCGGTTGGCACGGTTAAGTTTGAGGAAAATCGGCTTTAATAGAGATTAGTTACCATGGCCGTAGTACCTTAATCATCTCAGTTGAATGAAGTCGAAGTGGTTAGGTTTATTGTGTGTGAACAATCATTCTATGGCATTGTGAACTTGTCATAACTATCATCAAGTGACTCACATCACCTTATGAAATCACGTAATCACGTACGCCCCAGGTTGTTCTATGCCAATTCAATTGGGCGTATACAAGGTCAATCTAACTACTATACCATTTCGATCATTAATACAGAGATTCTTCATTCTTCATAAATGGTTATCTTTGCTGAAAATCTAACCTTATTGTTCAATCTTTCAAATTAAAAACATAGGAAAAAGCTCTTATTTACCTGGGAAAAATTGAAATGCACAGTTTTTTCAGACATACATCAATGCTGTTTTGCAAACGCAGTCCAGTAAATATTCATCACTTGAACCGTCTTCCTCTGTATAAGGACTACTTGCTTTTTTATTATATGATTCATTACATTCCTTTTTTTAGATTCGCAAAGTTTTCTATCCAAGGATCTGGTTTTAATATAAAAGAATTAACACAGCTCATGTTAAAAAATGATCCAATTCCTGCAAAATTGATGACTAATCTACTTGGAAGAATTGATTTCCGTAAGTTTTCTGCTGGATAATTCCTAATAGTATTATATGGTATATATGTTTTATATTTTTAATTTCATTAGGAGATATAACTGTTGAAGAAGGCAGTTTATTGCTGCAATGCTGTGGGGAGTTCACTGTAGATACAACTGCCAAAGAAAGAGATAAGATTTGTAAGAAAATTTTTGAACGTCTCTTAGGATCCGATAAATTCAACAAGGACACTTTCCTGATGTATATTAAAGTTTGTACAGATAATAATGTTAATATTCATATCCAAGAGTTTTTAAATAGTATGAAATGTGAGCCAGATTTAGAACTATATAAATACTTGCTGGAAAATGTGTGTCAGAATGGTACTATTGAAGACGCCTACAGTTTGTTAGAACTCATGAAAAATAAAGGATTTCATGCCGACGAAGATGTTTTCAACAACTTGACACTTCTCCATGCTGCTCAGCTGTGAGTAAGAAATTCAAAAAGAGAACACATTTATGTCAATGAATTTTTCAGAGGTTTGGAAAGTGCAGAAACAATTCTACTCACTATGAAAACAGCCCATATTGAGATAAGCAATAGCACCAAAGCATCATTTCTGCGAGGAATCCTTAAAAGAGGAAATCTTGAAGATTTGAAAAAATATTTGGCAAAATATAAATTTCAGCTCAATGAGATTCAACTCTTGACTGTATTGAAAGAGTTGGGTCTCAGTGAAAATAACTCATTACTACCTGAGGTATACCTTTTCGATATTTTGAATATTTACATGAACGGATATTATAATTTCAGATCAAATTATTATACAATACATCAACTTTGTCAAGAGAGTTCTCGAATCAACTCAGAAATATATGTATACATTTAGTTCACATGGACAAGTCATCTAATGCTATGAAAATTGTGGAAAGTTTCATGATAGATACTGAAAATTCTGGATTTTTCATACTTGAAGAAATGCTCAAATCAAACCTGGTGAGTTATTTTGAGTCCAGTTAAGAAGGTTTTTCAATACATTTTCTGCAGGAAATTGATGAAATCATTCATCTTGCACGAGAAATTCATACTAAAGGACGCAATCAATATGTACTTGAGAATTTAACTGGTATAGCTCTGAAACATCAACACACAGATGCTGCTTGGAAGTTATTTGAAAATTTGAAAACATTGAAGCCACATTACTTTTGGCCCCTTCTTTTGATGTCTTTTCAACAATCAGGAGAACTTGGCAAGTAAATTCAGAGTTGGTTATAGATCAGTTGACATACAGGCAGATTTGGTACATAGGAAAAAATCAAAACAAACTAATTAGGAATGAGGACATGCATAATATTTGTATAATACTAGGGATAAAGAAACAATTTGACAACCCTATTCAAGGTTATCAGTAGGTGGAAATTCACGTAAGCATATAGTAGATTGACAAAGTTTGTTCTTGAAAAAGTATTTTATGGTCGAGGAATTTTATCTTTGTTGATATTTATGATTGTGAAACTAACTGTTGTATTTATAAATTTTTAACTCTTGTGACTATACACTATTTTCACGATTCTGCTAAATTTTATCCACTTGTGTATACTTGATGCCTTGTATAATCTTTGATTGATGAATGAATTCTACTCTCGTCTACATAATATACAAAGAATATATTAAATTTTTGCAGGGCTGATGGAAGTGATTAAAAAAATGATACATATGAATGCCAAACCAGATTATGAAACCTTGGAATATTATATATTACCATTTTGTAATATGAATGAACCAAAATTACTAGTTGACAAAATTAGCAAATTGGGAATGACTGTTAAAGAATTGTTGTATCCTGCCCTGATGGTTTTATTAAGGAATGGGAAGACAAAAGTTGCAGCTGAATTATGTAAGTTATATATTCAATGTGTATCCAATCAATTTTCATAGAAAACTTCCTATATTTTTAAAATTACGTGTCTTTGGAAAAATGTTTAAAGAACTATTTTCTTAATATTCAGCAAGGAATCTAACTTTGATCATCTGTTATTGTATTTAGAAATCAATTTTCCAATCTGAACAATTTTGTATGTTTGCAGGCAATTCCTATAAAGTTTCCATCAGCGGTCAAAATCTGCTTGAACTAATTTCATCATCGTGGTACTCATCTAGAGATGAAAAATCAGCTTCCACCATTCTACAAAGATTATGCGAGTCATCTAAAACGGAAAATGATTTTGTTGGAGATTTTCTCATAATGTCTCTGGAACTGTGTACAAATATCGAAGACTTCGAGAGTTTCGATAATCTACTCAAGGTACCACTTCTATTTTATCTCAACATTTCGTTTGAATTCATTCATCGATTTTCCAGGCTGTTGATGAAAATAAACTTAAGATGACCACGTCATCAGCCGATGTTCTTTGTAATATCATTGAGAAAAAATGTGATGAAAATCTATCACAGCAAATCAAGAGAGACCTGAACATGCTTCTTGATTTCAGACTGAAGCCGGAGGGTCAATATATTCCCCATCCTGTAAGTTTTCAATTTTTTTTGTTAGTTTCCGTTTATTCTGGTTATGAATGGACAAGGAATCATCAATCAAGAAGATGATGAGTTTGTCCAATATATTTCATGTTACATTCATCACATTCACATTAACTTTGTCTTTAGGGCTACCCAATAAACTATATGAATTGTATTTCTTATCATAAAAGCTACATTGAGCCCATGTGATTCTTGAATCAAAAGGAATTATCAAAATTTTCTTACTGGGTAAAGTTAAATCCAGAGTGGTGATTTCACGAATACTAATTTTATGTTCAACTTTTCTCAACATATTTTTTACTAGATCAGTCATATAACCATTATAAATGGCAAACTTTTTTTATGAAATTCAACTCAGGGCTGTACCTATCTGTGAACAAAGGATAAGACAACAGTCTGTGAAACAAAAAGTTTGGAGCAGAATATTTATGTTGGATGCAATGTTGAGAGTCACTTGGTATGAAAATCTGTGTACAAGGAAGATCATCTGGCGTTATTTCCTTTTTCTACGTTGAATTTGATCGATTCAAATCGAGAATTCAACATAGTGAAGAACTCGTCTAAATCGCAACTTCAACTGAAACTAACTTTATCCATAGTTTCTTTTTATAAATGTAAAAATAAATTTCCAGAAAAACATGACATTGGAGGAATTAGAATGTCACCTGATCGAACTGGAAGAAAAGAATATGGAAACCCGGGGTGTTCTACGAAAATTAATACAAAATCATGCCAATTCAGGGAATATCGAGAGGGTGAAACATCTACTGGAACGCTTCTTGGCGGCTGGATACATTGAAACGAGTGGAATGAAATGTATGGTTATGCATAGTTTCGTGAAAGGTGGCCACCTTCAACCTGCCTTGGATATTTATGATGAAATGAAAGAAAAAGATCCTACATTTCTCATCGATATTTTCAAAATTCTTGATTTGGCCACTCTATTAGTGAAATCTGGTAGATTCAACCAAGGATTACAAATTTTGCAAGACTATAGCAAGGTCAAGTAAGTTTATTGTATAAAGATATACTATCAGTATATTTGTGGAAAAATGATCAGACAACATTATTATTATGATCATGATCAACGTGATCAAAAATCTAGATCAAGGTCAAGAGAATTTGGTCTATTTGACAGGGAAATATTTAGGAAAGTATTTGGGTTGGACTATATGAAAATTCACGTTAGATACTCGTAACTTTTGTTTGAGTACATGTTTTATAATTTTATAATATTGAGTATCACAACCGCCTCTTCTAACGATCCTTCGTTTTATTGTTTATTATTCCTCCTTTTTCAATTGATTACAAAAATAGTTTTCTCGAATATCTATTACAACTGTCTTACAATAAAATGTAGATAATAAAAACTTCGAGATATTAATGAATTATCATAAATATACTTTACAATGTTCTAGAATTTTTGGAGGACTTTCTATACAAAGAAATTGCTTCGAATTGCTTCGAGCTTGTGAAAATGAACAAGAACAAATGGTGTTGTTCGAATTTCTTATTGCAAAAGGTTTTTGCAAAGCTACCAACGTTATTTTGGGACCTTTGGTGAGAATACATTTGAAAAAGTGAGTACAGGGTATCCCATTTGATGAGAGAAATTCGGGGTCATTTCCGGCGAAACAAGAAGAATCTAACTCTTCCGAATTTGAAAACGAGTTGGTGTATATGTAGAATCAATTATTTTTAGCGGAAACTTAGAGAAAGCAGTTTCTGTCTATGCAGATCTGGTGGAAAAATATAGATGCACTCCACTGCAGTTGGAACTGATGAAAGAAATAGTGCGATCGAATGATGATAAATTGCTCCAGAGCGTTTTGAATAATACCATCAAAGTTCACGGAATGCCCTCCACACAAGCTGTATTGATAATCGCCCTCGCCGAAGAGGGTATGGAGAAAATTTTAAGAAAAATCCTAAATGTTGGTTCCACGATGCACAATTTTCTTCCTCTTTTCTGTTGCTACTTTCTTTTTATTGCAGACGAACAAATTGCCTGTGGAAAACGATTTAAAAAGACGGTGTGAACGATTGGCGAAAGAAGGAAAAGTTGAGGCTCTGATTACATTGGCTAATTGTTGTAAAAGGTTACCCAACAAAGTTATCGACATCAGATTGATATATGAATTCATCATGAAAATTTACAGTGAGTGCCAAACGTCTAAATTGGTTCGGTTCGAGTACTCTTCCAATTTATAAAACATGCAATAGTCTTGAAGTTTCTATTTGGGGACTGTGGTTGAATACTCTAATAAATACCCAAAAACCACAATAGTATTTAGAAAAACCTAAATACGTATTTTGGCAACCAAGTTGTCATCTCCAGGAGTACGTATTTAGGCTTTTCTACATTTCATTGTGGTTTTTGGATGTTCACTTTGTATTTGATGCCATAGTCCCATCAACTTGGAATTGTATCTTTGTAGAGAAATATTATTTTGTTAGGCTCGCAAATCTTGCAGCTTACACCTATTATTAACTATATATTATTTCAGGTGCAAACAGCGATTGCGAGTCAGCTTTGAAACTATACAATTTTTTGTTAGATGAAGAGATACCGACAAGTAAAAACCTGGAGCAGCAGCTGTGCAGTTTGCTTCAACATAACAACTATGATTTACCAAGACAACTCAAAATAAACAAATAGCGGTTGTATTGATTTTTCGATGTCATAATATATGGAGATATACTTTAGGAATATCTGTACGAGATTCTTAGTTGAGTATATATTTTGAAACGATAAGATGATTGAAGATATCTGCTGATTCATTAAAGACAGTTCATCAATACCAATGTCAAGAATAAAAGTTGCGTATCAAAAGAAAAGCTGTTTCGATATTATTATTGAGCCTATTCTAATGGGGCTCCTAAAGTATTCCATCTAAAATAACTTTCACATATCACTCTTTTTTGGGGTAGCAAAACTGTAGGATGCCATCAACCTGATTGTGTTTGAATCTCTATATTGAATAAACAGCTATATCAATTTGATACACCAATGGCACACCCTGTATACTCTTTCAAATTTATCTATGCTGTTCATTCGTACTGTTGCTACAGTACACATTTGTCGAATTGTTGATTCTTCTGACAAGTAGCTTTTCGAATTAAAATGTATTGTTATAAGCAATTTTAACCATTCTGAAACAAAAGAGGTAGTTCTGAAGAGTCACTTTTTAGTGTCAAAACAACCAAACATTGAAGAATTTCAACAAGAAAAAATATATTGTGTTGAAAACTGAAGTCGAAACGTCCACAAGATAAGTAGAAGTTTTGTTTCTATTATAAATATCTTTGTAGTTACAAATTTTTTGAAAAACAAGGTATCAGTTACACCCATTAGAAAATTTGTCTTTTAGGTATCTGGAGGTTGAATTTCAAGCGCAGTGACATTTTGGGACAGATCCATGGCAGATCACAAATCTGCCCTTACTACAAATATATTGAAATAATTATTATAACTTTTATTCAATTTTTTAGAAAGAATGGAGAAAGATCTGGTAATTGTGATGAATATTCGTTAAATAAAGTTATTTATTTGATAAAATTAGGATTGCACATTGAAAAGTACATTGCAGTAAAAAAATAAATTAAATCCAAATTACATATGAATAAATATGAATATATATATATATATATATGTATGTATATATAACTAATGTAAATCAGTGCTGTGTGAGTCAATAATTGAGTCAAACTACCAGGTGAAAGTCCAAGTAACATGTTTCAAGTTTTTGAAAGGCTGTTCCCGGAACATGATGTGTGAAGAATCTGTAATAAAATACATTTTTTCATGATTTCATACCATAATGATGAGAATCAAGAAATTAAATTGAACTATGAAAAACAGCACAAAAAGTGTGCCAAGTACAGAACTTTGATATCAAAGTGATATAATTTTTTTTAATTTCTTACTCATTGCAGAGCACTTATGGAACATGAAAATTTCCACATTAGGACAGTTGTCTGCAACCGCTTCCAATCCCTTTTCAGTGACGTTGGGACAATCTTCAATCCTTATTTCTTTAATTTTCTTTCCACTAGGTCCAGTTACCAGATAGTGTATACCTTCATCACTTATCTAAAAAAAAGAAACACAAATAATCCTGCATCATCCTACTTATATAATTAGCATCAACTTCATATTTGATAGATAATCAACGCCCAGTATGTTATCGAGTTTTCAAAACGCCCATTCACTTCTGAATGTTATTCAAAAAAATCTTCAGAACTCTCAGTTTCAGCATACATCCAGGATACTCGAAGGACCAAACTTTTGCTAAGGATTGACAACAAAGGAATCTCCTATCAAATTTTCTACAAATCATTATTCACAGCTTATTATTTCACAATTACTCACTATCAATATAAAATACTAGTCATTGGATATTTTGGTATCAAACCTGTGCAATTTTTTTTTCGGCAGTTTAGCAGCATTGATAAAAGCTACTCTTATTGGTTCATTACAAAATTAGGAGATACCAAATACCTAGGCAGGATAATTACATCACCAGTTTGAAAGGGTTTTCAGATAGTGCTGTGATTTGAATTCACTTTTGAAAAAGCATGTGAATTAACTTCAAGAACAAATGATGCTGTCACATGATGTTTTTGCATGAGAACATCATCACAAAGGTGGTTTCTGTTAGAAATTTGATAGGTGTGTACACCACAATTGATCTCAACTGCTGTTACAACTGCAATAGAGTAGGTTTCTAAGGGTTGTGAAATAGGGACATTTTTTATAGCTCCTGTTGTATCTTATAGTTGGCAAACTTCCAACGAGGGCGTATTAGTCAATGTACATAATGCAAAGACATCTTTTGGCCTCACATAATATAATAGAGACGTGGAGCAAAGAGACAAAACTACACATCAACAGTTGAACTGTTAGTCGAAGACTCAAGAGAGAAACACCACAAACTCAAGTTATTACTCATAAAAAAATCAAGTAACTACAACCTCATACTTAATTACATAATACTTCTACCATTTGCCAAACTTAAGCATAAAAATCATGAGATGTTAAAATGAATAAATACCTGAGTACTAGAGAGAGTTAACCATGTCAAATTTCCTAATTTTGATAACTTTTTCATACCCGCATCAGTAATATTCACGCAGCCTCCAACATCAAGACCCATCAAATTAGGACAATATTCAGCTAAACATTCAAGAACACCATCATTGATTTGATCACAATGGGCTATCAGTAGCAAACATAAACTGTTTGTGTGCTTGAAGAGGTTGATTAATGCTGAAAATCATGACACTATAAATAATAAATTTTGAATTGAAGTGATTCTGTTATCAAATAAATATTTATGATACCTCGATCTACTGAGTTATGATGATGAAAACCTGTTCCTTCATTGAAGTCATAGGTATGTACTTCAAAAAGTACTGAAGGTATACAGCTAAACTATCTGCAGGATTTTTCCTCAAGTTGTTTGAAGGTTCTTAAAATTGCTAACCTATATTGAAAACAGAAATAGTTTACCTGTACTTGTTATGCAATTTTTTCCTTGTCTAGATAAATACAATTTTTGTATACTTTTACTATTTGTTAATATGTCAAGCATCTCATCATCAAGAGCTAGAGAAGTCAGATTAACATGATACGTGTGGTCATTGATTACTGCTGACAAAACCTGTTTCAAGTCAATATCCTTCCAGAAGTAGGAGGATGTAGTGAACTTTCTCAAGATTCTATTCTTGATGTGATATGGTAAGACCCTCAAGGACTCCATGTTATCATTGCTGAATGTTACTAAATTATTCACTACATAATCGATGACACTGAAAAATAAATACATCAGTTCATTTTGCCTTCACAAAGGGTACATGCATACATGGATAACAAGGAACCGACAGAACTTCTCCACTTTTCTTTCCTCGAATCTATAGGATTCATTTTCTCTCAGGCATCATTCACACTTATAATTGAAATGGTAAATCACAGATTAGAAGTGCTATAATAACAAATTAACAATACAAACATAGCCTTCTGGAATAATAGAAAGCTGTGACTGACATAAACAAATAATCCAAAAGCACCAACAAAATAAAAATTATAAACATTCTTCTTCTATTCTTTTAGAAATTGGTCAGGCTTTTCACTTCTTTTATAAAAGAAGAATTTGACTCGTGTCTCGCCATGTGACACGTGACGGGCTCAGATATCTTGATCTCTGACTTTGACAATATATTATGACAGTTGACAACAATCGACATTTGTTTTGATTTTTGATTCTACATAACAGCGATTTTTATTGGATTCAGATCATTTATGATTTACATAATGACTAGATATTTCATATAATCAAGAATAAATAAATGTACAATATTATATGATATAGTCGTGTATTTCCTCTGACGATTTCACTTCATCTGAGTGTATTCGTTATTTCATAATCTGATAATGTCACAACCCAGCCGAAGTATCTGGGCAATGATTATTCGCAACTTTTTAAATTCTTTGAAACCCCGACAAATCCGGGGTACTCTGATTGGATCAGATTACTTTGGAAATAAGTATTATGAAATTCCAGCTAATCCCCAAATAGGCAAAAGAAAGGCGAATAGATGGTTCGATCCGCCCAAGAAGGACGATTTCATGCAAGAATTGCCTGCAGAGTGGGAAGCTTGGCTAAGAGGCAGAAGGAAAGAACCACCAACTGAACATGAAGTTATGCAGAATCTAGCAATGATAAAAATGAAACAGAAAAATGCCATTGAAGTTGAGAAAAAAGCTGGTAAAATGACACCTATGGTAAAGGGTATAGAATCATTTCCAAGGCGAACTGAATATGAAACTGTACCTGGAAAGAGACGTGAATAAATTAGATGATATGTATTCAATATAGTCCATTTTTTTAATTTTTTCTCTATATTCTGGTATTAGACTAGTATTCATGCAATACAAAAATGATAAATATGTGTAATATGTAGTAGCATAATCATTGTGAAACCAAGGGCAAGGCCAATAAATGGAAAGTTCCTAGGAGAAAAAGATAAAATTTTACAATATGATATCTTGGAAATTCATGAAAACATAAGCTAATCTTTCTCTGTTACTGCCTAGTGAAAGTGAAGAGTTTTCAGAACTTCTATTATTAAAATCTTCCGACAACCAAGAAAATGGTTTGGCATATTGTGAGTGAAAAAGGTTTTCACCCATACCGACTGAGGAAAGTCTTTTTACTTTTCCATCAGTGAACTCTTGTACTCTAATGAAATCAAAATAACTCTTGTTATTTTTTCAGACAGACAAAAATGTCTAATGAATGAGGAAAGGAATTTGATTTGGTAATGCCATAAGCATATAATTATACTTCTAATGTTATGTGGATTTTCATTTTGAACAAAATGTAGTTTTACAATAATGCAGAGAAATTTGGCAAAATAATTTCTATTCTCAAAGAGGTCACAGGTAAGTAGAGGAAATCATGGCAAAAATTATATAATGTATGGGGTGTAAATTAGTTGAATATTATAGCCCTATTCAGTGAAACTAGGAAATGATTTGGTTTATTTTTTCAACATTATGTTTGGTTATTGTATACTCAAGAAAGATCATTAATAATATTATTTACAATGATAGTCACTCTGGTTAATAGTAGTAGTAGTAGTAGTATAAATAGAGGAGTTTTCAAGAAATGATACTTTTTGCATCCACAAACTATATTTACAAATAAAAAATATACATGAACAGTAATCAATATTAGGTTATTTTTTAATTTTCAATTATATAAGATGGATGAATTTGACGAGGTAAATTTAGATACTGAAATATGACCTAGATTGAAACTCAGTAATTCAACTCGAAAAAATTGTGTCAACCTGAGAAATCACTGTGGTCGAATAATGCTTGATCGTAGAGCGCAGCTCGAACCATTCGACCACCGAAATACCTTCCGTTTAGCGCATCTCTCGCCATTTCCGCCGCTGCAAAAAAAAAATAATGCAAGCTGTAATGTAATGTAATTGATTGATCATCTTCATTACCCAAGAAACATCATTGTTTATAATACAACCAAGTTCTAATATATCAAGTAGTCAATCGAAACGTTTTGATCAAGTATTTCTTGAAGGTTAGTTTTGAATCTTTTTGAATCGTGTTAATTTTTGAGCTCATTCAGTAAAAAGTTGTACAAAATTATTTCATCATGTAAAACCAATGTAAGATGTTTCAATGTAATATTTATAAGAATTTTTAAGACAATACGAACTTACCGTGAGTCTCAGCGAATTCGACGAATATCTTCACGATTATTTCGGAATCGTCATCTTCCTCGGATTGTTTCTCGTTGTATATTATCACTCTTTCGACCGCTCCGAATTTGCTGCATTCTTCCTGGATCTCTTCTTGCAAAGTTTCGTCCACTTCTTCAGGACCAACCATATTCCTAGAATAGAGATGTTCAGTTAGGTTCATTGTTATAACAGAAATATACGGGAAGTTACTTGG
Organism: Gastrophysa polygoni; assembly: GCA_963576655.1. Lineage (NCBI taxonomy): Eukaryota > Metazoa > Arthropoda > Insecta > Coleoptera > Chrysomelidae > Gastrophysa > Gastrophysa polygoni. Next base: position 733,811 of record OY755083.1, read on the forward strand.
AGGTATGTACTAAATTCAAAGGCGTATTCCTAGAATATTTTAAGACATGTGTCTTGAAATATCTGGTTTTCAAGATATAATGTTAACGCCCCGCGTTAATTTACTTTGGTGTTTTAATATAGTTTTGCATAGATTAAGTTATAATATTATTTGCTAGTATTTATTCGCTTTCATTATCCACTGAGAATACTCTTCAAGTCGAATTCCCGTATCATGACCATAATATGCTCCCTCCCTCGTATCGTCAACCTTTTCGATCGACCGAGAAGACAAGAGAGAGAGAATCAACTCGACTCTCGTCTCGACCGTTATAAATCTTCTCTCGCGAAAGTGTGTGAAATCCGCGAAAGGCTGCATTCTACTGAGAATCCCCGGAATACAGTCCACTGAACTGTTGAATGGGTGGTTGCGACCCTTCCCCAGGCACGAATTAGTAGATTGGCTACCCTAGAGTTTCCAGGTAGGTCAAAGGCTTGGCGAATTTCGATCTTCGGTATTTTCTCTAATTTGCAATCATACTTTATTCAATTCGCATATGAACATATAAGGTGTTAAAGTTCTTATTTAAATTGATTTTTTATCAAAATATTTCAAAAATTCTTTTGTCCATATTTGTTGAAATTTGGCAGTGTAGCGATAAGTAGCAATAGAAAATAATTATGATGCTGTGATAATATGAACGATAAATAATCAATGACATGAAACTCCTCAGAAGATAGCGACATTTTTGCATATTTCTGTACACATAGTTTTGAGATTGTAAACATGCTCGCTCACCTCAAAATAACCACTCTGGTATCGACCTTCCTCATCAGCTTCTGCATAACAAAGTGCCTCGCGTTCTGCCCCTTTATCGACATGCTCTCCTGCTGCTGCAGCGTCTGCGGCTCGCTCTGGTCCAGCAGCTTCTTCTGCAGCTGCTCCTGCTGCTTGAGCTGCGCCTCGCGCTTCGCCGGCTCCGACAGTGCCGGTATGGGCGGGGCGACGACGGGCGGCGCGACCATGGGCGCGGTCACTATGGGCGCGGTCACGAGGGGCGTGGTCACGAGGGGCGCGGCCGGCAGGGCGTGGCTCATCTGCGGGATGGCGATGCCCGGAGGCGGGATCGCGACGATGGGCTGCGCTACGCCGGCCGGCTCGGGCTTGCTCAGCGCGGGGAAGCCCAGCGCGGCGGCGTTGCTGGCCACCGCGTCCATCGCTTGGATCTTCGCCGTCGCGGCGGCTGCCGCCACTTTCAAAGGAATTTTCGATTAATATACTTTGATACTTTGCCTCATGCCATCGAATGCTAGAGCTCTATACGTAGTCAACAAAACCGTACTCGGCGGATACCGAGCGGGTTCCTCACCTGCAGCTGCCGTAGGCAGGACGCTGGAGCCCGACGAGGGCCCCAAAAGGGCGTTGGGCGGCGTGATGGCTCTGCCCACCCTCAGGTACTGCCCGCCCAGATCGAACATGTTCATGCTGGCTATCGCTTCGTTAGCCGCCTGCCCCAGCTCATACTCGATGAAGCCGTAGCCTTTGTGCTTCGTGCCAGAACTGCCTTGCGCCAGCTTGCAATAGATGATCGACCCGAAAGCCTCGAAGACACTGAGAATAGAGAATAGTCAATATTTCATTATTATTCCAGTGATTGAGGGGGTGATTCTTGGACCCTTTTTGAGAGAAGACTTCACATGAACTCATTTCCTCAACGTCTTAACTTTTGAGATACAGGATGGTAAAGATTTCAGGAGGAAACATTTCGATTTCAAAATATATCGATTTTTCCTCAATATGATTGTGATACATTTCGAATTTTTTTCAACAAGAATAGCACAGGACGTAATAGTCTGAAAAACAAGAGAGTTGAAGGCTTTCAACAGTATGCAAAAATATTCACTTATGAACTGTTCAAAGACTATCACAAGGTTTTTATATTGAAAACCAGCTATATAATTTTTATCATTTCAAGAGGACGAGATAAAACATCGTCAAACAAATATGAAGGGAAGTTAACCCAACCACCAAAAATATGAAAGTTGGGAACTTATTTCTTCTAGATTTCTTCAGGGATTTTCTTTCGTTTCTAAAAGTGGAAATGTTCAGTGTCAAAAACAGCAATACATCGAAAACATAACAAACGTAAAAATATTTGAATTGTATTGAAAACAAGATCAGATTCATTCCAAAAACTGATTTGAGTATTGAGTTTTGTTTTTAACAAAAATATATTTGTCTTTTCAATTTTTTTCATATCAAGGTGTCACTAACAAATAGAGAATTTCTCACATTACTCTCAGATCACATATCTGTCCCTACTACAAATATATTGAAATAAATAATTCCTATTTTTATTTCAAGAAATGAAGAGAAAAACTCTCAAAAATTTTTGATTGACTTACAGACACTATCAAATGTAAGTTTTGATAGATTCATAACTTTTTTAAAACTTTTCAAATAACCTCTGTTGGTAGGGAGCAAAAATATATGGGTAAATCCTGTGTATTGGCAACTGAGGTAGCATCATCTGTAGGCACATACTATCAACAATATTTGTTCATTTGTAATAAAATACTCTACAGGTCATAAACCCAATTACAGAGCAGGAATTGACAGATTATGATGAATATGAGAAAACTAGATCTAGATTCTAGACTGTTACAAACACCGAGTATTTTTTCAACACAACAATTTTCAACAGTAGGCTCTATGATTTTTGACATTTCATCAACTGATAACAAACCTAAAGTGGCATTTCAGTTTGTGTCGATGCTCCTTTGTTGTTGTTGTGTTGTTGCCTAGTGGTAAAGCGGTCTCTCGAGAAACAAAAAAATGATGATTCACTTGTATTCAGAAGGTAAAAATGATGTCAATTTATCGCGATATACAGTGCGAAATATGTCATATTCCGCTTTCGCTATATAGTATACTATTATACGCGAGAGAAGTTTTGTGAAATTCATGTGATAAACAACGAACCTTTTGATGTCATCCTCGTTGAGGTCGGGATGAATGGACGCTACATATATCCTGTTGTATTGCTTAGCCTCCTCCTGGATCTCGTCGATGACGTTTTGCGCCTGCGGCATGTTGCTAGGCCTGCCAACAACCTTCAAACAATAATCAAACAATTAACTTCAATTTCATTCACGAACATTCAGCAACTGATTCGTCTTCCTCAATATATACTGATCGAGAAATATTCGAAAAGAATTTCGAGCAATTGCTTGAAACTTGTATATAAGTAAGTAATTCCATTCTAAAAACTTTTTTTCGATATCTTGTCATCTAACCCCACTTATTCATAGTCTTTTTTTTTATTTACCGCCATACCAGTGATCACGTGACTTGTGTCAAAATCAATTTTTAGGTTATCGAACATGAATGATAGATCCCCGAGAAGTACAATTTAGTTACTTCAATAATGAATTTTTTCCCCATATGTTACGGACCTGAGGGTCGGTTTTAAATTGTTCCCAAGAGTATATGCTATGGTATACCGTGTACCGGGTGTATCACTAAGAAAGTAGCCAAGAGAAATCTCTGGAAATTATTTTCAAGGGCCTAATTGCATTGGCATAACATAATTGGTGAATTGCATTGTACATGACTGAGAATGAAGACGATTATTATTATGAAAGTACCTTGATGTTACGACCGCCAATCATGACCCCGTTCATCTGCTCCAGCGCCAGCTGCGCCGCCTCTGGGATCTCGTATTCGACGAAAGCGAAGCCCTTGTGCTTCTGCGTCACCGGGTCCCAAGACATGTTGATGGACTTGATCGGGCCGAACGGCAGAAAAGACTGTCGTATCGTGTCCTCTTTCAGTTCGAAGCTGATGCTGCCCACGTACACCCTGGAATGTTATCCAACGATTTCGTAGCGTCGGTCAGAAGTATAGACGAATTTGCGAGTTTGTCAACTGAGCTAGCTTACCATACAGGTTATTCTTCGAGCATATGGAATAATACCATGAGCCAGTCATGTTATGTTTTGAAAGTTAGACAGTTGAGATACATCTTCAGAATGTTCTCTTCGCTATTGTTAGACAATGCCACCAGGTGGCGCTCTGTCACGCTAGATTGTCATCGTTCCCTGTGAAAACTGTCGGAAAACAAACCTAATCCCATAAGCTTGTGTGCTCATAAATTGTTGAATTCCTTGATATTTGTTAATATTCAATTGAAATCGTTAATAATGCCTGTTGTAGAAATTCTTTTGGCAGACAATTTGCTTTACTCAGATGGAAAAAGCCGCCCAGTAATGGAAGGAGAGGCAGTTTTTCGGGCTAATCATGTGATTTTGTGTGAGGCAGAAGATTTCAACGAGACACATTTTTGCACTTCTATTTTGTAACTGGTTTGCCAATTCTCAAAACTTCTTTCCATTGTTTGGCTAGCTTTGGATCTTTTTTGGAAAAAAATGCATGGACACACTATATGAAATATAATTATTGCGCTGAGGTACTGAGCAGTACTTTTTTGACTTGCTCGTCATGATTAGTTTGTCTATCTTCTCGCGTTCACTAAACTAATTAAACCAGTAAACAATCAAAGAAAATCCAAAATGAACCAACACGTTATCTTATGGAAAATAGTTTGATTTCCCCCAGTTTGGAGATCGAATTATGTTCGAATTCGTGGGTTTCGCGAATGAAGGTATCTCTTACAATATAGAAATTAAGACAAGAAATGGAAAATTTCAAATCCATTCTGAAATTATGTTTGATTGACAATTATTTCTATTCCTTATAGGAAATTATAGACTACTACCTCTATTATTATAACTCCTAAGTTATCTAAAGTCAAGATATGTTGCTTTTTTCAGGAAGAAATTGAAATTATCAAAGATAGCTTTTACTGAAGTCAATACAGTCCATAACTATGGCACTAGACAATTGAATTCTTTGATAGCAAATACTTTAGGTCGAACATTGGTAAGCAATCGGTATTCCATGATGGAATAATTTTATACAACCGAATAAGCTCAAAAATCCACACGATTGAAGAATATTCAAAACTAATGTCAAGAAAAGTTTGATTCGTCTTATGTCATGTATAAGATTCGAAGAAATCAACTAAACTAATCCAATTTATTGCCGTATGGGGTTGCTCAACAAAACTTCTTTTCGTTCCATTCTTAATATCGTTCAACATCTCGTTCTTTTTGGGATGAAAACATTTTGGCGGTGTCTAAGTATTTGATCTGTATGGGGTTGTTTCTAAATTTTCTTATATTTCCTGCTAGAATTTTCTTGTTACTCTTTTGTACTTCACTTTCGACCTATTGCACCTCTTCTAATGGTCTCTTAACAATATTTTCAATTCATATGTTTCATTTCTGTGACGAAAAATGCAAATTCCATAGCCCTCTATCAATTATCGTTATTAACCATGATTCTGCTTTCATTTTCTGATAGTATTCTCCATCTTTCATCACTTTGGCATTCATGTATCCTGATAATGACTTGAAAATCTCCCCAAAAAACTTTGCTACGATATTCGGATCTTTTCTTGTGATGTTATATATGCGTTTTATCAAGTTAAGTTTCCTAAATCGCCCTGTTATTATCTATCTCCACATTCTGCCGAAGTATTATTCGATTTGAACAACTTATTCAAGCATTGATTAGGCAGAAATTTTTAGTCCTATTCTTACATTTTGCCATTGCTCTATGATTTTCTGATTTATTCTGATTTTCGATTAAGCACAAAAAACTTCGTTTATGAGAAAAAATAATGGCATAATAAATAAATGATATGATTCATCAACTCTAATTTGGCGATTTTCTTTTAAATTATGTTCGAAACTGTTTTCCTCTGACCACCTAACATGTCATGTTTTTTATGAGTTTCCAAACATTTCACATCTTTGTTTTTTTAATTTTGTACCGGACATTATTCATGATTTATTTCGAAATTATCGTTGTACTTTAGCCAGAACATCATATCTTGAAGTGTTCTGACAGAAACAGGCGTGAAAAGATATCTCAAAGTGATAAAAATAATCTATAACATGAGTAGCTCTGGTATTGAAATTAAAAAAAAAATCTGTCAACAAAGAATAACCTGGATTTCAAATGTCTTGCATAATAATTTGGTCATTGAAAGAGATAGTTATGCAAGATTCATTCGTCAAAATAAACATTATCTTATAAAAATCAGATCTTATCAGCAAAAAGTCATGAGTCGGAGAAAAAAATCCTCAACAACTTCGACACAATGTGGTCATCATTTTATGAAGATAATGAAATATTGTTGAAGATAACCAAAGAACATATTTCCATAAACTTTGTAAAATGAAATAAATCGAATCGTCAAGGATAATTAACAATGAAAAAGTTGGCGATGACAGTCTATGGGAAATATTCTAGATCATCTATTATTTTTTACAGTTAACTATAACTGGTGTACCTTGTTGTCCCAGAATCGAACAAACTAAAAAAACTGAAAGCATACTGAAACAGACCTTCGGCCATTATTTCTTGGAAGGGACAACAAAGTATGAAAACGTACGTATTTTCAGCGTGCTAACCTGCACATGAGAGCGAGAGCCTGTTGCCTCTGGATTAGATTCCTCTGACTAGCCTCTTGCTGCAACAGAGGACAATAGCCAAGTCACAATTTTGTGATAAAAATTTGCACCCTTCGACCCAAAGCACATCTGAGTACTCGAATATAGAAGCTTTTTCCACTGGCACATTTCACAAACATTTTTCGATACGAAAAAGCTAATTTGGTAGCTGGTAATAAAAATTTCGAGGAACTTGGAAAATACCATATACTGAAGAGGAATAATAATGTGCCATCAAGTTGCTCACCAAAGACAGACCTTTACGAAACCTAGATTTATGACGAGATTAGTTCGGACTGGCGCTTACATCCTAACAGACCTCTGCTTTTTCTTTTTCTTCTGTCTAGATAATCCAAAGATATGATATTGTATATCCTCTACTAGATTGGGCTTAGAGAGAGAAGAATTGAAACGACCATATGAATGAGACACAGTGATCAAAAAGCCTATTGGCATTATCAGTTATTGTCATTCGAATCGAGTAAATAATGGAAGATTATTCACTCGAATCTATTGGTTATCAAAGTTCAAGTGCGATCAATGAGTATGTTGAAACAAAGAGACTCATTTTCACTTGTTGGTTGAATATTGAAAATTGGTGAATAAACCTAGTTTGTTTATTTCAAGACTTTGTTTGAGATGGTGTTGTCCTGTTTAGTCTATGGCTGTATTGAATAGATCGGAATATTTCATTTCATAGGTGAGTTATTGAATAATGTTGAACAATTTCGAATAGAAATTCATTCCAATTCAATTCGTGCCTAGAGAAAGGCTTGAGGAATCCAACCAATGAAAACAGCAAATGAAAGAGAGGCAATCAGCAGTGATCAGCTGACAGTTGGCAAAATTGCACATTCCTTTGTTGCTTATTCAGACGAAGCTCCTCCAAAGTCGATGGGGCAAACGTGGATCTAGTACAGAATATATCATATCTTTGGGATAATCATACCTATATACAGGGTGTTAATCAAGTATGCATAATAAAATGAACAGACAGTGAGTGATTTCAAGACAAAAAGTTCACATGAATATGTGACCTAACTTGCTCCGTTTTCAAGATGCAAGGTGTTGAACTTTTTTTTCAAATAGGTTTTTCGTAATCATCCTGAAATTTTGTTGTAATTTGGCATTATTTTTCGTGTTACGAGGTTAATTCAGCTCAAACTTGATTAAATAGATCAAGGTCTAGTGATACCTTAACGAATTTATTTTTGACAAAAAATATACTCCACTTTTGTAACTATTATGTTTTTTTTTTTCGTATTGAGCATCCAAAGATACAACTTATTTGCCACTTGATTTCTTTTCCTATCTTGCTTAGTTTTTGCGAAACACACAAAAAGAGAAAATAATCAAAGGTTAATTTGTAGCATTTTGTAGACGTTGACAGGTGTTGTCAACTTATTTATATTTATATGCTAATATCATTTTTTTGTATTGAAATCACTCAAAGAATCGTCTGGTGAATTTATTAATCAGCACATGAATTGGTAAATATTCTGTAAATGGTGACGACAATTATTTTCCTTCTCGGTCTATTCCTGGTGAGTTATTCTATTATATCATGTGAAAAAAATAATACATATTTACCACAATGAAAGTAGATGAAAAAAAAAATGGAAAAAGATGTATCAGTATCGTTCTGTAACGAGATGACAAAAATACAATGAAGGAAACTTCGTTAAGCGAGTACGCATTGTGCAACCGGGTCTACTGGGTGTATATGAAAAAGGGGGGGCGAGCTCTCGCCCCCTGGCGGGCGTGTGCGATAAAACAGCCCACTAACCTGCACATTAAAACTAATACTTGATGTCTCTGGAACGTCTTATTTTTCTGTGGAGTAAAGTTTTGTTAGTCTATCTGTACGTACTAAGTAATGAACAGGAAAAGTAAAAGCAGTTAAATAAGAATTCTTCTAATGATTGAAAATAAAATAAACACAAGATGAGAAATTATTCAAAATGGTTCAATACGAATAGCTCAATATGATGATTATGCAAAGTATCTACCAATCTTAGCAGATTGTTCAACTAAAGCTTCCAGAAAAAAATTACATGAGAACCAAATATACAATTTTGTGTCCCCCTTGATCATATCAAAGAATTTTGTGTTATGACTCTGTCCAAAAAACTATTATATTCATTTAAAACCTTTGGAAAGCATTGCAAATCTGATTTTGAACAGTATAATTTCTAGTCATCATTCTTATCATTATTGATTTTGAAAAAATATATATAAACTAGAAAGCTGCCCACAGGACAAAAATTATGATGTTGTTATGAATATATGAATGAAAATTTTCTGCTGAAATAATAATAGATACTACATTAATGTGTTGATCGTAAACCATGCAAAAATTTGTGAACACAAGTTTCCGATTATTCGAAAAATTCATCTGTGATATTAATCAATACTAAGAATATTTATTTAATTGGTTTCTGATCCTACCTAATATTGAATGACTGAAAATATTTGCGAATAATCAGTTCTAACTGACATTGATTTCATGTTTATTAGGAAAAAATCGTAATATACCTGAACTACTACATCATCATCTAAACAAAAGGGAATATCATTTGAAATGTTCTTATAGCTCAACAAAACTGGGTTTCATTGGATTTTATCAAATGACCATGGATATGATTGAAATGAATGAACCTAAGAAAGCGACAAATGAAAAAACAAACTGTAGATTTGTAACCATTTCATGGAATCTGGGTGAGTTATAGGCTTATATCACTTCATTTATTTTGGTGATATCAAAGTTGATTTTAATTCAATTATATTCGCTCAAAGACGAACATAGCTGAATCCAGGACGAGAAATATTATTTATTGTGCTGAAAAAGTCCATCTAGATAAGTAGAAGTCTTGATACTTATTAAAAATATATTTGAATTTCAATAACAAAGACATTTCTGGGTAGATCATCAATCTATCCCTACTATTATTTTGTTTAGAAACCAGGAAAGAAAATCCCAATGAATAATCTGGAAAAATGGAAGACAATTGAGATTCCGTTTCAACATAATATAGTTTGTTGTTTGGCAAAATCACCATTGGAAACACAAAAACTGGTAAAATTGAGTGATTTTTCTACAGCTTGTGAGACTTTCATATCAGAGTGTAGGCAAAATAAAGAGGTCTAGTAAAATATGGAATAATATACAGGTATTCTCAATCAAATCCGAAGGTTCAGGTATATGTTGATAGCATGAAATCAATAACTCAACACTTGAACTGTCACAAGAGGGGCATAGTGCAGTTATTATTATATTATATTGAAAAAAACTATTACATGATCAACAAAAATTGTGATTTGAAAAGGTGTTTTGGGACTATGCCTCTCGAAAAATTAAAATTCTAGAATCTTCTGATAAAGGAATCCAACTAAATCTCAAGATTCGTTAAATTAACATGATGAATAATAATAAAAAAAAGCCATGATACCTGCTGCTGATAAGCTATAGTCTGTTTCATCAGCACCATTCTTATGCTCTGTTCCATTGCATATTTCTTAGCTTTGTTTACGGCATCTGCATCATCAGAAGAGAGTTTCGGAAGAGGACTCAGAATGCCTGCCACTGTAGTACTACGGGCACCAGGACCTAATGAAAAATACGATTAAGTTACACATCTCATCCGACCGTAGGTCAGAAAGCGTTATATTATTTTCAAGTTTGAATATTGAAAAAATTTATTACCATTAATTTGCATAATGAAATGTATCAATCTCGTCACAAAATTTACGATTGAACTGGAAAAATAACGATTTTCATAACCGTTAGAACATGATATTGTGTTCTGGACTTCAGAATGTCACTATGCCCTCTATTTTATTTATTTTATTACACCTACTACCTATATGTTTATTTTGACCATATCTGTTGATAGTCTACATAGGTGTATATTTCTCATATTGAACTAGTTGTATGTAATGAATTTTTTATCCCAATTTTTACCTACGATTTTTTGACTTGTCTCATGTCATGTAAATGATGCGAAGAGATCAATAAAATTCTATTCTATATTCTATCAATTCAACTCTCTTCCTTATATTCACTACTTCTGATCTAACTGTTTATCTTCTATTTGGCTTGATCTTTTTTTTATGTATTTGCTTTTTGTATTATGTCTCTCCATCAACTTGAAATTAATAAATGATATTATTATTATTAAAGTAGTCAATTAAATTTCGAAATTTGTCAGATGTTCTTAAAAATTATCAATTTCATTTCAAATTGCGTCAACTGTGTTCCAAATTAGTTGATTTAATTAAAAAAGAAATCACATGTATTTCAAAATTATCATTTCATTTTCAAAAAAATTCAGTTGAATATCAAATATCGGAACAAATTATTTAACTACAGGGTGATTAAATATCACCTGAAACCTCACAGTATAGATAGTATACTATATATATATTTTTCAAAATCCAGTTGAATATTTGGAGATTCAACTGGCTCTTTTCAAACTACAAATGGTAAAGATGTAGTAAAATCTACTTGGTATACAGGGTATTTGACGGTAGATGTAATATCAGAGGCATCTATATAATGCAAAAAGAAATCATTTTAAAAATTCTTCTAATGATTGAAAATGAAATAAACACAAGATGAGAAAATATTCAAAATGATTCACCAGTCTGAAAAATCTTCATTGACAGAATTAACAATTGCCACAAATCTGTGTTATAATGAAGGTAGACGACCTCATTGATTTTTTTTTTTTGGAAAAACAGTTTAGTGAAACGAGTCATTTGAGAAAACGAAAAAATCAGCCTTTTTTATATGTCTCTAAGAAATTTAAATGTTTAAAACCACCCTGTATGAAGATTAAATGATCCTTCAGAAGCTCGTGATCACCAATAGCTCAGATTCTGAATGTCCATCATCAAAACTTTGAACTTTATTGCACGACATTTTTGCCCTATTATATCCAAAATTGATTCATTATTCAGAACCGATCAAAGAGAAATATATCTGATGATAATTTCATACTGTAACTCACCTGTTATAACTTCCCCTGTTTGTGTCAAATTAAAGATATACTTATACTCGTCGCACAAACCTAAAACAAACAAAGTGACAGTTACTATGATTTATATAAAATTAGTTGGAAGAAATTGCTACAGAAAGTGCTCAGACCTCATCACAATGATGGGAACTTGATATTGAACAATGACCCCGTATGAACACCGTCTCAACAAAGACCAATAAATTTTCTTTTTCGACTTTTCTAAGGAAGCTGAAAAAAGTTTTGTAAAAAAGATATTTTTGTGCTATAAAAAAAAAACAATGCTCACGCGCATCGAGTACTTTCATATAAATAAGTGAACATTCTGAGCAATTTCATCTAGCAAATTATTTTTCAGTCTAACTCTTTCTGAGTCTTTCAAACTGAAGCTATAATCATTCAATGTCAGACGAAACCACTCTTCCAAAATATACCTACAATTTCATTTATTAGTATTGATTTTATCAAGTGAAGCAGTTCTATTTAATTCTCATTTAATTGACTAATATAATCGCATTTATCATACAGATTGCTGGAAAACCTATACTTTAATATATACTTTCAATGGGAGTTCCGAAGCTGGAGAAAAAAAGAAATATGTCTTTTTCATCATCATTATTACTTTAACTATAGCACTAGTTGAAATCAACTTCCTTCCTATTCTGCCAATGTTTCGGCGATGTTTTATCTTTGATGCGATATGAATTCACTGCTAATTGGATGGATTTCAGAATATTTTGTTACACTTTCAGTTAGCATTCAAATTTCAAATGCCAAAATGGCATTAGCCTTAGAAAAACCTACCCAGCACAATGAAATGAATGCAAGCTAAGATCTCAACTTCTGATAAGTTTTCAACATAGTCATGAAATGTCATGTACCGGGTGTCTCAAAACTGTTATATACGATGAGAATTTTGAGTTCTCAAAATTTGATTAACACCCTGAACGGTTTTTACAACATGATTCCTTGGATATATCATCCTTCCGAATACAGCCTGAAGGTCCTTGTATACCGCGTGTCCCATTATACCTGTTCCAATGGGTTATTGCAGCCATTTTGGAAGATGGATATTCAAAATTCTCACTATTTGTTACACAGAGTGATTCTGATAAGGAATGGTAGAAATTTCATAATTTTATCTTCTATTATAGCTGAGATATTTCATAGGAACAGGTAGACTGGGACAACCGATATACATCAAATCCTGAGATTTGATTTTGAAAACTGGAAATTTGAATTTTCCAGTACTAGAAACAGTAACTGAATGTCACAGAGCAGTTAATATAAATACTAGAAAGTAACAACCAAAACCACAAAGAATATTGAAAAATGTCTGGAAAACTTTTCAGGCAACTGAGTAGTCACAAAATAGAACTGTAACAATAGTACATTCCGAATCATTGAAAAATTTGCAAAGTTGCTAATGCACTAATTAGGCATTTATAAATATGAGTTTGGATTCACTTCCTAGTAGTTCTACTCATTCTTGATTTATAATCAACATAAGTTTATAATTTTAAGGATCGCACAGTCCAAATTCTAGCAGTGAAAAATGACTATGTTGGATTTTGATAATATTGTTACCCAACTGTTCAGATTCAGAGAATTTGTACTGTTCACAGCATAACTCAGAGAAGAAATATGAAATCCAGGAAAATCTTCAAATTAAACGTACTCTGAAACACAAATAAAATAAAATTGAAAATAGACAAAGAATCCAACGAGTTGAAATATATATATGTACATTTTCAAAGCTCTGGCAAGTAGTTATATCCATCTGGTGGTTCAACTCAAGCCTCTAGAAACCGAAAATCTCGAAAAACGTTGCACCTATTAGCATCTGGAAACACAAAAACAAAATAGAGATGTCTCAACAACAGGGTATTTTTTTGTAGACGGATTTATATGAACATACCATGTCTGAGTATGAGCTAGATATTCCAATACTCTTTTACTGCTTTTTAGAAGTTTCATTCAACGAGTTTAGTACCGTCAGGAGGTGAATAGAATAGAAAACCCTGAAACTTTTGAATTCTACAAATTTTTGCTAGATATATTAGGGAAATATTCAACTATTATTTCCAACAGCTGCCAACAGCTTGGATGGTTGTCAACTAAAAAGTTCTTATTAAACACAGAATGGCTCTAATATACTTTCAGTAGAACTAGAAACTATAAATATTTGGTGACTCACTCAGTACCTTAGAAATTATTTAGAAAATCTGCATCTAACAACCAAAAAAACATTCAGATAATTCTGAATTTCAAATATCTCCTTTCTTTTTTCATACAAAAAGGTTTTTTTGACATTGAAGAATTTGATGAAAAAAATGAAAAAATAATTGTCTAGATTCAGAGCATGAATACTTATTTTATTAGGAAAAGAAAATAAGAAGGTATTAATAGGAAGAAGTCATGTTCACAAGGTAGGTCTTTCATTGATTAGTTATTTTGATGTGTTTTTTATACTCAGCATGATGGAGACCAAATGAAATAATAATTAAAAAGAAAAATTCAAAAAATTCAGCTATTCACTTCAGTGAGCCTTCTCCTACACAGCAATTCAGTGTTTTCAACAAACTATAACAGAATAACAGTTCCTATGTAAATGAGTATTTATCAAACTCATACTCAGACCTTGGACATTTAAATATTTTGTCTCCTCCATGTAGCCTATGGCTACACCAAGATCAGTAACAGCTTTGCCAGAGTCCACAAGTCTATCGGGGCGATCTTTCTGGAACATCTCAAGCAAGACATCTCACATTAAAATCTTTTCCCATACTCAAGTCCAACACACATACATTCAACAATATTTATACTTACGAGCTGGATCTACTTGCACATTGGGATCTTCAGTTCCTGGCGCTGGAGGCTCATTCTCCATGTAGTCTTCGCCTGTTTCTTGTTCAAGACTTTGATATTCTTGGTCCATCTCCTTGCCAGGAACAGAATCCAGCTGCAAAGAAGGCCCTGTTGTTGATTGTACAGGCAGAGGAGGCATCGATGAGATTGGCGGTGGTGGAATTGAAGGTATCCCGAGAGTAGACATACCTGGAGGAAGCATAACTGGTGGTACAGCCGTAGGTGGGACAGTTGGGGGTATAATTGGTGGGGGAATATTTGTTGGAACCAATCCTCTGGTCGGCGGTGGCTGAACACTTGGGGTTAGCGATGTAGGTTGAGTTAGGGAAGGCTGAAACACATTAATCAATAAATGTGCACGATAATGATTAGCATGCTTTTACAGCTTTCCCAGATGCGTTGAGTAATAATCTTTGCTGTTGAAATGAGGTCATCATTTTCGAGCAGTTTGAAACAACGATGAACACTGAGAAGACGAATCAATCATCGATAAACTATATCAATTCGATAACCATCTCGCTATAGGCATTTGATAAGGTATTACCGAAAATATTTATACACAAAAGAAATATGGCGACGACGCGACGGCTGTCTTGATACTGATGTGAATGTAGCTGACAAAAATCGCATCCAAAATTTCCGAGGTTGACCGAACGTCTATAGGCGTCTCGGAAATGAATACATAATTAAGGATGACAATTATTTGATTTGAAAAGAAAAAAGAAATGAGAAGGCGAAGACAGAAAATTCACCCCCGAATGTATAGCCCTCGTGAAAGGAAATGAATGTGCAATATCCCCCTGCTACCAACTACATTTATTTGTGTGAGGTCAGGGCTGACTTGCAAGTGGCCCAAAATGTTGATATTCATCCTATCATTCGACATATTCCCTCTAGATAATTTAGTGCAACCTCTACAAAAATCAGTTACTGGAAACTATACCCAGCAGACAATTCCATTTGTCGGTCATCAGTAAGCCCGTGAACGCAAAAAACCCAGTTGGAAAATGAATTGAAAAAATTATGATTGATTGAAAAACAATTAGAACGGGCAGTTCAACTAGTAGGAGAGGTCTTATTCTATAAGAATATTGGAAACCATCATCATCGTATAGCAGAGATAAGTAAACACTAAGTTAGTGTTTACTTATCTCTGCCGTAAAGTAAGTGTTTACTTCTGTGCAGTACCGATATCAGAGCCTCATCTCTGCCTATATATATATATATTGTTTTTGTGACTAGGTACATTTGGCAAGGTTGGTACAAACTGGATGGTTAAGTCGTTGACAAGTGACGTGACGTGAGACATGAGTCGACTTGAGACTGGGGGTGGGGATTGTGAAAAAAATTAGCATGGCCGACCTTGTTAGATGGCAAAAATATCCAAATGTGAGGATTAAATTGTTATCGTAGTGCTAGTAGTTTATATTGTAATTTTTGTTACCCAGAGATGATAGTAGTTCGTAATTTAAATAAGGTAATAGAATATCAAACTTCTCCTCCCATTCTTCTCCCAAATCATATTCTGACTCGTTTTGACATTCTTCCTTTCACTGCAGTCATGGGATGTTCATCAAATATGCTTCATTATTTATGTTTGTGAATCACTTCATAATCTGCATGTTCGAAAAATCTAAAATGATTTCAGATGTTTTCACGAAAATTCATTCTCAGTTCATCCAATGAAGCAACTCTTATTTACATAGAACACTTTCACATATTATTCATTGACAAGCCTATATTTAAGGAATGAACTCATAGATATTCCAATCAACCTCTTTTATGATTTATAGGTAATAGAAGCAGGAGATTGTTCAGAAAACTCGAAAAATCTGTAATGATGTAGTGATGAGTATTGAACATTTATATTGAGTTTTGCCATAGAATCATGTCTTTCTTCAACAACATAAAAAAAGTGCTCCACTTTGGTGGCAATGATGCTAAAAAGAAAAAAGTTTACAACAATGTACGCATGGAGTGTGACCCTGAAGAATTCTGGGACATGATAGGAGAGCTAGGTGATGGAGCATACGGAAAAGTTTATAAGGCCCAACATAGGCACACAGGGCAACTAGCAGCTGCCAAAATGTGCAGATTGGACGGTGAAGATGACCTTGCAGATTTCATGATTGAAATTGATATTTTATCAGAAATCAAACACCACAATATAGTGGAACTGCATGAAGCTTTCCAGAAAGAACAGCAGCTATGGCTGTTGATTGAATATTGTGATGGAGGCGCCCTTGATAGTATAATGACAGAGCTAGAAAAACCACTTAATGAACAACAGATTGCTTATGTGTGCCAAAACATGTGCAAAGGACTACAGTTTCTGCACAAGTCTCATATCATTCATAGAGACTTGAAAGCAGGAAATGTGCTACTAACTATGGCTGGCGGGGTTAAATTAGGTGAGTTTGCATTGAGATTTATCATCAAGTTGAACTATTCCTTATTTAATTCAATGATATCTCAAACTTACTGAATTTCAAAAACTATTATTAGGAGAGAACAATCATCTGCTTCGAGAAATTGCATTTCTTCATATTTTTAATGTGATGCTTTTTTTTTAAACAGATTGATTGTCATGAATGATATTGATATTACAAATCTCATCCAGTAGATATTCTGCAAATAGTTGATATTCCACACAGTATCAAGAAGTATTTTTTCAGCAATATAAATTTTCAATATTGTCCATCATATCCAACTCCAAATATTCCAATTTCTTTATCAGTACCTTCATTGGAACTTGGTTAGAACCTTCCACAGTGAATCAAACATTCTATCAAGGTACATCATATAACTAAGTACATAACAAAAAACTGCATATTAATTCTAGAAGTATGCACATGAAACAATACATGAAATAAATAAGAGAAGAAGAAAAAAGACACTACAAAATATACACATTTGAAAATATTCAACTAGTCCTACCAATACTATGATTATTATGCTTCATTCCTCTAGCTAGTACATGTTTATTTAATATATATAGAACTCCAACTGTATTTTGAACTTTTGATATAGGTCACAAAATTCCACTTCCTCAATTTACCTAATACAGCTGATACTATGCCTCATAAAAAATTTACATGCACACATCAAATCAACTTTTCATCAAATTTGAGTCCATGAAATTTGATACCTTGAAAGGATTATTTGTAGAAGGATATTTCTTCAAATAAAGTGTTAGGTTAATCAGGGATGTGGTACATTGATTTTTTTTTTGATTTTTCCTCCTTGTTTCTATAAGTAAAAATAGATACTATAATAATTTGAGATTTATGATCTGTCCCAAAATCACTGCACTTGAAATATAATCTTCAGGTTCCTGAAAGAGAAATTCTCTATTTGACACATGTTTGACCATTTTGCGTGAGATTTGATTTGAATTGTTTGTGACTGTCGATTTTTTTACTTTCATCTCACAAAGTAGTCAAAAAATATGTATTTCTGATTTAGTTGATCCAAATTGAATCATGATCGAAGCTATATGAATTTGGATACATGAGTGATTTGAACAAAAAGGATGATTAAAACAAGTTATTGTCAAATATAATATATCCAGACGAAGACAGAACTGCATAGTATACCAGCAAACATAATGTAGGATTATTTTCATTATTATCTTATGTCTAGCCGACTTCGGAGTCTCCGCGAAGAATAAGAACACCCTACAGAAGCACGACACCTTCATCGGCACCCCCTACTGGATGGCTCCCGAGGTGGTGCTGTGCGAAACGTTTCGAGACAATCCGTACGACTACAAAGTGGACATCTGGTCGATGGGCATAACGCTGATCGAGTTCGCCCAGATGGAACCGCCCAATCACGAAATGTCGCCCATGCGGGTGCTGCTGAAAATCCAAAAGTCCGATCCGCCCAAACTGGAACAGCCCTCCAAGTGGTCCAAGGAGTTCAACGATTTTCTGTTCAGAGCTTTGATCAAGGTGAGAATAGGGAGATGTTCTGTAAAATCAACTATTTAAAGATACTATCTGACTGAGAGAATTCAACATGTTGAAACCGAAAATTTCAATATTTATCTCGATGATTTATTGCAGTTGAATTTAACTGGCACTATAAATTCTTTCGCAGATGATACTGTTATCTTTTACCCTGTGAAAGATTGGTGTCAATTGAAAAATAAGGTAATTGATGATTTCCCTATTATTAAAGGTTTGTTTCATAATGATCTATAAAAAATCAATTTTGAAAAAAAAAACAAAATATATGACTTTCATTTCCTATAAATATTGCCATCTAAAATTAACAACTATCAAAATGAGTAGTGAAATGAGCATTCATGAAACTACTATATCAAACATCTTGTTATAATTTGAAATGGGATCATCATATTGAGTATGTCTTGAAGAAAAGTAAGATTTCTTATTCACAAATTGAAGCATTCAAAAATCATACTGAATATTCATAATTTGGAAAAGTAATACTTTGCTTTGGTTAAGTCTCAATTAGTTTATGAAATTTTGAGATAGGGAGGGGTCAATCAAGCATGTTTGAAAGAGTTAGAAATTGCACAAAAAATATATTTTCAAAAATAAAAATGAAATTGAATTGACGATATTAGAAAAAAAATATTATGACATTCAAACAAAACAAACGTCAAAAATCGATTGGATGCAGAAATATATATAAGAATTCAATTCCTCACTTACATGATGAAATTCTAAATGGCATTAAGAGAACAACTTTATTTATATAGGACAAATATCAAAAACTGGATATTAATATTTTTTTTAATTCAATCAATATTCAATGAAAACTTGCAATATCTAGATTGTGGGGTGTAATGCCAGCTATACATTTTGAAAATAATGTTGGTAAATATGTATATATAATTACTACAAGCTATTTATTTTTTGTAAGGTTTTCTTAGTTCATTCATTTGAAATTTATTTTTTGTAAATATTCTGAATAGTTATTATCATTATTATATCATACATATGCATTTTCTCTAAATTTCTCTTGATAAAAAGCTGAATTCAAATTTTCGTTTTTGTTCTTTCAGGATCCCCAGAAGAGACCTAATTGTGAAGAACTCCTGAAACATCCTTTCATAAATTGTACTTTAGATTCCAAATCTCTCAAAGATTTACTGCTAGAATATAAAGCCGAAGTTGTAGAAGAAGAACTCACTGATGACGATCCAGAGGTAAGATTTTTTTTCTTTGTTGTCAAATACAGAAAATTAAACTGAAGAATTCTTAATTTTCTTCCTCTATATAATTGGGAGAAAAGCTGAAGAAAACAGCTGAACAAATTTTGAACAATAGTTCTTCTGTAAAAGTAGATGTATTTGTAAAGTCATTCATTTCAACGAATTCGTCGATTATTCAGAAGCATTAAAGGGCCGATATTAGTTCATTTTTATTTTTCGCTCAAATTCTATGGAATTCTACTGTATTCCGATACTAAAAAATATTGGCCCATTCACGCTTCCGATGTTTTCCCTTGAATTCGTATCCAGGTAGGTTTGTTACCTATTGTTACACTTTTAAACTTCATTCATTTCATGCATAGCGCTTTAGGAAACATCGAAAGCACAAAGAACTTTATCATCGAATTGGTAAGTTAATTCTAATAGCCAATGTATATGCACTTCTAATTTTTGGGGGACAAGTTTCTTTGAATTTTCATCCCAGTGGTACTTTAGATTTTCAAAAATAACTCCCTGTGTATCAACTGGTCGAATGATGATGACATGGACATTGTGATGGTTTCCACGATTTGCAATCATGATTTTTTGCTAGACAAGATAAACCAAAAACGACAAGAAATATTATTATTAATATTGCCATTTTCGGATTCACCGTCCTAGTATTTTTTGCTCAACCACAGTCTCTTAATCTTGTATAACTATCAGATTTTAACTTTCGAACAATAAATATTCAATTGAGATTCTCATGAATCTAAGTTTCTCACAATATCTCGATCCATATTCAATAAGATAACTTTGTATTAGAGCCTCTTTATGTTTTATACAATTTTGATACCTTTCATTTGTGTGCCGTTATGATGGCTTGTTTTTTCTTGTGCATGCGGCTCTCCTGGCCCTCCTTTACCTTGCATTACGGCTAAGGTGAGATTTGTTCCAGTCGCCTTTGAAACACAACTTTCCCGATAGTTGTGGAATTTTAATTCCTCATTTTGTTGCTAATGTTCAAAAACTTGTTTTTCAGACTTTTCAGTCTGTAATCTGACTGAGTTGTTCTTATTCCATCTCTCAATGAGTGATTTCTAACCAAATGGCAGGGAGAAGTGGATACAATTGTTGTAATAATTAAGATTTGATACATTTTCTTTATTCAATTACATGTATTTGAGGAGATAGCTGATAGAAATACCAGTCAGCCATAGTTGAAAATTACGTTCTATCTAATTATTACAGGACTTTGACGTCAATAGGCTATTTTTGAAATCCATAATATTATTTTTTCTCAGGACAACCGCACTTCCCAAGTGCCTCTTGACATCGAAGATGATTCTGCTTCATTAAGAAGCAACGAAATAGATAGTAAAGGTAATATTTTTTTTTTAATTTTTTCTCCGATTTTCTTGACAATCGTTTATTTCCTCAGCTCTATCTAAAACTTCATCACCTCTACCACAAGAAGCGTTGCCAGAGAGAGAAGAAAAAGCAGAACCAGCTTCCACGGAAGCAAAACCAGAGGCGTCCAGTTCAAATGTCATACTTCCAACTGATAAAAAACCGGTAAGTTGGATTCTTTCCAGATTAATATTTCATATATTTCTCTACATATTGAGTTTTACTAAAAGGAGGTCGGAATAGATCCATTCTGAACTTTTTTTTCAGGTCCTCATACATGATACGTTCTAAAATTTTTGGGTTTTTATTTCCATATAACATTACTGTATCTTCTGTATATATGGTATAGTTTTCAGTTAGATCGATTCTTGACATATTTTGAACATATAATAGATATGAACTTGGATCTAACAACGATCCTTGTGGACCTTGTTCATATATTAGTCATTCCAGTTTTTATAGATCTATTTACAAGATGTGCTTTTTTCATTTTTTCAAATACCTCTGATTCTCATCAAAACAAGGTTTCTCAGAAGAATGTTGAGATTCGTAAAAATCACTACTACATACTCTCCTTTATCAACTTTGAGTTGTACGTAATTGATTACTTGTAGAATTGCTGACTGTGTGCCACTATTCTCTTGGAAATTTGTTATCGAAGAGAATTTGAAATTCTTTTTTTTTATGACTTTTTCAAATATTTCGGAGGAAAAACTCAACAACGCTATCGGCCTGCAATTCAGAGGATTTTGAGCAGCACCACTATTTATAGACATATATATTACTGTGGCATGTTTCAATTCATTGGGAAAAATACTGGTTTTCGAAAATTCATTTACTTATATTTTCAATGTTTCAGCCCAAAACGTTTTTCAATTCATTCATGTCTCTGGACATGTTTTTCCAAAGTCAAAACCAAATGTTTCATCGATAAAATCTACAATTCTCTTTTCCCGATAAGCCATCGAATTGACGAATTCAATAAAATCCATCACCGACATTTCTCCTCAGATCGATAAGAAAGAAGAGGCGCAACGGAAGACGTCCCGCGACAAGGGCAAAGCTCCGCCTCCACCACCCCTCCAGCCACAGCAGTCGACGACCGTCGAAAAGGAGAAACCCCCCGCCCCGCCTCCGCCCATCCCCACCCTACCGACCCCTCCCTCGTCGCCGATGACGCCGCCGGACACGCCTCCCGACCTTCGGAATCGGCCGGCGCGAGTCCCGCCCGCGCTAGAGGAGACCGACGACATTTCCGAGATCAAGCGGGCGTTGGAGAACCACATCGGCGGGGAGAATCGCTCGGAGGGCTTGGTGACGGTGACGAGTTCGAGCGCTACCACGCCGGACGACAGCTTGGGCCTGCCTCAGTCGGAGAGAGACAAGAATACGTCGACGATCACGATCAATTCCAATTTGCCCGACACCTCCAACAGTTTGGCGTCGAATATAACTCAGGTTGGTGGCGTTTTTTTTTTCTCTCTCATTGTAATAGTATATTACGTAACAAGGGTTGTAAATTGCGTATTACGCAAAAAGTGGAGAGAGAGAGAGAAACTCCACAAGTGCGTAATTGCATTACAACTCGAGTTGTGTACTGTACTTTTTCTACGACCACAAATACATTGATTCACTCACAAATTTCGTGCCGTATGCTTAACATTTATATTATCGATTCGTCAAAAAAATTAACTCTTGATAAAAGTTTATGCATTGTAGGAAACTTACACTTATATCGACAAATTTATGAATTTCAGAACGGTATACCAGGGAGGGAAAAAAATGGAATTTTGATCAATTGTAAAGCAACATTATTTTGGACATCGTCAAAAGAGTTGGAAACGATGTTCATATGTCAAATCACAGCTTGAAAAATGTTTTCCAATTGTTTGCACAAAAATTTTATACTGTCTATGAGTTTCTCGAGGAGGTGGTACATTCATTTTTCAGCTTTTTGTGGGATTTTCTCTCCTCGTTTCTAAAAAATAAAGTAGAAGTTATTAAAAATTATTTCAATATATTTGTAGAAAGGACAGATACGCGTGATCTGCCCCAAAAAGTCACTGGGCTTGAAATTGAACCTTTAGATATCTAAAAGAGAAATTCTCTATTTGTTAGTGACACCTTGTTTTGGAAAAAATTGAAAATACAAATATATTTAATTAGAATAAAGCTTCTACTTATCTAGTTTTATTCTTATTAAATATATTTGTATTTCCAAAACACATAAAAATATATTTGATTAGAATAAAACTTCTACTTATCTAGTTTTATTCTTATTAAATATTTTTGTATTTCCAAATTTTTCCAAAACATGGTGTCACTGATTTTTCTTATAGGTATCTAACGGTTTAATTTCAAGTGCAGCGACATTTTGGGGCAGATCACGAAATTTGTCCTTACTGCAAATATATTGAAATAGTTTTCAATAACTTCTACTTTATTTTTCAGAAACGAGGAGAGAAAATCCCTCAAAAAGCTGAAAAATCAAAAATTTCAATCATTCTCAAAACTACAACACCCTATAGCTTGTAAGTTAAGAGGTTCAGATGAAATTTTCTTCTTAAAATGACCTAAGGCACCATATTCTATATTTTCAGCCATTCTCTTACATCCTTTTTTTAGTTCAAGATTCTACACTGTCAAGAAACCAATATTATATATTAAATTTGAAACCTATGTGAAAAGATACGATTTTGAAAATGTTCATTATGAATATCTTTCAATATGTATTCCATTCAATTGTAAAAAAAAACGAATAAATGAATGAAATCGATCGATAATTTCGAACGCGATGATTTAAAGGTGACCGTAGTGACGACCCACCCCCCCGTCATCATCGACAACTCCATTCCTCCGCCTCCGTCGTCCCCCGACGAGGTCGTCATCGTGTCCAACGAGACCAACAAAACGACGCGCGTCGATTCGTCGTCGTCGTCGTCGGAGAACGCCGAAGACGATTTCTGTCCGTCGCTCGATTCGCTCGAATATCCGCCACCATCGGAGTTCAGAGACAAACCTCCGTCGGCTTTCAACCACAACGCCAAGAAGTTGGACGAGAGCGAGGTGATTTTTTATCTATTTTTTTTTTCTTCAAATTGAAATACATGAGATATCCATTTTTACATATTATTGTGATTTGATCTCCTCGTTTCTAAAAATAAAATTGATAATTATAATATGTCGTCGACTGACCGTTGAGTGATCTGTAAAAGAATCATTTAGTAAATCCTTCGACAGGAATTGTTGGATTTCGACAATAGCGTATTGTGTGTGTGGTAAATTTATCTATCTTTTTCGTATCAACCCTCTCTTTCCTCAGTTAACTTTCTTAGCTTCACTCAAGAAGTATCGGGAGAAGTTACGGAACCCTCTAAGATAATAGATATTTACGTTACTAGTCCGTTAAGTACACTTTTACACTTTTTAGTACTGTAAAAGTTTACCGGACGTGCGACGTATAATATTTTATTTAATACTGCTAAAAAACAAAAATGAACAGTGAAAAATAAAATATTAATCTTTGTTGAAGTGCTACAATAAAAAAATGGGAATGTATCAGCAAGTAGCAACTCCCTAATAAATAATTCATCCAATGGAGCTCCTGGTATCCATATTCATGGGAACGAAAATTTAACGGTTAATATTAACATTAGCAATAAGTAATTTCTGTGTATTGTTTTGCTGTTGAATTTTTAATAAATGTATTCATATGCTTTTGACGCATAACTGAGTTTTCAATATTTACAATCCGGTAAAATTTCATTACGGGATAGTAGCACGTAATGAAATATTACGTGCGCCTATCCTGTAAAAGTCTATTTTCCGGATTGAAATCAGGTACGTAAAGGTATGTTCTATGATGCAGTATGAAATGTATAATCATTTCAATATATTTTTAGTAATGACAGTTTTATGATCTGTCCGAATATGTTAATGCTCATGGAATTTATCCTTCAGATCCTGAGAAATTCTGCATTTGTTAGTGACACGTGAAACTTGGTAGACAAAATATTTCAGACAAGTATGAAAATCTGTACTTATTTCAGTGGTGGACGTTTCGGGAATGAATTTGCTTCCGTTTGCAACACAGTGGAAAATATTTTCATACAAAGCCAAGAAATGAAGAACAATAATCGAAAAATTGTATTCACAGTATACTTGAACGGAGACAATAATATTGCTTCTTGCTTAGTTGTTATGGATAGAACTGGGCATTCATTTCTTGAAACTGAAACGATTAAAGAGAAAAACATTTTTCATTGGGAGCAAATTCGTTCCCGAAACGTCCACTTAGATAAGTTGAACTTTCGAGTTTATTAAAAATATATTTGTATTTCGAAATTTTTTGAAAAACAAGGTGTCACTGACAAATAGAGAATTTCTCTTTTAAAAATGATGATAACATTTATTGATTCCAAGAAACATACATGTTTATGGACGGGCATAATAGAAAAGACTAAATTTATGGGAAAATACATCAAAAAAAAAGATCAGTTCAATCTTGAATTTTGTGACGAGTTTGATAGATTTTATTCTGAAGTTTGAATTTCAAGCGCTGCGACATTTTGTCCATCCGAAATAATTGTTTTTGAGACACGCGGAGAGAAAATCATAAAAATCTATGAAAATGTATGTACCCCCTGTATATTTCATATACTATTTGTTGAACTTAGGTGATGATCACCGATGCCAGTTACGTCATCGACGATTCCGGGCTGGACGTGGGTGAAGACACGTGCGGGTTGCTCGATACCAGTCATGTTTCCGTCGTGAAAATCGACGAAGAAAAGGTGAGTTAAAATTGACTTTATACAGCAAAAAATTCATTGAATATAGAGGTACAACAAAATTTATATGGGGAGATTTCCTCATGCTGAAAATGTTTCTTCCTACGACCATGACAATTAGATTGTTATTCGCTAATCCAAAAGTCTGGACGACCTCTGGTGGCTAAATTGTGAACCTACTTAGTGAGTAATCAATGATGGATTCGTGTGCGTTTCATCAATGAATCATCGTTATTTCGGCGTGCTTGTGCGATATCAGAGATTATTGGTGGATTTTGTTGTGTTCTCATTGTATTTGTAGATCTGTGTGTCGAGCGAACTTCAAAAGTAGGACTTTAAGCGAATAAATTTCTGGGATAAACCAAACTCGAAAGGTGTTCACAGGAATGAAATTATGCTTTGGGTACTTTCATAAACCTATGTAGTTTCAGGGTTGAGATACTCAGAATAATAATGAGTGGAGAACCGAGTCAAAATACTGGCACAACTAGGAAGACATTGCATAACACTAATAGTTTAAAACTGTAGTCTTCCAGGAAAAATAAATATAGGACATTCCGATGCGTTCCCAAGTAGGATGCTTCTATAAAGTCCATGTCAAAAATGATTATGGTATACTTGAGAAAGTTGATCAAAGAAAAGCATGGACAAATGCTTTGTTGATCGGAAAACCTGTGATTCACTTCATTCGAGTTTGTTTCCTTCATTTTGTTCATTGTATTAGATAACAGGAAAGTCGAAAGTGAAACGAAATAACACTAAGAAATTTTTAGCGGAAAAAAATCGAGAAAGAACTGAAGAAATATTCATTTGTCTGAAGTATTTTCATGTCATCGTCAATTAAATCGGATATTCGATTCATTTAACCGTGTGATTATTTTTTTCCTATACATTTCATGAATTTATATTGTTATATATTTTGTTGTTGTTCATATTTATTCGTTTCCTGTTATAAACATGTTCATCTTGTTTCTTGTTGATTGTTATTATTGAAAAAAAAGCGCACTTGTGTGGAATGTAATGATATTTCTCTTGGAAATTTAACTGCTGGTTTCATCACATAATATGGTACTTATATTTTAGATCGATTCTGCATCCTAATCTCTCGGAAATGAAATTTGAGATGCATCTCTATTTGTCAGAGACGAAAAAAATTCGTTTTCCGAATAATGGGATTTTTTGTTTGTAATCACCAAATTACGCTAGTGGTTGTAGAAAAAGCATATTTTCGTGTTGTAATATGGCATAGTTTGCACTGTTGAGTTTTCTACAGGCAGAGTCAATATCAAAGGCCCAGCTTAGATTACTGTCTAGCGTTATATCGTGAAATATATTCACTTCGAGCGCTATTCCGCAGGTCCAGGTGCACGATTCCACATCGTACTTGAGCGAAAAGTCCGGAGACTCTCGAGACTCCACCAGCGACTTGTCGAACACGTCGTCCGGCGGCAAGAGCGGCAGCACCAAGAGCGGCGATTTCGGCAGCGCGGGCAGTACGCAAATCGTCCTCGAGGGCGGACACGCTTACCAGGTGTCGGCACGATCGCACAGTCGCGAAGAGGACTACAAGAATCGGCTCAACAACGGCAAAGTCTATTCGGACAGTTTCGAGTCCGCCATGTCCGACAGGTAAAACCGAAGATGTATACACACTTTTATTGGTTATCGGTTATCGTCAACTAAATTCAACAAATCATTTGATAGTTTGGAGAAGAAAAACGCAGGAAAATAGGTGTATTCAAAAGTATCGTAAAAAAAACTAATTATATCTGGAAGATTATTTATTTATTCATTTATTGATCCTGCAATTACAGTACAAAAAATTTCGAATGGAAAATATCATGAATAATCGGTTCTCATCACCTAAATTCAACAAATCACTTGACAATTTGGAAAAAAAAAGCAGGAAAATAGGTGTGTTCAGAAGTATCGTAAAAAAAACTAATTATATCTGACAGATTACTTATAATTCATTTGTTGATCCTGCAATTACAATACAATGAATTTCGAATGCAAAATATCATGAATTATCGGTTATCATCACCTAAATTCAACAAATCACTTGACAATTTGAAAAAAAAACGCAGGAAAATAGCTGTATTCAAAAGTATCTTAAAAAAACTAATTATTTCTGAAATATTACTTATAATTCATTTATTGATCCAATTACAATACAATACATTCCGAATGGAAAATATCATGAATAATCGGTTCTCATCACCTAAATTCAACAAATCATTCGACAGTTTGAAAAAAATAACGCAGAGATATAAGTGTACTCTAAAGTATCGTAAACAACTAATTATATCTGAAAGATTATTTATTTATTCATTTATTAATCATGTATAGGAATTGAAAATAACATGAATAATTGTTAATCATCACCTAAATTCAACTGATCACTTGATAATTTGAAGGAAAAAAAAAATAGAAATATAGGTCTATTCAGAAGTATCAAAACTAATTATATGTGAAAGATTATTGGTTTATTCATTCATTGATCCTGCGATTATATTACAATGAATTTCAATGGCAAATATCATGAATAATCAGACAGAAATTACTGGTATAAGATAATTCATGAATTTGAAAATGATTCGAGAACAAATCAAATCATAAAAATAGTAAATTTTCACAAAATAATTAAATAATGGAATAAATAAAACTTGGATGAAATATGATGAATAGTCATGACTAATTATTCCTTCGCTTGAGAATATGTTTCGTCACTTTAATTTCGAATTGCATGATGTAACTAGAATTTTTACTTTATCATGTGGTTATTTGAACTTTGAAATTACATCGTGCGTGAATTTTTTCTGTGCAATTTTATAATTAGTTGCATAATCCAACATGAACATTTTCGTTGTTAATTTTCTAGAAATTTTCAATACGTAGACCCTTGACTTTTCAGATCTCACAGTGACTGCGGTTCTGTCAGGAGTACGGATTCCCACCGGAGGCCGATTTCAGGTGCGAGTAAAAGTTTGGAACAGTCTGACGTCGAGAGCATATCTTTAGCTAGTCAAGGTAGTCGCGGAAGCAACGACAAAGAAGAAAAGAGACATGTCACAGGTAATATTCCAATTTTTTTTTTACGATTACGTTTCAGGTTACATTTGTCTCATGCTCCCAACCGTGCATTAGATTTCAATAACTACATTTGTTAATCACAAGAATCATACATGCTTATGGAGGGACCTAATAGAAGACATAAATTAATAAGAAAACACATAAAAAAAATCAAGATGAACAGTTGAATCAGAGTCAGTCAATATATGAGAGATTTAAATCAATAGAGTATATTTCTCGAATCTCGAATTTTGTGGCGCGATTGATAGATTTTATTCTGTTGGGTAGACTGTTATAAATATTCATTCCACAAAAATACAACGATTATTTTCCAAATTGGGATTTTATCTGAACAGTTTTCAAATGATCACATTGACTGGTGTGATGCTTATGGGAGTCAGAAATGACATTGAAGGCAAGATTTGAGTGCTTTTTTTTATTTCTATGAGAATTTTTACTTTTTTCATATTTATTCAATTTCACAATATTCAATATCTATTTGGGGAGGCGAGCACAAATATTTCACATTTGAAGCCACTTATGAATTTACAAAAAAAAATCTAGAGCCAAACCCGAAGATTTATTGAATTTGGTTTTATTACATGAATCCAAAAATTTTTGCTCCACTCATTTGGCCAAGAACAAATTGAAATATCAAACTAGAATTTTAATGATATCAATATCATTAAAAAAATTGGCAAATCATTAATTTTTCACAATGGAATCATTTCATACGATGTATTGCCTAATGAATTGAAAAATATAACTGTTTTGAAGAAATCATCAGAATTTAACAATGAAATGAATTCCTGTTTCAATTGTATGTGTATGTTTCATTGTATCATCATTTATATTTTATAGCAATTTTTTTTTCCTCGTGGATTTTTATTTTATCAATGGTCTCAAGTCAATAATTCGTAAGTCAGAAACTACTTTTTATTCATCAAATAGATGGAATGAATGAGTGATATTAAGAGTAAAGAAACAAAATTTTCAGAAAATCGCATTTTTAATAGTATTCCGGGTGTGATTTAGACTCGTTCTGATTTTTGTTGAACATTTCATGACAAACTTCCGTATTTTGTAGTTTCATTTCATAAGGAAAATTATCAATATCCCTCTCGATGAAGAAATAGAAGCGTTTTTCGTATTCCATGACTCAAATTCCATTAAACTTCTATGTTCCAAGAATTAACAGCAGATCCGAACAGACTTTTTACATTTCAGTCCCGCGAACTAATATCATGGCAAACTCACCAATAAACTCAATGTGTAGTAATTTTAAACACACTTTGTAAAAAAATGACCCATTTCTATGCTCACTGAACCAATTCCAATAACAATCAAAAGTCCACAACTAACAAGTTTACTAATACTACAAGTAAAATGTTACACACGTCTCACAATAATAGTCTCAAGTCCTGTAATTTGGACAATAAAGTGTTTTTTCATGTATTAT
The DNA here is from genome assembly GCA_963576655.1 of Gastrophysa polygoni. Taxonomy (NCBI): domain Eukaryota; kingdom Metazoa; phylum Arthropoda; class Insecta; order Coleoptera; family Chrysomelidae; genus Gastrophysa; species Gastrophysa polygoni. The sequence continues at coordinate 764,143 of OY755083.1, forward strand.
TCATTGAATAAATTGATAATTTTGAGGATTTTCAATAATTGTGATGATGTATGCGGCAGATTTGGACGAACGCGGTGGGGAGGTGGTGCTGCGCAAGCCGCCGAAGACGAAAGCGGAAACGGCTGCCATGCAGATCCGGAAGACGCGGAAGCGGACGAGGAAGTTCGTCATCGACGGGGTGCTGATCACGACCACCACCAGCAAGGTCATCTACGGGGACGAGGACAACTACAACCTCAGCGACCCGCACTCTGACAGGAAACAGGAGCTCCGGGAGCTCAAGTACCTGCAAAAGCAGGAACAAAAACAGGTCAGGCCTTATGATAATAATAATAATAGATTCTTATTCAATCAGTTATGACAGTGAATAACAAATAGAAGAAACACCTTTATATGCGTAATTGAATTGGTAAAGTGTCATTGTGTTTTTCAACTCGACCTTCGCAAAAAAAACAAGTAATAACCAACTCTCAAGTATTGATATTAATCTTCGATCATTGAACAGACTAGATAAGTAATCTACAGCCCTGGCAATACAGTTTGTTTGGAAGCAACATCTATAGTATCTATCTTTGTCTAAACAAGGATAGCAGAACCTGATTCTCCCAGCACCAGTGCCGTGTTGTCAGAGGGGTCGACTTTATTATTAATTCATGATGAAACCAAATTGAAAATCCGTAACAATTTCAGTAGTACTTTTCAGCATTTCTTGGTGTGAAAATGAACAATGACGAGACACTGTCGCAGCTGACCTATGGGTATAATCAAAATTAAATCTAATCAATTCAATTTAAATTCATTTCTATCCGTTCCATTTGGGAAAATGCTTCAAAATCTCGAATGATACGACAATGGTAACTCACCTATGAAATGACGTGTTTTGATCGCCGGTTCAAATTGTCTTTAACACACCTCACAACGTCTCACCATTATGTCAAATCACCAAAACAGAAAATAAACTGAGTTTCTGAGGAATTCTGAGTACACAAAACTGAACACAAGTTGAATAATATCGATAAATCAAAACGTAAATAATGACAGATACCAAACAAAGCAATAATCGCCGTCGACTGTCAATATCAAATTGCGGTGTTGCAACGTTGAGCAAAAAGTATTCATGATACCCATGCTGGTCCTCGAGCCCCCAAGAAAGTAAAATTGCTAAGTCTCAGAATAATGTAGCAATCTTCTATTGATCAGAACTGATTCATAATCGTCATGACCCAAATTTATTATTATATTTGTGCATTGAACTACATGAATTCATAGAGGACTTTAAATATTATGGACTATTTATCACTTTTTGATGATTGGATATGACAACACTGGCGACGATTGGGTACTAATATTATGATAATTCTGGGAATTCATGTCAGCATCAGAATATTTGTTTTGTGATCCTTCTAGTGGGTTTGTTGTTCGGAGATATTAATAATGTCGGTATACACACCTATCGAATTTCCACCTTCGCGTTGAAATTCTCATGTGAAAACATCATAAAATTGCTTCATTCCTTCTGAAAGTTGACTCGCATGCTTTATTTTCGAATTCAAATTACAGCATTATCCAAAAACTCATTTAAACTAGTGCTTTGATATTTGGCACTTTCTAATTTTGTGATAAACCAATGAGGATTGGATGAATGATTGAAAGAATTGGATATTTGTTTTCATTTCGCTATTTGATAAGACAGATAGACTAGGCATATTAGCTTTGAAGTTTTTGATTTCTCCATTCTACTTGTTTTTTGGGTTCCTTTATAGGAATCTGAGGTTTTCTGACAGAAATCTCACCCGAATCATGTTTTTTTCCCTTTTCTATCAACTTTCCCAAATCAAATTGTGACAAGTGGTATAAAATATACAGTATACACATATACAGGGGGCCCAATGAGAACGAAACAAGGTACGCATTTTACTAAGAGATCAAGGAACTGACTTTGAAATGAATGATCCTTTATGTAATGTTGGATAGGACAGGATTTAGAAAAAAAAAACAAATTAGGCACTTCTTAGATGAACATCGTTCTAACTGCAATATGAGAAATAGTGATGAAAGGCAAAAAAGCGTTACTTTCCATCATGCACTAGCCGATTATTTTCATAAACGTGTTTTCTCGAGAACTACTGCATTGAATTCCAAAAACAAGGAAGCGTTGGTGAGAGATTTTGATTACCTTCGCAATGATGTATCACTTGACCCCTTATCGCATTTGAGATTCGAGGGTTGGAGCTCACCCCTCCGAGGGGTTTGAAGTGAAAAAGTTGAAAACATGCGCAAAATATTTCCCACTCGAAAAAAAAATCGACCGGTTCGAGCGTTTTTTTTTTTCTGAGTACGACAACTAAGTCGAATCGGCCTCGTTTCGTTTTCATTGGGCCACCCAGTTCACATCTCATTATGTGTTTCATGCATTTGAATGAGTTCATCAACACTGATGGACAATAAGATCAGAACACTTTTGTGGATTTCTCAATATCCGGCAATTGTGAAGCATTGGTCTTTCAAAACTAGATTTAGATCTATAACTTTCCTATGAGAAATTCGTAAATTCATGAGTGATCTTATACCAGTTATTGCTGTCTATGTATCCATTATATTTCTATTTGAATTTCATCATATTGTAATTGAAGGCTTGATGAGTAAATAAAGCTAGTTTTGGTGAAAATTCCACACATTAATGATTTTTAACAAATCAGAACGTGTATGTCTGTCAGATCACCATAGCAACGGATGAATTTTATCGGAAATTTTTTCCTGGTGGGTACCCAACAGCGAATTATACTGGAAATTTTTTTGACGTTCATAATGACAGAATATTTTTTTTCACAATCTAATTTTTATTCGTTTTCACACATAATAATTTTGATTAACTCCAACAAAAAGCTTAAATGTTTTCTAAATTCATGGATCATTATGATTGATGTTTATATTAAAAACGCAATTATCGTATACTATGGCAGGTTGATTCGAAGTTGCTTGCTCTTGATTTAGAGATTCTTGGACTGTCTTTGCAGAAGTTGAAGCAGACCTCATCGCGTCAATTATATCCTGATGATGGCTCGAGTCAATTTGCAGATATGGTTTTATGGAGTGACTGCTACCATGCCCTGTTATTTCAATCAATTGCTGACCTCCAATTCTGTTTTGCAAGAACTTGATAAAGACGAAAATTGATGTTGTCGGAAACACATTTGGTGTGGAATTTTCTCACCGAATACCACACGAGGTCGAATAAAATCCGGAAATTTCTTGACCTCTAGTGGTATTACTAGTGAGTATCATCAGATGACGAAATATGTTTATTTTTTTTTCGCTAAACATGCACATTCGATGATGGAATCATGTTCCGACGTTCACTCGAAACTTCGTCTCTGATCGAACGTACGATGAGAATGAAATCGATTCCGCAGTTCCAAGACTTGGCGGCGAAAGAGCAGCTGGCCATCGAGCAGCAGGAGAGGAAGTTCGAGCAGGAGCGCGTCGGCTTGGAGCGCACGTTCGAGAACGACCTGGAGACGTTGAGCCGGCAACAGCGCGCGCAGATCGAGCGCGCCGAGGCGCACCAGGACGCCGATTTGCGCGCCACCTCGAAGAAGATCCGCGGCGAGCAGGAGCGCGACCTCAAGCAGTTCCGCGACGGGCTGAAGGCCGAGCTGCGGCTGCTCAAGTACGAGGTCGACATGATGCCGAAAGAGAGGCGCAAAATCGAGTTCAAGGTGAGATAATCTTTTTTTTTATTTATTTCCTATGGTGTCACTTATCATTGCATTCTCGATATATTAGGGTGATGGTAACGTTTACGAGATATTGAATATTGAAAATATTTCCTCGATTACTTACTTCCATTGTAGTATTTCATAAAACTGCAAACATATGTTAAAATCACAAAATGACACGGTGAATAATGATCGAAATATTTCTTTTTATGAAAACAGGAACAAATAAGTTCGAAACTCATATCCAGTTTCATTAAATCTACATTTACATTAAAACCTTGTATTAAATTGATGAACGATTATTGTGGCATAACCATATAGAACATTTGAACAAACAAATTTAGTCCAATTACAGACGTTTTAATCAAAATTCGAAATTTTATTCCTGCTAAATATCTGAAGAGTTAAATACTGTCTGTAAGTTCTTCGAGGAGGTGGTACATTCATTTTTTAGCTTTTAATGGGATTTTGCTCTCCTCGTTTCTAAAAAATAGAGTAGAAGTTATTAAAAATTATTGCAATATATTTGTAGTAAAGACAGATTTAGGATCTGTCCCAAAATGTCACTGCGCTTGAAATTAAACCTTTAGATACCTAAAAGAGAAATTCTCTACTGGTCAGTGACACCTTGTTTTTGAAAAATTTTTGAAAACAAATATATTCAATAAGAATAAAACCTCTACTTATCTTGGTGGACGTTTCGGGAACGAATCTGCTCCCGTTCTCAACACAATTAAAATATTTTTCTCTTCGTAAAATTTTCACTTTTCAGTGTCAAAATCGAAAACATTGAACAAATTTACGAAGAGAAAAATATTTTAATAGTGTTGAGAACGGGAGCAGATTCGTTCCCGAAACGTCCACAAAGATAAGTAGAGGTTTCATTCTTATTAAATATATTTGTATTTCCAAAATTTGTTTCCAAAACAAGGTGTCACTGACCAATAGAGAATTTCTCTTTTAGGTATCTGAAGGTTTAATTTCAAGCACAGTGACATTTTGTGGCAGATCCTAAATCTGTCCTTACTACAAATATATTGAAATAATTGTAACTTATATTCTCATTTTTAGAAACGAGGAGAGAAAATCCCATTAAAAGCTGAAAAATATCTGAAGAGTATTTATCTTATCTATCTTATCTACTCTTATCTATTGTCAGTATTGATTGTGCATAAGTGTTCATAATGTAGGATGATATGGAAGAAAAAGCAAAATAACTAATAAAAATTGAATAAATTAATGAAATAAATGAAAAATGAATTGGGCATTCAAAAAAAATATGGAGGAGAATACATATTTGGACAGTGGCTTCTGACTGACTACTAAATGGCTACTGAAAATAAATGAGTTTAATGCCATGGTGAAGAAAGCAAAAAGAGATCATATCGATAAGAAATTTGAGGAGAATCAAGGAAAACCACAAAAAAAACGTGGAATAAAATAAATTACTGTTTGAGATCACTAACCAAATAATCAACAGTGATATGAAAACAGGAACAAATGAGTTCAAAACTCATGTCCAGTTTCATTAAATCCACATTTACATCAAAACCTTGTACTATATTGATGAACGATTATTGTGGCATAAATATATAGAACATTTGAACAAACAAACTTAGTCCAATTACAGGCGTTTTATTCAGAATTCGAAATTTCAGTCCTGCTGAATATCTGAAAAGTATTTATTTTATCTACTTTCATCTACTCAAATTGTCAGTACTTGATATCTATATAGAGAAGTGGAAAATGAACTGGGAACTAAAAAATAAAACTGTATTTTTAATTAAAATTTTTCTGAACCCACTACGTATTTAAATAAAACCTAAAGATTTATTGGATCTGAGGTCTGTCTAAAAATTTAAGATATGCTCATTACCAAATGAGTCGAAAATATATAATTATCTTTCTTCTTGTTACTGTTGAGTGTTCATAATGTGGGATGATATGGAAGAAAAAGCAGCAAAATAAGCAATAAAAACTGAATAAATCAATAAAATAAATGAAAAAATATTTGGGCATTCAAACAAAATATGGAGAATACAGAATTGGACACTGACTACTGACTGACTACTAAATGGCCACTAAAAATAAATGATTTTAATGCCTTGATAAAGAAAGCAAAAAGAGATTATATCTATAAGAAATTCAAAGAGTATCAAAGAAAACCAGAAAAAAATGTGGAATACAATAAATTACTGTTTGAGATTAATAACCAAACAATCAACAGTGATAAAAAAAATACCCGAGGCAATGCATTCATACTTTTAAAATATTGGTTAAAATAATGCAAATAGCATAGCATAGGGGCTGTTAAGAATGGTAGATGGCACCACCTAGAAACCAACCTAGATCTTTTGCCGTTAGATAAAACAGAGAACAAATCATCATATCTAGTCACCTTAATCGATGAAACATTTTCACCATATTCGTTATCCTGTCGAAGGTGCGCAAGGATAAGATGGACGCGGACCACCTGGAGCGCGAGAAGGCCTTCTTGGAGAAGCTGAACGAGAACCACGAGAGCAGTTTGCGACGGTTGAGCGACGCGCATCGCGAGAAGATCGCGCTGATGGAGCGCCAGTTCTTGCAGCAGAAGCAGCAGCTGACGAGGACGAGGGAGGCGGCGCTGTGGGAGATCGAAGAGAGGCACATCCACGAGAAGCACCAGCTCATCAAGCGGCAGATCAAGGAGATTTTCATCCTGCAGGTGAGCCGGCCGAAAACACAAGGGCCTAGGCCCAACTGATCTTTTTTTTGCGATTTTGTTGATTTTTCTGGGACTTTTTCTCGTTTCTGAAAAATAAAAATAGTAGTTATAATAATTATTTCGATATATTTGTTATGATCTGGTCTAAGATATCACTCTACTTTCCAATAACACCTTGTTTTTGAAATTATTTCGAGGTACAAATATATTTTTGATGAAAACTAAACTTCTACTTATCTCAGTGGACGTTTCGGGAACGAATCTGCTCCCGTTTTATCTATATAGCAGACTACAAATATATTTAAATAATTTTTAATAACTTCTACTTCATTTTTTAGAAACGAGGAGAGAAAATCCTACAAAAAGCTGAAAAACAATTCATATATTTTTTCTTTGTAAAATTTTCTATGATTTGTTGTTTTTGACACTAAAGATGACCCAATAAAATTAAGTTTTCCTATTATGATGATGATATAGTTTATTCAAAAGATTTACAAAATATTCATTGAAATATAAATTTCTAGTTTACAAAGTCAATGGCTTTTAGCAAGGATTGAAATAAATTATATATACGTATATATCAATTTTATTTACAATATATTTCTGGTATATTACCTCGAAATTCAGATATTAAATTTTTTTATTGAATATTGATTGAAGATACGAAGATATTCGAGTCTAGTATCCAGTTTTTGATTTTTGTCCTATGGGAATGAAGAGATTGTTTCCCTCATCCTACAAATCCTACAAAAAATTAAAAAATTGAGTTTAACTATGGATCAATCTCTATCTTGGTCATCAAATATTCAAATGCTTAGAAAAAAATATATCTCATTGTTGATATACAAATTGAGGTCTTTTATACCACCTAAATATTTGGTTGAAATTGATTTATTGCAGCAAAATCTATGTTGAAACTTCTGAAATCTCTTCAAAATAAAGCTATAAAATGTATTTTCAAACTACGATATTCGGAATCATCATCTGGTCTATACAAACCAAGAGATCTGCCATATATTAACTCTCTTCGAATTGAAAGTGTATATTTCCATCCACTTTACTGAAAATAAAAAAAGCACTCGAATCTCATCTTCAATGTCAATTCTGACTCCCATGAGCACCACACCAGACAATTGGAAGAGACTGTTAAATTAAAGATAAAATCCCAGTTTGGAAAAAAGTCATTATATTATTGTGTGATAAATATAACAGTTTACCCAACAGAATAAAATCTATCAATCGCGCCACAAAATTCAAGATTGAACTGAAGAAATATGTTCTCTCAATTTAAATCTCTCCCATATATTGACTGATTCTGATTTAGCTGTTGATCTTCCATTTGACTCGATCCTTTTTTCATGTCCCTCTTCTTGTGATTTAAAAATGTTATTATTATCTACTCGTGTCGTTTGCAGAGACACCAAATGTTGACGCGTCACGAAAAGGAAAAGGAACAGATCAAGCGACGGGCGTCGAGGAAGGAGGAGGAGCTGCTGAAGAAACAGCAGATCGAGAGGCGGTCGTTGCCGAAACGCATCAGGGCCGAGATGAAGGCGCGCGAAGCGATGTTCAGAGAGTCGATGCGCATCTCTATTTCCGGAGGCGCCGGCGATCCGGACCTCGAGAAGAACAGGTTCAAAGAGGTAATATTATACTGTCTGTAAGTTCTTCGAGGAGGTGGTATATTCATTTTTCAGCTTTTAATGGGATTTTCTCTCCTCGTTTTTTTTAAAAAATAGAGTAGAAGTTATTAAAAATTATTGCAATATATTTGTAGTAAGGACAGATTTAGGATCTGTCCCAAAATGTCACTGCGCTTGAAATTCAACCTTTAGATACCTAAAAGAATAAATCTCTATTTGTCAGTAACACCTTGTTTTTGAAAAATTTGGAAATACAAATATATTTAATAAAAATAAAACCTCTACTTATCTTGGTGGACGTTTCGGGAACGAATCTGCTCCCGTTTTCAACACAATTGAAATATTTTTCTCTTCGTAAAATTTTTTCAATGTTTCCGATTTTGACACTGAAAAGTGACAATTTGGCAGTCGGAGGAATTCTGGTTATAAGGTGTTTTCATTAATTGATATCGAATTTTCCATTTTCAGTTGATATAGATAGAACTTGGCATCCACTTCTGAAACTAGAATATGAAAATGGAAAATTCGATATCAATTAATGAAAACACCTTGTAACCAGAATTCCTCCGTCTGCCGAATTGCCACTTTTCAGTGTCAAAATCGGAAACATTGAAAAAATTTTACGAAGAGAAAAATATTTCAATTGTGTTGAGAACGGGAGCAGATTCGTTCCCGAAACGTCCACCAAGATAAGTAGAGGTTTTATTCTTATTGAATATATTTGTATTTCCAAATTTTTTCAAAAACAAGGTGTCACTGACCAATAGAGAATTTCTCTTTTAGGTATCTAAAGGTTTAATTTCAAGCGCAGTGACATTTTGGGACAGATATTGCAATAATTTTTAATAACTTCTACTCTATTTTTTAGAAACGAGGAGAGAAAATCCCATTAAAAGCTGAAAAAAGGTAATATTATCATTATTATCCTTATTTTATTTTTCTTGAAAAGATTCTCATTCTACGGAATATTCAAATGAGATTATCATGATTATGATAAGTTTATTCAACAAGTAATAAAGAATACAAATTATAATTACTGAGAGTTTGTTCAAATAAACTGTTGGGTAAAATTGAGCAGTATCGTTTTCCTAGTTATTATGAGATTTTCTCTCCTCGTTTTTAAAAAAATAACTATCTCAATATATTCGTGGTAAGGACACCTGGTATCCAATAATATTTTTATCTGACAACTGTGTCGAAGAAGAAAATCACGAACTTCACGAAGAGAAACATTATTTATTCATTGTGTTGAGAACGGGAGCAGCACGTTCTAGAAACGTCCACATTAGGATAAGTAGAAATGTTGATGTTTCTCTTTCAAACATTTTTTCAAAAACAATGTGTCACTGACAAATTGATAACTTCTTTTTTAGGTATCTAAAGGTCGAATTCCAAGTGACATTTTGGGGCAGATGATATATCTGTCCTTACTACAAATATATTGAGATAATTATTATAATTTCTATTTTTATTTTTTAAAACCTAGGACAATAACTAGAATATAGAATGAAGAAAAAGTAGAAATTGTCTATATGAAACAGTAATTCATTTTTATGTAGGATTTTCTCTCATCTTTTCTAAAAAAATATTATCACATATTTGACTCCGTTTTTCATGTATTCACTCATTATTGTAATTGTTCTCTTGTGTCCCTTCATAAATATGTATGTTTCTTCAGATTATTAAATATTATTATCATTATTAATTGTATATTAAGATCATGAACCATATTTTCGTCTGTATGGCACCTCTTGAAGTTCTTCAAGTTGCCTAATCGAGAGAAAAAAATCTGACAAGTTGTTTTTGTGAAGTTCCAAGACAAGGAGAAGAAGCGATACCAGGCGGAGCAACAGCGCTTCGAATTGAAGCACCAGCGCCAACTGGAGGAACTTCGGGCGATGAGCGACGCGACCATCAAGGAATTGGAGCAATTGCAGAACGAAAAGCGCAAGATGCTGTTGGAACACGAAACGCTCAAACTGAAACAGCGCGAAGAGGCTTTCAGTATAGAGTTCAAGGAATGGAAGGCCAAACTGAAACCCAGGAAGCAGGTAATATTTTTCAGTTCGTTTTGGTCGGTTGGTGCTTTTTCGACTAACATTTCATTCAAAATTTTCATGTAATGTGTTTATTACTAAAAATCAAACCTTCTTGAGAGACTCAACTGAGGGTTTTCATAATATCATCGCATTACATAATGATCCTAATCGCTAATATATTCAAGTGGGTTGGACAAATTCAACTATTCTTCCATATCGACTGATGTATTGATTTTTCTCAGGAACTATGCTATATTGGTAAGGACAGTTGAATATTCTTGATGAGAATATTCATCGAAGCTTGTGATTTGATTCTTATATCGGAAACTGTTCTATTAAAATGTACTTTGATGAAGTGCAGGAGCTTCACTATCTGTTCTTCAAATTCTGCAGTGAGTTTAAGTGAGTTAACTCGTTTTGAAACTCACTTTTTTAGCTGGGGTCACTAATTGTAATGTGTTCATTACTAAAAATCAAACCCTTTTGAGAGTGACAAGTCTGTATCGATTTATTCAAACACGCGTGTAGTGAGTGTAATACTACTTAGTTCTTAGTTATAATTATATAATTTCTAATTCAGATATTCCTATTCTTCAAAATACTCAGTGAATTTGATGCCTACCACTTACTTGCTGACAATGAGCAAGACAATATTTGAACTCTCTAATTACCCATAGTATTCAACATTTAGGGAGTGCTCAGTCTGATTTTCCCCGTAATTCTTATTTTCCGATCTTCACTATTGTTCCGACGATTCGCATAAAAAAAATCAAAATTTGGGCTTCACCGTTCAAAAAAAAAATAACGATGACGTCATATCTACGACACCGATGACGTCACATGACGCACTCATGTGTCATAATTTGCGCGATATAAAATTGAGTTTGACGTGTCCGAGCGATTAATTTTCTCAATTACTTCATAGATATTTTACTGAATTGATACCAAAGTGCGCTGTAAACATTCTGCCCCGGTCACTACTGCTCGATCCCGCGCTATCATACTAACTCACCCCTACCTTGTCACAGAAACTGGAGGAGGAACTGTACAGGGCGATGCGTAACGCCAAATACTCGGACTTTTTACCCAAGGTGTCACTGCCGGATCAGGGTTGTTCGTCCACGGACGCGGTGCAAGGTACCTCTTCGGTCGCTGCGAGTCCTTCGGGTTCGCCCAGACCCAGCTGGGGCCATCAGCGGACGTGGAGCACCGGGGTCGTGGCCCCCGATCGGAGTGTCGCTTTTCTACCCCTTTCATCCTCCACGCACGATTCCCTCGCTTAGTGTCCGTCTCTAGTTGTGTTTTCGTCTGTTCGGAGGTGTTTGTTGGTCGTATCGATTGACATTTGATTTTTTTTTTTTGAACATTTGACTTTCTTCGTACTATTTATTCTTCCTGTTGATTTCTCATCTTATTTTATACTAATTTCACCTGATTTTTCTCATTCTTTATTCAACTGCAGATTTGTTATCACGGAGTTCTGTTTGAAAGTAATATAATTATTTGTTCACATTACCAGTGACCGTCAGATTACAGGAATTGTCAAAAAACAAGGTCCTGGATAGAACTTGAAAATTTCAATAGTGTTTGTTAGTTTGTTAACCAAGGATGGTGTATTAATTTTTCCAGATTTTTTGGAATTTTCTCTTCCCGTTTCGAAATAAAAATAGAAATTATATAATAATCATTTCAATCTATTTGTAGTGAAGACAGATTTACGAACTGCTCCAAAATGTCACTGCCACTCGAAATTTAACCTACAGATACCTAAAAGTGAAATCCTCTATTTGCCAGCTACAAATTGTTTTTCTTCTGAATGAAAGACAAATATATTTTAAACAAATATCAACATTTCTACTCTCATCACTTGATCACTGTTAAGTGTCAAAAAACTAAGCCAAACGACTACAAAGAAAACATTTTGCATTGTGTTGATAACGGGAGTAGATTCGATCCCGAAACTGAGTAGAAATTTTGATATTTATTTGAAATATATTTGTCTTCCAATTTATTTTGTTTGAAAAACAAGGTGTCACTGACAAATATAGAATCTCTCTTTCAAGTATCTGAAGGTTAAATTTTGATTTTGGGACAGATCTTGAATCTGTCCTTCGTATAAATATATTGAAATAATTATTACAATTCTATTTTCATTTTTAGAACCGAGGAGAGAAAATCCCAAAAAAATCTGTAAAAATTAAAAATTTCAACCTTGCCACCCAGATTATTGAAATGATCATGATTTCAGTACACAAATATACCAAAATCGTTGTTTGTTGAATTGAGCTGAAATGATGGAACAGGAGCATTGAGCTTTTAAAAACTACTTGAACTGATTTATTGAATTTTTTTAATTTGCGTTATCTGATTTTCTTCAAAACTAAACTTGTTCGATAATCTTGAAAACTTATAACAGGTTACTACTAATTCGACACAACAATTGAAAAAAAATGGACAAACACCCCCTATTCGTTCTTCCCAGTCTTATGTGATAACCGTTATTGTTGTTTTGTTTTTATTTATTTTTGTTTGCTTCATTTGTTCTTATACCTTTTCATGTGATAACCAGGTTTATCAACATCTATACTCACAGGTGCGTACACATACTAATTCTGCTGAACTGTTGAACACAAATTGACCCTACAAGTTTGTTTTTTCACTCTGGTCTGAGCTTTATTACATTCAAATACATGATTCCTCATTCATTCTCATGGAAACATTTTCATCAACTCTCAGATTCGTAGGACATACAGAAGAGCTGAATATCAACGATTTCTTCCAATGAATATTTTACCAAAAGTTATTCCATAGGAAATCAATTATACATGATATATTTTATTTATTGAAGAAGACAGCAATTTATTGTAGATCATTTTTCCTTAATAAACGGCATGTTGCTGCATCAAAGTTGCAAAGAAGGATATCAATCTAACATTAATTTTATTTTTTGTTTCATATTTATGATGTACGTAATTATTCGACTGATATATTGAAATAGACTAGTAATTATGTGATGTTTGACACAGTCTTTGATTTTGTAGAAATTGGAAGAGGCATTCGCTCAACAACTAGAGGAGCAAGAGAGAATATACGGGCCCATCACGCCACTAGTCTTGCCGCCAGATCTGGTCGATCTGCCGGCCGGATCGTCGACCAGAAGCAGTTTCTCCTCCGACGGTTGAATCTTTTCTTCGTCTTTTCAACTTTCGAGATCAACTAGTTAAGTGCCTGCCGAAAAGTGATGTAGAAAAATAATTGAAAAGTGTACATAATCATATATTTTACACAGACTGAATATTTTAATATATATAGATGAATAAATATTAACGTTAACATTGAAACAAATAATCGATTCTTTAGAGGCCGGAACAATTGAGTTTAGCAAACCAAGCGACTCGTGAATCGTGTGTAAAGTATTATAAACGCTTCATAAATGTCTTCTTTCGTATTGAATTTGTACAGTAGGTCTTTGAAGTCGAAGGAAACTAGTATCCTTCATATTAAGACAATCCTATCAATTTCAGTTGCGTTTTGATGTCGATAAAGTTGCGTCTGTTACATTCACATGAAATTTTCGAATCGTTCTCCAATTGGCGTTGACGCGCCATTTTTGCAGATTTCTGTACAAACAGTTGTTGTTTTGATATTGTGATTCTGTAGTTTGATCATCAATTGAGAAATCAACGTTCCGATACTACTATCACTCAATATTACTAATCTTGATGCTATAATGAACTAGATAGCAATGGACGGAGTAGTTTCACTATATTCTCTACATCGTGAGCGTGAAAAACCACGTCTTCATGCATTCATTTGCATCATTCAGAATTTTTCAATGCTTATATTTTGTGAACAAATTGGCTCAAATATGACAAAAAAATTTGATGATTCAGAGAAATATAGAGCTCATGTATTCCATGATTTGGTCATTTCATCAGGAACAAAACGTGCAAAAAGGGAATAATTGGAAAATAATTATTATTTTTGAGAACTTGAATCTTTCATGTGAATGTGTTTCCGGTTCTTTCTGTAACTGTAAAGTCTGTAACTATTACCATTTTCGATATCCTCATAATGAACGTTCAAAGTGTATATTGTTGCCATTCTATCTCGAGATTACAAGAATTGTGGTGACCTGATCTGTCTACTTAAATTATATGTGGGATTTCCATTCAGTTGAAGAAACAAATCCAAAGCATTTGAACTTTGTTTACACATTATATATTTTTTTGTTACTTTTGAATTTTTGTTTCTTTATAATTGTAAGAATATTTTCATTAAAACTATACACTTACCAATTGTATTTTTGAACAATAGGACAGACATATTGACCATATGACGTTTGAATTCAGAAAATGGACGTCACAATCAATATTAGAAATAGGAAAATTCCTCATTTATCAAGGCATACGCATCGACTATATTTTTATGTCATACTCATATTTTCTGACAGAGATAACAATACTCTTGTATGAACATGACTGGCAGAGGTGTTGCTTGAAATAAACATTAGAAGAAGGAAATTCACTTCAATTTCAGTTTGTGGTCTCGAATAGCTAAAACAATTTTTTTATTCATCTTCAAGAATATGCCTGAAATTTGATAGGTGTGTACACCTTCATACAAAGCAAAGGTTTTCATCCTAGATCATGTTCATTTATGCTATAAAAACCAAAAATAGAGCTCGATTCCTTGCAGAATAATGCAAGTATATGGCAAAAGTATAATTAATGTCACATGAAAACATTCATGGTGGGTATTATATACATGAATACATATCATTCCAATATAAATTCAAGTTTGTCTTTCAGCTGTGAAGGGATAATCGTAGTCCTCCAAGATTTTCTGCATTGTTCTTGCTTCAATTTTAGGAAACTGAAACAAGAGAAATATATCATAGTAATTCATTTGAGAAGATTTCTATGAGTATGGTTCGGTTGTTTATAATTTGCAATATGTTCATAAAAAGAACAAAATTCAGAAAATAAACTATTCGCATCGATCACATGAAAATTGTCGAAAACAATGGAATGAATCTGGCAACGTCGAGCAGGGCTGCCAACTTGAACCTAACGCGCGGAAGGCGCGTTCGTAGAATTATGTTGGTACGAAATATTCGCCAAGGATGACGTGATTCTCAACTAAGAGTGAACAAGGTATACCCATATATGTATTAACTACAATATTGACCAAACGTCATAAGAGCAATGTTAGAAAAGTGATGCTTCATTATATACGTCTTTCCTTGTCTAATTGGCAACGATGATCGAGGGCGCATGCGCAAAATTCAAATTTTGAAACTTCATGTGTAATGTGTCAATCTCTTCAGTTTACAGGTTATGTTTTTTCTACTTATCTATTTTCTCCTTAGATCATTCTCATCTAAGATTTTCTCTGTAAATAATCATGTTATTTGGAAAATATAGTTGAATATGAATATACTGATGGTAGACAACATAACATATACTTAGCTTTGATATAGAGTGATCTGGTTAAACAGGTACGTTTTTTTCAGATTGAATAGAATGGAGCAATCGATATTTAAAAAAATGGTAGAAATCTCGGTAGAAATATAAGATATCCTCAGTATTGAAATTATGTAAATGAACATTCATCGTGGAAGCAACACATATCCGTGTGATAAATTTCTTACCGATGTTATGAATTGGAGCTCTTGGAGTCGCAGAGAAAACAAATATGTACGTTTTTTGCGGACATTTTGTGAAAAGTTACAAACTTAAACTACGAATACCACAAACAACAACAACTATAAACTAACGTCTAAACACAAACACTGAATAATCCAGAACCGAAAAAAAAAACAATTACTAACAATAACGCTAATTACGAGTAGGTAATAAAATTATTCAATTCTTAAACATAGACAAGACGACAGTTCAGAGAATCTGGTTGTTTGAATAATTTCGCTGCACAAAAAGTATTAGGTATAAAACACGACGCACGATCATTCCCAATTTGAGTAGCAACGACAGACGTAAGAGTGAAACAACACTAAGAGAGTCTGTCATCTTCCACTTTCATTTTGACGCATGCGCATAAATAAATCCTTGCCAATTGCACTCTTTTATTTTGACATCATGGGTATACCTCATCGGTGTATAAATAACCTTCAATACTTATTCGCTCACCGTATCAAAACCGCCAAAAGTCATAAACTTAGGGTTAACAACGAAAGGTACTCCATCCAAAAAAGTCGGACAGCTCGAGCCGAGCGTGTGAGTCCCAGTCGGCACGGGAGGCATCGGCGCCGGCCTGATCGGTGCTACCGCCGGCGATGGAAACCCGCCGGGTCGAAGAATCTCGTAATCGTTGTCCGATTCGCCGAGATTAGGATAGAGGGGATTGGACGCAGGAGACGCCATCGGTGGCGGTCTTTCACCGATCGAGTTCGGGTCGGCTTGGGAGTCTTGCACGTTGCCCATCTTGTAGCAAATCGTCACACCGTTGAGTTCCCTGGGAATTATATAAAGATAATGTGAAGAGACAGTTTGATGGATTTTTTGGCTCATTATTATACAGCCAAATGGAATGAATTCGACAACATATGAATGAGGGTGTGTTGGGAAAAACGCTTGGACACGTCGATTTGTATTTTTGAATACGCATTTTTTTTTTTCAAAAAAATTAAATTATATAGAGTGCGTCATGTGACAGTGGCCAATACCAACTTTCTCATTTCAAATGGTACACCCTGTATTTCATTCCATTTTTGAATTCTCACTGAAGAGCTGATTTCATCGATACGCCACACTTGCGGGGTGTAGCAGAAATGATTACATATTTTTCGACTTTAGGATTTTTTTGTGTCGAATCTATTCATTATCGGTCGAAACGGCTTACATGTCCCTGTCTTAACTTTTGATTTACTACCTACTGTCATTTGATTGAAACAAATATAGGGTGGTGCAGAATTCAGAAAATTGATCATCGTCCCAAAGAAATGTCAGTAGATAGTATATCGAATATTAAGATAGAGACATAGAAGTCGTTTCGATCAATAATACATAGTTCCGACAAAAAATTCATAAAGTTGAAAAATCTCGATATTTCACACCCTATATCTCTGTAATCCTTTCCGCTGAACCCCAAGTGTGGTGTATCAATAAAATCAGCTCGTCAGTGAGAATTTAAAAATGGAATGAAATACAGGATGTTCCATTTGAAATAAGAAAGTTGGTATTGGCCACTGTCACATGACACACTCTATATAATTTAATTTTTTTGAAAAAAATGCGCATCTGAAAATACAAATAGACGTGTCCAAGACTTTTCCCAATACACCCTAATTTATTTGTGGTCGAATTTATTCCATTTGGCTGTTCCACACTGTAGAACCAATCGACAAGAATTTAGATATTCTGAGCGAAACTTTGTACCTCAGAATTTATGAAACCAGTGACAAAGATTGTGTTCTAAAATATTATAGAATAGTCAGTATGCATTGCATATTACATAATATATGCATAATTTCAATATATCCTTCCTTTTTAGTTATTCATAGAGAAGAAAAATATGTGATTCCAGATATTCCACACTTCTACATTTTCAATGACAGATATATCTACTATACATTTTATACAAAGCTGAATTTTTATCTATGTTGGTTGGTGAAAAATCGAGGTGTCGGGAAGATAATCAGAATAGAGCAGTATTGTCTGTCGAAAATTTCAATTTTGAGAAGTTCTTCATGAGGTATAAAACAGTAATGGTTTCTTGATTTCATATTTGGGGCACACAACTGAATTCGGGGTAACAAGGGGTAAACAATACCCCCAGACAAAAGACGAAGCCCTGGGGTCATCTCCCGAAGAGAAAATTGATGAATAACCCTTGAAAACTACGTTTTTGAGCCGTTTTGGAACTAGAATTTCGACAATAATTTTCCTTTAGTTGTAACGGTTTGTCAAATTGGAATAAATATCTGATTTTTTTACTTTTTCAGTATATTTGTAAATCACCTCACCTATGTCTGGCCTGATGTTTCCTGTAACGACTGACTAAAGAAAATATGTATATTAATAACATCGATATTTTCATATTGGGAATTTGAATCTTAAGCTAATAAACTGAATAATAAACGACTTACTGCCATAAGCAAACTCTCTAGTCCTTTGAGTGGACGATCGTTCACTTAAAGAGAAGTTTGCTCACTACAATGAGTCATATAATTTTTACTTTTAGTAGTTTTCAATTATACTGAACATTCACAAATCGTGAAATCCTCTGGTGACGCTATGACGAAAAAAAATCAAGTTTTTAAAATCACAGAAAAAAATTAAGAACCTAAGGCAAAAAATAGGAGATGATTTTCAAAACCCCTACTGCCCCCTAAAAAACTTTTTTTCATTTGTAATCGTGAAAGCTAGTGATAATAAGGTGAGTTTTAACAATGTTCATTACTTCATTACAATATGTTGTAAGTTGTATTTTCAAAACATAATTAAACAATCAAGAATACATAGGAGGAGACGTTTTTTCGTAAATAAAAATATTGAGGTGACACTGATTAGTAATTCATTTTTTTCAATGATTATTTTGTATTCAGAACAAGCTATTCTCTTTGTGAAAAAATCGAGGAAGTTAAGGGGGTCGGTGTGTGTCTGTGTGACTTCAGATATTAAGTTCTCAGTACTTTGAGGAATTTCTTTTTTCAACGTCCATCAGGACTGATGAAACCATGTTAGCAAAATGATTTAATCTCATAGAGTTGATTACCCAGCGAATGAAAATCCAATTGGTGCCGTCTTCAGTCTACTGCAGATGATAATGTCGGTCACAGCAGTTGTGATATCTTTTTTACTGACTATACGATAGCAAAGTTGCTTCCTCTTCCAAGCCTTCTGTTCGCTATCGGCCGTCTTATTCAGAAGACTAAACCCTTGCGGTGGGTTAGTTTTATCACTTAGCACTAATATCTCCTTAACAACGCAATTGGGAAGTCCTATAAAAATATATCGATTAAATTACAATCTGAGTGAACGACGGACATCTTACCTTGAGTTTTTGACAAACAAAGGTATCTAGCCGAACTACTCTTGAAAATTGAACTTTCCCTTAAATCAGCGTCGGAATCTTGGTCGTAGGTTTTACTAATCGCATAAAAACCTCGAGGACATTTGTCTAAATCTTCTATTATCTGAAAATCAAGTCACATTATGACTAAAAATTACAGACAGACTGTTGCCCCCTTCCCTTGTCGATATTGAGGATAAGGTTAAAAATAGGACGAGTGTGACAAAAAGTCAAGTTGACAAGCCAGAATTTTTTTCTCTTCCACACTCACCACGTATACTTCAATATCTTCCGATATACTCCATGTCAATCGAGTATGGAATGAAATGAGGAGTTACTGTTTCAAAAATTTGTGAACTTTGTAGTCGAATACGCATCATCCTGTACATTTCTGATATGAAAGAAAAATGCGACATCAAAAAAACAGTTTTTTCGTAAATATTCAGTATGAAGTATCAGCTTTGTTCCATTCAACTGGGTATAACAACGGGTACTTGATAGGAAGTTCCTTAATGTTTGTATTATTTTGTATATACATGTTAAAATTCACTGTGTATCAATAAAATGAAGAAGAATACTAATCACCCTGTATAACGTAACGAATACTTATTTTGTAGATTGCAGAGAACCATTCAAGGCTGTATAATTTTCAATTCTTATCGAAAAATGCAGTCAATAAAAGAGAACACTGTACATAATGATAATAGTAGTTTTTTCAGTACATATTTTGAAAATAACACGATTGTCTATAATCAATTAAAAACATTTTTAAATCTCCTAGCAACATTCGAAGCAAGCAGTCCCCAACAATGTGGAATCAGAATTGAAAATATCATGAGTAAAATGAATAATTCCGTATAACTAAGTAGTGAGAGATTTGAAACATATATACTTTAGTTGAATTGTCTTACCTCAGTGACAGAAGAGATAACGAGGTTTCATTTGAATTTGAAGAGAAACAGTGAACCACTTACTTGTATAGCTGTTATTGGCCTATTATCAGATAGAGAACTTAGAATCTTATTCTGGACAGACGATCTCAACATCGTAGGATTCCTGTGTGACTGAGAACACCTAAAATAGATTTCAATATTTTTCAAATATATGCCATAGTTGAGTTTGAAAGATCATGACAATTTAATTGATGTTTGTTACGATCAAACATAGTCTCAAAAAGAAACTAGAGATAATCAGCAGAATAGTGAACTACCTCGTTCATTTTTTTTTCAGTTCAGTTTTCATTTCAACTGTATAGTTATACAGCAGATCACAATTCACAATATCTCCACAAGAAATTATAGTTTTATTAATTCGACTGGCTATTTTGTAGGTTCATTTCACATAATTCCATAATAATAATCTTGAAAGATTAGTAGATATAAATGTGAAGTATTCAAAGCACAAATGATTAATATTATCATTTTATTTTAGTGAATCGTCGATTTTGAGACTCGTAATATTAGTCGAAGGGAAGTGAAATATAAGAAATTAGAGAGTGTCTGCCAGGGTAGATCCGATAAAAAATAGTTTTGTATTGTATTCAATTGTATGCAACTGTTCCCCCCATTTTTCAGTTTATTGATTTCAATTCCAATAAAATAATTCTAAGGGAATGGTTCACTGCAGGCTATATAAGAAGAGTTCCTCTTGATATACAGGTTGATTAGTTTCATTTTACCACAACAAATCTATATCCAAGTCTATATCTTTTTAAAAAAACACCTTGTGTACAAACATTGGATCACAGTTCTAAATTAGTCTGCACAGTTTTCAAGAGAAAAGAAAAATGTTGAGACTCTATTTCATGATTCTTCATGTGGAGAGAAGCTGGAGGGAATCCAGTTGAAGATTTATTGGTATAATAATTAGTTATGGAATGAATCACTGAAGACGTTGACGACTTTCTGTATCACATTTTTTGATCACATACATAACAATAGATACATTTCTAGTTTTTGTGTCACTGACAAATAGAGAATTTCTCTTTTACGTATCTGAAGGTTCAATTTCAAGCACAGTGATATTTTGGGGCAGATCACAAAATCTGTCCTTACTACAAATATATTGAAATAATTTTATAACTTCAACTTTATTTTTTATATTTTAATGAGGAGAGAAAATCTCACACAAAAACTAGAAAAACTGAATATACTACCTCCTCGAATAACTCACAGACTGTATATAACAATAGATATTGTTGTTCTTGTAATAAAATAAAAGCACTTGGAGCTGGCCAGCCAATAGCTTATTATAACAATGTGCATGAATAGAATGCATACCCAAATTTTGTTGAATCCAGGTGTGTTTCCAAATTAATTCATCATTGTAACCTACAGAGTTCAGGTAGGTTACAGGTATAGGTGATATGTATAGGAATAAAAAAAGTCCTTTGCACAGACCTTCAGCGAGAGACCATTATTAACTTCATTCGATATTTGAACATAAAAACTTATAGAAACTCACCTGAATACAAGTCGCTTCAAGGATGGCAAACGTTTTCTCAGCCCTGCCTAATTTTTCATGCACTGGAATTGCATGAGAAATGAAAAGGAGAACCTTTTCCTTGTCATCAAAACGACGAAACACGTTTCACAATATTTATTTATAATTCAGTGTTTTTTTTTCCGTCATACAGAGATGCCAAGATCAAAGAGGACAGTAACCCTCTTCTGTGACGAGATCATAGGGATAAGATAATTTGTAATTATTATTATGAATCATATGGTTATGAATTATTATGACACTACTGACACTGACAGTGAGGCTCAACTTACACCGTTTTCCACTAGGATAAATTAATGCACTCCAATGTATATCTACCGTTTGTGGAATACATGCGCGAAACAGAAACAAATTCATGTTGAGGGCGGAAAACGGCATTAAAAAGAGAAGAAAAACAGAGTCCTCGAGGATGGTGAAAGATAGAGGATAGTTACGATCCGTGAAGGTCTATGTTAACATTCGAACACAAACACAACACAAATTCGGTGAAATCAACCTTCGGTTTATCCACCGTACATAAAAGATATAAACCGTGAAAGTAACCATCCTGGTCATCTTCTTCCGACGCCAATGAACGTTCGGTTGACCTCGGCAATTTTAGCTGCTGTCATTGTCGGCTATCTTCTTCATATCAGCTGTTGCTGTCATGTCTATTTTGGGCGAAGTATGTAAAAAACAATAATAGTTCTTGTATTTCTGTTAGAATTTTTGCTTTCATTATTAATCATTATGGATCAAACCATTCCAATAGAAGAGAACTCTCAGTATGACTTATATCTACAGGAAATCGAAGGCATTGATGAATATTGGGGGCCTACTTTTAGGTAAATAGAACTTGGGATCTTGTGGTGGTATACATTTACATTATTAGAATAGAATAAACATTGAATAGACATTTTTTCATTTACATTGAGGACATACAACATTTGAATACAAACATCAGAAATTCATACATCTATAACAAAATATATCTTGTGGAAAAGCCAAATATGTTTTAATAAAAAAGGTGGTACCATTTTATATTCATAATCATCATAATTTTATTGCAGGACAGTATTTGATAATAACAAACACTCAGAATTTGAGAAGACATTGAAGGATAGAATAAGGCACCATGACAAAGATATAGAGAGACTGTGTAATATTTATTATCAGGGCTTCATTGAATCAGTAAGAGAATTATTGGAAGTGAGGACACAGGCAAAAAAACTGAATGTGAGTACTTCATTATTTATGCTTACTGTGCATCATAGATATTCATGTAACCAGTTAGGAAGCACTTTTTTGAAGAATGAAACACTGAAAATGGCATGTATTTTTTAGAACCAGGTTATCACTCTGGATCAGCAGCTTCATAATTCAGCTCAAGGAATCTCACAATCAGCAACAGATTTGATACAAGCGAGAAAGGTGCAAAATAATATAGCTGTTGTCATAGTTCAGTTAAACTTATGCTTGCCAGTTTTCTCCACTTATGCAAAATTACAAAAACAAATAATAGATAAAAGGTATATGAAATTCATATATGTATAAGTATGTAAATATAAGTTAACTTGAATCATTTCACAGATATTATCCTGCTTTGAAAACTCTGGAAGAATTGGAACATTTGCATTTACCCCATGTCGCCAATTATCGATTTTCAAGACAACTGCAAGAAAATATCCCCAAGTGAGTTTGATAATATGTTACACTGAATGTCATAACCTTCTTTATGCATATATTATTGATCAGATCAGCTTTATTCATCATGATTTAGATGAATAGAAACTTTATAATATATGAGGTGATTTTGCACTCATCATGGGATAGTTTTTTTTCCAATTTTTTTGTACTCATGTTTGGTTCAGTTACAACAGAAATGACATGAAATCCATTGTGAAGTATTGATTTTAATTAACCAACAATACTTTATTTTCAAGATATCGAGAGAAGATTGAAGCAGCTTCTATGTCGGACCTCAGAGATTTTTTAGAAAACATCAGGAAGTTTTCTCCCAAAATAGGAGAAGTTGCGATGAGACATGTAAGTACTTATAGCCAAATGAATGAAAGCTAATTCTGAATATCATCAATGAACGTCAGTGAGGTTGACTTATCTAATTTCAGTATTTTTTGAAAATTGTGTGTGAACTGAATTTGTTGTTTTTAAAATAATCTACTGATGAAATTTTGTTTGAGTTGAGAGTTACAGATTTTTGTATTTATGTATATGAATTTTTATTTATATTTTTTCTCAAAATTTATAATAGAGTGAATGATACTTCATAAATTGATAAATTCCTCTGAATCATATCTATAGTACTCTTAATATACTATACACCCACTATGAGTATGTATTCTTTTGAAACAGCACATCTTAAGTTCTAAGAATGATTTCAGAAACAATGAATCTCATTATTTGTATAAAGTCATAGTTGCTTTTAGAAAATCTAAATGGAAAACACACTTTATTGTTTTGTTTTGTGATTTCAATAATGGACTCAACCGTGAAATACTTCCCCAGATAGATATCAAGTATTGAAAATTTAAGTAGATGAGACAAAAATGAGTACTCTCCAAGTATATAATTAGAATTTTTTTTCGATGATCTTAATGTTAATTCTACAATACTCTTTCATAAACATAAAGACCTAAGAATTCTGTAACATCTTTATATTTGATAAGTTTATTGTTTCAATATGACCAGTGATCTTTTTGTAATGATAATAATAATTTATTTAATGAAATTTCTTGATTAACTTTATTATTACTTGTTACCCATAATGGATATTTCTTTTATTGATACAGACTGACGAACAATTGGCAAGTGATCCGACGGTAGTCGGCAGAAAGAAGAAACGGATCGTACCTGACCCAGTAAGTGAGTACACGAATTTTCAACTATTTCAAAGATGAAAATTTTCAAAGTGTATTTCATGAAAACTGTTCATATATTCTTCCAGGACGGTATCCCGAAGAAGATAGAAATGCACAAGAGCTCATAGATTTCTCACCGATTTATAGAGGCCTACATATCGCACATGTTCTTGGAAGATCTTCGATATTCGAGACATATTATCGAACGGAACGGACAAAACAGGCCGGGCTTGTTCTACAACCACCTACGAATATGGTAAAAATTCTGAATGAAAAGTTATGTACGTTGCAATCTGCTTCACCTTATGTTTTCCAGCATGAGTCAGAAGAGGGTTATAAGGAATACATTTATGCAATTCTCGGATTTTTCATTTTAGAAGATCACGTACTGAACACCGGCAAAGGACTCATATCGAGATCATTTTTGAATGATATGTGGAACATGGCTATTTTCAAGATCGTCGGAGCATTGCAAACACATTCGGTATTCATTTTTATTATATAAAAAATTATTTTTAAAACACCTTTTATTATTCTTCTCAAATCCTATTTGGTCATTGTGAACATTTGTTTTGTAAATCATCGACGAAATAGATGAGAAAGAAAAATCAAAATGAATGCTTACATACAACATAAATATGAAACAAAAAATAATATTGATAGTTTGATACCAACTGAAAAATTTTCTACAACTTTGATGAAGCAACATGCCGTTTATATAGGAAAAAATATCTAGCAAGATTTTTTGGATTCAGAAATAAAATAAAATTCTGATTAATTGAAAGTTCAGAAATTTTTCAAAAGCATTGGAATCTGAAATAATTTGTCACTTTTGATATTAATCATGATATTAATACTCGATGTCGTTTTATGGTATTGTTACTCATTATTATTTAATTTTATGTGTAAACAAAATATAAACAGTATTATGATGCACGATGTATGCATATATATTTTGTTTATGTATCTATCAATTTCTATGATTGTGGAAATTACATGAGTGTGTACGATGATCGTTATTTTCATAAATTAATATGATCTACCTCTCTGAAATATTGATATTACGGTGTTGTCGCTTCTGACAAAGAGTAGAACCAAACTCTATAATTCGAATGCAAAACTGTAGAAGAACATTATTTCTTGAATTTCCAACAATTTGACATCATATTGTCCTGTACACATGTGATCGTTTACGAGATATTACATATAAGACCTGAATATTTATTTCCCTTTTTTTACCAATATTAGAATCTTGACAGTATTCCTGAATGTAATTTTTACAGAATAAAAATAATTGAAATGGTTTCAGGCATATTGTACAGACGCCACGCTCATTCTTAGGATCAAAGATTTGATAATGCTTTTCTGTACTACATTGAGAGACTATGGGTACGATGTTAAACCTTTATGGGATTTAATGAAGGAATTGAAGGATCATTATACGGAAGTTTTGATGCAGAGGTGGGTTCAAGTGTTCAGGAAGATTCTATCTGAAGAGGATTTTCAACCAATACAGGTGAGTTGATGTAGACATTTTTCACAGTCAGTGTCGGAAATCTACAAGATTTCGAAGTATATTACTTTAAATCGATCACAGAGGAAGGAATAAATTGCACAGTCCATGTTTTTCTCTTCTGATTATACATATAAATACTGATGTACAATGAACTCCACACGGTGAAGGTTAATGACGTCAAAGACGTCAAGAGAAACTATTTAATGTAATACACAACATGATTCTACATGAACATATTCTAATATCTATGATACATTCCAACGCAATATCGAGCTGTACGATAATTGACATCTGGAGGACATTTTTGAACTAATTTCTGGAGTGCATGTAATCGTCGTAAAGCACCAGTGATTCTTCAGAAATATTTTTCCAGGTTCATGATCAAGAGCAACTGAATGAGATTTTATTATCGTTTCCGTGGGAAGAGGACTTACCAAATCATTTGGAATATCCATATAGTTTTCCGTTTTCTAGTATGGTTCCAAAAATCTACCGAGAAGTCAAAGAATTCATCTACGCATGCGTGAAGTTCACGGAAGATTTAAATTTGAGGTGAGACTTGAATATTGTACATACTAAAAAGGTCGATTGACCGTATTGATTGCCTTTATTACCCCAAGAAACATTGCTGTTTATAATAGGGATGCATAAATTAACAATAAGTAATGCATGAATAATAAACTAACAAATACAAAATAATAGGGATAATAATAGCGCAAATAGTGATAAATCAAATTAAAATATAAATTCGAAGCCCTCAATTCCTTTATGAATGAATAAGTGAATAAAACAGCATAGATAGATAGAATGAATCTCTAGGTTTGTATAAATTTATAGTTGATTCCAGAAAATCTAAAATGGAAAAACACTTTATTGTTTCATTTTGTAAGTCCATTATCTTGAAATATTTGTACTTTCCTGGATATATACCAAGTATTGAAAATTTGAGATGAGAAATAAATACTCTTCAATTATCTAGCAGGAATAAAATTTCGAACTTCAAATAAAACGACTGTAATGGGATCAAGTTTTCTTTCTCAAATGATCTACATGTTTGTTCTACAATAATCTTGCATCAATATAAAGACCTACAAATTTTTGTAACATCTGTATATTTGGTAGGTTGAGTAAGTTTATTGTTGAAAAATAGTGTTTTATTCATTTTTAGGATTTTAGCATTCAAGGTGTGTCATAAATTAGATACAATTCTAACCATTAGTGGCATAGATTAATGTCGTGTCATCTGCAAATAATTCCAGTTTTCCTCTCAATTCCAAAATTGATATTGAATGATAGATATTAAAAATAGAATTGGTCCCTGCGGTACACCACATTAAGGAGCTGCAAGTATTTGTCGCAAGACGTCAACATATTGCTTCCTATTTGTTAGATAACATTTGAACCGACCATGATTTTTTTTCTCTAATTTTGTAAATGTAAATGGCCAGAGGAAGTTTATTGTGAACTTCTTCCATGATCCATGAACTCTGCCCAATTGCCGTCTAATTTATTCTGTCAAAACTCTAACGTACAGCCAACTTGATATCAGCATTTTATTATTTATTGCGGAAATTCAGTCGGAGAGAGTTCTTCTATAGTCGAGAATAAAATTGAATTGTAATGTCGAGATATACGTGATGGGTGTGTACAATGAATATCTTGATTGCAGTCAAGTAGAAGTAGATGAAATGATACGGAAATCTACAAATTTATTGCTAACAAGAACATTCAACGGCTGCTTGACATCTACTTTCCGAAGTCCTCGTGTCAATTTGAGAGAAATTGTTCAAATAATAGTTGACACGGGGTTCTTAGAAGAAGCTCACATATTCCTCGATCAGTTCATCTCCAATATAACTGGGTGAGTGTAAGAGTCTGTTCTTTCCCTATAATACAGAGTGAAACAATTCCAGAGAGGAATCGAAGGAGGTCACTGCGAGTATAGATGGTCAGACGGCTTTGTTCACGGTATCTAGAGAAGACGCGGTGCGCCAAATTTGCGAAAAACTCAATCAGAAGTTGGACGATTTCTTGGGCCTGGAGAATTACGATTGGCTGTTGGTCGAGCCGAAAGGTCATGCGTCGAGTTACATCACTGACATGATCGCGTTCTTGCAGACCACATTCCAAAGTTTCACCAACATACCGGTAAGAACGAATAATATTCATTTTTGTCTTCCCAGGTCTGCCAGAATGAGTCCAGAACGTGGTACACAAATTGCGGTTCTTACTTACTTATACTGGAGAATGCTTGTTTGGTCCATGAAAAATATAAAAATACAGTTAAATACTGTCTGTAAGTCTTTCGAGGAGGTGGAACATTCATTTTCCAGCTTTTTGTGGGATTTTCTCTCCTCGTTTCTAAAAAATAGAGTGGAAGTTAATAAAAATTATTTCAATATACTTGTAGAAAGGACAGATTTTGTGATCTGCCCCAAAATGTCACTGCGCTTGGAATTAAACCTTTAGGTATCTATTGAAATGAGTTTTAATAACTTCTACTCTATTTTTTAGAAACGAAGAGAGAAAATCTCACAAAAAGCTGGAAAATAAAAATACAATGAATGTTAATAGGTACAATACACGAAATGTTTTTCATCTCCGTCTACCTATTCCAAGAACATCACTTATAAAAAATTCTTTAATATATGAAAACTTGAAGATATATAATCATCTTCTAGTAGAAATGAAAAGTGTCTGTGATAACAAACAATTCAGGAGAGCCCTGAAAAGTGAGCTTGCCACTAAAGCGCACTGTAATTTAAGGGAATTTTACTGTGACCATTTATAGCCCCTTTTTGAAATTTTCAATTCTTTTTTTTGTGCATTCATTACTATTCATTTCTCATTTGTATTAGCATTGTTGGCTTCAACAATGAAATTTTGACCTTTTTTTAATTTTTTCTATGATTTGCATCAAATTGTCAATTTAATCTTGATTGTTTTAATTGTGTGACGGTGTATATACCAACTTCTATGTTATATATAATATTTTCGCTGATCAATTGTAATTCAGTATATTGATTTTCAGCTGAAATTTATATAATACTTGTAGTGATAGAATATTTTATCATTTTATATTCTTGACTTTGAAGTCATATTGCCTATGCGTCTTGCCATAAATGTTTTATGTACATAACATGGTCAAATAAAATATACTCTACTCTACTCTATATGTTCAAATTATACTGGCTTTGTCAATAAGAACTATGTTCTTCGATAATAAAGCTTATTTCGATTTGATTTTGATTTGATACTCAGTGTGAATTATGAACGGTCAAAACTCATTTGTCAGATGTTGAAAGCGACGTTTTTAGATATTATATTAATCAAGTCATAAAATTTGAAACTGTTGGTCATCTAACTTTTTTCGGAGATATGCGGCTTCGAAACCGTTTTTAGCTGTAAATTTTGAACCACTTTGTATATCGTAACGATTTTTTGGTCTAATGTTTATTCGACACTATTATTTATCGTTGAAATCGAAATTTTTGTAGTGAGCTAGTCGTGCTAACAGAATATCAACTGAAATTCAATGAGAATTATATTTTCAGCTGGAGGCAGCTCAAATGGCCTGCGAGTCAGCGTGTAAACACATCGCAAGTTATTTGATGGCTCTCCTGACGAATGGAGACGTCAAACAAATTTCAATGGGTGTCCTAAATCAGCTCAATTTGGATTTACTTCAGTGTGAACGTAAGTATTGGTGAAAACAGGTATGTCGGAAGGAGAATCGAAAAAAAAAAATGATTTCCTGCATTGAAGTAAAGGGAGTTCGGTGGTTTGCGGAAAATAATTCTTGGACATGTCGAAATATGACGTTTGCCGGAACGATTTCGAATTTTTGACAAGAAATTCTGGTGATCAAGAACAACATATAAACCTTTTGTATCCAATATATTCAAATAACTTTCGAAATGTCCCATATAGGTGGGGTACAAAAATGAGAAAAACATGTATGATTTGTGTTTTTGCAATATTTTCTCCATTGTAAGAAAACTTCTTTCAAATCTAAATTGATATGCTGTCAGATTTTGATGAATTAATGAAATCTGTCGACTGGCTTTCGATAAAACACTCTGAAAATGAGGTTTCTGATTATATTTGAAGGATAAGAATATTAATAAAAACAGACATCGAGAGGAGTATAAGATCCATAAAAAAATCTTCATAGTGGAATCGAATAACAAAAGCTATTTATCGACAGAAATACACACTATTTCCGTAATTCTGGAACGGTTGGAATGATAATTTTCCTTCGACCACCTAGGAAAACAGCGCTTTCAACATTGTTTTGTTATCTAGAAAGTAGCCCATTTCACTATGGCAACAGGAGGGTCGAAAGTGCAACACACTTGTGTGGAAATATTTGAAAAACGCACGCTTGTAGTGATTGATGAATGTAATGACATTTTACCTAGAAATTTTACTACTGGTATCATCACATTTGGAACAAA
Organism: Gastrophysa polygoni; assembly: GCA_963576655.1. Classification (NCBI taxonomy): domain Eukaryota; kingdom Metazoa; phylum Arthropoda; class Insecta; order Coleoptera; family Chrysomelidae; genus Gastrophysa; species Gastrophysa polygoni. The sequence goes on from OY755083.1 coordinate 794,617, forward strand.
TATTTTGAGTTCCATATAGTGGAACCCTTTCCTTCTGCGAGATGAGTTTGGTTATGTGACCATCACCTCCTTCCTTTTCTGATTGTGATTCTACATTACTCAGTTCAAATTCGTAAAAAATACTCAGGAAACATTATGATTCATGTCAATGACAAACCACACAGTCGACGTTGACGCAGTTGAGTGAAGTGAGTTACCAAAGATGATAGCTGAAATATCCGAAGGTTGCCAAACTTATAATGATTCATAGGCGTACACATTTATTTTCATAAAATTGACATAGACATTGTCTAAGCTGAGCTAAACTTCGAATAACTTTCAAATTCGAGTAGGCGTATTTCGTGAAGTTTCAATGAATGACAATGGGTGAAACTTTCCGAAGGAAAAAATCGTGTACATAACTCGTTGGAAAGTTATTTGATATGCTATTACACCTTCCAATTTCTTGAAGACCAGTATCCAGTAATGAATGAAAATCGTTATTATACTTTCATAGTTTTTCCTTCTTTTCTCATAGAATTTGCTGCTTCCGAGCCAGTGGGAGGTTTGCAGCAAGATATCCTGCTGTCATATTTCAGTAACTTGAGAGAAATATTGGATTTGTTACTCTCTTGGGATTGGCCAACATATTTTCATGATTATGGGCAAGAAACTAACAAGTACAAAACGGTTCACCCAGATGTGGCCATTATATTGTTAGAAAAGTAGGTGTTCACTGTTCATTTAGACGTCATATTAAATTAATATTATTTTTCAGGTTGAAAGAAGGCGACAAGAAAACAATGTTTACAGTTCTGAAGAAGAGTGAACGAGATAAGAAGAAACTTCTCGAAACTGTATTAAAACAGCTCAAACAGTTATCACAAATTTCAACTGGAAAATCTAATGGACATCCTCGTTGAGTCATATTTACTTAGTATTGACATATTTATTCTCGCAAAAATGTATTGATGATTAAATGAAGAGCAACAAATGAATGTTGTCCTTTATTTTCCAACTTACAAAAAGCTGGATCAACACAAGAACAGAAAATGCAAATAGCATTTTGGCAAAACAAAACATCATCTGTGATATATAGGTGATATAGGGTATCAGGCTACCCCTGTAACATCAAAATTAAATATATTTCCAGAAAAGCAATTCCTCCGGTCTCAAAAGGTATTTTGTGAATGCTTTCAAACTGATAATGAAATAACCAAGTTCGTTTGCAACGTACCTTTATTATTTACATGTATCTTTGAACAAGTATTGTACTTACTCTAATTTATTTGACTAATAGTGTTACAAAACCCAAAAATATAAAATGAATATAAATAAAACTATTCCACCAACTGCAGCCTTCACATACATTGATTTTGTGTTCAGATATATAGCATCTTTCTTGTATTTCTCAGTCAGCATAGATAAATTTTGTGTTTTCATATCCAATTCTGCAAAAAAAATGAAGCAAGATCAGTCAGTTTAATGATTAGTATCATTAATTTTTTCAGTTTCTATGAAATTTGCCCTTCATGATAAAAATAGATAGGATAATAATCAAGTATTTCAATATTTTTTTAGTAAGGACAGATCATTCAGATCAATATTGACATTCAATTTTTAGATACCTAGAGAGGAATTCTTTGTTTAGTGACCCTTTATCTTCAAAATTTATAATATAATTTTTTAGATTATAGAGAGGAATTCTTTGTTTAGTGACCCTTTATCTTCAAAACTCATAATATAATTTATGCAGGGTGGTCTGGGTTATAGTAACAATAATTCATCATTTGATGATAGAATGCTTCCCAAAGGAGATACAGCTCTACAAAGTTCAGTTGTAAAAACCTTTTTTCTGCAATAACTACATATACCTTCTACCTACTAGAATAAACTGACTGATTTTCACCCACATACCTGATAACACTGTTCCTCTTTGAAGCACATCATCAATATTCTGTACCATTATTCTCTGAACATCCTGCAATTGATTATTGATGGCGTTCAAGTTCTTTCTTGATCTAGAGTCTGTGAACTGTTTCTTTGATTTCTGAATGAATGTATCAAATTCAATGAATGTATAGGGCCTGGTAACTGTATTCACTCGTTTGCCATATTGAGTATGAAATTCTTGTGCAATATCTTCCAAGTATGAATAAGCCAGCCTTTTTGAATAGTTTCTGTCACACAAAACTAGGTAACAAACATCGTATTCTATCAAGTAGCTGGAAATTAATTAACATGTATTCACTTGCATACATATGATATCAATGAAACATACTGAAACAAATATGGTCCTGATTCAATTGTACATCTAGGAGGAGACTGAGGTCCTAGCTTCCTGAATAACATTTTAGCTTGATTCTGGTAGTCTAATATACTTTTTCCTGACTGAAAAGTGAAGTGGCAGATGTATTTCATTCGAACAACCAAAATCACCAAGAAAACTCGCCTGTTCATCTTCTTGCATTGTGGCAGCCAAAGGAAGGCCATCCGCAACTCTAGCAATCATTGTCATCAAAACCATTTTAGTAAAAAAATAATATGGAATGAATACAGTAACACTTTAGGTAATTTAAATAAATATAATGAGAGACACGACTTTTTATGTTATTATTTACATGGAATGACAACTACTCTGACATGGAAATGCCAAGTCAAATGACCGTTGTGAACTTGGCAGACCCAGTCATTGGCTAAAATATTCCGAGATAGCCGAATGATCAGAGGCGTAGGTACAACCACGTTAAACTCTCCATTCTTCTTGCGTTATTATTATTAAATAAATATATTTGGTTTTAACCGTCTTACAACATTTACTATTCCTACATACACCCCAGGAACAGAACGAATGAAAACTATGTGCTGCGCCCTCAATGAGTAAGACACTGAACTGGGTTAATGGACAGTCATGACGACATGATTCCTCGCCTTCAGCCGTCATTGGAGCACGGACTAATTGGTACACCTTTTATTACTTTTCGATTCACATCTATTACATTTTTCATACGAAAATCTGTTACAAAAAATTGACGTTGTGTTATGTGTTGTGACAGGCGTCAGATAAGACGAGACCACTTGACCGTGACTTACGAGATGTAATCCTGATATGTGATGATTAATAATGAAAAACGAACCCAGTTTTTGAAATAGTGAATAATTTCAACTACATAGTCAATTATAATGCTATCCAGTAATACAAAACATTACTTGCATTGTTTGCTGTTCATAACGGTCATAATTTTTTTCGAAATATTTGCTGGAGGAATAAAGTTTTCTAATGTAGGTGCATTTGTACCTGCCGCAGATATTAATCCGTGGGTACAGTACGGCTTTTGTGGAGCGACTATATTATACATTTTGAGGCTGATAACATTTCTTCCCTTACCTCAAGTGTTATTCAACTTCGTTGGATTGACATTCTACAATGCCTTTCCAGACAAAATAGTTCTGAAAGGGTCTCCAATATTAGCACCCTTCATTTGTATTCGAGTGGTAACGCGCGGAGATTTTCCGCAATTGGTTAAAAGCAACGTTAACAGAAACCTAAATAAATGTTTGGATACTGGTTTAGAGAACTTTTTAATTGAAGTTGTAACAGATAAACCTATCGGGCTTGATCAACACAGAAGAATTCGGGAGTTGGTGGTACCTGCCGATTATCGTACAAAAAGTGGTGCATTATTCAAAGCTCGTGCATTACAATATTGTTTAGAAGAAAAAGTCAATGTTCTAAGTGATAATGACTGGGTTGTTCATCTGGATGAAGAAACTCTCCTAACTGAAAATTCAGTTCGCGGAATTCTGAACTTTGTTATGGATGGAAAGCATCATTTTGGCCAAGGACTCATTACTTATGCGAATGAAGGGGTGGTAAATTGGATAACCACCTTAGCTGATAGTTTTCGAGTTACTGATGATATGGGGAAACTCAAACTACAGTTTCTTATGTTTCACAAACCATTATTCAGTTGGAAAGGATCCTTTGTAGTAACACAGGTAAATTTCATCATGCTATGTTTTGAAAATCAATGTTCATCTCAATTCAGAATTCAGAGACTCTGCATGGGTATTATTAGATGGAAAGTACTGGACAAAACTGAATCAAAAATATACATTGTACACTTGCGTCGGCACACAAAGAACGGCAAAATGGATAGACAAGACCTTAAAATTTCTGTGGCACATATCATTACAATGACTAGCCAGTTTTCAGTTGGAATGTTTGAGATATCAGTTTGGTCAAGTTTGTAAAGTAATGCAGTATCATACACATTTTCAAACTATCTTATAAGTGCTTCTAAAGTACCAATAAAAACTCAAAACCATCTTTTTTTATGCACCTTACTGGTTTGGTTCAGTATCAACGTATCAATCTCAAAGCTTAATTGGAATGTGTAAACAAAATTGAAGCTTTCTTCCATATTCAAGAAATGATGATGGATTTTCTAAGAAATGGATGGACTCTTCTAAGAAATTGAACTCAATTTTTCATCTACGCATTCTTTATATACAAAAGCATTATGACAAATTAATAACAGTCCCAAAGAATTATGATGAAGTTATCACAAATTTAGTTGGGCGTTAAAGATCAATTCAAAAAGTTTATTATTTCATATCTAAAGTGATACTGCATACTGCATTTCTATGTGAACCCTCATCTACAGTACTCTAAGTCAAAGTTACTGGAATCCATAGGCGCCAATAGAAGGGGCACATATCTCTTTTCTAATATAATATAATGATTAGCACGCCACTGCATATTTCTGAGAAAATCAGAGTGATACCCTTTGCTCCACTCTTACTATCAAGCCATTTTCAAATTATTTGCAATCAAATACTGGCCTCCGAACGTGGATTTGAATATTTTTTAAACAAAATTAACAATAATCCCAACTGAATAAATCCAGTTGTTTTGTAGAATCACATTTGCTCAGATATGAAATGGAAAACTTTTTTCAATCGAACTTGAAGGAATAAAAATCAGTACCACCCAGTATATGATCGATGTAATTGCTTCCTTCTTTTCAGCTGGCAGCAGAAAAAGCCGTTTCATTCGACAATGGTTTGGACGGTTCCATAGCAGAAGATTGCTTTTTCGCCATGAAGGCTTACAGTCAAAACTACAGCTTCAACTTCATCGAAGGGGAAATGTGGGAAAAATCCCCATTCACGCTGTGGGACTTTATGCAACAACGAAAGAGATGGATCCAGGGGATCCTTCTCGTTGTACACTCAAGAGCGATTCCTATCAGATATAAAATTTTCCTCGCCTGTTCGTGCTATTCTTGGGTAACTTTACCGTTATCCGTATCAAATTTATTGTTGGCTTCGAGATTTCCAATACCCTGCCCACCCGTAATAGATTTTATATGTGCTTTCATAGGTGCTGTGAATATATATATGTTTATATTTGGTGTGATCAAATCTTTCACTGTATATAGATTTGGATTAGCTAGATTTTTAATGTGCGTTATTGGTGCGGTTATAGTGATTCCATTCAATCTTATCATAGAAAATATCGCAGTCATATGGGGTATTTTCGGCAAGAAACATAAATTTTACGTTGTCGATAAAAATACTGGTTCCAGTGGTTGTACACTTTCCGTTTAGATGAGTATTGTGATTTGAAGATGAATGCATCCAGCAGGGTTCTTGACGAGGATCAGAGTTGTAATTTGAATTATATTCCAACTGCATATCTTTTGGAAGATTTTCAAAAATGCAGAGTTCACCTCAAACACAAAATCAAGTATGTACAATAAATTCAACAAACAATTCTTCAAGTGATTTCAAGATGTGTGTGAGATTTGAACATGTGTTCTAACTAACTTCGTTTTCGAGACACAAAGGTGATTAACTTTCATAAATGAAATGTTTTGGTGAATATCTTTCACCCTATTTTGTTCAAATTTGACATTACCCAGTCTTTGTATCATGAGGCTAGTTCTGCTCCAACTCGATTAAATTTGTCAAGTCCAGTTGCATCCCAAGCGTCACCTTAACCAATATTTTTTACAAATAGTATATACCACTAACTTTTCTGTCTCGAAATTTCTTCTCATCTCTGTTTCGATTTTTTTTCCTATCTTGCTTATGACTTTTTTTCTTCACAAAATCGGCTGTTGAAATTTTTGTACATACTTAATAAGCACCCTGTATATTGTGACATTTTCGGATCAATAATTTTATTCTGAATAAATTCAATTCATCTCCCCCGTATTCAGAAGTAGAATTTATATTGTTAGAAAAAAAATCAAAAGGGCCTCAATTCCTGATTTCAAAAAAAAATAGTGAGTAGAATATCAAATGAATTACAATATATTATTTTGAAATGGCAACACTGTATCCTGGGCTTTTTCGATGGAATCATTTTCGAGTTACACCTGTTTAGCCCTCGTTAAGAATCACCTAGTATGACTGAGTTCACTAATGGTGTACCTGACCTGTTCAAATAATGCATAAGAGGCACACAAAACCACTATCATTCGAACTTGTCTACATGAAAAGCATACCTTTAAGGTATTTTGTATTATTTGATAAAACAAATATGTTAGATAAATGTGAATATCGAAATTAAAATATGAATTGAACAAACTGTTTCTTTCGTTTCCTTCTAAGTGGTCAAATTCTGAAAACACAAATCAAGATCCTAAAATAGTTTCAAGATATTGACAGAGTCTGTCGATCCAAATGGAAGAATCTGAATATACAATTTGACCAAATCATCATAGACGTGTGAAGATACAGAACGTTTAAAAAATTAGAACTCTCACATCCTGTATGAGATAAGGTGAAAATTACAAAACCGTCTTGAGATATTGACTCAAAGATTTGAATGAAGTTGTGCCTGCAATGACCACTTCTATATGTCTGCTTTCTGTTCTTGACTTGAACCATAGACAAAAGTGCTTTCAACATTTAAACTTATACACAGAATAAAAACAATGTTCGTCATTACTATTGTTATGATTGTGAACAAATCCAGCAAATCAAGAAACCCTTTTTTTTTTAGAAACTTAGAATTTAATTTTTTTTTCTTGACAACATCAATACAATGTAGGGATCATGAGAGAAACATAAAATTTTTCCAGAAGAAATTTATGTACCCTTAATTTTTATACAATATATTACAACGTGAATATTTGGAAATGCCTGGGGAACTTACAATAGTGCCCGTTGTTAATCTCCAACTTCAATTTAACATTAAAAAAAAAATATGTTGCATATCTTCAGCTCCATTATAATACTGATAAAGCTACAGCAGATGATACAGCTAATAATAACATTATATATCCTGTAGTGTAAACTTCTCTGATTGTCAAAAATTTACCAGTATCCCAAATGAGGTGACGAATACCATTCCAAAAGTGGTAAGTCAATGGAAAAGCCAATGCAAATTTCAGTGCGCTGATGGCAACTTCTCCTAGTTGCAAACATTCCAGACTCTCGATGGCATTCGGGATTGACTCAGGAGAAGCGACAGCCGTGAGTCCCAAAGCAACTGTATATGCTGATAAAGTCATGCCCGTGAATCTATGAGTTATGGACAACATACTAGTCAATTGGGGCGCATATATTGTTAGATGGGGCGACTGTGGTCTCCCTAATTTCATGTTTCTTTCATCATGGCCCTCTGTTTTGGGAATATCAGCTACTCCTGCTTTCAGAGTAACTGGTCGCACGAATGAGATGAGCCCGTTCTTATTACTGTGTCGCAAAATTTTGTTAGTAGCTAACCTGAAAGTTACATAATTCGTATTATGGAATTCGATGAATTCAAAAGATATAGGACGGTATTTATAAATCCAACGTTACCTCAAAATCAACGACATCTTTGAAAATTGGAATTAGCTGTAAATATGAGTTTTACTAATTTTTCATTCGCTTTACAGCTAGCCAAAGCAAATATGTTATTTTTTTGGTTTTGACTTTTGACAACTGAAACGATGACCTTGAATAATCGTAATTACGAGTAGGGATGGGTGAAACATATCGATGTTTAGTAAACATCGATATGCAGAGATCAGTTACTATTGGTCTACTATTTCTCTAACACCGTTTCCACTGGGATAAATTCATGCACTCAGTATATATCTATCCTTTGATGAATACATGTGTGAAACAAATACATGTTGAGGCCTAAAAAAGTTTAAACCAGTGCGATGAGTTGAAAACGGTAAAACTCTTGGCTTCGTGTCTGTAGCCATATACTAGATCCCAATAGTGGGAATCGAATTTGTTACATTTTACCTTTCCCACTACCTAAGTATCGCGCTGTCTAAAAGTTCGCTTATAGCGCAACCATATATAATGAAACATGTGAAGAAAATTTATGTCTTCACCAGGATCATCAAATTATGAATTTTCCCATTCTGTCCGCTTCCTTTCAATGTCATCAGAAAGGAATTCGACGAATTCAGAACGACCAATGTTGGCAACCCTGTTAAATATAATAACCAAAGAGTAATAATATCTCTGTATTGAACGCTACTGACCTCGGCGACTCATCAATCAAATTCAGTGGTGAGTTCGGAAATTTAGGCAGCTACATTCATATAGGTTATTCTGTTTATTTTTTCTGTCTTCTGTCTGTGTTGTCTGACAGTTATTGTGCAGCATGTTTTGTTTTGAGTTGATGTTGATTCAAGATCCAACCCTTGATCCAACAAAGTAAACTAAAATCGATCATGAATCAATTTCACACTTTTATCTTTCATCAAAATTACAAGTATTGGTCTCAAATGAATAGTTGGCATTGAGTGGATATTCCCGAAAATTGCTACTGAGCAGAGTGAAAGTGAGTGTTTACATATGAGCAACATTGTCATGTTCTGAAAGAAAATGGGGTCCTTGGATATATCTAATTTGGCAAATGCGTTAAGACCAGTTGTGAGAGATATCACGAGTGGCAAAGGCAAATTGTGCTTATCTGCTAACTATCTCAGTAAATTGTGGAATGTCCTCGAAACACACACCTCACCAAGTGTGAAATCCTTCCACATTGTTCAAGAAGATCATACCAAGAAGGATGTCTTTTGTGATTTGCAGTTTCTTGCAGACATTGTAGAAAGGACTGTGAATCTTCGTATTATACCAGATGTGGACAATTACTACAATGATTGTCTTAATATTGAACAATTTCACAATATCAAAACATTAGAAATATTCAAACTAAATATCAATATTGTTATGGGCATACAAAAACTAAGATCACAAGTTCAGGAGTTGTCATGTTGTAAAAGTATAAAGACTATTAGTGAAGTGATCATGAAGTGTGGAGGTGATAATAGTCAGGCATGTAATTGGAATGAGTTACGTTCAGCTAATTTTTCCCAGAATGATCTCATTGAACTGGACAATAGTTTTGAATACACATTATCTTTGCATACATTGGATCTGAGTTATAACAATCTAACCAAATTGGGGTTTTTGAACCAGCTTCCAAATTTGAAAAGGTTGAACTTGGCTTACAACAAATTAGATGTTGTGCCAAGTTTTAAAGGAAAAATTACCAGTCGACTCCAAGTCTTGATACTCAATAATAACTTCATTGAAGATCTTGGAGCTCTGTCGAGTCTTTCCAATATATTACAGCTTGACCTTGGTCATAACTGCTTATTGGACCATGAATCGTTACTTTTCCTTTCTCACCTTGCTTCACTCCAATGGCTAAACTTGCAAGGAAATCCTTTGACTTTCCATCCCCAGCATCGGAACCTGGCTAGTAGTTATTTGAATAAGAACACCTCAACAGTTAAATTCTCTTTGAATGGAGTGTTCCTCAATAAAGGAGAGAAGACCCTTACAGGCTCTTTTCATCCTGTCGCCCAGAAAGTCCATACCTCTTCATCCATTTCATTGGACTCTTTCTCAGCTGAATCGATACAGGAAAAGCCCTGCAGAATCAGGAATGTGGTCATCGAGGATGAAAATGCCATTAAACAAACGGAACCTGTTTTGACTCCTACCACATCAACTCAACACTTAGAGATGAAGAGGCAGTTAGAGCAACTGAGAGAAGAATATGGGGAGTCTTGGTTGTACAGACACTCTGGGTTGAAAGTACAGGATGTTTTAGGCTTTGAAACAACAGTAATTTTATCATCAACACCTTATGAGACAGCTATTGATACTCTATATTTGCCTGAAGTTGATGATTCAAATACCTCTAAGAATGATCCTGAAATGTTGACTGCTGAAGAAGACATGGAACCGCCTATTGACGACTATGAATCACCCTTATCTGAAGATGAAGACGTTTGTGAGAGCGGTGAGCAATGTTTGTACCTGGCAATCAACAAAACTGATGATACTCAAGTATTCGTAGTTGTCACAGATAAACACATTTCAGAACGTGACTGCTCCACTAGCAAGGAAAGGTCCAGATGGCACATAAATACTATAATATCTTGTAAAAGAAGTGAAGGCAATCAAATACAGATGGACTTTGATACATTGAGAAGGGATCGAAAGCAAAGAGTGTTTACACTCGAGGAAGACGAAGTTGATATCTTTCTCAGTATGCTGGAGGAGAGAATGAAAACATATCAATGTAAGAAAGAAGAGATACCATATCAGTGCATGAAATGTTCTGAAGATTTCCAGTTGGAAAAAAGCAAGCTTATGAATCTGACAAACTTGAGGTGTCCTAAATGTGACAGTAATTTCGTTGTAGAAAATTTGTAAATCGAACCATGGACGTTATTGTGATCTGTTTTGTTATCTCATGGATGTGAGTATCTACAATATTGTTTGTTGTATGTTTTGATACCTTTGTGATAACTTTGATGGGTCAATAAATTTTATTTTCTATTGTAACAGGTTTATCCACATGGAGGAAAGATGAATTTGTCTTTTCATTATTCATCTCGAATTTGGATTATTGAATCTCAATGTTAACCCACTTTTTTTGCTATGGTGATCTGACAGAAATACACGTTCTGATTGGTTAAAAATCACATGTGTGGAATTTTCACACTAATGCGTTTTACTTTCAACTTTCAAACAAATATAACAACACAATGTCGAAAGCTCTTTCCTATGTGGTTGTAGAGAAAAATAATGTATATTACAAAGGTGTACGACATACATAATTGATATCAATGGAGGAAAAGGTAAGAACTCATTAACAATTTTTTTTTTCCAAATATTCACATGATATTGAGAATATATTTTATAAAGTATTTGCATTATTTATATAATCTGGTCAGGAAGAGTTATCAAAGATTTGACTTGGTGTTTTGAATTTTTATTTGTTTCAAATGACTTGGTAATAGGTTGTATAATCTTGTTGCATATTAGAAACAGTATTTTTTTGTGACAGGCTATGTTCTCAGGAATTTTTTTGTCAAGAATTCCCGATGAAAAAGTTCAGATTCTGCTGTTAATTATTATCACCATTAATAATCAACTAACCTATTATATTTATCATATTTTCTCCTATCGGCCATTCTCTCGTCCCGATGATGGAATCTTGGAGGAGAAGGAGATCGTCGTTCTCTCCTCATACGATCCTTATCTCGCCTTTCTTTGTTCCCACTTCTCACTTCACTACTAAAGCCTTGATCTTCTCTGGTTTCTCTTTCTTTGCCCTCTTCTTTTTTCGACTGCGATGAACTCTTATATTCTAAATCAGGACTCAGAGACTTCATTTCCGTGTCTTTCACCTTGTTGGAAGCAGAATCCGATGAACTGGAGCTTCTGCTGTCATTTGCATGACGTATTTCTCTTTGCCTAGAGTAACAATGGATTCAAGGCAAGTCAGAGGCAAACAATTTTCAATTTTTCTTGCTTTAGTCATTTTGCCAAGAAGAAATCTACTAAATTTCAATTTTTATAAAGTTAATTCGAGCCATTCTCAAGAAAAACGATAATCATTACAATTTCAATTCAATTTCAATAATAAATTTAATATATTAGTAGAAATTTGTCTATGAAATTAGAATTTGTGAAAAATATATTTTTTTTCCAAATTTTTTGAAAAAGAAAATTTCTCTTTCAGGTAGAATTCCATGGGCAGTGACATTTTGGGGCAGATCATGAATCTGTCCTCAGTACAAATACATTGAAATAATTATCATAATTTCTATTTTGAGATATAAGAAAAAATCTGGATATCTGAAAAAAAATCTGGAAAAATGAATATACCATCTCTTTGATCAACATACAGAGAGAATTTAATAATAAAAGAAATTATTACAAATGGTTTAAGCTAGAACCATACTGGGCAAATAATAAATTCTCAGATATGATTTTCTTTGTTGCTTCATATATATTTCTGTATGTACAGGTCGTCAGAATGAAAAATATAAAAAACTCACCGCCGTCGTAGTTTGATAGCCATATCTCGCAATTCGTCTTCTCTGGCCTGTTGTTCCAACTTTTCTCTTTCAGTTTTTTGTTGCTCGGCAACTTTATCAGCCTTGACTGAAAAAAAAAAATCAAATCAAATGTCAAATCGACCTTGTTTCGTTCTCATTGGGCCACCCTGAATGCTAAATCCTTCTAATTGAAAAGTTTAAGCTTTTTATCCTGACAAACTCACACTGTCTATTCAGTAAAACTTGTCGTTTCAGCCTGAGACGTTCTATCACTGTCCTATTGGTGGAACTAGCCTGAAAAAAAAGAGATGAATACGAATGTGTAAAGCCAAGAAGCATGATATTCGGTAGAAGTTTTCAGAAACTGTTATTCAAATAAGAGTTCTTTTCCAAAAGAGAAATTGGTTGAAAATTAAAATCATCATTATGTAGAGAGCAATCTAATGGAACATAAAAATAAGTGTAAATTTCGATCGACAATAGATTATATTATGAAAAAAATATTTCTGAATATCGCCATAGTTTCACCATGGCCGTAGTTATAGAAGGAAATATTAGGCGGATCATAAGTAGGCTTGTCGAGAATACCATTCAGAAAGACTATCTATTTCGTTTGTTGAATTGTATGGGAAAATAATTCACTTCCTAACATTATAATAAAACTACAGTAAGAACACTCCAGCTGAAAATTTATAACTCTTTTGAACAAAGTCCAAAAATTATCCGGTATCGGATTTTTTTATGAATCTTTCCCATTCAAATATTGTTTTTGTGAAACTTAAGCAATTTTCTTCGTCTATAATGTCATGTTTTTGTACGCTGCAACTTTGTGTTCAGAAGGTGAAAAGAACTGTTATTAATAGTAATGAAAATGCTCATTGTTGTTCTTATGTTATTGTTACTTATTATTATTAATTTTTTCATGTATCAATTCATCTCTTTATATGTTCATGATTATATATATATATATATTATGATTCTTTAATATGTTGTATGTTTAATGAAATTGAATATTTTCACGATCAAGTTACATGATCATGGACAAGTTTTCAACTTATTTGATCACGTTTTATTGAAAAAAATATCTTGTTCATTAATTATATATCAACAGTTTCTGTTACTGCATTCGATAGAAAAACCTGAAAATCACTGGATGTCTTCGACCTTAAAGTCTGTCTTGAGCATCAAGTAGCTCGCCGAAAATAAGTTTTCACATGAAATTCAACCTGCAGATACCTAAAATAGAAATTCTTTATTTGTCAGTGACACCTTGTTTTCTGAAAGATATCAGGAAGAGACAAATATATTTTCAATGAATATCAAAACCTCTACTTGTTGATCATTTTTGACAAAAACGACGAACATTGAAAATATCGAAATAAACAATAAAAATTGTGTTAAGAACGGGAGCAGATTCCTTACTGAAACGTCCAACAAGTAATCAAATTGGATGACCCATAACTAGCTTTCAACTGTCACCGTCGGCAGCGCTGCGATTTTAACGCTAAAAACCTATTGACATTTGAAACCGAGATGTTACCTAAGTAACAGTTAGTATAGTATATAGTATAGTTAGTATATAACTACATAATACAAGTGGGAGTAATTTTTTTTTACGTTCGACCAGAAAGTGTCCAGCAGAGATCGGCAAAATCCTTGTGCCTCTTTTTTTTTTATCTGTGGACAACACGAAAGGGAAACCTATAATGTTCGATGAACATCGTGTTAGCCAGCGGTGGAATTTTGGGAGAGTAGGAAGGTGTTGGATTTTTTCTTGAAAGTTTGGAGGTTGTAAGCATCAGGAAAGACTTCACTAGGCAAAGAATTCCATAACTTTGCCGTTCTATTGATGAATGATGCTTGGTATAGCGATGTTCGACAGGTCTCGAGCCTGACAGTGTAGGGGTGACCAGCCTGAGCTCGTCTGGTTTGTCTACTAGGAATCGCACGTGGTGGCATAATAGATGATATTTCCGTTGAGCACCGACAGTAAAAGTACCTATAAAAGAGGCAGAGATCGCCGACCTTTCTACGATAATCTGGAGAGTGTTGTATCATCAACTAGGCGAATAGCTCTCTTCTGAATTGAATCTAAGAGCTTCAGCGTATGTTTGGGGGCTGAGCTCCAAACATGTGAACAGTACTCCAGGACAGGTCGAATTTGTGCTTTGTAGATCATAAGCAGTTGCTCGGATGTGAAGTAAGTAAGAATAGGAAACCAGATTGAAAATGATACTGTGAAACTGAAGAAACAGGGTATAGAAAGATCTCAACAATGAAAAGAGAAACTAGAATATTGAGGCAAGGACAGAAACTGAATGAATATTCCTGTAAAAAATGATAAAAGACGTGAGTACGTTTTCGTAATATTTCTGGTCTACGAAACGATGTGTTCTTCTCATACTTTACTACGAATATCAACTATTTCCATGAAGATATATCACTCATGTATGTTTTTCAACAGTAATAATTTGCGTGAATGAATACATGGAATACATAAATATTTGGTTCTTACTGACTTTGATGGCAGTGCTTGAATTACCATGCCCGCTAGTCGATTCACTGTTGACCCTGAAACGAATAATCCCAATCAGTATCAGCAATATTTCAGAGTGAATATTATCTCTAAGTCAATCGAGAAGGTGGCACATGAATCTCTCTATATTTTTTGGGATTCTCTCTCCTCGTTCAATCAATCAAAATCTTTATATCAGTTCGAATGTCTTTTTATATTGGAAACCGTGTGTCTGATTCATAAGCATCAGAATCATTTATATAGACAAAAAAATCAAGTCAATACAAGACTTCGTCAAATTCCCTTGCCTCTGCCGAGATCACAATTGGTAAAAAATTCTTTCATTTACAATGGAGGAAAGATGTTTAATCACCTTCCACTTTCGGTAAAAAATATAGGAGCCTATGTACTATTCAGGAAAGCGGTTAAAGAATTTTTACTTGGTAGACCATACTATGAGATTCGCGAATTTTTTGAGGAAAGAATTTGAGATGTTTACTCATTTTATAAATGCCTATTCTCTGTGTATTTTTATTGATTGACTATTATTTCATTCATAAGATTTCAATCTGTATTACCTTTGTATTGTTTGTCCTATTGGCACTTAGTTTTATATTTGCTTTGTCCATAAGATGTATCAATCTTTGACAATAAAGTATATTTGATTTGATTTGATTGAATCATTAATATACCCACATATCAATAACTGTTTGCAAGTTTACTATAGCTATTTATCCAACAAGTAGGTATAGACGTAAACTGCAATCAACCCAAAACTCCTGTAATAGGTTTATACATTGTATAAGAAAATCCGATCACATAACATACTTTAATAATCAAAATGTGCATCCCAAAATTGAATTTAGATAAATAATTTCCATAGATGATAAGTCTATGGCGTTTTTTCAAATATTCCCACACTAAAAAAAAAAAGAAAAAAGGTAGTAGCTACTAATGCATCCTTTCATCTATTCTTATGTTCCGTATTCTTCAGAAAACACTTACTTATTGTAGGTCGATTGCATATTAGTATCGCTCATGTCGGAATTGCTCGATTCCGAAGAGCTCTGGTCACTTTTCTTTCGTCCGTAATATCTTGGCACAACTTTCGGCGCCGTTTCGCTGATCTCTGGAGAAATCTTGATGGGTGAAGTTGAACCTGGCGATTCTACGGTGTGGATAGACTTCGGCTTGCTAGACGCTGATGAGGAACTGGAAGAAGAACTGTATCTTCTGGTACGCCTTCTGCTTGAAGAACTGAAAAAAGTATTCTAGATAAATCAAGAATTCGTATTCGTAAAATGAAGAAATATGGTTTTGATGGAGCAGTTTATGCTTGGATCAAGTTATTTAACAAATAGGTACTAAACAACGAAAATTAATATAATTCAATCTCCAATCCAGAATTGAATCTGAAAGCTGTTCCACAGGGTAGTGAACTGGGACCACTGTTTTTATATTAAATTTATATTTTATACAGTATTATTAACAGTACTTCAACTTGAATAATATTCATATAAACAGAATGGCAGTCAGAACTCATTATTCTTCCAAGGTTTTCAAAAAAATTGACTGAATTACCCATAGTATAAATAAATAGAATTTCTGGTAGAAATTGAATAAAAAATTAAGTTTTCTGAATAAATACCTATATCGTGTTCTACTCCTAGATCTTGATCTACTTGCTGAACTGGAGCGACTGCGGATATTTTTAGATCTGGTCTGGCTCATACGTCTTGGACGCCTCCTGCTACTTGATTTATTCGACGGTATAGACCTCGATCTGCTTCTTCTTCTTCTAGGGCTCACATGTTTAGCATCTGATCTACTTCTAGAAATGCCTTTACCGTGACTGGAATAACTTCTGTTCCTTCTCGAACTCGATCTACTTCTATTTCTGGTCGGAAAATGTTTATCTCTTTCCCTGCTTCTCGAAATATCTCTTCTTTTCGGAATTCCTACGCTTCTCTCGGAGCTGAGATCTCTTCCTCTCGTGGATTTTCCATATTTCACTTTATCTGCGTAGGTTGCTTTACTGGTTGCAATTGATTCCTCATCATCTGAAATTGAGTTGGTAGAGAAATATGTCGAAGAACTATCAGAAGGTTACCTCCAAATGATGTTATATAAGTGATTTTTTCTGGGATTTCAGGAGACGCGGATTTTGATTTACTGTCTCGTGAGGTCGGAAAGGTGGGAGACGTTCTGGCAGCATAGCTCGGAGGGCTCAGAACTCTATTAGCAAGTCTTTTCTCTCTGTGATGTCTGTAAACAAATCAATAGTTTCATTTGCTTTTCCAGCTCGATCAACAGAAATAAAAACAGATGGTTCCTGATCTGTAGTACCTTCAACAAAGATATAAGAAAAGTGAACAAAATATATTCACCTAAGGTTCATACATAGCCTGTAAACGAATTTATCTTCTGAGTAATCAGAGTAGTAAGACTTTCAGTGAGTAGCAAGACAAATACGGCAAGAAATATTTACAATACCTTCAATATTATTTTCTCAAAAACTTTGTAAGTATCACAATTCATTAATATTTCAGGATACTTTACATGAGTTTTGGCAAGATCAGATTCAATTGACAATTTTAATCCTGTTGTTTTCAAATTCTAGAATTTCCTAATCACCCATTCCTTGCATATTTTTTTTCACTGTGTACTCAATGGTACATATATATATATACAAACCGTCTTTCTCTCCTAGATTTCCTTCCTGAGAATAAAGCCTTCTCTTGTTCTTCTTCTCGAGCCAATCTTGCAGCTTCAGCTTCTTCTAAATCGTTTGTCAAAAATGAATAAAAATCATTCGAACTCATTCCATAGTTTCTGCCATGTTTGTTCATCTCATGTGCCTGTGCCGGATCCATCTTGGAAACATTTATCGCTAAATCTACATCTAGATCACTATCAGAATCATTGTCATCTGATTCCTCTTCCTTGTTTGGCGGTGCAGACTGACCTGCTCCTGAAGAAACATACCTTATATTATACTTTGACGAAGAATTATTATAGCTTGACCTATGCAAAGCATTGTTTATGATAGTGTCAACAATTCACAATATACAAATACAAGAATCAGAAAAGGGTGAGTTTCATGATCATGACACAAGAAATACACCTCACAGTTATGGTCAAACATATCACTTCTGGAAAGCTATTGAATTTACTAGCAAAAGAATCATTACAAATTAAAGCGAACAATATAAAACTGTACCTGGAACTTCCTCATAATTGAAACCTATGGCAGCTCCAAAATTTCTTGGTTCCTTCTTGTACTTCACCTCGGTATATCCGAACTGCTCTTCAAGATGTAACTGTTTCAAAAACTTTTCTTCCGGTATGCTCAAAAATGAATTTTGAGCGATTATACGATATCGCTCGTAATTTATCTGTCTGTCTTCTTGCGATAGTTCTGATTCGTCTGGTGCCGTGAATACAGGTATGTAATCTAAGTGAGCTCGACCATCAAAACGATCTATCAATATGTCAGATTGGCCCTGCCAAGGCATCATAACGGCGCTATCAGCAGCTGCAGCTATATTTGGATCGAGATGAATTTTGCATTGTCGACCATGGACTTGCAAAAATTGTGTAGGGTCTGCTTTCTAAAATGAAATTATATTTGGGATTTTCTCTCATCTCTAGAAATACAAATTATGATAATTAATTATTTCAATATATTTGTAGGAAGGACAGATTTATGATCCACCAAATGTCACTGCACTTGCAGGAAAGGTTTAGTATTTATTCCAAAAATCATCTGATTATCTTCTTTAGTTTTCAAAACCGACACCTTGTGTCTCAAGAACAAATCATTATAATGACATGAAATTTTTAAACTCAAACTTGAACTAGATTCATCACCCTCTCTCTAAAAAATCTCGGTATAATTGGTAACAGATCTTAAAAAGAAGCACCTACAATTCTCTCGTAGAAATCTCTTCGTCGCTCTGCTCTCCTTCTGTAATCCACTAGCATACCACGAATTTTTCTCTCTTGCCTTCTGGCTTCATGCCACATTATCATGAGAATTCTGCCAATGTTCAATGATAATAGCACAACAGCAACGGTTGTTGCTGAAAAGTTTCATAAGGTTTTCATATTTCTCAAGGAAATACTGAACTGATATCCAACTCTACAAATTTGAACAATTTATAATGAAGACAAAAATGCTCTCACCTGTCATAAGAAATTATGACATATCATTTGACACAATGACATATGGACTCGCTGATATCCTGGAGAACCAGTGTTGCCACATAAACGAAATGGAATTATGGCAGTATTATTAGATTTGCCAAAAAAGATGAAATGCAGCAATATCACAACTCAATTACAACCTTACAAAGTCCGCACCCAATGACTATAGATGGCGATACAATCGTCGATTTTGTAATGTCAAATCAGCTTTTAATGATAATGGCGGATATCTGACAGTGGTGGATAGCTAATTTTTGTATTCGTGTTGAATTTCAAATTCAAGTAGCGGTTTTCAGGGTTTCCAAGATTGACCATCAAGATCAGCTGAAGTTATAACTGAAATATTCAATGAATAAAATAATGGACAAAATAATTCTTGTTAGTTTTTTTTACTTGGTTCGAGGACGTACAGAGAAAAAGTTTTATTTTATCCCTGAAAAATAGGAAGGTATGCGAATAAATCACGACACAAAAGTTTTATTTTGAGTTACCTAATCTTGAAAAAATATTTCAGTTTGGAAAAAAAGTGTGGTCATTTTTTAACCTTATTTCCTTCACTTATTTTACTTATTCTCACATTTTATTATTATGAAAGCAAGGCGCATTTTCATCAGCTATTGGGAAAACTAGGAACATTTGAATCATCGAAAATGACTGTTGATTAGTCGATTTTGAGAACTTGAAAAAATCTCATCGGTACTTAAAATAGGCGTGTATTAATCATTATAATCGACAACTTATCAATACAATATTAATCCTAATAATGGCCAAATTTTTTTTCATTCAGCTCCACTACTTTCTTGAGATTCTCGCTCAAACTGGACAATTGCGCCAAAGTGCTGGAATCGAATTGCGGTATTTGCGACATCCTGAGACCTTTCTGGGGCAGCAGACTCAACATCGTACCATCGCCGAGAGGAATATTAATATTCGCTTGGTCTTCAGTTGCAATTGAGGCTGTCATGAGTGGACTACCTTGCATAGATATGGCTACCTCGCCCATTTTCGGACGTCTCAACAGTACAAGGGGGGTATTTGGTTTGCACTGAAAATCAATGAAAGGAACATATTAGAAAAAAACAACAAAGCTTGAAAAATGAGTAACTAAAAGGCTCTTCCATTAATACTGTGATAAAATTCAAAAGAAAGATTCCTTGCTAAAAAATATTGGAATAATTCTCATAAATTTTCCAGCTTTTCGTGGGATTTTCTCTCCTCGTTTCTAGAAAATAGAGTAGAAGAAGTATATTTTTCTCTACGCAAACACTGAAAAGTGTCAAAATAGAAAACATTGAAAAATTTTGCGAAGAGAAAAATATTTTAATTTTGTTGAGAACGGGGGCAGATTCGTTCCCGAAACGTCCACCAAGATAATTAGAGATTTTATTCTTATCAAATATATTTGTATTTCCAAATTTTTCAACAACAAGGTGTCACTGACCAATAGAGAATTTCTCTTTTAGGTATCTAAACGTTTAATTTCAAGCGCAGTGACATTTTGGGGCAGATCACAAAATCTGCCTTTACTACAAATATATTAAAATAATTTTCAATAACTTCTCCTCTATTTTTTAGAAACGAGGAGAGAAAATCCCACGAAAAGCTGGAAAATTAATGTACCACCTCCTCGAAGAACTTACAGAAACTTTTTTCCAAAGACAAGTCGTTTTCGAAATACAAGGTGTCAGAGTTTTCTATGGAAACAGGTTTTTTACAATTCATGAAAAAATAATTCTTTCGATTTCCTTCAAATTTGGTAGGTTCACAAGCAATAACAAATTACTTACTTCTGATACCATAAGAATTTGTTTAATTATTTTAGTGGCTTCCTAAGGGACAATCCAGCAGATAATATAAAAATAATTGTGACGCCATTGTTCAAAGTGCTAATTTTTTTCGTTTTTCACGTATCTTAAGTTTTTGTAGAGATAAAAAATAAAAATATTTCTCTGTACGCTCCAAGTGGCTCCAATGATTTATTTTGTTCATTTTCATTTGTTCAATACTATCTTGACAAATTTAGAAAAAATCAGACGACATTTTTTTTTGTAAAAATTGTTGAATGTCTGTTATTTGTTTGGAAAGTTTTGATACCCTGTAGAGTTGGTTGTATTCCAAACAAAGTGACATTTTGGGGCAGACCATAAATCACTACAAATATATTGAGATATAAACTAGGAAAGAAAAAATCCCAAAAAATCTGTAAAAATGCATAACCTTGACTCGATTAACCTACAGACAGTATTTAATAAAATATCACCTTGGGTGTAACAACTCCATAGCTGTTTGGAGGAGTCCGTTTATTGATAGGAGTTTTCATTTCAGATTTTTTCAAGGTCGATGTCGGTTTCAGTGAGTTCTGTTTGTTGGTTCTAGAGAGGGACCTTGTTGCTCTCTCAGAATTGCCTCTCGTCGTACGTCTCGAGTATCTCGATGAAGAGCTCTCTGTAGTAAGGTAACCTATGAATATCAAAACCGCACCAAAACCGGGATTAGTTGATGAAATGAGGTTAAAGAATTTGTGATTTATGGAAATAGAGCTTGTTAGTTGAGCTGTGAGATTGAAAGATAACTTGAACATTATGATATGTGTGTAGCAGTCAAAAATATGACTCAGAAAATGAACAATGAAAGAAATGAAATACATATAAATAATAATAAAAAATAATATTACATATACTAAACAAACTGTTGCATTTTAGAAATTGTCATGCATAAAATGAATAAGACATTGAATCTTCACCTGGTGTTCACCTATTTGCATATTTATCATTAGCGAAAGTTTTCTAGAATATTTCCATTTCAATCAACTGATCTAAAGCAACATACAACAGAAAGAAGTGATAAGCAGGTGATCATGATTTAGCATATTTACCATCATCAGTAGAAGAGGAACTTTTGAGGATTTTCCTATTACTTTTTGTACTGTTAGGTATTCTCAAGGCATCTTCTTTGGTCAAGCAACTCATTGAAGATATGGTTTCATATGACTTCAATGAGGCAATTGTTCTCTGAAAAAGAAATGAGAAAAATAATTCAATATTGGTATTCACTGATGTTTCAAGAGATTCAAGTGCTTCTTCATGTCGATTTATTTTTGAAAACTGTTTATATCCATTGAATATATATCTAATATAATATAAATATATTTATTTCCATATATCTACAAGTATATACAATTGAAAGCCAAGAGATTGAGAAAACAAAAAAAAAACAAAAAACGTCCACCAAGATGAGTAGAGGTTTTATTATTATTAAATATATTTGTATTTCCAAACAAGGTTTAATTTCAAGCGCAGTGACATTTTGGGGCAAATTACAAAATCTGTCCTTACTACAAATATATTGCAATAATTTTTAATAACTTCTACTCTATTTTTTAGAAACGAGGAGAGAAAATCCCATCAAAAGCTGAAAAATGAATGTACCACCTCTTCGAAGAACTTACTGACAGTATTTTCCATTGTTCTGAAAATGGGAGTAAATTTGTTCCTGAAACGTCCTCCAATAAGATAAGTAAAAATTCTGATATTTGTTAGTGAGATTCTTTCCCTACTACAAAAATATTGAAATAATGATTATGATTTCTTGTTTCATTTTTAAAAACAAAGGGACAAAATCCAAAAACTCTGTAAAAATGAATATGGTTTATGATTCATAAAAACAACTAGTATCTTTGTTGTATCTTGTATCTTCAACAGAAACTAAATACTTGTAGTTTCTATTTGTTCATCCACTGCTAAGTGACAGATCTCTCGAAATTCTATAGTTACTATATGAATTGTTATCCTCAGAGAAGAGTGACAAAGCATTTGGGCTTAGGCTCTTTAAAACTCTCACAATGGGATTAAAACTGCACCAAGACCACATAATCTAATCTACTCAGTAGACTCACCATTTCACCAACTGAAAGTTTCAAACATTTTGTTGGAACCTTCATTCTTTCTTCCATCAAACTCATTGCACAATAATCAGTGAGCTGTTTTCTAAGTGCCTGAAGTAGATTCATAGCTTCGTTTTCTATAAAGAGAAAAAGTATTATTATTTTGATGTAGCCCAGTAAAAAACTTATCTCACTTTTATTTTCCAATAATTTCTGAAGCCGTTCTTTTCGTTCTGTTCTTTGCTGTTGTGTACTTTCAAGTTCCTTAGTTGGCTTGGATACAGCCTTTCTTGTAACTTTTGTCCTTGCCATCTGGAAAAAAAAACTTGTCGTGTGTGATGGAATAAGATGAAAAAAAATATTCTTCATCAATTTTAATAGATCTCTCAATAATGATAATATCATTGAATCTATTTTGAGGCCCACATTTTCCATTACAGTTTTGCAATTTGTCACAGCAACTTTCAAATGGACAGATATTAATGCAGCTTATAGTTATGATTTTTTGAGTGAAACAAAAAATATGCCTTCTTTGGTCCTCCAAAATCATTACACCCAAATCCAGTTGTAAATGTATGGTGTAGATTGAAATTGAATTGAATCACCGAGCGAATACATGAAATTCTTACCAATCACTTATTATTTCCTACCTGTCCTGGTGGGTTGATAAAAAGTTAATTTGAGTTGAAGCTATGAAAGAGCTGTGATACTTTGAGACTCAAGTTGGCACTACAGTACTTTCAAATGAATTCATGTATTTTTGTCCTCCTTCAGATGTGTGGAACAGTTTTAATATTTTGATGTACCGTTTGTATTCTCAACAAACATACAACTCATACTGAAGAAACATAAAAATATGAACAAACCTTTTTTCCTGCGAATATAGAGTTATTTACAAAATATCGGATATCTAGGCCACTCTGGATTCGAGAGGAAATTAAAAATTTCACAAAATTTAGATATTTCGATACTGATTTTCTAATATAGTTCAGGTTTTTCCTCTATTTTTTATTTAATTTTTGATATACCGACTTTTTACGTCAAATTTTGTCTGTGTCATGGAATGCGGAACGCTAGAAAAACACAGACAGTTGCTCATCTACATCTGTGGTTCGGATTGAATCCACAGAAATATATAAGATAGATAAAAGATAATCCCAGTGACATAAGTATGATACTGCAAATAAAATTGAATTAACAATTGAGTGATACTTTCCTATGCACATTGATCCGCAGATTTAGATGAATATTGATATCCTGTCTTCAAGTTCTCTTCTTCATGATAGTTTTTGGAAAATTCAAATCTAATATTTCGAATTCGAGTGTCAAGTTGAAGCATGAAAAAAACAGCTCCATAACCATGATAAAATGAGAAAGGTGATCAGAATGAAATGGAAATTATTGCATGAACAGTCTTTTGAAAATATGAGTTCATCAGTGGAAATATTAATAATAGGGAACGGCACGATACGAAGGCTCAGCAGAGTTAGGATAATTTATAAAAAAGAATAGTAGAATATCACACATGAACGACAAAGAAAGCGTTAACAAACCACAAGATTTAGTTGAAAAAACTGCGCCCTCATTGGTCGATCACCTTCCCTATTCGTTTATCTGAGCATCAAACATAATATTACGACTCTCTTCGGCGCCACTGGTCGGTTAGCTCTTCGAATTATGTTCAGTGGTTACGTTCGGAATTTTTTTTTGCCGGCGTTGACTGCCAAGTTCACACCACTACATGAGTTTGTATTTTTGCGTATATGCGATCTACAATTTGTTTTTGAATATGGGTGAAGTTGAAGTGTAATTAATGATCGTAATCGCATCAATCAGAATATTTTGAATTATTAGATCAGCTGAACCAATAGTTATCAATATTCGTTGTTCGAATTATTCAGAATGGCAAATGATCTTTTCGGATGGGATTTGTTGTTCAGTAGTATAGAAAACGATGTGAAAACCAATCAAGACATTTTGGTGTCTCTCACCCATTTGATACTAGTTTCGAATGGCTTCAAATGTATAGGTTTAGGTGAATCCAAGACTATCGATGGAAACGAAACAAAGAGTGAAGCTCTACCCAAAAATTGGAATGAGCATTATGCCATAAGATACGTTTATCAAGGCCGTTTATATAATTTCAAAGCCACCCCCCTAGATGATGGGGTGATGATAAATTTAATACGTGTTGATGAACGTACAGTATCATTGGTACAACTAAATTCTAGATCAGTTGCTCAGCGGTCTGGGACTTTGGATGAGATGATACCTGATAATAGGAGTATAGTTGACATGATCAGGAAGCAGTTGATTGATAAAGTTATAGTTTCTAAAAAGTCTAAGGAAACTTCCAGTCAGACTGAGACAGAACAGAGATCTGAGAGATCCAGACTCTTACAGGATCCTAGGTCGATGGTTCCTCCAGATATTCCCAGATTGATAGGTTCCCCCCCAAATTTTCTTCCAGGCAATTATGGAAGGTCTGATTTGGAACCATTGGGAATTGATCCATTGAGAGATTTGCGAGTACCCAATAGAATATTACCCGGTGGAGGTGGCAATTTGTTCCAACCCCCTGGGCCCTCATTTGGGGGTCCACCACTGCCGTCAGGGCTCCCACCAGGGTCAATACCTCCTGGTGCAAGATTTGATCCGTTTAGGCCACCTGATGTTGATAGATATAATCCTAGACATTCTAGGCCTGATAATGATGAACTTCCACCCCCTGGATATGATGACATGTTTATGTAACATTTTTGGTGAAGAATACACATATTATGTATGCTTTTGAGAATTGTTTCAATAACTAATGGTTATAGGTAATATCAGTCATTTGAAAAATAAATGAAAAATTCTAAATCTTCATGTTTTTATTGAACTACAAAAGTGAATCTTGCACACAACATTGAAAATAATTGATCCCTAAAAGTTCCTGAAAGTATACCATATCGAAAAATACAAATAATGCATGCATCTCCAAGATTATTCTTCCTTCTACACACCCTCACTGTAATGTTCTGAATACAACTTGAATGTTTCCATTTTCACTTTGAATATTCCAAGGCAAGAATGGACCAGAACCCTTGTACATCTGTAGGATTTGTAGGAAAATGATGAAGTGTGTCATTTGAAAAATTTCGATAGCAAGATGCATCTGATGCTCTTTTTCTGTTCATATCTCGATTCTAATGAAAAAAATGATTCACTATTTCATCATGGATTCGAAGTGAAAATTAAAGAGATGATATTCAATATGAACTCACATCGATACCTTGGTATATGGCAATACTTCACAAAAGAGACCGACATAATGAACGTAGACAACGTGTGAACAATACTGAGAGTATTTCAATTTTGTTCTACGTGGCCAGCTACCTAAACCGCACTCCTCTGACCCCTCGAGTTCCGTTCAGTACCCAGACTCATAGAGGGAGATAACACGAGTTGCAATCATCACATGTCTACGGCAATTTTAAGAAGCCTATAGAGCCCGCCTGACTGTTATATCGTACATCTTTTGGGCATCAACAGGTGACTGCAACTACTTTCTTGTTCATTTTTTTTTATCTTTCGACAGCAGGAAAAGAAAATCTATAATGTTCGAAGAACATCGTGCTAGCCAGCGGTGGCATGTTGGGAGGGAAGGAAGGTATTGGAAATTATTTTTGAAGTTTGGAGGTGGTGAGAATCAGGAAAGACTTCACTGGGCAAATAACTCCACAAATTTGCCGTTCTATTGATGCCTATATGATATGTTCTTCATGAACTCACGAATATGATTTTTCACAATGAATTTTCGATTTTAAGAATGATATGTATGTACCAAACA
Source organism: Gastrophysa polygoni (assembly GCA_963576655.1). Lineage (NCBI taxonomy): Eukaryota > Metazoa > Arthropoda > Insecta > Coleoptera > Chrysomelidae > Gastrophysa > Gastrophysa polygoni. The sequence goes on from OY755083.1 coordinate 821,355, forward strand.
CCGTTCCGAAAAGAGAATACGAATTCATGATTTCTTTGAGATTCAATTCCTAATATACGAAGGTTATTAGGGGCCACGAAATTCACTTTTTTTCATTTTCGTTGAAATTCACGAGGTTTTCTGCTTTCAATGGTTGTCAAACATAAATTAAATGGCGCAGCTTGCTTAAAATTTGACAGTAGTCTAATGATAGATGACAGTTGACGGAGACAGTTGACGGGAGCAGTTACTGCGCGGGAAATTCGAAAAGTCACGGACTTATTAAAAAGCCCTAAGTTTCTTGAATCTCAAGAAATAACATAACGAACAAATGTTATTCAATTTCCTGGTTCTTATTGGCAGAGCTGACAAATTTATTGATGCAAATTCAACATTTTGTGTAATATTTTTTCCACTACATAACAATAATAAACTCAGATCCATTGTTGTTGAACATAGTATGATGCATTTTTATTCTGAATGTACAGATATTAAAATTTGGTTTTTGTTCTAGTTCTCTTTGTATACAGAAATGTATCAGAGGCTCTAGTCGAGATGTTGATGTGTAGAAAATAATCCATGTAGTTTAATAATGGGATCAAAAGTATATATAATAGTTTTTTTGAAAACCTCATGGAAAAACTACAGATTTCGAATGGAATCGTTTCTTTGAAATAGGTACATCATTATTAGATTTATTACCAGACTCTACATTACTCGTGGTTTTCAAGATTCTAACGATATCCTTCTTTTTGGAATGTTTGAATCTTTGAGAACGAATATTCTCGGCATCGTTATTTCCAGAATATTCGCCGCTGAGCGATCTAACTTTGAAGTCGACTAGAGGCAACGAAGTTACTTTGTGATTGGACAAGTTGGGCCCACTCGATTTCAAATGACTGATACCATGTTTCAGGTGATGTCCACTGCGAGTATTCTCTTTGCTATCTTTGCTTCTTGAAGAGTCATTATCACGTTGATTTTGTTTCACTTTCGGATATTTGTTCTGGATCTCATCGCTGAAGTACTTCCTTTTGCAAATTCTGTTCTGTACGATGTCTCGACAAACGAAACCGCTACTATCACCCATGGACCTCTCAATGCTCTCGTTAGCTTTCGGTTCCACTATATTATTGGCACTACATCTGATTCCATCGAAATAGTATTGTCTCAACAATCTCTTGACGTTTATCCTTTTTTCCCAGTCGTACTCTATCATCAGACTCAGAATGTTCCTGCCATTTCTCGTAATGTGCGGTAGTAAACAATCTATTCCTGATCCTTTGATTTTAGGAAAGAAGATACAATTTCTCGACCTCGACTTCAGCCTAGTCAAATATTGTATAGTAGGTGGTCCTAAAATTTGATGGATTCTGTACAGCTGATCTATCTCGTTGGTACCGGGAAAGAGTGGTTTCAACGTTAACATTTCGTAAAAAACGCACCCGGTAGCCCAAATGTCCATTTTCGGACCGTAATTTCCGACAGTGAGAAGGCATTCGGGAGATCTGTACCATCTGGTTGAAATATATTCCGTGTAAGGGGGCGAACTGAAGATTCCTCGGACGGAGCCTAAATCTGCCAACTTTATTATTTCGTTCGGATTTGTTTGCGAGAGAGGAGCATAAAGGATGGAAGGGAATTTAATCAAAATGTTTTCCGGCTTCACGTCTCTATGGAAAAGTCCGTGTCTGTGTAGGTGATCTAAGCCCATCAATATTTGGTACAAATAGCTTCTAACTCGATGTTCAGATAGTCCCTTTCTTTTCGTTTTCATATAATCGTACATACTCATGTCCATCAATTCGAATATAAAAGTTACTCTTCCTCCGAATGAATCATATTGATATTCCAGCATATTCAGAATATTCTGGTGGTGAGGAACTTTCTGGGCAGCTATTATTTCGGCACATGTCGTGATACTTTCTTCAGTTCTATAAGATTTTTTCAGTCTTTTAGCTGCATACAATAAATTGGTCGATCTATGCTCACATTTCAGTACTTCAGAGAATGACCCCTCTCCTATTTTGTCCAACACTTTATATTTTGACTCGAATGTATTCATGATTCCTGGAGTTTTTTTCAAATAGACTTTGGTACCATACTGATACTATGTTAACCTCAATAAAACTGTCAATTGACGTGTGATGAGATCGTGACAGAATGGAATATCGGCTCATATCCCACTACATGTATCTTTCAACTCAACCGATAAGTGAATTCGATTTTTTTTGAGAATTGAATATCGGAGGAGATAACAATTGCCGAAATATCCGAAGTCTCCTACATAACTGTGTATATGTGGTGAAATATTTCACACTCACAGAAACGCAGTGCAGGAAATATACACTTCCCAACGAGTTGCGTTCACTATTTTTCCTACGACCCACAAATATTTAAATTGAGTGCTAAATTTACTCTCTGGCTGAATATTGAGTGTCATAGTTTTTCTGTGTGCCGATTCTGCTGATTGCGCTTGCATATGTAGTGAGTTTATTACTTTTATTCACAACCATATGTGTAATGCTGTCATTATTGACGTCATTAAAGGTTGGGAAGTGACACATTACACACCTCAACTTCCCGCCCTTACTTCCCGCCCTTATTTCCCGCGAATTTAATAACTGACTTTATATGACATTTATTTATATTGGTGACAATTGTATAATATCCTTTAGTCACGGAAACAATATCTACTTGATTATTCTGAGAAAACCGCGTTCTTGGTAATTTGTCGTATAATATAATATTTCAGGTATGTTCAGAATGAAACAGAAGTTTATTAATTTCAATTGAAATATGATGGTTGTGAATAGAATAGGAAACAAACATCGGTAGGAAGATTCATTCCTGTCACGATATCATAGCTAACCTCGACGCTTTGCGCCTCGGTTAACTAACTAATCTCACGACAGGAATGTATCTCTTCCCAGCTTGGTGTGTAATATACTATTTTACCAGCGTGAATTCAGAGGTTATGTGAATTCACCCGCGCTCGAAACGCCGGCGTTTTTCGCTGTCATCAATCACGAGATGACGCAAGATTCATCTTGCAATGAAGACTCAATTGACAGATTTATTTAGAAGAAAAACATTTTCCATTGTGTTGAAAACGGCAGCAGATTTGTTTTCGATACGTCCACCACTAAGATAGGTGAGTAGAATTTTTTATATTCCATCATCTGTCCTTACTACAAATATATTGAAATGATTTTTATAATTCATGATTTGAAAAAAAAATGAATAGCAAAGTTATTGGTAGAATATGAAGAAAATATTGTATAGTTGATGAAAAAATTCCAAATATCTTCAACTACTTCCATCACCATGGAAACTTATCGTATCGACTAAACGGAAACCCTCTGTTTCTAGAGATACAAATCCACTCTGTTCATTCCACTCATTCGTTAGTTGTGAAAGATGTCACGAACTGATTCCGATATCGATGATATTCCTGTCGATGAAAGTGAAAAAAATGAATCGGATAATGGATCGAAAGAAGGAGAACTCGATCGTTCGGTTGAAGAGGCGATCGAAGAAGATTCTGATAACTATGATCCGGACCAATACTTATCTGGACACCGGATAAGTGATAAAGGATCACTTCCCGAGAATATATTGGAATTTCAGTATCCTTTTTAGCATTATCCATCATGCGAATGTTATTCGATATAGCATATACAGGAAATGAATTTCGTGGAAGTGGAAAAACGATCTCAGTTAGATATAAGATACGAGATTTATAGATAATTACTAGATACCTATCTATGACCTATGATGAACGTGGCCAGTCGATCGTAGGACTGAAAATAAGTTTAGATAAGTACGTTTTCCAACAAAGTCGTGAATTCACTTTGGAACAATACACTTGGAAACTTTGGAACACAGTGGAGAATTAATCATTAGAATAGAATCTAATCGAACCATTTTGAGTAAGCTTTAGAGTCCAAGATAAAATCATATTGACATTTTTCTAAAAATTAAAAAAAAATGTGTAAAGAATTGATATTGATATAATATGACGTAGAATTAGGTTTGAGTGTTGTTACAACGATGTACAGAACACTAGTGGAGCTATTCTGCCTATTTGCCTATCTAACTTCTTCAACAACGTACAGCTAACTTGATAACAGCATTTTATTTGTTATAGCGGAATCACTCAAATGTCAGTTGTTAGATGGCGACACAAAAATGAAAACAAAATCAGTATTATTGATAATTGCACAATCAGTGTTATAAAAAACGTTGATTCAGGAGTAGTACTCTAGGTTACTTCTCAATCTTAGATCGAACTACATAATAACAATCTCAAAACGTCGACAATTCGTACAGAAATCTGTAAAAATGTCACCATCTTCTGGGGAGTTTCATAACTATTAGGCCATTATAGCGGAAAATGGCGTCAGCGTTTCTGACGGAACAAAACATCATCAGTGACTGCACCAGTGTTTTGTACATCGTTGTTGTTACATATGAAATAGGATATGAAGAGTTCACATATTAGGACAAACTATATCCATTAGTTAAATTAGTGAAACAACTGTTTTAAAATTACAGATTACTTTGGCTTTGATATTAGCCAAAGTTTATTCCTTACCTCTTCATGTATTTCACTACCATAAACATCAACAAGATCAATTGGTGAGTGACGAATGCATCCTAAGGGTCAATGATCGAATTGGAATGGGAAGATATGTATATCTAATAGATGCTTCTTCAAAAAAGCCAGATATAATGTGGAAAATCAGCATTTTCCCAAGTAACTCGATATTCACATCACTGATTTCCTTTAAACGTTCGTTGAGTTTTTTCCCATTAAATTTTTTCCCATCATAACAAAATCTCGTAGTTTCCCATATTCTCATACTGGCACTGTCAATCGACATCCGAGGAACAATTGAACCATCCTGTATATATTCAAGTGATGCATCTCTTCGATACTTTCGATACTTCGATACTTGTCGACTGTATATCCTTAACTGTTCACAGTTATTCCTACGGTTATAACTGTCGGAAACATTTCAATTTAGTAATTTTGGATTCGAACACAGTGGTATTCGCTTCTGGAAACCTCTTGAATTTCTTCGAACTCGAGACAAAGAAAATATGGTTCCGAAGATCAGCACTTGGAGGAGGCATTGCTCACATATGCGTGAGTTGAATTTATTGTAGGATTATGTGGTTTGATGAAAAAATGACAGAAAAATCCTTTATTGTCCGAACAGATACTTTTAAGGAACTTGAAGGACATCATTAGAGTAATTAGACGGGAGAAAATATACGAGAGTTAAATCTAGATAAATGATGTTGGCTATTACATGATATTTTAAGAATAAAAAAAATATTATAACAAAGCCATTGAGATAAAAACCGGAGAAAAAATAATACATAACTAGTTTCAGACTAGCTATACTGCACAGACTCATTTAAACACTATTGAGGATGTAACGTAACGGTTAACGGATCTTTCGATACAAAAATCTATGTTTTTCTCGTAGAAAAATCCAAATGCTGACTATCCCCACTTCGCAGTAGCAGAGTCGGGACACCGTCCAATTATCATCATTTATCAATGGCCAGCAATGAGCATCATCTGCATACTGAAGGGTGGAGCAAAATGTCTCTATTCTAATATGGATTACAGGTGAATCATCTAGAACTATGTATTCAACCATTTCTCATATTTTTCCTTTCAAAGACTGTGTATTGTTGTAGAAGTTTCAACCTTACGGATTGTAAAACTTTCAACAGTAACAAATGCGTATTTTTTTATGGCATATTTCGAATGTTTCACTTCATTTGGAGCTACTAAAGCACTTTTAACTGAGTTTTGTACATGTAATTTCAGTCCAGATGGAGAATTGTTGGTTTCGCAAAGTGGGGAACCAGACTATCTCATCACCTTATGGAATTGGCGTGAAAAGAAAATATTGTTGAGAAACAAATCCTACGTCAATGATGTTTACCGGGTGAAATTCTCGCCCTATATACCTGGACAATTAACCACTTGCGGTGAGTAATAAATAATATCTCTTCATGAGCGAGATGATTTATCGGAGTATCAATATCAAAAGATCAGAAGACGTAACGAACTGGTATGTGGAAATTTATATCGATTGAACAAGATTTTTCAATAGTGGTCCGATATACGACCATTGAAAATCGATTGGAATAATAAAAAGAGATGTTTTCATTATGGAATGAAACTTACGAATACAGCAGGACCAGTAACGTTGGTGGGATGTCAAGAACGATGCTAAAAAATGAGTGAAAATGAAATTAAATAAACTACAAATTCTGCTCGAACTGTCTGAAATTGCTTATGGTATATTTCAACGTAATTATGTATGTATACATAAACATACAAAAACAAGGAAGCGTTGGTGAGAGATTTCGATTACCTTAAAAATGATGCTTCACTTGACCACTTATACCATTTGAGATTCAAGGGTTGGAGCTCACCCCTCCGAGGGGTTTGAAGTGAAAAAGTTGAAAACATGCGCAAAATATTTCCCCCTCGAAATAAAAATCGACCGGTTCGAGCATTTTGTTTTCTGACAACGATAACCATGTCAAATCGGCCTCGTTTCGTTTTCATTGGGCCACCCAGTATATGTACGTGCATATTTGTAATTTTACTATAGTGTTTTTATCATTTTTGATTCTTAGTTGTGTACAACTTCTTGTCCTCTTTTTTGTATGTTCACTCATGTAGATATGCGAATTGATTTGAGAAAATGAATGAATTATGGTTATTATTATTATTATTATTATTGGAATTGTTTTTTTTTGGCAGGTGTGAGCCACATAAAGTTCTGGAAAATGGCCGCCACATTTACTGGTCTGAAATTGAAAGGTGAAGTAGGAAGGTTTGGGAAAACCGAGTATTCTGATATACTGGGTGTCCTTCCGATGCCAGATTCGAAGGTGATGTGATATTTTTCAGTTTCTTCTCCATTCGAAGTTGCGAGTGTGCTTTTTTGTTTGGAAGCGCAAAATATCCGCTATAGCTTCCGAAAAAAAACATCAGATCGAGCTTAAAAATTTCCATCTTGTAGAAAATTGTAGATAAATCGATCAGTGAGTCGATCGAGTTTGTTGGACTATCCATTCCAGAGATATTGTGCTTGAAAATGGAAATAGTGCCCTTCAAGTGAAAAAAGACACTTTGGAGCGGGATTACTCCGTTACCTTCAAGAATTAATTATTTTCAATTGCAGTTTTTTTTCTACGGGTCCCAATTAGTGGTTGTGAATTTTTTCAGATTTTCAAAAATATAATTAGGAATTTGAAAATTTCGAAGAAACGATAATCGATAAATATGTACCTTGGATTTTCAGCCTTGAAGGATTTTTTTTTCAACTTTTCGGAAGAATCTTTTGAAACTCCACGATCTGGATGAAAATCGAACGAAGAATCCGACTGTGTGCCGGAAAATTTAGTACGACTCACGGAGAAATCGAGCTCCAAAGTTAAGGAGTCTATTTGCGAAAATTATACATTTGCATCATAATTATTATTATCTCAATAATATACTCATCTCTGATATTTTTGATATTTTTCTTGTGCTGAGAACGGGAGCAGATCCATTTCCGAAACGTCCACATTATTCATTTTCCAGCTTTTTGTGGGATTTTCTCTCCTTCGCCCCAAAATGTCAGTGCGCTTGAAATTAAACCTTTAGATACCTAAAAGAGAAATTCTCTTTTTGTCAGTAACACCTTGTTTCTGAAAAATTTGAAAATACAAATATTTTCAATAAGAATAAAACCTCTACTTATCTTGGTGGAAGTTTCGGGAACGAATCTGCTCCCGTTCTCAACACAATTGAAATATTTTTCTCTTCGTAAAATTGTTTCAATATGCTGTCGGTTTTGACACGAGGAGAGGAAATCCCACAAAGAGCTGGAAAATGAATGTACCACCTCCTCGAGAAACTCACAGATAGTGTCCACATTATTGATGAGCAGAAATCATGATTTATTGAGTATTTGTCTCCAAAATTCACCCTGACAAATAGAGATATTTTTAGGTATCTGGAGGTTGGATTCCAAGCGATGTTGTGACATTTTGCTGCAGATCATATATCTGTCCTTATTACAAATATATTCAGATAATAATTATAATTTTTATTTCTCATAAAGGAGGAGAGAAAATACTGAAATTTCTGGAAACATGAATATACCTACCACCTCCTTGATCAACCCACATATAGTATATTTATTGTCAGTATATCTATTATTTGTCCTAGAGGAAATGAAGGTTTCGAATTTGAATTTCACAAAGTCAACACAATACTCATGATTCTACGGAAGTATAATATTGGCAAACAATCAGTTTTCCATACAGGAATACTCATAACGGATAGATTTGATTTTTAATTATTTGCAATTTTCTTTTTTTTTGTATTTGTGACTCGTGTGTTATTTACTAGTATTTTTTTATTGCGTCTTGACCATTCATGTATTCCTACTATAAGCAGAGAAATGTTTCTCGTGGCAATGAAGACAAACCAGACGAACTCAAGCTGGTCAACCTCACACTGTCAGGCTCGAGACCTGTCGAACATCGTTTCACCAAGCATCATTCATCAATAGAACGGCAAAGTTATGGAATTCTTTGCCTAGTGAAGTCTTTCCTAATGCTTACAACCTCCAAACTTTCAAGAAAAATTCCAACACCTTCCTTCTTTCCCAAAATTCCACCGCTGGCTAACACGATGTTCCTCGAACATCATCCCTTTCGTGTTGTCCACAGATAAAAAAAAAATCAATCGATGATATTCATTCAGGTCGTATCTGGTTGCGAATGGGGCAACATGTTGATATGGGATGCCGGTCTGATAACCCTAGAAATATTCAGATCTTCGAGAAGAAAATGCCACGATGCTCCGATCGTCCAAATACAATATAACGAAGGCGAACTGTGGACCATTTCCTTGGACGGACACGTTCGTATATGGTGGTACGAGAAAATCGACCACGCCGATCCTCCAGACGATGACAGAGTTCTACTACTGGACCCATCCTACGACTTCTACACGCCAGGATTGATGTTGTTCTGTATCGAGAAGAGACATGACGATCCGAATGACAGCTGGTATGTAGGCCAGGTGAGATGGGTTTTGTTTGGGTTTTCGAACCATCGGAAATTATCCATTCCTTCATTTCATTTTTCCATTGTGAAATAACGAATACAATGCTTCGATACGATACATAATATAGTAATCAATAGATATTTACGTTACTAGTCCGGTAAGTACTGTAAAAGTTTACCGGACGTGTGACGTATAACATTTTATTTCATACTGCATCATAGAACATACCTTTACGTACCTGATTTCAATCCGGAAAATAGACTTTTACAGGATAGGCGCACGTAATATTTCATTACGTGCTACTATCCCGTAATGAAATTTTACCGGATTGTAAATATTGAAAACTCAGTTATGCGTCAAAAGCATGAATACATTTATTAAAAATTCAACAGCAAAACAATACACAGAAATTATTTATTGTTAATATTAATATTAACCGTTAAATTTTCGTTCCCATGAATATGGATACCAGGAGCTCCATTGGACGAATTATTTATTAGGGAGTTGCTACTTGCTGATACATTCCCATTTTTTTGTTGTAGCACTTCAACAAAGATTAATATTTTATTTTTCACTGTTCATTTTTGTTTTTTAGCAGTAAAAGTGTACTTACCGGACTAGTAACGTCAATATCTATTTCACTAGTAATACCACTAGAGGTCAAATTATTTCCGGATTTATTTTGAACTCGTGTGGTATTCGCGCGGTAAGAAAATTCCACACCAAATGTGTTTCCAACATCAATTTTCGTCTTTATCAAGTTGACAAAACCTGTCATTATAAACGTCAAAAAAAATTCCAGTATAATTCGCTGTCGGGTACCCACCAGGATAAAATTTCCGATAAAATGCATCCGTGATCTGACAGAAATACACGTTCTGATTGGTTAAAAATCACTTGTGTGGAATTTTCATGAAAATTCCTGGTGGGTACCCAGCAGCGAATTATACTGGAAATTTTTTTGACGTTCATAATGACAGAATATTTTTTTTGACAATCTAATTTTTATTCGTTTTCACACATAATAATTTTGATTAACTCCAACAAAAAGCTTAAATGTTTTCTGAATTCATGGATCATTATGATTGATGTTTATATCAAAAACGCAATTATCGTATACTATGGCAGGTTGATTCGAAGTTGCTTGCTCTTGATTTAGAGATTCTTGGACTGTCTTTGCAGAAGTTGAAGCAGACCTCATCGCGTCAATTATATCCTGATGATGGCCCGAGTCAATTTGCAGATATGGTTTTATGGAGTGACTGCTACCATGCCCTGTTATTTCAATTAATTGCTGATCTCCAATTCTGTTTTGCAAGAACTTGATAAAGACAAAAATTGATGTTGTCGGAAACACATTTGGTGTGGAATTTTCTTATCGAATACCACACGAGGTCAAATTAAATCTGGAAATAATTCGACCTCTAGTGGTATTACTAGTGAAAATCAAGACTTGGTCTTCTTAGCAATCATATCATTATAATTGGGGTAATCATTTTAATTTTTGTGCGAGGCGAAGGATGCATGCAGAAAAATGTTGCAATTTTAGTGGTGGTAATCATTCCACAACTTTGCAGTTCTACTGATGACTGAAATATATCAATTCTTCTTTCAGGATGGAAATGGTGGAATCTGGTTGATTGACCTGAACACAGAAGTCGAACCAAGACCTTCGAAACAGCTGTACAAATGCCATGCAGGCGAAGTTGTGGATATCGCTGCCTATCCTAGTGGACCCTATCTAGCTAGCCTTGGAAGAGACGGACGGTTGTATTTGTACAACTATCTACACAAGTCGCTCATATTCGATTACGAGTTCCCGGCTAAAGGAAGCTGCTTGATTTGGCTCGGAGCAGATGTGAGTTTTTCATCGTCGACGATGATGTTGTCTTGACGATGAAAAACTAACATTATTATGACAAATATATGAATCTTTGTAAGAAAAAAAAATCCTACCGACTGCGCCAATTTGTAATGTATGTTACTAGAAACTCTTGAGTTCTCTTACAAAGAATCATATATTTGTCATGATAATGTAAGTTTTTCATCGTCAAGACAATAATGATCGGGAACAATACAGGATGTTATTACAATTTCCACAGGTAGTCAAGACATCGGATGTCATCATGGCTGGTTTCGACGATGGACAGATAAGAGTTTGTTGCTTACGCCATCTTGATGACGACAAAAAGATTTCCTTGATGATAACTCAAGTAAGAAAGATGATATGACAATAATGCTTCGAAATGTATCAGATTATTATCGCTTCTTGTGTATAGAGGGCAAGATGTCATGGATATTGATAGCAATCACACTATATCATGTATGAGACACATGGAGAAAATCTCGAATGGATATCAGTGGATAGCTTAGCAAATTTTTTCGTCCGTCTATCGTAGGAGAATAGAAACGTCTGAGTGTTCCCAATACCAATCTGTTTTCGCTGATTTTCTGAATGGAGCGCGATTTTTCGATATATTGTTATTGGTGTACTGCTCTTTTGGCATTATCGAACTACTCAGAAAGTTTGTTCATCTGAATTATTTTCTCACAGCGATATAAATGACCGCAGCGTTCCCTACAAATTCATGTTAGATAGCCTATAATGGTTAGCAAGCGTGCTTCCCAAGTCGTGGCTTGGGGTTCGGATCCCATTCATAGAGGAACTTTTTTCTTATAATCGAAATATGTGGCTGACACAAGACGCGAGGTTAGGTTAAACGTTACGTGCTGCCATAAAAACGACCCGGAAAAAAGTTTCACTTGCATCTTAGTTGCATAAAACCTTACATTTTTTTTTTGAAAATCAGAATGTCTTCGAAAATTCTATAAATGTGGACTTTTCTCTTCATCACTCTATGTAGATGTCCCGAAATTTCACATTTCTTTCAGATCATCAAGCCTCACAATAAACCTATAACTGGAATGTCGGTCAACACATCTGCTGAAGTGTTAGTGAGTGGCAGTGAAGACAAGACGATATTCGTTTTCGCTTTGGAAAGAGAAAATGGAACTAATGTCCTGTTGGTACCGATTGGATTTATCCCGATACCTGACGTTATGACATGTATCGCATGGCATCCTGAAAACGTATGTATAATTTGCGTAGTGTGAACATTTACATCATACCCTAGTGTACATAGTTTTCTTTAAAAGTTTCTTACCCAGGCATGAGGGGTGTTTGGGAAATATCAACTATTAATAGTATAAAAGACACATTTGTGACAGTACATTGTTCAGTTTATTCTAAGAAAAACGCCGGCGTTTCGTGCGCTTCATAGGATCGAGCGGACTTATTCGGATATCTGGACGATTACCATCCCACCAGGCCGTGATGAATCCTATATACAGGGTGAGTCGAAAATGTGTACCGAGCTTTCTGGGGGTGATAGAACATTGAAAAATAAGTGTAGTTTGATGATTAAACTCATGGCCCAAAATGCATATTAAGGGAGATATATCCTTCCAAAGTTGATAAAATTAAAATAATTTCTCCGCATAACTTCTGAACGATGGAAGCCACCCGATTGAAATTTTGTGCATGAATGTATGTTGTCAAAATACATTTTTTCGTCACACTTCCACATTTCTGCTATCGTTATAAAGGGTGTTTTCAGAGGGTGGGTCATGATTTTTTGTAGAAAACTTTTTTCCCTGTATTATTTTCGGTGAAAAGACAGAAGCATTCGATGGAGCGAAGAGAATTACATGAAAAAGGTACTCTCATTTAAATACAAAAAATTGAGCCGTTCTTGAGATATTTGAGTTTTTGTAGTTACATGATATCAGCAGATTGATTTTATTCATCGCGAGATTCATCGGTATAACGATATTTTAGCAGCATTTGCATTTCCAAAGCACTCGCCAAGCATTAGAAGCATATCAGTTTGTTCAGAGAACAGAGAATAACCTGCCATATTTCTTGAAATCTCAGTTGATAATCGCAGTGATAAATGACACAGAAAAACCACACGAACAAATCGACTACAACAATGTTGACTCGAATGTTGATGACATGAACGTCAAAATTGAGAACAAAATTATTCATCATGGCCTGCTAAAATATCGTTATACCGATGAATCTCGCGATGAATAAAATCAATCTGCTGATATCATGTAACTACAAAAACTCAAATATCTCACGAACGGCTCAATTTTTTGTATTTGAATAAGAGTACCTTTTTCATGTAATTTTCTTCGCTCCATCGAATGCTCCTGTTTTTTCACCGAAAATAATACAGGGAAAAAAGTTTTCCACAAAAAATCATGACTCACCCTCTGAAAACACCCTTTATAACAATATCAGAAATGTGGAAGTGTGACGAAAAAATGTATTTTGACAACATACATTCATGCACAAAATTTCAATCGGGTGGCTTTCATCGTTCAGAAGTTATGCGGAGAAATTATTTTAATTTTATCAACTTTGGAAGGATATATCTCCCTTAATATGCATTTTGGGCCATGAGTTTAATCATCAAACTACACTAATTTTTTAATGTTCTGTCACCCCCAGATAGCTCGGTACACATTTCTGACTCACCCTGTATATCTAGTGATTTTAGTAGAATAGTAAAATAGACAAAGTAACTAACTGCGAACATGTACCACTATGTTGTTTGGGATATCAAAATAACTGATTCATTTCTTATGTAACCTTGTCTCAACATGAAAAATAGAATTTTTTTTGACGTGATTCACGTGTTTGGAAAAATATCAATTCTTTCCAGTGTTTGACTGCCATAATTGGGTGTCTGCATGGGCAGATGATGCAAGTAGATGTACCATCTCAGCCTCAATGTTACACCGCTATATCATATCTCTTGCAAGTGAAATCGCGATACTTGAATTTCAAAACGTACAAGTCCCAGATAAGAAGGGATATACAAATAAAGAAAACTCAGGAGAGGAAATGTAAGAAGATTGAGAGGAAACGGAAAGAGATGGAACAAATTAAAAAAGATAACCCAGGACTGGAAATAGACGAGGACACATTCTTAGGTGAGTGTTAGTGTAGGTACAAGTTTAGTGGAAAAATAAAAACGATCCATTTCTTCATTCCAGCTGATTCGGAATCGGATGAAAAACTCGAACCGTTGTTCATACCGGAAGTACCAAATAAAATCTTATGGCTTCGTTATACAGAAGATGATACAATCTGGGTGTCGATGGGAGGGTGAGTAGTGAAAATTCGTTACTACTATATCCAAAATCCATACTTATACCTTGTGACTTTGGGCCACAATGAGAGATCGAGTGGAGTTCTATTCTAGAAAGAAAGAAAGAAAGAAAGAAAGAAATCTTTATTTATTCATTTATTTATTTATTTATTTATTTCTACGGAATCAACTCCATTACATGAAAAAAAAAAATATGTATATATATATAAAATGTATAAAAATAAAAACGAATATGTAGCAAATATATAGATAATCTCACTTAACACAAAACAGTTATAAAGTAATATATAGTAAATAAATAACAGGAATAAGAAGTTTTAGTAGGTACTGATATCACATTTTGGTAGGAATTTCTGTTTATATATTAATTAACATTTTTTATAGATTTTCTGAATGTATTCAGCGAGCATCCACATATTTCCAATCTGTTGTCATTTATAATCTTAAGTGTTCTCTCTATAGGTGAGTGTTTCCCATAGTTCGTTGTGTGAAACGAAATATGAAATAAGCATTGACTACGCAGGGCTCTACTGGGCACATTGAAGTGTATTTCTTCAAGAAGGTCTGGGCAGACTACATGACCATTGATGAGTTCATATATAAAAATCAGAGCATGGTCCGTTCTTCTTTTAGCTAAGGAATTGATATTAAGGGTACGCATTATATCAGAATATTCATGGTCTGCCACCGGTTGATTTAATTTGAAGGCCATAAATCTCATGAATTTGTTTTGAACCCTTTCCAATGATGTGCAATGAACCAAGTACAACGGGGACCAAACTATGGATGCATACTCTAATTTAGATAGAACGAGGGATGTATAAACTCTTTGTATAGAATTTAAAGAGAAGTTTGAACAATTTCGAAGTATGAATCCTAAAGTTTTTGATGCTTCAACGGTTACATTATTGATGTGCTCTACAAATCTAAGTTGTTCGTCAAACCAAACCCCTAGGTCTTTCACGCATGCAGAATATTGAAGAGGATCATTATTTATATTATAGGAAGTTTGGAATTTTTTTGAATTTTTGAAAAAGCTGATGTAGTAACACTTATTTACATTCAAGAAGAGTTGGTTTGTTTGACACCATTTATATACATTGTTGAGGTCTCTTTGCAAGAGAACTTGGTCCTCGTAGCAATTTATTTCCTTATACATCTTCAGATCATCTGCGAACATCAAAAAGTCAGAACTTTCAAAGCATGAATACATGTCGTTCACAAATAGATTGAAGAGTAGGGGAGCAAGATGTGCTCCTTGAGGAACTCCAGATAAAACTTGTATTTCTTTTGACTGATTTTCTCCTAATTTGACCCTTTGAGTACGGTTGGACAGAAAACTCTGAAGCCATCTTAAAAAATGGCTGTTGAATCCTACCTTGCATAATTTCTTTATCAAAATGTTGTGATCGACTCTATCGAAAGCCTTGGAGAAATCTGTATATATTGCATCAATCTGAGTCTTATTTTCCAAGGCTTTCAATATCTCTACTTCATATACTAGTAGGTTTGTGATAGTTATTGACTACGTTATGCCTAAAAAAAAACATTTGTAGCATGTCATAAGTTCTTCGTCGAAAGAATAAAAGAAAACAACCATATAAAAACAAGTTTACAAGATACATTACAAAATATATTCAAACTACATTACAAAATCAAAATATATTCACACTAAGTGTGGAGGTTCGGCAAGCATATTCCTTGCGTCAAAAGTGTGTCTACGAACATGTTCTAAATATTCTGCAGTGGAATAAAAACAGTTTTTTTTTAAGAATTTTTTTATAACTTGTTCAAAACAAAACATATTAATATTTTTAATATTGGCAGGTAGAACATTATACAGTCTGAAGTCATAGGAGTTTTTTTGTGATTTCATCAGTTTGAAACGTTGAGGTCTGATTAGATTGTTGTTACGTGTATCATGATTATGTAAACTGGATTGCTTGGGAAACAAGGGAGCCCTTTCGTGAATATTTAATAGGCTTGAGTAAACATACAAAGAAGGTACCGACATAATTTCATGAGTGATGAATGATTCACGGCAAGAATCTCTAAAACCGATTCCAGCAAGAATTCTCAGAGCTTTCATATAAAAATGCATTGGGCATCACTAGAATTTCCCCAGAGTAAAATTCCATAAGACATGTGAGACTGAATGAGTGAGCAAAATACTATTTTCAAAGTAGTGAAATTTTTTATTGGTTTTAGCTGCCGAAGTAAAAATAAGGCACTCGATAATTTTCTTTTCAAACCTGAAATGTGGCTTGACCAATATAGCCTATTGTCCAGAGTAAAACCCAATAATTTGACACACTGAAATTCAGGTAATGGCGGAACCATAGAAACAATCATGTTTTGTGATTTTTCCTTATTCATCATGAGTTTGTTGACAATGAGCCAGTGCTCCGCTTTTTCTTGTATTTCCCTAGATTTATCAACAAGAGATGAATAATTCATAGCAGAGTATATTAAGGATGTATCGTCAGCAAATAGTACACTGTGATATGGCTTCATATAGTTGTAAAAATCATTGATATAAATAACAAACAAAAGCGGGCCCAAAACCGAGCCTTGCGGTACGCCTAGGTCAATCGGTCTTAGCTCAGAATATGTATTGTCTATGATGGTTGGTAACGAGAAGTTCGGTATGTTTCGCTCTTGAGCTGAAGGGAAGTTCTCGTATCGCTCAGACATTGAGAAAATCTGAGATAGCATAGGATATAGTCGTTAAGTGGCTTCACAATATTTCCACAGGAGCTAGCAATGATATCAAACCATTTCCTAACATTCTCCATGAGCTTACGGTGTTGAAAAATTTTTTCCAGTACATTTATTGTCCGGTTTCTTTCCCTGTGTGAGTTGCATCTTCAAAGAATTCTTTCCATCGAGCCGGATGAAATTCCCCAAAATCTTGCCAACCAACCCCCGCTCCTCCTGGAGTGGTTCTCATCGTCACGTCACGTCATCGTTTTCAATCTTTGTGCTTTGTGTTTCTGGTGCACTCAGCCTGAAGGGCTTCAAGAGCGTCATGTCTTCTTGTGGCGTGTGTAGTTTAGGAACAAGCAATAACTGTAAACAGTTATTGTCAGGGCTTCAAGAGCGTCATGTCTTCTTGTAGCGTGTGTAGTTTAGGAACAAGCAACAACTGTAAACAGTTATTGTCAGGGCTTCTAAAGCGTCATGTCTTCTCGTGGTGTGATTAGTTTAGGAATAAGCAACAACTCTAAACAGTTATTGTCAGGGCTTCAAGAGCGTCATGTCTTCTTGTGGTGTGTGTAGTTTAGGAACAAGCAACAACTGTAAACAGTTATTGTCAGGGCTTCAAGAGCGTCATGTCTTCTTGTGGCGTGTGTAGTTTAGGAACAAGCAACAACTGTAAACAGTTATTGTCAGGGCTTCTAAAGCGTCATGTCTCCTTTTGGTGTGATTAGTTTAGGAACAAGCAACAACTGTAAACAGTTATTGTCAGGGCTTCAAGAGCGTCATGTCTTCTTGTGGCGTGTGTAGTTTAGGAAAAAGCAACAACTGTAAACAGTTATTGTCAGGGCTTCTAAAGCGTCATGTCTTCTTTTGGTGTGATTAGTTTATGGACAAGCAACAACTGTAAACAGTTGACAGAGAGGGGTTTCTTTTGGGGGTAGCCCTGAGAGCGTGTTTGATGCAAT
The DNA here is from genome assembly GCA_963576655.1 of Gastrophysa polygoni. NCBI lineage: Eukaryota > Metazoa > Arthropoda > Insecta > Coleoptera > Chrysomelidae > Gastrophysa > Gastrophysa polygoni. The sequence goes on from OY755083.1 coordinate 839,276, forward strand.
TTTATCCGCCTAAACTTTCTTCCTTTATGCCTGGTGTATTAACCTTATCATATATTGTTTTAACTTTTCTTCCTCCAAGGTTTGCTCCTTTGAACCCCTCTCTGAATACATGTATTGGTTGGTTTCACTACTGCAACATATTATTCGTTGATTAGTTCGTTTCACAAAGTCATATGAACGTGTATTCAATCATTTGCCTAGTGAAATCAAGAGTTGAGTTTGGGAAAAATCTGCAGATTTTGCGAGTATTTTAATGAAGAAGGTGGAGCTGGTGCAATATCGTATTATTTTATTCTCTGGATTGTATATTGAAGACATCTTATTACTATTACAGATATGATGCAGGATACATTTATGAATACAAGATCGATCAAAAAGAACAGGAGCCCTCCAGATTTACGATGATTCATGATGCAGACGACATCGAAATCAGTAGCTATGTTTATGAGTAATATTCAGAACTTTTTTTTGGCACCCACTTCTGAAAATTGAATATGAGAATGCAAAAATTAATATCAATTTATGAAAATACCTCGTAACCAGAATTCTTTCGTCTACCAAATTGTCACTTTTCAGTGTCAAAACTGACAGCATATTGGAAGAATTTTGCAAAGAGAAAAATATTTTAATTGTTTTGAGAACGGGAGCAGATTCGTTCCCGAAACGTCCACCAAGATAAGTAGAGGTTCTATTCTTGTTAGATATATTTGTATTTCCAAATTTTTTCAAAAACAAGGTGTCACTGACGAATAGAGAATTTCTCTTTTAGGTATCTGAAGGTTTAATTTCAAGCGCAGTGACATTTTGGGGCAGATCACAAAATCTGTCCGTACTACAAATATATCGAAATAATTTTCAATAACTTCTACTTTCTACTTCTATTTTCTAGAAACGGGAAAAGAAAATCCCACAAAAAGCTGGAAAATTAATGTACCACCTTGAAAAACTTACAGACAGTATTTGATATTCAGAAATGACTTAATATAGCCCAATCGTGAAAAGTGAAAGAGCCTTGATCCTTGATGACAAAATTGCCTTCAGTACTAATGGGGCACCCAAAAAAACTGACCAAAGTTTCAGAAAGTTTGGGTTTTGTGCGAGGATATAGGGCTTTTTCACCCATCACGACCAGGCCAATGGGCAAATTTATTTTTTTTCGTCATTTCAGTTACAGGAAAGATTATCTGATTTTCGCGATGCAAGATGGATCGATCCGAGTCAACAAAGCGAACAAAAACGATTTCAGAGACGTGTCCGACTACTGGATAATCTCGATGCACGACAATCAGAACGGTTTCGTTCCGAAAATGTGTTTCAGCTACGACGGAAAGTTCTTCTTCAGCTGCGGTTCCGACGGCAATATATTCTCTTACAAATTCCAACCGAAAATGTACATCTATCCGAAGACGTCACGTGCAGAGAAACGAGAAAATGTTCCAGATCACGTTCGCGATGTGGAAAACAGTTATATCAAACTGAGCTTGGAGGAAACCAAAGTGAAAACAGACGAGGATTGCATTCAAAAAGCGGCAAACGATCATAAAGTAAGGTCGATTGGGCGATTGCTTCTTTTCATTACCCAAGAAACATTACTGGTCCTAATAGTGTATATAAGTACAGGGTGGCCCAATAAAAACGAAACGAGGTATGCATTTTACTGAGAGATCAAGGAACTGACTTTGATATAAATGATTCTTTATGTAATGATGGATAGGACAGGATTTAAAAAAAAACACATTAGGCAATTCTTAGATGAACATCGTTCTAACTGCAATATGAGAAATAGTGATGAAAGGAAAAAAAACGTTCCTTTCCATCACTAGCCGATTATTTTCATGAACGTGCTCTCTCGAAAACTACTGCATTGAATTCCAAAAACAACGAAGCGTTAGTAAGAGATTTCGATTGCCTTCAAAATGATGTATCACTTGACCCCTCATACCACTTGAGATTCAAGGGTTGGAGCTCACCCCTCTGAGGGGTTCTAAGTGAAAAAGTTGAAAATATGCGCGAAATATTTCCCCCTCGGAATAAAAATCGACCGGCTCCAGCGTTTTCTTTTTCTGAGAACGATAACTATGTAGAATCGGCCTTGTTTTTCATTGGGCCACCCAGTATATAAAGGGTGATCCAAGGCTCGAGGCAGAGTTTGACGCATCAAGCTAAACATGCCTCAGTACAAAGTCTCACCCTTCGAAATATAATATGGGAAAATGGGTATTTGGAGGTTTTTCTAAATTGTTTTTTATTGTCCATCAGGTGCATTGTCTTTCGCTTTCGTTTCTTCGTCTTCAGATGGTCTCTATACTTGTTCAAGTCTATTGGAGATCAGCCTTATGCCTTATTTTTTTTCTGATACATTCTATTGATCAAAAAAACTATATTACTATTCGGTGGTCCAACCATTAATTCGAACGAATCATCAACATTGTTCTTTCGTTTGTTCGAAGACGAGAGTGAGAAACATAATGAAATCCCTGAAAGAACGATATTCGAGAGTGCTGCTTGAGAATTCCTCGCTTCTGGCCAGTCAAGCGATCGGAAGAGAAAATCTGGAGTTGGATCACAGAATCACCGAATACATCAACGACGAATTCGAAGAGAAACTCGATCTGGTGAAGAGAAAACTCGCTCATGATCTCGAAAAGTCGAAAGTGCTGATGAACAAACTGAAGAAGTACGTGACGGATCCCTTGGACAAACATCCGATTGTCGTTCAGGGAATCAACAATCCGAAAATCGAATTGATGACTGTGAGACAACGCGTGATGTCCCCCATGTTCAACGTGATGCTGAAATTGGTCGAGGAAAAATTGATTGAGGAGCAGTTGAAGGGCAGGTGATAATGTCTTCTACTCACTTCTTTGGATTACTATAACAGCCTAGGTCTCCGAACAACAAACCCACTAGAAGGATCACAAAACAAATATTCTGATGCTAACATGAATTCCCAGAATTATCATAATATTAGTACCCAATCGTCGCCAGTGTTGTCATATCCAATCATCAAAAAGTGATAAATAGTCCATAATATTTAAAGTCCTTTATGAATTCATGTAGTTCAATGCACAAATATAATAATAAATTTGGGTCATGACGATTATGAATCAGTTCTGATTAATAGAAGATTGCTGCATTATTCTGAGACTCAGCAATTTTACTTTCTTGGTGGCTCGAGGACCAGCATGGGTATCGTGAATACTTTTTGCTCAACGTTGCAACACCGCAATTTGATATTGACAGTCGACGGCGATTATTGCTTTGTTTGGTATCTGTCATTATTTACGTTTTGATTTATCGATATTATTCAACTTGTGTTCAGTTTTGTGTACTCAGAATTCCTCAGAAACTCAGTTTATTTCCTGTTTTGGTGATTTGATATAATGGTGAGACGTTGTGAGGTGTGTTAAAGACAATTTGAACTGGCGATCAAAACACGTCATTTCATAGGTGAGTTACCATTGTCGTATCATTCGAGATTTTGAAGAATTTTCCCAAATGGAATGGATAAAAATGAATTTAAATTGAATTGATTAGATTATATTGATTATACCCATAGGTCAGCTGCGACAGTGTCTTGTCATTGTTCATTTTCCCACCAAGAAATGCTGAAAAGTACTACTGAAATTGTTACGGATTTTCAATTTGGTTTCATCATGAATTAATAATAAATTCGACCCCCTCTGACAACACGGCACTGGTGCTGGGAGAATCAGCTCCTGCTATCCTTGTTTAGACAAAGATAGATACTATAGATGTTGCTTCCAAACAAACTGTATTGCCAGGGCTGTAGATTACTTATCTAGTCTGTTCAATGATCGAAGGCCTAGGTAGTGGACTAGAGGGAATGTTCCATTTCGTTCCGTTTGGAACAACTCCATTCTAATGTGCTGCTAGTCTCATCAAAAGATGTGTGCAGGTGTGCTATTTACATAAGCTAGTCATCTGCACTTATTTAGCTCTATTCGATATAAGATTCTTTATGTTTTGAAGATGAAAAGCTAGTTTCTAACATGTTTGATCAATCAACAAAACTATAATAGTATGAATTCTTGTGCTGGTTCAGCTCAGTAAGGTATTATGTGTATGTGTATCGTGCATTCCAACAGGCCTCCAGAAAGAGCTCAATTTGTCGCAAAACAGACTACACAAAAACAGAAGAAACCCACGACATTGGAATATTTCCTATTGAGCTTGACTCCATCAGTAATAGAACGGAAATTGGGGCCAAAACTGAATAGGATGCTCAATAAATATAGAGAAAGAAGAGAAAAATGGGATAAACGTCTGGAAGAGGTCAGTATTTCTTCATGAGTTCAACTCTATCGTCAAAGACATGGAAAACTTCGATACATTCATCATAAAGTTCTACACCTCAATAATTCCCCCATGTGTAGATCTGAATTGCTAAGTTTTTCAAAATGATATTTCTTCTCGTACCATGGATTGATATTTCGATACATGTCCCAAAAATTTCGTGTCTTCGACATTACAGTTGGTTTTGCTAATGGAGTAACTCCGTGAGTCACCTTCCTCTTCACTTGTTTCCTCCAGTGTAAGTAATGCATTTCGAGTAATCGAATCGAATCGAATTTTAAGACGTCAGTATTGATTATTTTGAAGCACAGAAAATCCAGATTGGTGGAGTTACTCTTTATCTATTATTATACAGGGTGTCCCAACGAAAACTTTCCACACGGATTTACTGGGAAATGACAAATTATTTTCGGAAACGCTGAAACACGCCGATTTTGATTTCTAGGGGAACACATGTCAGTGATGAATTTAGTCACGCAACTCCATCCCCCTGACAGGGGCGGCTACCCCATTGCGAATCATCATAGGGAATTTGGGACGAGTGATACATCATCTGAGAGCTCTCTTCATTCTCTATCCAAACGTTTATTATTTTTCCAAAATCGAATGACTGGTACTTGAGATTAGTGTGGTAATAGGTTTAATTTAAATAATCAATATCGTACCTGTTCTTATCGAAATTCAATTTATTAATTGCTGGAAATGAGCCCCTCCTACCTCCATACAATGATAAAGTCTACTTTCGAAACTATTACGAACGTTTTCCAATACTTCTGGAGTTTTACAATTCGACCACGTAGATCCATCCTCTAGTGACTCTGGCGGAGTGGCAAAAACTTTGCTTTCGAGATGCCCCCATAAAAAATAATCCAACGGGTTGAGGTCCGGTGATCTAGCTGGCCACTCAATTGGTCCTCGTCGCCCTATCCAATGCTTGGTATATCGTTCATCCAGAAAGTTTCTAACCGCTACTGCATAGTGAGGTTGTCTGCCGAATAATCTCCATCGTTTTCGATAATATCCATTATCATGGGATCGATGGCATTCTCAAGAAGATGTGAATACATTTGTCCATTCAAATTGATAAATAAATTGAATTTGAATAAGAACAGGTAAGATATTTGACTAATTACATTGAACCTGTCAACAACACTAATTTCAATTACCATTCATTCGATTTTGAAACAATTATACACGTTTGGATAGAGAATGAAGAGAGCTTTCAGATGATGTATCACTCGACCCACGTTCCCTATGATGATTCGCAAGGGGGTAGCCGCCCCCGTCCAGGTGATGAAGTTGCTCGACTAAATCCATTACTTACATGTGTCCCCCTAGAAATCAAAATCGACCTGTTTTAGCGTTTCCGAAAATAATTTGTCATTTCCCAGTAAATCCGGGTGGAAAGTTTCGTTGGGACACCCTGTATGCAAGATAACTTGACTGAGTTGTACGTTCTGATTGGTTGAGAATCTCACGAACATGAAAAATAGCATGATTGTAGTGGGATCGGTTTATGATGAGGAAGCCAATTCCTGGGAAAAATCACCCAGACGATGAAAAATTACTGATTGAGGCAAGAGAGACTATCGGAGATTATAAGCTGAAGGAAAGCGATGATTATAAGCCACCGCCTCATCTTCGAGAAACAACTGTGAAGAAATATAAACAAGTTCTCGATGCGAGACTCAAAGTGAGTATGTGAACGAGGAATATTTTGATAGATACTTTTGCAGATTTTTTTGGATTTTCTCTCGACGTTTCGAGAACGAATCTGCTCCCGTTTTCAACACAATGGAAAATTTTCATTTTTTTCAATCGTATGTCTACTTCATCTTCCGACACTAAACAGTAACGAAGTCAGACAGAAATAGTTTTATTTTTTAGTTATTATTTTCTTTTCCTATAATTTTAATATCACTCCAATCGGCCATTTGTTGAAAATCTTCAATAAGGGTATGTTCAGCTGATTTCCACTTGTCGACATATCTTTTCTTCATATTGTTCTTCTCTTTATATTATTCTTTATATATATATTCATATATATATATATATATAAATATACAGGGTGAGTCAAAAATGTGTACCAAGCTTTCTGGGGGTGATAGACCATTGAAAAATAGGTGTAGTTTGATGTTTAAACTCATGGCCCAAAATGCATATTAAGGGAGATATATCCTTCCAAAGTTGATAAAATTAAAATAATTTCTCCGCATAACTTCTGAACGATGAAAGCCACCCGATTGAAATTTCGTGCATGAATGTATGTTGTCAAAATACATTTTTTCGTCACACTTCCACATTTCTGATATTGTTATAAAGGGTGTTTTCAGAGGGTGAGTCATGATTCTTTGTAGAAAACTTTTTTCCCTGTATTATTTTCGGTGAAAAAACAGGAGCATTCGATGGAGCGAAGAAAATTACATGAAAATACAAAAAATTGAGCCGTTCGTGAGATATTTGTAGTTTTTGTGGTTACATGATATCAGCAGATTGATTTTATTCACCGCGAGATTCATCGGTATAACGATATTTCAGCAGCATTTGCATTTCCGAAGCACTCGCCAAGCATTAGGAGCATATCAATTTGTTCAGAGAACAGAGAATAACCTGCCATATTTCTTAAAATCTCAGTTGATAATCGCAGTGATAAATGACACAGGAAAACCACACAAACAAATCGACTACAACAATGTTGACTCGAATGACATGAACGTCAAAATTGAGAACAAAATTATTCATCATGGCCTGCTAAAATATCGTTATACCGATGAATCTCGAGATGAATAAAATCAATCTGCTGATATCATGTAACTACAAAAACTCAAATATCTCAAGAACGGCTCATTTTTTTGTATTTGAATAAGAGTACCTTTTTCATGTAATTTTCTTCGCTCCATCGAATGCTCCTGTTTTTTCACCGAAAATAATACAGGGAAAAAAGTTTTCTACAAAAAATCATGACTCACCCTCTGAAAACACCCTTTATAACAATATCAGAAATGTGGAAGTGTGACGAAAAAATGTATTTTGACAACATACATTGATGCACAAAATTTCAATCGGGTGGCTTTCATCGTTCAGAAGTTATGCGGAGAAATTATTTTAATTTTATCAACTTCGGAAGGATATATCTCCCTTGATATGCATTTTGGGCCATGAGTTCAATCATCAAACTAAACTTATTTTTCAATGTTCTATCACCCCCAGAAAGCTCGGTACACATTTTTGACTCACCCTGTATATATATCTAGTTCTTCATCTAGTTCTCTTTTTTTCTGAGATGATTTTTTCTGATATATTTTCGAAGGATAAAATAGTATCAAATTCAAAATACCAGCAGCAAATTCATGCATTCAATCCATATTTTCGTTCACAAATTTCAGCAATATAATCTCAGGCATCGTTTCATTCAAAAAGTGTGGGACATGAGAGATCTGAAGTATGTATTACGCGATCAGTTGATAGAACAACGACAAAAATGCATATCTTTGAATGAAGAACTCCCTCAGTCAGTACAAAAACTGGGTCCTGATATCCCGCCAGTGATTGCTACCGAATTCCCAGAAAAAAAATTAGAACCTGTAGTGATTTTTGACGATGAAGAGTTCGACGCCCAGGTCAATGATGATGGTCCAAAGACTATAATAGTAAGTTTTGAATATCGGATATTATCGATTCTCCAGATTTTTTTGGGTTTCGGGAAAATAGAAAGCATACTAATCATTTCAATATATCTGTAGTGAGGACAGATTCATGAGGAAATCTCTCTATTCTGTCATTCTGTCAGTGTCAAGTTTTCGAAAAAAATGTTCCTCAATGAAAATTCCTCAATGAATTGAAAAGTATAACTGTAGCAAGAAGATCAAAATCAATCTCAATCAAATTCTCTGATAGGAAGAATTCAATAATAATAATAAGATAATTAGAATTCAATAATGGTATGAATTGCTGTTTCGATTTTATGTTCCATTGATTATTCATCATTTGTATTCTATTGTTATTTTTCCACATCAAAATAATTTCATAAATTCATTTTTCACTTTTAATGCGATTTTCTCTCCTCGTTTCTAAAAAATAGAGTAGAAGTTATTAAAAATTATTGCAATATATTTGTAGTAAGGACAGATTTAGGATCTGCACCAAAATGTCACTGCGCTTGAAATTAAACCTTTAGATACCTAAAAGAGAATTCTCTATTGGTCAGTGACACCTTGTTTTTGAAAAAATTTGGAAATACAAATATATTTAATAAGAATAAAACCTCTACTTATCTTGGTGGACGTTTCGGGAACGAATCTGCTCCCGTTCTCAACACAATTGAAATATTTTTCTCTTCGTAAAATTTTCTCAATGTTTTCGATTTTGACACTGAAAAGTGACAATTTGGCAGTCGGAGGAATTCTGGTTACAAGGTGTTTCCATTAATTGATATCGAATTTTCCATTTTCATATTCAAGTTTCAGAAGTGGATGCCAAGTTCTATCTATATCAACTGAACAAGAAGCAATATTATTGTCTTCGTTCAGGAGAATGCAAGCAGACTCTTTGATTTTCCGTTTTTGGTTGTTGTCTTCTTTTCCTATGATCTTAATATTACCCCAATCGGCCATATGTTGTTCATTTTCAGTAAGGATATGTTCAGCTAATTTTGATTCGTCAGTATATCTTCTCTTTCATTAATGTTTCAATTTTTTTTCATAGATTCTTATGTTAAATTTGATGTTAGATGTATATGTATTCATTTCATGTGTCCCTGCTGTGACCAGTATGGTTTCTTAGGATGATAAACAATAATAATAATAATAATTATATAGTGCTTGATAAGATCTACATTCAGAAACCAGGGAGACTAATTTGTGAGAACGAATCCTGAATCTATGAAAAAAAATGTTCTGAAGTCTCGTTATGTCCATTTCAGGTGATGGATCATGATTTGAGAGAACGTGAAGTTCTACCGGAACGAACAAGTTTTCCTCAAGTAGCGAACGGTATATTCAGATACCCTTATTCAGTCGAAGCAATTGCGACAGTATTGGAATCCGATATAGAATCCTCAGTGGATATACCTGAAGAAACTGATTCCGCTTTCGAAATGGATATACGCACCAGAAGACTGACCAGGTAACATTTATGTGATGCATCTGACGGTTTCATTTTGTGAATTCGAATGAATAAGACAGGAGTAATTTTTTGAAAAGACATCTCATAGGAAGATTTGTGATGGTATTCAGTTTTCTCTTCAAATGACATGTTTGCTAATTCCAGAAAATCAATCAGATCTTTCATTAACATAAAGGCCTGAAAATTTTGTTGCGTTTGCATATTTTCGAAAAAAAAAATATTTGTTGCTTGAAGAAAATTGAATTGAATTGGATTGAAATAAATGAAGATGTTTCTCAGGAAATTGTTCGAGCAGGAACAAACGATATTGAAAATGATTGAGGATGCTGATAGTTTCAACGAGATGATGGAAGAAGCTAAAAAAGAAAGATTGCCCATACATGTTGGTGGAAATTTCATTGATATTTACATCGTAACCCTCAACCAAGAACTCAATGTTTTGAAGAAATTCGACGATGGGGAAGATTTACTATATCGAAAAGTGAATGACAATCTCAAACTCGTTCATCAGTTGCAAGATGAGATCGATATTTTCAAAATGTCGCAGGAGGAATATGATGTCGTTATAGAAAATATGCTCATCGAAGAGAATAAAATCCAAGAAAAATTCAAACATGCAACTGAAAATAATAAATTTTATGATTTCCTGAAAAAGGTTTTCAGAAAAAAATATAAACCACCCAAGCAAACTGATGATGACGGTGAGTAAATGTCAAAACACAATATCGTAGTTGTTCGAGGACATATCAATCAAGATCGTGCTAAAGAAACAACTACGAGATAATATTAAAATTAATTATATCTTGATTATTGATATAGAAAAAGAGAAAACTAACGTTGTTAGGGCATAGAAAGAACATTTAATACATGGTCAAACATCATCATAATAAATACTGTCTGTAAGTTCTTCGAGGAGGTGGTACATTCATTTTCCAGCTTCTTGTGGGATTTTCTCTCCTCGTTTCTAAAAATAGAGTAGAAGTTATTAAAAATTATTGCAATATATTTGTAGTAAGGACAGATTTAGGATATATACTGACGAATCAAAATTAGCTGAACATATCCTTAGTGAAGATGGACAACATATGGCCGATTGGGGTGATATTAAGATCATAGGAAAAAAAGACAACAACCAAAAACGGAAAATCAAAGAGTCTGCTTGCATTCTCCTGAACGGAGACAATAATATTGCTTCTTGTTCAGTTGATATAGATAGAACTTGGCACCCACTTCTAAAAATTGAATATGAAAATGGAAAATTCGATATCAGTTAATAAAAACACCTTGTAACCAGAATTCCTCCGTCTACCAAATTGTCACTTTTCAGTGTCAAAATCTAAAACATTGAAAAATTTTACGAAGAGAAAAATATTTTAATTGTGTTGAGAACGGGAGCAGATTCGTTCTCGAAACGTCCACAAAGATAAGTAGAGGTTTTATTCTTATTGAATATATTTGTATTTCAAAAATTTTTCAAAAAAACAAGGTGTCACTGACCAATAGAGAATTCCTCTTTTAGGTATCTAAAGGTTTAATTTCAAGCGCAGTGACATTTTGGGACAGATCCTAAATCTGTCCTTACTACAAATATATTGCAATAATTTTTAATAACTTCTACTCTATTTTTAGAAACGAGGAGAGGAAATCCCATGAAAAGGTAAAAAATGAATCATCATCATAATATCTTTTCAAGCTACTAACCTCAATCACGAACTATCTGAAAACGGTAAGATGAAAGGTCATTAATCAATGGTACATATTAATACCGCTACTTTGAATGTTCACTTTAACTTCAATGTCGTTTTTCGATATCTACATATAAAATACTGAATACTGTTTCACTAGTTATTGTACACTGTTATACTGATCTGACCACAATGTGAATCATGTTATAAATGACTGACTTAATCTTAGTTACTGTTTTCATTATCTTATCGAGTGACTTCTTCTACCGAAGTGCAGTCATGAATCTATATATATCTGATTTATTATAACAGCGGCAAACGTTTCTTATTGTGGACATATTCCACCTGAAGATGTAATCAATGGGTTTTTTATTGTCCAACACTTGTATTCTCTTTTGTTTTCGTTTCTTTGTCTTCAGATAAGTAGGTGTTTTTCAGATGAGCAACTGTTCTACACTTATACAAAAATGGTTGATGAAGATTCCACAAATACGAAACGTCCGAGTTGAAAATTCGACAGTACCTACCACTTTGAATTCCCTTGGTAGTTGTTATGACAAAATTTTACGATTGTTTATATTTTTAGAAATGACGAAAAGAAAAAAATATGCCTTTTTTTCAGAAATGAAGTCACCTAAGACAAGAAAATATTTCCAAATTGCTTACAGATCATTCGAATAGGCTCCTGCACGAGTTATTTTTTCCCATTCAACCGAATCTAATTCAGTTTCCGAGATCACAACCTTGGAAATAACTTTTTTCTGCCCTGAAGCACTTAATTTTTCAGAATCTAGCTCGGAGTCATCATCTTCGAGCTCAGAAGAATCGGATGTTGATGAAACTAGTAGTATCGACTCTAGAGATTTCGGAATCATCAAGCAGGATTTGAATACTTGTCCCAAAGGATGTGAATTGGCCATTTATGATTTAGCAGTGGATCTTCGTTCTAAAAGGTGAACCTTCAATGAACAATTATTTATTTTGCGATATTTATCAAATATATATTTGTGCTCCAATTTTTTTCAAAACAAGGTGTCACTGACAAATAGAGAATTTCTCTTTTAGGTATCTGAAGCTTTAATTTCAAGTGCAGTGACATTTATATTGAGAGATAGTTATCATATATTTTTTCATTTCTCAAAAGAACAGATTTGGAAAATCTAGAAAAATCGGGAATATTATTTAGTTCATTGAACTGAGTTATTTTTTCAGGCACGAAATCGAACAAGCTGTTAAAGAAAAAACACGGTCATTAGAAATGTTGAAGAAAAATATCGAATTAGGAATAAGGAAAATGAATGCTCTGCAGAATCAGTTGAAAACGAGTCAGACTGATCTGGAAGACTATCAGGTTGAAAGTCTACTAATAATCAACTATCAAATATGTCTTTAGGTTCTATTATTTACAGAGAGAAAAACAACGACGGTTGAACCAGGTCAGATGTACGGTCGTATTGAGATTGGATCAGATTCATGATTATAATCCTGAATCTGATGAAATAACCGATTATTTAGTGTTTCGTAAAGCTACACTGACGGATTTATATAAGAGAGTGGGCACTTTACAACATGAAAATTATGAACAGAAGAGCAAATATGAGTGAGTCAGTTATAATATTTATACAGGAGGATTTTTGACGATATTCGATTAGATTTATCTCGAGAATCATGGAAAAGAATACTTTCTGAGGCAACTGACATGAAAATTGGCGTTTTACAAATCGGATAGTGTTCTTGTAGTATCACGTTTTTGTACTTTTCTTTCTCAACATGTTTATATCAAAATAATTGTCTGATACATCCAACAATTTATCAAATTTCAATAACAATTACAGTATCGAAATTTTTCATAATTGTTGAAATATCTTTTTCCATGGATTTTTATGTCATGATATATTTCATGTTAAATTCTTATGCTTCTATATACAGGGTGAGTCAGAAATGTGTACCGAGCTTTCTGGGGGTGATGGACCATTGAAAAATAGGTGTAGTTTGATGTTTAAACTCATGGCCCAAAATGCATATTAAGGGAGATATATCCTTCCAAAGTTGATGAAATTAAAATAATTTCTCCGCATAACTTCTGAACGATGAAAGCCACCCGATTGAAATTTTGTGCACGAATGTATGTTGTCAAAATACATTTTTTCGTCACACTTCCACATTTCTGATATTGTTATAAAGGGTGTTTTCAGAGGGTGAGTCATGATTTTTTGTAGAAAACTTTTTTCCCTGTATTATTTTCGGTGAAAAAACAGGAGCATTCGATGGAGCGAAGAAAATTACATGAAAAAGATACTCTTATTCAAATACAAAAAATTGAGCCGTTCGTGAGATATTTGAGTTTTTGTAGTTACATGATATCAGCAGATTGATTTTATTCATCGCGAGATTCATCGGTATAACGATATTTCAGCAGCATTTGCATTTCCGAAGCACTCGCCAAGCATTAGAAGCATATCAGTTTGTTCAGAGAACGAATAACCTGCCATATTTCTTAAAATCTCAGTTAATAATCGCAGTGATAAATGACACAGAAAAACCACACGAACAAATCGACTACAACAATGTTGACTCGAATGTTGATGACATGAACGTCAAAATTGAGAACAAAATTATTCATCATGGCCTGCTAAAATATTGGAAGGATATATCTCCCTTAATATGCATTTTGGGTCATGAGTTTAATCATCAAACTAAACTTATTTTTCAATGGTCTATCACCCCCAGAAAGCTCGGTACACATTTCTGACTCACCCTGTATATTAGTTCATTTATTCCTGTTATAATCAGTAATGTTTCTCGGGATAATTAACAATAACGATTTTTAATTTTTTCAGTTTATACCAAAAACATTTAACTAGAATGAAGAAGGACTTGGGTTATATGCAAAATAAAGTGAAATATTTGAAACAGTATATGAGTCAACTGATGCTAGATAAGTTCGGGAAAGTGGTTGATATCAATGAAATAGAACTAGCTATACTGAAGAAAACATTCCAGAAATCGCACGTCAACGAACTGGAAGAAGTCGTTCTCAAAAAACTCGTTTACGATTTGCGAATGAAGAATACTGATTTCAAAAAGCTGTTTGTAACAGAACTCAATATCTGGCAGGTAACTGAGGATAGGAATTTATTGATGAAGGGTGGAGTTTTTTAATTTCACGGGGTAGGGCACACCTTATATCTTGTTAGTCTTGGATGCTTTTTGGCGTTCTGTGAACATTGTGTATATTCTTCAATTTATTCAAATATTTGAAATACACGAAGACAACAAAAACATATCATCGTCCACCGCTGAGTAGAAATTTTCATATTTGTTTTTTTTTAACTAGGTGTCTTTGTTCAATTGAGAATTTCCGTCTAAGGTAATCTGAAGGTTGAATTTTGAGCCAGTGATATTTTGGGTACATCACAAATCTGTCCTCAATACAAATATATTGAAATAATTTTCATAATTTATATTTTTAGAAACAAGGAGAGAAAATCCGAAAAATCTGTAAAAGAATATTTTCACATCCTCGAATAGATATCAAATAGGTATTGTGAATTTGAATGAATAAGACTGAAATGAATGCTTTTGAGCTATCTGACAGGGTTAAAATTCCGAATTTTGAATAGGATGCCTATGATTTGATTGCTGGTTTTGTTGTATTGTTGGTTGTGGATGGTGACAGATGGGCTGCGACCAGATTAGATCTATTGTGCCTCATCTTCATCAGCTAACTTCAGGCTTCCTCGTTCATGGCAGCTTCAACTCCCTTAGGAATTCAACGATTTTGAGGGGTCTATTCGTCTATTCTCCTCTAAGTCTAACATTCTGAGATTGTCTGAGACTTTTGCTGAGGTTGATCAGTGTCTTTGATCTCGGTTGAAATTGCTGAGGAGATCTTTAGCCTGTCACAGCCTTGGAAGTGTTTGCCATTGTGTCACTCTCAATGTTTCTTCCGCTTTGTTGAGTTCTTCTCGAAAATGGGAGGTTTCAAGGTTCATTCCCTTCCACGCCAGTATGTCCTGCATATGACTTTGTTGTTGCTGTCTAGATAATTCAGTTGCAAAGACATTCCCATACCATCTGCGAGTTGATGTTAGCGATGATGGCGATTTCCTCGTTTTTCTTGTCGAGGTTGAACTATTGCTAGGTTCAATGACACCTTGATATGAATATATAGAGAGATTTGTTTTGATTTTTTGCACATCTCCTTTCATCTCGCAGGAGAAAATATCGAATGCTCAAGCAGAACTGACGAAGAACATAAAAGAGAATACAAAACGACTAGGACTCCTTCAGGTGATGAGCAAAGAGAAAGAAGAGCTGTTAAGTATCATACAGTTACAACCCAAAAAGAAGGAACAAATAGAGCAGCTACTCAAAATACATACGGATTATGCGATGGAAATCAAGAAGCTGGAAAATATATTCCAAGATCAATTGAGTCAACTAGAAGAAATGAAAGTTGAGATGAAAATGTTGAAAACCAAAGGGCACTTGCCATCGAAACAACAAATCAAAGAGAAACCATCTGTCGGGAGAAGAGATGATAGTGGAAAAAAATGGATGGATTATAACGAATATATCAAGCAAGAAGAACCTGTCACGAAAAAAATCATACAGGATGTAACTCTTTCAGAATTGTAAGTAAATTAACATCATTTCGTGGTCGATCAGGAGGAGTAGAAATTTTTCACAAGGGGGGACAATGAGAGGTTATTAATAATGAATAGAATTGATAAATATGATTGAGTGTTCTTATTGAAATAATTATAATATGTTTCACAAAAATATATCTTGTGATTCCCAGGATAATTTTTTTAAAAAGTGATTTATTTCAATACTCAATCGATTATTTTATTTTCCAAAATGTTATGAATTGAAATTCAATAGTATGTGACAGCGGACTTGTGAATAGATAAAAAAGGTTGATTTTTCCAGATTTTGTGAAAAACATAATGTTGAAATTGAAATAATTATTTCAATATATTTGCAGTGCGGTTAGATTTATGATATGCCCCAAAATGTCACTAGCTCGAAATTCAACCTTCAGATACCTCAAAGGGAAATTCTCTATTTGTCAGTGACCCCTTGTTGGGAAAAAATCATTGAGGGACAAATGTATTTGTGGAATATATATTCATTAAATATATTTGTCGTCCAATGTTTTCCTCAAGCAAGGTGTCACTGACAAATAGAGAATACTCCTTCTAGGTATCTGAAGATTTAATTCTTCAGAAACGAGTAGAAAATCGCTAAAAATCTAGAAAAATTAACCTTTCTTTCTACATAACTCGGTATATTGTGAAATCAGCGTTAGCTGTTTGTTCGTTGATTCACCTTTTTTTGCAGCCACGCTACGGAAGTCGAAGATTTAGTGCAAGATTTATTGAAAGATATTTTATCGAATGTTTCTTCGAAAGATTCGTTCGATGCAAAAGACATAATGGAGAATATTTTGAGTCATATCTTGCGATGCACGAGTGCGCAAGATATAGTCGATGAAATAATAGAAAATTTGCCGTTTGAACCCAGTCCAGAACAACGAAGTTCTATCCATTCGGCTGCAGAAAAGATTTTCGAAATTCAGGAGCCTGAGGTGAGTTGGAATATCCAAGTGATATAAGTAGAGGTTTTATTCTTATTAAATATATTTGTATTTCCAAATTTTATCAAAAACAAGGTGTCCCTGACCAATAGAGAATTTCTCTTTTAGGTATCTAAAGATTTGATTTCAAGCGCAGTGACATTTTGGGGCAGATCACAAAATCTGTCCTTACTACAAATAAATCGAAATAATTTTCAATAAAAGCTGAAAAATGATATAATTCAGTTCATGTTCGCATAGGATATGCAAACCGTCATACTCACTTGGTTTGATACTGATACTGATATACTTAAATTCCAATATAGGGCGAATCAAAAAAGCAAAACTTGGAAAATTTGCCATCAAATTTCCTATGAGAGTATTTCAGCTGTCGTGATCTAAAAGGCGGTCCATTTCTATGAACAAAAATTGGTCAATATTCGCTCTTGAAATTTCTACTTCCCTAGCAAACAATATAATCTAATTTCTCAACTTTCTGTAGCACATTATAACATTATAAAGCTCGAAGTACTATACTATAGTTTTTTCGTTTTTGAAAATCGAGTTTCAACTTGAGAGGGTGTTGCGGTTTGAAATAGCACACACTGTATATATACAATAAAATCTCTTTTAGATGAGTGATGAGAGTTTGGGAAGATGCGCCAGAGACATCTTGGAAGATACCATCGATGAAGTTCTACTGATCAAAGGGGAAGCCCACGAGGTTCTTTTACGACTGGTGGAAAAACTGGTGGAATCAGTGCCAAACGATTATCTATTGAAAGAAGAATCCGTAGACTCTATCGTAGCCAAAATCAGTGATACTTTGAGTAGCTTGGAGCTAGACAGAGAAAACTTGTCGAAATCAGTGGAAAGTTTTTCGAGTATCCACAGAGCAGAAATGTTATCTCTTCTGAATTTGGTTTTAGAGAGAGTTTATGGTGCCGGAATTGACTACCTGTATGTATTAAAATATGAATAAATCATTTCGATAAGAAATTAATTCAATTTCCAGTTATGGCATAAAAAAAGATCTTGAAAACTGAATGGTAAACTATATTGCTACTATAATCTGTACCTCCCTGTAAATATCAGGTATATTAATTAGTACATCAAAATTTTCTTGTTGTGGACGTTTCGAGAATGAATCTGCTCTCGTTTTGATTGATCGATTGATTAGTCTTCAACAGCAAGAAACAATTTTGTTTATAATAGGGATATATTAATTGATAATGCGCAGAACATGAATTATAATGGATGATACATAAAAAACAAATGAAGAAAATAATTGAATAATAATAGGGCAGATAGTCAAATTCTTCCACATCTTTTCAGTTGAGAAATTCGAGTCGTTTAAGTTGATATTTTTCCAAATTGATTTTGAGTCTTTTTGCTTCCTGTATATTTTTCAACTCATTCGGTGATTACTGGTATAGAATTCCGTGTTTCATGACTATGTATTGTATTATTTATGACAAAGTTAATGAAACAGCATATCTTGAGTTTGAACACTGTTATCAGGTGCAGTTTTAGGTTTGTATGAATTTCTGGTTGGTTTTAGAAAATCTTGATCGAAAATCCACTTTATTGTTTGATTTCGTGATTTCATTATTATCGTGTGAAATATTTGTACTTCCCCATAAAGATATCAAGTATTGAAAATTTGAGTAGTTAAGACAAAAATAAATAGTCTTCAAGTATCAAGCAGGAATGAAATTTCTATTTTTGAATAACATGCCTGTAATGGAATTGATTTTTGTCTCAGATGATCTATATGTTTACTTTTCTACTTCAAAGACCTTAGAATTTTGTATATTTGAGTGACAAAAGTTTTCTATTCGATAGGTCCAGGTTTTCAGCGGAAAATAATATTTTTCTCTCTAATATTAACACTTGTAGTTTTTGACTTTTTGATGATATTTTTGGTTCAGAGGTCTGAAAAGATATTATGATGTCTGAAACTAGGACAAAACACATTCAAACGAATGAAAATGAAAAAAGATTCAAGTTTTCAGAATGGTTTTACAATGTGTGGAAACATAATCAGGAAAAAATGAAGTTGATGATGATTTTACTATTACGAAACGTCGTGGAAAGGAATATTTATCGACACTTTGAATCACATCAAAAGTTGAATTAACCTTGATAATGATAGGTCGCTTGGTGTTTTTGAACTACATAATACTAGTCCATAAAATGTGAAAACTACCTTGGAAATTAAAAGTCCCTTAACGCCTTGAAAAGGATCATGTAATGCTCCGAACAACAAACCCACTAGAAGGATCACAAAACAAATATTCTGATGCTAACATGAATCCCCAGAATTATCATAATATTAGTACCCAATCGTCGCCAGTGTTGTCATATCCAATCATCAAAAAGTGATAAATAGTCCATAATATTTAAAGTCCTCTATGAATTCATGTAGTTCAATGCACAAATATAATAATAAATTTGGGTCATGACGATTATGAATCAGTTCTGATTAATAGAAGATTGCTACATTATTCTGAGACTTAGCAATTTTACTTTCTGGGGGCTCGAGGACCAGCATGGGTATCATGAATACTTTTTGCTCAACGTTGCAACACCGCAATTTGATATTGACAGTCGACGGCGATTATTGCTTTGTTTGGTATCTGTCGTTTTGATTTATCGATATTATTCAACTTGTGTTCAGTTTTGTGTACTCAGAATTCATCAGAAACTCAGTTTATTTCCTGTTTTGATGCTTTGATATAATGGTGAGACGCTGTGAGGTGTGTTAAAGACAATTTGAACCGGCGATCAAAACACGTCATTTCATAGGTGAGTTACCATTGTTGTATCATTCGAGATTTTGAAGCATTTTCCCAAATGGAATGGATAAAAATGAATTTAAATTGAATTGATTAGATTATATTGATTATACCCATAGGTCAGCTGCGACAGTGTCTCGTCATTGTTCATTTTCCCACCAAGAAATGCTGAAAAGTACTACTGAAATTCTTACGGATTTTCAATTTGGTTTCATCATGAATTAATAATAAATTCGACCCTCTCTGCCAACACGGCACTGGTGCTGGGAGAATCAGCTCCTGCTATCCTTGTTTAGACAAAGATAGATACTAAAGATGTTGCTTCCAAACAAACTGTATTGCCAGAGGGCTGTGGATTACTTATCTAGTCTGTTCAATGATCGAAGATGTAATGGCAGGTTCTATGACGAGTGATGAAGAAAAAAAAACAAGTTGAATCACGTCAATTGTATAATCACCCTAATTATGAACCGGCATCGACACAGATGGCGTGGAACTAACAGCGCCCCGCCTCCACAAAGATGTGACAGTCTTGGTTTGGGTGTAGAAATTCAAGCCTTGCTTTCCGTAGAAATGCAAATCACCGTGGAAACTACCCCTCGAGCCGGTGAAACTGAACATCGGAAGTGGCACCGGAATTGGAACGTTCACTCCCACTTGTCCAACGTCTATTTCGTTCACGAACTGTCTGGCGAAACTGCCGTTCGTCGTGAAAATGGCGGTGCCGTTGCCGTACGGATTGGAGTTGATGATGTCGATGGCGTCTTCTAGATTATCTGCAGACATCACGCACAGCACCGGGCCGAAAATTTCCTCTTTGTAGCACTCGTGGCTGGGTTGAACGTCGGTCAGTAGAGTGGGGCCCACGAAGTTGCCGTTCGGATATTTTTCGACGGTTATGTGTCTTCCGTCCAGAGGACATTGCGCGCCCTGGAAACAAGAAGAAAGTGGGATCGGTAACATCATCTACAGGGTGAGTCGAAAATGTGTACCGAGCTTTCTGGGGGTGATAGAACATTGAAAAATAAGTGTAGTTTGATGACTGAACTCATGGCCCGAAATGCATATTAAGGGAGATATATCCTTCCAAAGTTGATAAAATTTAAATAATTTATCCGCATAACTTCTGAACGATGAAAACCACCCGATTGAAATTTCGTGCATGAATGTATGTTGTCAAAATACATTTTTTCGTCACACTTCCACATTTCTGATATGGTTATAAAGGGTGTTTTCAGAGGGCGAGTCATGATTTTTTGTAGAAAACTTTTTTCCCTGTATTATTTTCGGTGAAAAAACAGGAGCATTCGATGGAGCGAAGAAAATTACATGAAAAGGGTACTCTTATTCAAATACAAAAAATTGAGCCGTTCGTGAGATATTTGAGTTTTTTTAGTTACATGATATCAGCAGATTGATTTTATTCATTGCGAGATTCATCGGTATAACGATATTTCAGCAGCATTTGCATTTCCGAAGCACTCGCCAAGCATTAGAAGCATATCAGTTTGTTCAGAGACGGAATAACCTGCCATATTTCTTAAAATCTCAGTTGATAATCGCAGTGATAAATGACACAGAAAAACCACACGAACAAATCGACTACAACAATGTTGACTCGAATGTTGATGACATGAACGTCAAAATTGAGAACAAAATTATTCATCATGGCCTGCTAAAATATTGTTACCGATGAATTTCGCGATGAATAAAATCGATCTGAGGATATCATGTTACTACAAAAACTCAAATATCTCACGAACGGCTCAATTTTTTGTATTTGAATAAGAGTACCTTTTTCATGTAATTTTCTTTGCTCCATCGAATGCTCCTGTTTTTTCACCGAAAATAATACAGGGAAAAAAGTTTTCTACAAAAAATCATGACTCACCCTCTGAAAACACCCTTTATAACAATATCAGAAATGTGGAAGTGTGACGAAAAAATGTATTTTGACAACATACATTCATGCACAAAATTTCCATCGGGTGGCTTTCATCGTTCAGAAGTTATGCGGAGAAATTATTTTAATTTCATCAACTTTGGAAGGATATATCTCCCTTAATATGCATTTTGGGCCATGAGTTTAATCATCAAACTACACTTATTTTTCAATGTTCTATCACCCCCAGGAAGCTCGGTACACATTTTTGACTCACCCTGTATATAACAGATTCTAGAAATACTCTCGTGGATTGATCATTCGATCGATTAAATAGTGAACCCCTTTTAATGTGGCTTCTCTGAACCTGTTTGTCGATGGTTCAGAAGTTATTTGACAAATTGTAGAAATAGACGGGAAAAAATCTAACCCAGCTTTCAGTTTATACGGTGTGCCACAGGGTACTACATTGGGCCCAACATTATTCAGTATTTATACTGCTGATATTAAGAATTCGATTACTCAATGCTCTGGACATTTTTATGCTGATGATGTCCAGATTATGGAAGCATTAGAGTCATCAGGAGCAAGTCAATCTCTAGAAGAAGTAAATGAAGATTTATCCAGGATATTTAAGTCGTCGAAGGATAATGGCTTGATCCCAAATGCTAAGAAAATGAGTTTTCTCATAATTGGCGCAAATTCAGTGAAATCCAAGTTCGAAATGAATAACTTTACGACAATGAACCCAGGAATAGCTCTGCTAGGAGTACTCACACCTCTTCAATCTCTGATATTTGTAATTTGTTAATATTCATGTATACAGGTTTGTTTTATCAACTTATATTTCTTCTTGTATTCAACTTTATTTTTCTCTAGCATTTTGTAACATAAATTGGTCAATTGATGATACTCATGTTAGACTAAGTTTAGTGGTAAGCCTGGTTGAGTTGAAGACCATCAACTTGCTATCAGCAAGAGATCAGTCATTCCAGTATATATAACTTTTCATTAGCAGTAAGCTCTTCACAATGATTGAATACACAAGAAACAATATACACTAAAACCATCACAATCTAATATATTGATCATGAAATAATTAATATAAGGAACAACAAAACTTGTATAAAGGCACAACACATTCTAGTCTTCAATACTGAATTATAGGTTTCATATATTTACATTTTATTTCAAACGAATATAATGATGATATTTTTTTCAATTCTTTTGGTGGGTTATCAAACAAGATCAATCCTTTGCTGAATAGTATTCCTGCTTTCAAGTTGGGGTTGATATCATTGATATCTTTTCCACGTGTATTATGTGACTGTATATCACTTATATAGGTCAGCTGATCTGAAAGATAGGTTGGTAGCATATTATTTTTCAATTTAAATATGAACACCAACATGTTATGATTTATTCTTTGTCTAACTGACATTAATGAAAGGGCATTCAACATTTTCTCAATCGGTGTTCGCCTGATGCAATTCAATAGTGCTCTCAAGGCCCTATTTTGTGATTTTTGAAATATACTCAATTGGTCATTATTTGGAAAAAAATAAGATGGTGCTAGTAATATTTCTATTGTACCGAATGAATTTTCTTCTTTTTATTATCATCATATTATTCATATTTATCCGTCATAGCGAAATGAAAAAAATTGAAACACATGAAAAAGCGTTGATAAAAGTTATCCTGATCGGTTCATCATATAATGAAGAGGTGGCAAATACCTAGGCAGGATAATTACGTCACCAGTTTGAATGGATAGTAAATACTGTCTGTAAGTTCTTCAAGGAGGCAGTACATTCATTTTGCAGCTTTTCGTGGGATTTTCTCTCCTCGTTTCTAAAAAATGAAGTAGAAGTTATTGAAAATTATTTCAATATATTTGTAGTAAGGTCAGATTTTGTGATCTGCCCCAAAATGTCACTGCGCTTGAAATTAAACTTTTAGATACCTAGAAGAGAAATTCTCTATTGGTCAGTGACACCTTGTTTTTGGAAAATTTGGAAATACAAATATATTTAATGAGAATGAAACCAGAATTCCTCCGTCTACCGAATTGTCACTTTTCAGTGTCAAAACCGACAACATATTGAAAAATTTTGCGGAGAGAAAAATATTTCAATTGTGTTGAGAACGGAAGCAGATTCGTTGCCGAAACGTCCACCAAGATAAGTAGAGGTTTTATTCTCATTAAATATATTTGTATTTCCAAATTTTTCAAAAACAAGGTGTCACTGATCAATTGAGAATTTCTCTTTTAGGTATCTAAAGGTTTAATCATTTAGAGAATTCAAAAGCCAGTGTGTGAAATATATAAAAGATCTATAGCCCATCATTGTAATATCTTTTCTTGTAGCTTTTCGATTTATACTACTGATTCAACTTGTAGATGTATTGTATTTATGTGTATTCTGTATTTTATTTATACTATTTTATTACACTATTTTATTTATATTTATTTTATTTATAGATCACAAAATCTGTCCTTACTAAAAATATATTGCAATAATTTTTAATAACTTCTACTCTATTTTTTCTGGAAACTAGGAGAGAAAATCTCACGAAAAGCTGGAAAATAAATGGATAGTCTTATAATGTGAATTAGAAGATGAAGCATGTGAGATAACTTGCAGTAGGAATGTTGCCGTTGCGTAATGTTTTAATATC
Source organism: Gastrophysa polygoni (assembly GCA_963576655.1). Classification (NCBI taxonomy): domain Eukaryota; kingdom Metazoa; phylum Arthropoda; class Insecta; order Coleoptera; family Chrysomelidae; genus Gastrophysa; species Gastrophysa polygoni. The sequence goes on from OY755083.1 coordinate 863,342, forward strand.
ATAACGAAAAACTAAGATAGATTACCTCTTTTATCCCGGATTCGATTAGCTTCAAAATCCTCTCTTTTGCTTGCTTGGAAATGACTGGTCCAACATCAGTTCCTGGTTCGTGTCCAGCACTGACCTTCAGTTGTTTGGCTCTCTCTACTATTTCCGGTATCCACTTGCGACTTTCTCCTACCAAGATGGCAACGCTGAGAGCCATGCAACGTTGTCCAGCAGCTCCGAAAGAGGCACCAATCAGCTGATTGATCGTCGCTTCCTTGTCGGCATCGGGCAAAACCACGGCGTGGTTTTTGGCGCCCATATTCGATTGGATCCGTTTGCCGTTGGAGGCTGCGCGTGAGTAGATGTACTTCCCAGCTGCGTCCGAACCGACGAAGCTGATAGCTCGGATGTCTTCGTTGTCGCAGATGAAGTTGACAGAATTGTGGGTACCATGAATCACCTAGACGAAGATATTATCTTTCATTCGGAAACAGTGAGGACACAAACGTCAGAAATAATTCGCAGGAGTCAGATGAGCATTTGTCGAGTATTAGATGATACCTATTTATACATATATGGGACCATAATTATATGTACAGGGTTGAGATGAAGTATGGAACCAAGTAAATATCTTTCAAACGACTTTATAAATAGTCTTAATACATTACATTAGTCCTAATACAAGTCCTACAAGCTGTTGAAATGAAAGATCCAACTTTGAGAACACTTTGTATATCAAATGAGCAGTTCGAATTATCACGTTCTCTATTTCGAAACTATCTTAATTTTTTTCGATTCGATGGAAGCAAGTGAATATCTTCCAAACAAAAAGAACGATATTCATGAAAATTTGCAGGTAAGTGCAATGGAACAAAATTGATCTGATGTACATTTTTTGTGAATAGTATACTTCCGGTTGAACCGGAAATGCCGTCAACACCCTATATACTTCTGAAAATTTTGAAAGAGCTTGTTATTTTGAATTCATACATACAGAGTTTAGTGTAAAGAATTTTGTGAAAACGCCATAACTCAATTGGTCAAATGAGAATCCTCATTGGATTCATGAAGCACTTACCCAGCATCCACAGAAGTTAAATGTTTGGATGGGAATTGTCGAGAATAGGCTTGAAGGCCCATTTTTTTATCGACGGAAACTTGAATGGTGACAAGTATTTGGATCTACTAAATAACGAAATTATTCCTGCACTTCAACAGAATGGGCAGTTACCACAAAATGTTTGGTTTCAACAAGATGGAGCACCTCCCCACTATGTTAGACGGGTTAGGGATTTTCTGGATGCGAATTTTCCAAATCGATGGATTGGACGTAGAGGATTCATAGAGTGGCCTGCTCTTTCTCCAGATCTCAGCCCGTTAGATTTTCTCCTTGGGGTTAGTTGAAATCACGTGTTTACGTTACACGACCAACGAACTTACAGGAATTGAGACAAATAATTATTGAAGAATGTGAACTAATACGTGGAGAAGTCTTGGAAAGAGTGACTCGAGAATTTGTTAATAGGATGACATATTGTCAGCAAGTAAACGGCGAGTATTTTGAACATTTGAAGTGATTTTGTCTCTCATTATTCTAAAATAATGAAATTTACACCTATTGTAGAACTAACAGTGAGTTATTCCTCGCTTTTACAAATTTTTCAGCACTAAACTCAGTATGTATGAATTCAAAGTAACAAGCTCTTTCAAAATTTGTAAAAATGCATAGGGTGTCCCATTTAAATGAAAGAAGTTGATGGAATTTCCGGTAAAACCGGAAGTATATCATTAACAAAAAAATGTACATCAGATGCATTTCGTTCCATTGCACTTACTTGCAAATTTTTATAAATATCGATATTTCCGTTCAAAAGATATTTACATGGTTCCATACTTTATCCCAACCCTGCATATGTCCCATGGTGATGATATTCTCTACTACCAAGGCGTATAATGATTTTCTTCCACTACTAGCGATACATTTCAATCATTATGGTTTAACCCCTATAGTGTGAAAGGATAAATATTTCTATTCAACTGTTCGAAATGTTGGTAGCAGTGGCCCTATTCTTCTTCTCATCACAATCACCGTGAGCTGTCAGTAAGCTCAGTTACAGCGCAACATAGGCGCAACCTTGCCAACTCTACATCGTGCCTGTCAATAACCCCGCAGTTTGCTGTTGTTCTGATGTTTTGTGCTCTGTGTAATATGCCCTCACAGTATCAGAGTGTCATTCTTGCGGGTATTGTATCATGACACGGTGATATGAATCCAAGTCGACAATAACAGGTGGTGTTGTGTTTATGAGTTCATAAAATGGGAAAATCTACCTTGGTAAAGAAAAGTTCACTCACGCCTGAGAAGGAGAGGATAATGGCTAGTGGTGGTGGAACAAATAATATTTGTCTCTGAAGATTCGTCCAATCTAGCACATGTTTTCATATGAACAGTTGTACTTTTTACTGCTCAAATCTCAACAAACGAGATACATCGAAATGTTTCATGGTATATAACAATGGGACTTCATGAACAGTATCCATTGATCATTAGAAACTAGTATATCTCATCAATCCATTCATAGGGATTCAGGATGATTTCTTCCTGTATGCAAGAAACAAATGCCAAGGAGACAAGTTTCATGGGATCCAACGACGGTTAAACTCTCAGTGCCCTGTCGTTCTGACCCTTCAGTTTTTTTTTATTTTCTAGCTGAAGAAAATTAGTTAGCCGTTAGTGTAGTTAGTGTAATATTGGACACATTATGATAGTTTTGCTGAGTCATATGATTTTCATTCAGCCGAGAAACCGAATATCATGTAAATAATGGATTTGGTGGTATACCTGGGTTGTAAACTATCTGAAGTGTTCTCATCCACTCTATTTCATACAAAAATGGATCGATTAATCTACTCACATTGACAAGACCAGGAGGACAACCGACTTCATTCAGAAGTTCCATCAGGAGCATGGTCGCTCCAGGATCTTTTTCCGACGGTTTCAGAATCATCGTATTCCCTGCGATGAGTGCCAACGGAAACATCCACAGTGGAATCATGGCAGGGAAATTGAAGGGACAAATTCCTGCTGTCACCCCGAGTGGCAGTTTGTAGGATACGATGTCCATGTCTTTCGAGATATTTTGTAGGGACTCTCCTTGCAGTAATGTGCCGGCAGCGCAGCTGTGTTCAACGACCTCTGAAAGTGAACGATATATTCCTTATTATTTATATATTATTTATATATATTACTAAAAAAATTTCGAGGAAACTATACTTTTTTTCAAGAGTTGCGAAGAATTTACCTATGGATACAAGAATCACTGTTTACCTGTCAATTTTACTACCTCATTTTGACTACTGTGCAACTTTATTCATCGTTTTATAAAGGTATGGTAGAGTACAATATCATCATGTTAAATCTAGTGGATTCTGTGAAAACTTCAGACACAAATCACTGATACATATAATGGGAGTAAATTAGTACTATTTTTATTCGTAATGTTATTCTCATTACCCAAGTTACTGTTCAATCTTATAGGATTAATCTTTACATTGTTATACTATTTTTTTTTACTATGTATTGTATTATAACTGTTTTTATATTCAATTGTAATAATGTTTTTCTTTGTACTCCTGATTAATAACTTAATTAACAGATCATTCATATAGAATGAATCCATACATTGCGATTTGTTGATATTTTGTTATAGATATACTGATCTACATCACATGATTATCTTTTTGACATCATCTAACTACTCTTAGAACGTTTTTTCATCTAAATTGTTGTCTCACAGTGATATAAATGAACACAGCTATGCCTACAAATATATGTTAGATAGCCTGATGGTAAAAAAGCGTGCTTCTCAAGTTGTAGCTTGAAATTCGAATCCCATTCAAAGATAAACTTTTTTATAATTGAATTTAATTATGGTGAATTGTCGAACGTTACGTCTATACCGGTATATCAAAAGCAAGCATAGACTTGACCCTAATCAAGATCCTGTGTCTCCTCCAAGTGCTGTCAAACCTAAGATCCGAAAAAAAGTTCCACTTTATTATTCATTTAATGAACTTGAATTAAATATCAAGAAGCTTATTTCCATAAAAAGATTCAGGTAAAACATTTGAATGGAGTAAATGTACTGGATTATCGAAATTCTCCTTTATATGATTCTAGCGAACCAGATGATGGGTCGTACTGAATCTATTTGGTGTCATTTTGCTTCTCTGACGCTTCTACAATCAAGATCGTAAAAATAAATTATTGCCAGTATTGGATTCATTGTATGTGTCATTTTACATCAAGTGCGTAGGTGAGCATAGTTTATTGATAGTTTTTTCAGATTTTACATACATTGATTATTATTTTTAAAATTGATTGGTTGGGTGCTGATTCATAATAGATTTCAAGTCTCGAATCAAGTGTTGCTCACTTATTGAGTACAAAAATTATTTGTGTATTTGTTATGTTTAGAAAGATGTACATAGTTCGAAGTCTTTACCATTTTTATTATTCTTGTATTTATTTATTTAGTTTACTCTAATATATTTTGTGAGATTCCCACTGTGATTAGGTTTTAATGAAATTTTACTTCTATTGTTCGTTCGACACAATTTTACTTTTTTTATTTATGTTTCCATTATTGTAATTGTAATTGTATTTCCTGCGGAACAAACCAAACCAACTTTATTCGCATTTATACAGGGTGAGTCAAAAATGTGTACCGAGCTTTCTGGGGGTGATAGAACATTGAAAAATAAGTGTAGTTTGATGATTAAACTCATGGCCCAAAATGCATATTAAGGGAGATATATCCTTCCATGAATAAAATCAATCTGCTGTTATCATGTAACTACAAAAACTCAAATATCTCACGAACGGCTCAATTTTTTGTATTTGAATAAGAGTACCTTTTTCATGTGATTTTCTTCGCTCCATCGAATGCTCCTGTTTTTCCACCGAAAATAATACAGGGAAAAAAGTTTTCTACAAAAAATCATGACTCACCCTCTAAAAACACCCTTTATAACAATATCAGAAATGTGGAAGTGTGACGAAAAAATGTATTTTGACAACATACATTCGTGCACAAAATTTCAATCGGGTGGCTTTCATCGTTCAGAAGTTATGCGGAGAAATTATTTTAATTTCATCAACTTTGGAAGGATATATCTCCCTTAATATGCATTTTGGGCCATGAGTTTAATCATCAAACTACACTTATTTTTCAATGTTCTATCACCCCCAGAAAGCTCGGTACACATTTTTGACTCACCCTGTATATGCTTGTAAAATATTTTTTCCGAATAAAGACATTATTATTATTATTATTATTATTATTATTATTATTGCTTCATTTGCTAAGTCTGACCTGAAGGTCGCAAACAAACCCTACACCTTTGTCACATTGTCTACCTTGCACCCTGTATACTCACGCAAGCCTCGCATAACATCTCCTTCGGCATCAATCAGTGTTTTTCCTTGTTCCAGTGTGATGTTCTGAGCTAACTTCTTGATGTCTCGTTTGATGACTGCTTGAAATTTCAGCATCAGTTGCTGCCTAGTTAATACTGATGTTTTGCTCCATGACGTGAATGCTCTTTTAGATGACTCAACAGCTTCTTCCATTTCATCTTTCGTACTAACAGGTACTCGAGTGACTAGTTCATTTGTGGCAGGATCGAATAAATCTACCCATTCGGTTGCATTAGATTCCAAGAATTTCCCATTTATGAAGAGCTTGGTGGTTGGTGCGATATTCGAATAGTTCCTCTTCAGAATAGTCAGAAGAGGAGCTGGCTGAAAAATGAAATTTCCATGAAAGATTGAGCTGCTTTTGAACCAGCTGCGAATCGTCCCAATACAGTCCTTCATTGGGGTAATCATTCGATTGACGCTATGAAAATAAATATTCACTGTTGGAATGGAAAAAAAAGATAAGAATAACAATAATGACCCATTCGACCATGAACTCTTTTGTAACATTTATCGAAGAAGGCACAAGAAGCTATTTCTTTTAAAATAGTCTGAAACTGGATTTTGCCACACTGAATTATTCAATAGTCTAGTGCATGATATTAACATTCGTTGATCCCAGCTATTGATCAGACATAGGATTATTGTTTCTTGTTGAATATGAAATGATCTATATCAACATTTAATGCATGAGCATATAAAAGTGTTTTGTTGACCATTTCATGCGAGAACCCTTCTTAAAGAGTATGTTAGATTTGGTCTCTGTCGAAATCAACTTAATTTTTTCCACATTTGTCCTATTTTTGTCATTACTTACTGTTCCGAAAAATAATCTCGTAATTCTAAGGGATCCTGAAGGAGTTGCTTAGGTCGAATAGATGATTTGACAAAAGGGAGACGGAAAACTACATTTCATCAACCTTTGCAAAATTTACAGGGTGTTGATTGAGCTTGTACAATGAACCCAACGAGTGATTCTTCGAGTGATTTCGAGATGAAAAGTTCATATAAACATGTGTTCATACTTACATACGTACATAGAGAGAAAAATATGCAATTTCAAATGGAAACTGACTAGCATTTTTCTTCGAAAACTCAGCGTGATGAGAAATAACTTAGAAGGCAAAAGAGTGATATTTTTATAGATGCACAATCCGAAAAAAATGGAAAATTAAAAAAATTCGAGCGAAATTCCTCACACCTGTATACGATTCACATATTTGAAATATTTACGAGAAAGATTTTTTGGAAACGAAGCAAATCACTCAAAAAGTTTTGCAGCAAAAAACAAAATATACAGGATGTTGATCAAGCTTGTACAATAAACCCAACAAGAGATTCTCCGAGTGATTTTCAAATGAAAAGTTCATATAAACATGTGTTCATACTTACATATGTATATAGAGAAAAAAAATGCAATTTCAAATGCAATTGACTAGCATTTTTCTTCGAAAACTTAGCGTGATGAGAAATTAAATAGTGGTATTTTTATAGATGCACAATCCGAAAAAAAAATGGAAAATTAAAAAAATTCGAGCTAAATTCCTCACACCTGTATACGATTCACATATTTGAGACATTTACGAGAAAGATTTTTTGAAAACGAAACAAATCACTCAAAAAATTTTGCAGCAGAAAACTTCTTCAAATTCAAACTTGCATTAAGTAACATAATTAAGTACTTTGATAAGCAGTTTTTTATCCTAGTTCGGTAACCGCAGGCGTACTGCTAATATATATGGTAAATGTATGATTTTGTGGGAGAATTATGACTGCTAAATATCCGCACATGACACTTTCCAATTCAACTTCTACGATATACGGTGTAAACATCATAAGGAAATCATAAATCATGATACAGAATGTTAACGGGTATCTTAGAATAAATTTACTCATTCATAAGTTGTCGAGAAGGTCGCTGGACCTAGTTCTAGTTCAACAACAAATCGCACTCGAGTGACGATGCATATTATATCATTATGATGCAGAACGTACTTACGATTTTAATCATTTTGATAAGCGGTGTTATCGACACAGCACGGAATATGGATACCAAATGAAGTAATATCCACCGAAATGAAGGTTACATGTGTTGAAACCCCCCCCACTCCAGGAGCTGTGCTCAAGCATTTCGAACCATTGTTCCGTAGTATTTTGGTATTTCTCTCCATTTATTTCGAAATGAAATTTACCTGCCATGGTCCGACTGAAGATTTGTTGTGTGCTCTCGATAGCAAAAGACTTTATACTTATAATCTCGTTAATTATGTGTACACTTTCGCTATCTATTTTGGTATGTTCTAGTGGGCTTATCTATTTATGAAGTGTTTTTAATTCCTGGATTGAACTGGAAGGAAAAATTTGTGAGATATATCTAGGTTTCACGCTAATTCAACGAGGAATATTTTTGTGCAGCATAGTACACAGTTGACATTGCATGGAAAAGGTCAAATTTACAAATCACATAAATTTATCTTCATTAGAATGAATACAATATACTTATGTATAGACATAGGAAATGAAGCATGAAAGTAGTTGAATACTTTTTCATTGTTTCGAATTTTTATTGGGTGGACATGGAGATTTGGAATCGATAGGTATTTAGTTGAGGCTTCTCTAAGGCGGAGTTCCCCATATTTTATTCCAGCCCACCTACAGCTTTTATTTACCTGCATCAGAAGTTTTATAAGGTTTTCTAAGGACACCCAGTACTTCATCTCATACTTGAGGAGAACGTTCAAATTTTCGAAAAATGTAAATTGATACCAAAAGTAACACAAGTTTTGGTGAATCTCATTATTGAATTGGTATGAATTCTGCAGTACATTGAGGTAGGTAGAAATTTGGATATTTATCAAGTATATTTTTTTTACAACTATTGGAAGGCTGAGATAATTATTGAAATTTCTATTTTTATTTTTTAGAAACGAGAAGAGAATATCCCAAGAATCGGGGAAATATAAACCCATTCTATCACATATCTACATTATATTCAGTGCCTATCTATCGAAATCAATGTTTGGCAAGGTCTTTACATTATCTGGTTTACGGTACTGCTGTAATGTTTTGTAATAAAATAATTATGAAGTATGAGATATCGTTAAATATAATAACAATTGATGTAATAGGTTATCTGATGAAGCAAAATTAGAATTTATTCGAAAACATCGTTGTAATAATTATAACTTCTTATCAGTATAGGGTTTTTCATTGGTAAACGACATGCCAAATCAAATCAAAATAACTATGAGCAATAAAACAACAAGGAAGGGTAATATCGACAATTCAAATCAGCTGAACATATCCTTACTGAAGATGGAAAACATATGGCCGATAGGAGTGAAATTAAGATCATTAACTTAAGAAAGATAATATTGCTTCTTGTTCGGTTGATATAGATAGAACTTGGCATCCACTTCTTAACACTTCTTTACATTCAAAAAAGTCAGTGTAAACTCACGAATATCGCGATTATGATGTAAGATGGCGCTGAATAGTTCGGGAAGTATGCAACCATTCTGTCATGGTGTAAATAGACTGGTGTTTCAACTACCTTCACCCAACCACTAGAAATAGTTGTAGACTTCTGCCTAATACCTTACTGAGGCTTTCCAAGATCGAAACTAGATGGAGTCACCTCCGCTGAGCTCGACTGTTATTTTGGGAGAATACGATTCGAATATGAAATCCAACATGAATGCAAAAATTGAACCGTTAGATATCCATCACTGTTAGATATATATTCATGGCATTTTTTCGTGAATAGCAGCACATATTTACCCTAAATTGAACTTGGTTGCATTTCTTGTAATTTCCGAAATCTCAGTGGTTTGGGCCGAATTTTGATTACCCTGTTTATATTCATATGCTATTTTGTAAATGGTATCAAATCTGAAATATCTATCGAATCATAACGAAGGTAATCCATTCGATTATGGTACATTATTGAACGAATGATAATCTTGTTTTGGTCATGACACACATTGATTGACAGAGAATTTTTTCCGATGAGTCAGATCGTCACCTTGTGGTGTATTTGTGGTTGTGGTTCATCTTGTATACCTATTCATGTGTCTGTAAGTTAATCAAGGAGGTGGTACATTTATTTTTCTAGATATTTTGTGATTTTCTCTAGTTTATAAATTGAAAATAGGAATTAAAATAATTAATTCAATATATTTGTAGTGAGGACAGATTTTGTGATCTGCCCCAAAATGTCACTGCGCTTGAAACTAAACTTTTAGATACCCAAAAGAGAAATTCTCTATTCGTCAGTGACACCTTGTTTTGGAAAAATGGTTGGAAGACAAATATACTTGACAAATATGAAAATTTCTACTTATCTTAGTGAAGGAAGTGGACGTTTCGGGAAACGAATCTGCTACTGTTTTCAACACAATTGGAATTATTCTCTCCTTCGTATTGTTCGTGATTGTTGTTTTTGACAATCTCTTTGTTTAATTGATTGTCACTGTTCCAAAAACGACAATCACGAACATTTCGAAGAAAAATATAATTTCAATTGTGTTTGAAACGGGAGTAGATTCGTTTCCAAAACGTCTACTGATGTTCACAACCTCCAAACTTTTAAGAAAAATTCCAACACCTTCCTTCTCTCCCAAAATTCCACCGCTGGCTAACACGATGTTCCTCGAACATTATAGGTTTCCCTTTCGTGTTGTCCACAGATAAGAAAAAGTACACTGAGATGAGTTGAAATTTTGATATCCATATAAGTATTTGTCTGCCAATTTTTTTTTCGAAAAACAAGGTGGCACAGCCGAGCTGAGTATTCCCAAAATTTTGTAGGTACTATATAAATAATGAAAATGGAAGAATACACAAGGGATGTACAAAGGCTTCGTGAATGCACTCATACAGGGTGTTTCAAAAAGCTGGCCCGGTTGATAGAAAAAAAAATCGTAATGGCGTCCGTATTCAATATACTGGGTATTAAAAAACAAGAGGAAACTCGAAGGTTGAACTTCAAGCGCAGTGACATTTCGGGGCAGATCGTGAATCTGTCTTGCTACATACATATCGAAGAAGTTATTATTATTTCTATCTTTATTCTTCATTTCTCAAAAATCTAGAAATATGCATTCATTTCGCTTATTTTTTGTGAGTCACCCGGTCTATTTTCAATGATCTGAATTCCCATGTGGAAACACCATGTAGAGATAACAACTGAAAAATAAATAAAGGATACGTACAGATATTACCCAACTTTCAAAGGAAATGGTGTGAGATATGATTGTCTGGTACCTATCGCAAAGAAACCATGAAAATCCCGGGACACTCATCTGAGTAGAAATTTCTCGACAGTCTGATCATCAATACCTACTAGGTAACACTTCGTATACACTTTCGCGACGACATAATCGTACCAGGTAGAGGACAAAGGTGAAGTATTACTCATGGAATCACCGGTATCTCGGTGTATCGTAATCAGGAGTGAATCCAGTAAAAGTGACTTCCTATGAAAATGTGTGAATAATAAAATGACTAACACTCGTTGATGCGGGTTTTTGACCATTCTTTATTCATTCGTTCCCTTGTTTAAGTTACACACTGTTAGCGCATCGACTTTTATTAGTTTCAATTAAAATTAATTTTCAACCATCCTGCTTTAGAAAGAAGGGACATTCCCTTGCGATCTGGTGTGTGTGTGTGTATGTGTACAGTGCGTTCGTGCGACTGCGACCATGGATCGAGTGAAATACTCTCAGTTTTCGGAACTGCTACGGTACGTATATTTGGATTTGTCGCATAATCAGTATTGTGGAAGTACCTAAAAGTCGTAACTGCAGTGTTTGCTTTCGGAAATTGTCCGACATGTGGTGTACATGTGCGTTGTTGCGACAAGAGGTTATTGTTCCGTCATTCTGTCTATGCATTCTGAAATGTAAATATAAAAGGTGTCGGGAAAATAAGTACATTGCTGACCTTATTCGGCACTGATAAACAAACAAAAATAAGTGGCATTACATTGCTTCCGGATTTTAAAAAGTGAGTTCTCTACATATATTATAGACAATTTTGGGAAGAACAAGTGATTTATGTTGATTAATTGTGTGAGTATTCATCTCGAGCGATTGAAAACACACGACAGAATTCTGACATTGATTTCGTGAGTCATACACATTCTGCATCAATGTGGAAAATAGATTAGGAAATTTGAATAATAATTATTTTCTATGGCTGACAATATAATATAGATATGATGAGTTGAATCTTCGCAAAATAAAGTCAGCAAATGTTCCCGAGTGGTCTTGTTGATGAGGGAATAATAAAAAATTACTTGTATCATAGTGAATCATGATGTATGAAAACTGGTTGACGTGGTATGTTGATTTGAACAAATGTTTTCATCCACAATCAGCTTATATTTGAAGTTTTATCTATACTTATGATTCGCATAAAATACCACTTCAATACAGTTTACTACTTCCTTATGCTTCGTGCTTTTGACTTATATTCATAATAATTGTTGTTAATGCTCACCTTATTATTTACCTGTGGGAAATAAATTTACTTACTATTCGCTTACTAATAATGAAATTACTTTTTTCTACCTCTGGACTATTGAGAAATACTGCCCTAAATCAATCATAGTTCACTTATTCATAATTAATATCAACATTAAAATTATATCAGTACACATTTCGATCTTTGTTTCATTATGTTACTGATTCGTTTCCATTATTAACAAGCTTGTAGTTTCAGAACTCATGACGTCTATCGAAGTTGTTTCGAGACCTATTTTTCCAGCTGAATTTCATCAATTCATAAACTGATTCATTGTGTAATAATTCCAGTCTCTACAAACAACACGAAACACTGTTGGTGAATATAGGAAACATAATAATTATCAATCGGAGCAAAATTCAAAATTCTACTGTGCATAATTACTGCTGAGAGAGATATTCACTTATATGACAGACACTGCAGAATTTGATTATGTCAAAACGAATCAATTTGGGTATATTTCATCCGAAGAAGGAGTTTGTTCTCAAAATCATTTTCGATAAATACGAACAATACGATCGAAGACTATACATACAAACTGTGATATTAAGAGATAACGTTATTTCAGTCCAGCAGGTGGATGTTCATTAACCACTGATTTCGATAGTTTTGGACAGTATTGAGCCCTAAATTACTGATATTTCACCGACCGTGATTCTCTTATAGCTTACGAAGGATTTTCCTATTTCTCCACAGAAGCGTCTCCATAACTGTTATAATCATAGTGACAGATCGTGGCTGTCACTCTTTCATTCTCTTTGCTCTTTAAAGGAAATTCCTTTCTGAAACTCACCGCGACACACAGAAGGCTCATCAGCATTTTCCACTGAAAACGAGGTTTTCCGAAAGTGACTTGGCAAATTCTCACTTGAATAATTTATAATCCTGGTGAATCTGAAATCTATGCATTTAAAATCATTATTGTTGCTTATCAAAATAACGAACATCTCAATGTTTCATCATCATGGTGTTTTTACTAAACCGCAAATAAAATAAACCATTCGTTTTGAGTCATCTAGTCATGAGGTTAGACATCCGACTGAGAATGGACGATACTTTGTATTGCTGTTTTTTTCTTATCCGTGGACAACACGATGTTCGAGGCACATCGTGTTAGCCAGCGGTGGAATTTCGGGAGGAGAGAAGGAAGGTGTTGGAATTTTTCTTGAAAGTTTGGAGGTTGTAAGCATCAGGAAAGACTTCACTAGGCAAAGAATTCCACAACTTTGACGTTCTATTGATCGGTAGTAGTCTCCGAACAACAAACCCACTAGAAGGATCACAAAACAAATATTCTGATGCTAACATGAATTCCCAGAATTATCATAATATTAGTACCCAATCGTCGCCAGTGTTGTCATATCCAATCATCAAAAAGTGATGAATTGTCCATAATATTTAAAGTCCTTTATGAATTTATGTAGTTCAATGCACAAATATAATAATAAATTTGGGTCATGACGATTATGAATCAGTTCTGATGAATAGAAGATTGCTACATTATTCTCAGACTTAGCAATTTCACTTTCTTGGGGGCTCGAGGACCAGCATGGGTATCGTGAATACTTTTTGCTCAACGTTGCAACACCGCAATTTGATATTGACAGTCGACGGCGATTATTGCTTTGTTTGGTATCTGTCATTATTTACGTTTTGATTTATCGATATTATTCAACTTGTGTTCAGTTTTGTGTACTCAGAATTCATCAGAAACTCAGTTTTTTCTGTTTTGGTGATTTGATATAATGGTGAGACGTTGTGAGGTGTGTTAAAGACAATTTGAACCGGCGATCAAAACACGTCATTTCATAGGTGAATTACCATTGTCGTATCATTCGAGATTTTGAAGCATTTTCCCAAATGGAATGGATGAAAATGAATTCAAATTGAATTGATTAGATTATATTGATTATACCCATAGGTCAGCTGCGACAGTGTCTCGTCATTGTTCATTTTCCCACCAAGAAATGCTGAAAAGTACTACTGAAATTGTTACGGATTTTCAATTTGGTTTCATCATTAATTAATAATAAATTCGACCCCTCTGCTAACACGGCACTGGTGCTGGGAGAATCAGGTTCTGCTATCCTTGTTTAGACAAAGATAGAGACTATAGATGTTGCTTCCAAACAAACTGTATTGCCAGGGCTGTGGATTACTTATCTAGTCTGTTCAATGATCGAAGGTAGTAGTAATGTTATGGTTGATTGTCGAGTCAACATTTTCAGTACAAAGAATGACGAAATTGAATATCGAAAAGTACATTCAGTTCTAGATATCAATAAGTTGAGACAAATACTATGGGGGTGACTTCAGGGATCAGGTATTTGTTGAATGATCCTCCTCTGTACAGCCCTACGATTATAGTGTTCCCTTCGACTTGAACATCTACTTTCATCAATAACGCTCGATAAGAGTATTTCAAGGGGTTGAATATAATAGCGTTCGTACCATTCGAATTCCATTTGCAAAAGAGGGTATAGTGATCATTTCCATCGATTTTTCATTCGTCTGGAGAGAAGTGGAGTGACTTATTATTATTGAATCGATTCATGATTGTCATACATTACAAAACATGATCTTCACCTTTGGTGTATTGGAAATAAACTTCCATTAACTATCGAAACATGCAAATCCAACACGTATTCCTTGTGAAATCAACAATATTACCTTAGAGTGCAACCAACAGATTAAAGATCTTGGGATTGAATTTGACCCCAAACTCAATGTCTCCAACAGTTGTTGTTGGACAAAACAAAGTACATCAGGTGTTTTTTGTTCCATTGCACTTAGCTGCAAATTTTCATAAATATCGTTCTTTTCGTTCAAAAGATATTCACCTGGTTCCATACTTCATCCCAACCCTGTATGAAACAATCAATGTTCTCTATCATAATGGCACTACTCTTACACAAAAATCATCCTCATATACTATCTTTGTATCTGCACACATCTGTATCCACGAAATTAGCACTAATTGTCAGTTTAAACTGACAATTAGGTCTAATTGTCAGTTTAAACTGACCTAATTACCAGTTCCAACTGGCATTTATTCGTGATTGCCAGTTCAAACTGGCATTTATCCCTAATTGCCAGTTCGAACTGGCAATTAGCCCTAATTGCCAGTTCAAACTGACAATCAGCCCTAATTGCCAGTTTAACTGACAATTATGGCTGACTGTCAGTTTGAACTGGCAATTAGGGCTAATTGCCAGCTCAAACTGACAATTAACCCTAATTGCCAGCTCAAACTGACAATTAGCCATAATTGTCAGTTCGAACTGGCATTTATCCCTAATTGCCAGTTTGAACTGGCAATCAGCCCTAAGTGTCAGTTTAAACTGGCAATTAGCCATAATTGCCAGTTTAGCTGACAATTATGGCTGATTGTCAATTTGAACTGGCAATTAGGGCTAATTGCCAGTTCGAACTGGCATTTATGGCTAATTGCCTAGCTGATGGAGCTACTCCTATCCTTCTCCCGTGTTCAAATCTCTTGATATTGGCTGGTTTATTACATCAATATTCATACTATTTTCAATCGTATCATCTGTATTATCATATTTGTAACATTTGTATTTGGATTATCTGTATAGTTTGTACTTATTTGTATTCGATTTCTCAACTGAAACACCTCATCTGTCTTGTAATTGGGATTCATCCTGTTTAGACAATGATGGTGGCTTTATAAAACTTTTAACATTTAACATTTATCATTTATCACTTTAAGAAATAAGACATTATAATGGCTGAGGTTTTAAAAATATTTAACATTTAGAAATCATTTAAGCTTTGTAAATACTGACGTTTCTTTTTATTAATTGAATAATAAATTCCAAACGCCCAGAAGCATTAAAAAACTGGTTAGAGTAATGATACCCATGACAAAAATCCGCAAAAATCCCGAAAACACGGACAATATCCTCGTACAGTAAAAGATAACCTCAATACAGATTTGAACAAAAGCGGGAAGTAGAGGTGTCACTTGTCGACACTCGCAAAACGTCATTAGCGAACATGCGCACATCTCATTTTGATTTATAATAATTTCTTAAGTTGGAAGTTCGGCATCTTCTTAAATGATAAATGTTAAATGGAAAGTCTTAAATGGTTTTATAACATGGACAATTGTATTTCCATTTTCCATTTGTCTTAAATGTAAAGTCTTGAATGTTAAGTGGTAAATCTTAGGTGATACATTTTTTTATAAAGCCACCATGAATGTAATTTTTTTTCATTCGGCATTTCCTTTGATCTTCCAGATATTCCCGACCGATGTTGACAGCAGCAGGGATTATCACGATCCTGATAATGGTGATAGGCGTATTGGGAAACTCTTTAACAATCGGTGCTCTCTTAAGACATTCCAAACTTCGAACTGTAGCTGCTGCATTCATAGCAAGGTGAGAGTGATGTAAATCATCCATTTTTCTCAAAAAAACGGTTAATTTACAAATTCATTAGTAACTAAATTCCGTTCGCAGAATGACTCACACTGCAAGGAGTTTCGAGACATTTTTGAAAATCCAAAAATGCTCCATTTTCAAAAATTATTTCTCTTATTCGTCAGAATAGATCGGTAAAAATATTCTCAGAACAACGTTTCATGTAGATTTCGACTGTTTAATCTGATTCGTACTTTTGTACGACGTCTCCGCTTTCTGAAACCATAATCAGCTCAACAAATTATTTTTATTTTATACTGCATCATAGAACATACCTTTACGTGCCTGATTTCAATCCGGAAAATATACTTTTACAGGATAGGCGCACGTAATATTTCATTACGTGCTACTATCCCGTAATGAAATTTTACCGGATTGTAAATATTGAAAACTCAGTTATGCGTCGAAAGCATGAATACATTTATTAAAAATTCAACATCAAAACAATACACAGAAATTACTTATTGCTAATATTATTATTAACCGTTAAATTTTCGTTCTCATGAATATGGATACCAGGAGCTCCATTGGATGAATTATTCATTAGGGAGTTGCTACTTGCTGATACATTCCCATTTTTTTGTTGTAGCACTTCAACAAAGATTAATATTTTATTTTTCACTGTTCATTTTTGTTTTTTAGCAGTATGAAATAAAATGTTATACGTCACACGTCCGGTAAACTTTTACAGTACTCGTTTCGAAATTCCGGACTCGGCTTGCGCCTTGTCCGTAAACATCTCACTCGTATTGTAAAAGTGTACTTACCGGACTAGTAACGGAAATATCTATTACAATATGTTTTGTTATGAATATGTTTGAATACAGTTTTGTGGAATAGAATATCCCTATAGATTGAAGTGCGTAAAGGTGGATTTATGCACAACGCTTCATCTTAACTTCTCTCTTTCATCAACTTTTATTTAATTTAACCTCAAATTACGCACTTTTTCACCTTTATGCACACACTTTAATGAACTAAAACTCTACTTCGTCATGTGCTACTAGTCGCTTACGTACTTAGCCCGATATGATTATTTGTATTTTGATAAAGTCAAACTCAAATAACAAGGTTTTCACTGTCTCACATTATTGTTCTCACAGGAGTTTGATTATTTTCTCAATGAGTGTTCCATTTCTGTCTAAATAAGTGACAAGGTTAAAGAAAATTCTAACCGCAATTGATAAAAAGAAGAGGAAATTATGAATGACAAGTCCGCGCATGCGTACATCGTATTTTACTTTAACTTTTCGCTAAAAGATCGAAGTTGTTTGTCTCTTAAAAACGATGTACAAAATACTGGTGCAGTCACTGATGGTGTTTTGTTTCGTCACAAACGCTGACGCCATTTCCGCTATAATGGCCTAATAGTTTTGAAACTCCCCAGAAGATGGTGACATTTTTACAGATTTCTGTACAAATAGTTGACGTCTTGAGATGGTAATTATGTAGTTTGATCTGAAATTGAGAAGTAACCTAAATTACTACTACTGAATCAACATTTTTATAACACTGATTGTGCAATTATCAATAATACTGGTTTCGTTTTCATTTTTGTGTCGCCATCTAACAACTGACATTTGACTGACTTTCCGCTATAACGAATAAAATGTTATTATCATGTTAGCTGTATGTAAGAGATTTGGTTGAAGAAGTTAGATAGACAAATAGGCAGAATACCTCCACCAGTGTTCTGTTAAATGAAGGATAGTGAAAAATCATAGTTAGATGGCTACACGGAGATAGATAGTTTTCAACATTTCAACGCACACGTTGATGAAAGAGAAAACACGAATAAATAAACAAGCGGTGTGCATAAATCCGGCTTGATTTTCGTTCCAGCCTCTGCATCTCGGACCTGATGTTCTGCTTCCTCGTGCTTCCGTTCTCGGCCAGTCAGTTCTTCCACGGCACGTGGATACACGGCGAGATGCTGTGCAAAATGGTGCCCACTCTCAGGTACGCGTCCGTCGGGGTGTCCCTCTTGAGCATCGGGTCGATATCCATCAATCGTTACATCCTGATAGCTTGGCCCCATCTGTACCAGACGATATACACGAAGCGGAAGGTCGCCATGTACATAGGATTCATCTGGGCGTTCAGTTACGGCTTGCAAATTCCCACGATTTTGGGGAAATGGGGCGTATTCGGAATGGACGAGAAACTGGGCACTTGCTCCATAAATCCAGACGAGCGCGGTCACAGTTCGAAAACTGCCATGTTTGTCGTAGGCTTTGCTTTACCGTGCATCGTTATCGTAATATGCTATGCGAAGATATACTGGGTGGTGAGGACGTCGCATAAGAAGCTCGAGCAACATAGCACAGGAAATAAATTCAAAAAGAGCGAGATGAAGATAACGCAGATGGTGCTCGTGATATTCATTTGCTTCATAGTGTGTTATTTGCCGATAACCGTCGTCAAAATATTCGATCAGAGCGTGGAGCACGCTCCTTTGCATATTCTGAGCTATTTGTTGATCTACTTGTCGAGTTGCGTGAATCCAGTGGTGTACGTCACGATGAATAAACAGTATAGACGAGCTTATCTCGATACGTTGAGGTGCAAATATAATAGTATTCTAGATTCGCAACAAACCCAGCCTCCGCCATCGAAGAATCACGTGTCGGTGTCTTATTTGAAAAATCATGCCGTCAGTCAATTACCTAATAAAACGTAAATATATCATAACCGAGCACGTTATTGTATGAATAATATACGTAAAACTGTAATGAGGTCTGGAAAGACATAGCAATAGCTATTCGAGGAAAAATTATTCGATTAATGTGATAATAAGTAGGTCATAAGTATATAATGGGTGCCTACGAAGATCGGGTCATCTTGGTATATCTGTTGATTGAGAGACTACACCTTTTCCAATTGGAGTTCAAGAAGAGCCAGTACGACATTTTGAGTTCAAATAGTATTATTTCAATTTCGAATTATATTATTCGTGTTTCGGAAATGGTGATTTTTTTTTCAAAATTATTATTTGAATTTCAAAAATTAAATCTTGTATCTTGGATTGATTGAATTAATTTCAAAAACTAACATTCTGATTCCTGAAATGGTGATTTTCATTCACAAATGTGTCAAAATGTATTTCATATTTAGAAAAAATGCTAAATAAATGAAGTGTTATGTAATATTCAATCACCATGTAGTTACTACATATACAGATTGTAGTTGTATTTAGACTACTGTGGATCACTTTCGAAAAAGAATTCATAAATTTCGATATTGAAATGTTGAATTTTGGAATTCAAATCGATTTTATTGAAGATATTATGACAAATATGGAATACATTTGACTCATTCTGAGATTGGAATGATAATTTTGAGATACAACTCAACTAATTTGGAATCCAATTGACTGATTTGAAATGCAATCGACACTTTTCGATTGATACAATTGGAAAAGACGTAGAAATGCCCTCAAAATGTTCAATTCTCATATTCCGATATAAGTAATGGAGAAAGTTTATTTTGAAATTCCGAGGTTGCATTTTGCAAAATCTGATGTTACAAACGAAATACCACTTCGATAGTGGTCCAAGAGACAGAATACATTAGAGTAACCTGATGCTCATATTGTGGAAGATGCCAAAGATTTTGATATAATTTAGAAGATAAGATGAACTGATAAATCTTTAACTGAATTGAATTCGCCTTGTTGAGTTGTATATCTGATTATCTATGAAGAGAAAAACTCAATGATATATGCTATGAAAATATCATTTCGTCAATTATACCTATTTCTAGTTAAAAATGAGGCATGTCAGATATGCACTGTTTCATTCATATCTATGAATGAAACATTTTTATCGATGAATTGTTGAATCATATACAAACAGGGTATGGTTTGGAATTTCACTTGTTATAGCAATATAAATCAGTTCGAATTATGATGAATAACAATATTTCGAAATGATTTATTCCACTTATTACCAGTTTGTTTGCTGTTGGCCCAGTTTGGGTGCAACAGACTGAAGGCAGTTACCTAGAGTACCTACTTGGGAGTTTCTCCTTCAATTGTAGGTCATAATTTTTTGACATTTTTTTCGAAATCACTCAGCGTTGGTATCTGAATGTGACATTTTTATAAGATAAATAATTCTACTCGTTTTTATTTGAATAAATTATGTGAAATAGTATTATTAGTTTATTTTGTGTTACAACTCATTCCCGAAGATACAAATTGAATGATTCAATTTGTATCTTCTTCAATGATTATTCGATGTATAATGTTGAGTTCTATTTCTTTTATATGAGAGAATTTAAATCATTCATAATAAAAACCATTCATTTCTGAAATATTTCTTCAAACCCAGGATATAGGTACTTCAGATATGAATTGAAAGATAGATCGAAACGTTGTCAATATCTAAGAACATTCTTGATTCTGCTTTTATATTTCTCGGGAAGGGATGTAAAGGAATTCGGAATAAAGAGATTATTTCTCACCTAAGTCCCTCATTTCTTTCCCTTTTAGTCAATATATTCAATATAGTCACATCCTTCAGATAAATATTATTCGCCCCTTCCCACCTTTTGAGTGCTCAACTGTTTTCAATCCTGGAATTTTTCCAGATATTTCAAACTTTACTCGAATTCGAAAGTTATTCAAAGTTTCGCCCATCGTCGACAAATACCACGCAACCCAAAATACACCAGTCAGGAACGAGACCGACCCTTTAGATGATTTGGTAGACAATACCTATGTCGAATTCATGAAAATAAATACTTGCGCATATGAATTGTTACAATTTCGGCAACCTTCGGATATTTCAGCTGTCACATTTGGTGACCAACTTCACATAACTCAGTCAACGTCAACTCTGTTGTTTGTCATTGTCATCAATGATGATATTTCACCTCGAGCCCTAAAGAAACATGGATTGAAAATTACTATAATATAAATTGTGGGTGAATCAATAATCGATCAAATGAAATCTCTCCAAGTTTTTATTCCCAATTCATTCTCAGTTATAACAAAGTGTGTTGCAGAGACAAATTATTTCGAGTTTTAGGTAAACTATACCTGATTGTGAAAGTCGAATTATGATATGTTGTGCACACACATGGAGAAGGAGATCCTCACAAAACACGAAGAAAGAAAGAAGATATTCAATGAAATTGATATGTATGTAGTCTACATTTTCCATTGGGAAAAATCTATTCATAACCCAACTGAGAAACAATTTTAAGTGGCGAAATAAATTAATTGTATGAATGACTAGGATTAACGCAAGTGAAGTGACTGTTTTCAAAAGCAAGCAATCGAGGTTATATTGAATATTTTTTAACGTTCCACCTCCGATCATGTCACTCATCAGCTATGAAAATGATCACCTCGATATTCAGAAATTTCAGGTTCACATGTTTACATCGAAATTTCGAAAATTGCACTTCGACAGTGTCATTCCGGTGATGTCGCTACTCTGATTACCTCCATTTGTCAATGATGAATTTATACGCATTTATAATTTATGTGATATGAATGTTTTTCATCCGTTCATCGCCATGGGAACGAACATCGCCATAGTAGCAGGAATAAGCCCAGCACCAACCCCAGCCAGTACTGCACTGCTGTCATTTTCTGTGTTTTCTGAACTCCTAGGCGCATCAGCTATGGTCGACCTCAACGAATGTTTTCGTGCTTGCAGTTTCCTCTTCCTCTTCTCCAATTTCCCTGGTCGCTTCCGCTTCTTCATTTGATACTTCCCCATCTGCAACTTCGTTCGTGCTTGTTCCACCGTTTCGAAAGTAGATTCGACCTGCAGCAAACCCCCGTGCGAGGTAGTCATATTTATTTTGGAGCCTTCTAAGGGTGGCAATACTGTGATATGGACCGATTTGCGAGTTCCGAGCGTTTCAGGATTCGAGTTCAACGATCTCTGTTTCTTTGGATACCTGTAGCCCTTGCTGGTGGATAGGAGAACCCACTCGCCGTCTTTCAGGACATGTTGTCTCACCGGACTCGACTCCGGGTCGAAACGTCTATTCGTTTCCCAGATATATCTCTCAGGAAAGTCTAACGGTCGGCCGTCCGTTATTATATCTCCCGACTCTGAATTCGCATCATTATAAACATTACTAGGATCTTGGATGATACTAGGTCTCACTTGCATATGCACTTTCTGTTCGCTGATCTTCGACGGTCTTAGATACTGCGATCTATCCAAATCCTCTTCGTTCACATAATAGATTCGATGCTTATCACGTTCCGATTGATATTTGTAGCTATCCTTGAACGGGCTTTGGGGTTCTAATTTATTCATCCATGGTCGTTCGGTTGAGGATTGGTAGTTCCAAGGCCTTTCTGTAGGTTTGGGTTTGCTCTGCCATTTGGAAATCTTGGATACTGACCAAGGCACCGGGTCCAGCGACACCCATCCAACTCTATCATCGTACGGATGATTGTGATGATGTGTCTTCAGTAAATTCCAACTTTTTTTATCCTTCGTTTCGCCATGCGGTGTTGAATCATCTTTTTTACCACCGATTTTATCTCGCTTCAATTTTTCGGCGTAGCTGTTCAAGAAATCACGCAAACCGGACTTTTCGAATTCTGGATCACTGTCTTCCTGGTTCGGTTCACTCGATGATGGGGAACCTTTTCTTCTTCTCTCCCACAGAGGGTCGCCTTCGATGATTTCGATGGGATCCGAACGAGGTACATCTAAAGTGTATGTCCTGAAAGTCGCAAGTTCAGGTTTCGCGTCACTGCCTATGCTACTGCGAATACAACTCAGCACGACCATCTGGACGAACATTTTGACGCGACAATTTCTCAACCCTGACTGGAAATAATCTCTCGGTCGACACTCACCTAGTAACGTGAGTTTCCGCCACAGTTAATCCGAATTGAGAACGAAGTGAACTCCCTCCAGTGATTGTTTTAGAAAAGTGTCATTAGTTTATCTCGTTTCACTGAGTAGAAAGTCAAAGTGGTTATAATTGGAAGTAATAATGGAATAAGAGAGAAGCAGATGAACAATTTCTCTCAACCACAAAATCGTGATGTTTCACGCTTTTAATCACTTCAATGTGTTCACTTTAATAACACGATAAGCTTGGAGTAATTCATTTCTTGTTTATCTTTCAGAAACTGCATGGGCACTCATCTGTGATAATTACTTTACATTCGAGTACAGTTATTCGATAAATTTCGAAATCGCAATCAGTGAACGATGCTGACCTAGGGAAGGTTGGGTTAGTTAGTTTGAATGGAAGAATATAATATAGACATTCTGTGAGGTTCAACATGAGTATGAAACGGATCCATCCCAAGTGCCATTTAATTGAGAGAGAATTTCAAACTTTCGAATTTTAGTATCGATATGGCATTAAATGCAATCAGATGCCCTCCATGAGTTAGGATTGGAAAAGAGGTTCAACTCATTCAATGATATGGAGCAAAGTTATACGAATAAACGAGAGGAAGAGGTCGCCCACCTCTCTACGATTGTCTGGAGAGGTCAATTAATGCGTGAGTGTACTATTACACTCTTCTATCGAATCTTAAAGCTGGGGGCTGAGCTCCAAACATGTGAACAGTATTCCAGGACAAGTAGCATTCATTTTTTGTAGCTCAAGAGAAAGTACTCTGTTCTGCTCTTGAAAAAACCCACTTGGAGGTATGAGAATACGTGGCCCTCAACATTTTTCGAAGATCTATCATTTTATGTTTTCATAAGAAAAATTGATACACCTGTGATGTCATGAAATTAATTTCGACCTGTACAAACTGTCTCACGGGTGTACCTCAAAGTTCCATATTGGGACCGAGTTTGTTTCCTTATATGTGAACGAAAATGTTGAAATAGCTGAACCAATCACTGCGAGCGTGCGTTTTCGAAATATTCGGATTATTGAGCTATTTCGAATCAATTATTTGGTCTAGTGCGTTTTACTTTCCACAACAAATAGCGTGGTGAATCGTCGACAAACTAATATTTGATCTACGTGCTCAACAGAACTTTTTCTCGTATTGAGATCCAATTGAATGAATCAATCTTCTCTACAACAACATGCTAATTTATCGGAACCACTTTTAGAATTTGACAAATCTGGTGAGGATTTTTGACTACTGTATCAAGAGCATGTAGACAAAAAGAATATGGCGCCATGTGACATCTGATTTCCAGTTTTGTCTCTGCCAGCAGGATGTTAGATTAGCGGAAGTTCATTGTTTTTCTCCACGATTATCGGTCAAGAAAACTCTCAACAATGTTGTATATGTGTATGAAATATGAATCATTTCCTGGAATTATTAGTCGAACGGCAATG
Source organism: Gastrophysa polygoni (assembly GCA_963576655.1). Lineage (NCBI taxonomy): Eukaryota > Metazoa > Arthropoda > Insecta > Coleoptera > Chrysomelidae > Gastrophysa > Gastrophysa polygoni. The sequence goes on from OY755083.1 coordinate 888,074, forward strand.
AAAAACTTTCCATAGTCAATCAATAATATATGTTGATGAACCTAAAACATGAATGAATGGTACTATTACTCACTGGATTGAATTATTCAATGAATAAGGTATTTCATAGAGGTCAATAGAAAATAAATACTGGGTGGCTCAATGGAAACGATACAAGGCCGATTTGACATAGTTATCGTTCTCAGAAAAAAAACGCTCGAACAGGTCGACTTTTATTTTGCGTGTGTTTTTAACTTTTTCACTTCAAACCCCTTGGAGGGGTGAGCTCCAACCCTTGAATCTCAAATGGTGTAAGTGGTCAAGTGATACATCATTTTGAAGATAATCGAAATCTCTTACCAACGCTTCGTTGTTTTTGGAATTCAATGCAGTAGTTCTCGAGAAAACACGTTCATGAAAATAATCGGCTAGTGATGGAAAATACCGCTTTTTTTCCTTCCATCACTATTTCTCATTTAAAGTAGTTAGAACGATGTTCTTCTGAGAAGTGCCTTATGTTTTTTTTTTTAAATCTTGTCCTATCCAACATCACATGAAGAATCATTTATTTCAATGTCAGTTCCTTGATGATCTCTCAATAAAATGCATACCATGTTTCGTTTTCATTGGACAACCCATAGAATTAATAACTTTGTGCATGCGTCTATTTTGAGTGATTATTTTTTTGTTGCAGCCCGGATAGTATGAAATCCGTTATCAATTAAGAATTCCTTAGAAATGCATCTGAACTCGTTTTGTATTTTTTCGTCAATATCCTTGAAATTCAACTCTGCATATCGAATTTATAGTATGTATGGAGAGTATGTACAGCTTGTTAACCTTTCGCGCCCTCATTCTACTGACATGAAGAATACAGATTCTTCATATTGAAAAAACTTTGTTTTGTCGTGAGAATCCGACCACCCTGTACATTGAGCGATGGTCAATTTTGTAACCGGCAGTAAAAAATGTGGAGGAAAAATATGATCAAAATGGGATACATAATAATTGTGGTAAAATCATTTGCTACTCACCCAGTACAATATCAAGAATTTGGCAGTCGATACCTATAATTTCATTTAATGGTCAAAATCACAACATTATAGAATCCTTAATCGATACATATTCCAAACATTGCAGAAAATAATAATTATGAATATTTTTTTCTGATAACAACGGTTATTTCCCTTATGAGAAACATCAATATTTTTTTTTTCTAGATTTTTTGATTTTCTCTCCCAATAGAAATAAGAAATTTTAATGATTATTTCAATATATTTGTATTCAATCTATAGTGAGCGCAGTGACATCAGATACTACGAATTACTACAGATATATTGAAATGATCATAATTATTATTTCATTTTCAGAAACGAGGAGAGAAAATCCCAAAAAAAAATATTTGTATTACAGTATTTATCACTAATTTGCCTATACGAGATGATGAGAACTATCAGAGTACAGAAAACTAGCAGTAGTTGGTGAAGTCTATCACGATCTCATTATCACAGCACGTGATAATCCATGCAATAAATTTGAAATTGTATCGCGAAAACAGTATTATCCTTAGATTGTTCTATTACTCTACGTGCACAATCCATAAATTCCCATAAGTGCAGTGAAATATTCCCGAAAGATGAACAGGATTACCGAGAATACTGGATAATCAATAGTTCAGAGAAATTCCTGAAAATTTCACCCTATTCCATAATTTTCACATGAACATTAACGATCATCAAGTTTTTTTTTTCAGCTCTTTGTGTGATTTTCTCTCTTCGTTCCTAAAAAATAGAGTAGTAGAGTAAGTTATTAAAAATTATTTCGATATATTTTTAGTGAGGACAGATTTTGTGATCTGCACCAAAATGTCACTGCGCATGAAATTGAACCTTTTGATACCTAGAAGAGAAATTCTCTATTTGTCAGTGACACCTTGTTTTTGGAAAATTTGGAAATACAAATATATTTAATAAGTATAAAACCTGTACTTATCTTGGTGGACGTTTCGGGAACGAATCTGCTCCCGTTCTCAACACAATTGAAATATTTTTCTTTTCGCAAAATTTTTCAATATGTCACTTTTGACACTGATGAGTGACAATTTTGTCAAAACAGAACGGGAGCAGATTCGTTCCCGAAACGTCCACCAACATAAGTAGAGGTTTTATTCTTATTAAATATATTTGTATTTCCAAATTCTTCAAAAACAAGGTGTCACTGACAAATAGAGAATTTCTTTTTTAGGTATCTATCAAGCGCAGTGACATTTTTGGACATCACAAAATCTGTCCATACTACAAATATATTGAAATAATTTTCAATATTTTCTACTCTATTTTTTAGAAACGAGGAGAGAAAATCCCACGAAAAGCTGGAAAATGAATGTACCACTTCCTCGAAAAACTTACAGACAGGATCTGTGGTATATCGTTTGGTGGTTACTGAGAGGTTCAAATGACTGTAATAGTTGAAATCTTTTATGTCTCAAGGCCAATGATTCTGATAAAAAGATCGACCGTAAGACATGGTTCATGTTCATGAAGAAAATATAGATGAGATTCAAAATTTGGTCACACGAATACTTCATATCAATATTCAATCAGAAATAGAATGAAATATTTCCAGAGCTTTCAGCTTTCTTCTAAATCCTGCTCTTGCTTCCCTCGTTCATCAAATATCTAGGTCCAAAAAGGGCATCCGATTTCACTTCATCTGTTCCGGTGACTTCGTGCTCGTCTTTTTCATTTCCAACCTTCAAATCTCTCGGCCCATGCTCCGGTACAGTCACAACATCCTTATTTTTCTCGGATCCGCCGATGAATAGCTCATTTTCATTCGAATAATCTATAGTTTGATAAGTATCGGGAAAACTATGTTCATCCTTATTATCATACGCCAGCGGTACATCTTCAACAGAACCGTGCACCCGTTTACTCACTTGTGCCTGTGCTTTGCTGTCCACCAATCTATATTTGACATTCGAATGCATTTCTTTGTTATTCGGTTGCTGGAGATTACTCGAATAGAAAGCGTTAGTCGACATACCGGCTATGACTTTGCCTATTGCTTCTTCCTCTGGAACGGACAGTCCTTTTCGGTAATCATAACCTTCCTCGTAATCTTTTCTGTCTTCAACATAGGATCTCCTTGCTATACCGAATGGATAGAAGAAGTAACCGGCTAAGCCTGCTGTCACCATCAAACCAACCAAGCCCACGCCCACAGTTGGCATGACTTCTCGCGATAAATAACTATAAATCTGGGTACTGATAGGCTTCTCTTTCTTGAGTTTCGTAGGCCTGGTTACGGCGGTTGCATCAACTTCTGTTCCAGCTCCACTCGGCTTCTTACGACGGTTTTTGTTCTTTTTTCGCTTAACTGAATTTTTTCGCTTTTTCGTGGGTGCAACCAAATCTGTTTCTACGTCTTTTGCTTCAGCAAGTGGTTGGGTGATGTTAGATTTGTTCAAATCTGCCATTATTTGATGAGTAGTATTTTGCATGCTGGTTTTGATGGTGGAAGGCTCTTTCTTCGGAGTCACCCCTATAGATGAGTCATTCTTCGAAACATAGTGAGACATATTTTTTTGTATCAGTGCTTGGTTCAGTTCTGAAGCTTTGATTTTTGTTAGATTTGTTACATTCTTGTTCATCTTGATGGGAGGAACTTTTTGAAACGGCTTCTCAGATATATTCTCATTCACCTTGGATGAAAAATTCTCAGTTATATGAACTCTGTGAAAAGGCTTTTCAGAAGTATTGTTACGTTTTTTGAAATATGGACTGGTAACTCTTTTCACTTCAGTTATTTTCAACGTAGGAGTCATTTGGACGTCTCCAGTTGTATTCTTCTCTCGGATATTGATCCTCTTCAAAGGTATCGATGTCGTAGATGACAGATCAGTTAATAAAATCCACGATGATCTATCGTCACTATCTATCTTCGTTGAATCATGTTTCATTTCTGGCAATAATGTCGACATAAGGATATTCTCATCAACCGGGAAAGCAACACCAGCGTGTGAATTTTCGAATTCTTCTCTGTGTTTCAGAATTAGCTTCTGTTGCTCTCTGACTCTCGGGGGTGTCCTGACATCCAGTAGATCAGATGATGTCGATTTCATTCCGTATAACCGATTATCAGTTAGTCTTTTGTCGTCTTCAGTTGATGGTGGTAATCTAGAATTAAATCAAAAAATGATGTTCAAACGATAAACGAAGGAAAAGAAAACACATCAATAATAAATATATTTATTCTACAACAAATTCACACATATTTTCAATAGCGTGATGCGATAACATATAGGGAAACGATAAAAGAGGATAAAGAGGCGTAAATATCGATTCTATTACTGAACAATTTTGTCTCACTCCTGAGCCATTGGAAGTTCAATCTAAAGAAGCTTCTTCAATGAACTGTTCCATGACTAGAATAATGGATCATCGAAGGTAAATATTCAGCAGGACGTTATCTTTTCACTCTCGATTTCAATGAATCCACATTTTTAGGTGAATATATTCGATGGATTCTTTCGAGATCTGTCGAAAGACTATCCAATCTATCATAATCTATACTAAGAACATCTTTCCTTTTATGCGAGAAGTTATGAACGTTTTGCCAAGATTTAGTGTTTTGATTCCAAAACCAGCCGTCCAAATGGTGTACAGGTTCATGAATATGCTGATAAAATGAAAGAGATTGTTTCGGCTTACTATTGGTCTTCACACCTAAATACAGAAGAAGAAGAGGAATCCACCACGGGAATAAAGCCAACACCTTGAAGAACCCTAGCAAGAAAAATATTGCCATAGGTATTATATAGAGATATGGATTCCTGAGGAAACTGAAGAATTGACCAAGACCATTCCACATATAGCCTAATGCTTCGAAGAGATGTCTCAGATCAGGAAACTTCCAACTACCTCCATCTCCATTACCCCCACTGCCTCCGTTCCCTCCGGTTCCTCCGGTTCCCGGAACGGCAGATTGGGCAGCGCCTACTCCTGGATCAGCTGCAACTGCAGGATCAGCTAGGCTCGCTGGGTCAGCTGCAGCTACAGATTCTGCTACGAAATCCTCGTTTTCGATAGCTTCTGGTATAGAATCTTCAGCTACGCCCCCAGCTTGAGAATCATACGTGCTCGCTACTGGAAGCCTAGTTGCGCTTGCAGCTGAGTTCTGGTGGATGTGCGAGTTGATGACTAGGTTCAAATCGGAACAACCTTGTCTTTGTTGCGGATTCATGACGGAACTCGAGATGTGTACCGTAGGGCAAGCGAGAACTTCTCCATTTGCAATCTTGGTTGCATCAGGAACCATATCTAAACTAAAAACACTCAACTCGCTTGCAGGAGATGAAGATTCTATCGGAGAAGATGCAAAATCAGGTGGCGCTGCTGGTGATAAATCAGGGACATCGCTGATTGAATAGGGTGGTGAGTGGGAAACAACTTCTGGGGAAATACTCAAATCAGATATGGCGTCATCAGGTATCACAGGGGATATTGAACTGATTTCATTCAGTGAGAATGTTGGAGATGAGGAACTTATGACTGGATTAGGGTTGGGATAGGGTACTCCACTTTCATACCAGTTCTGTTTCAACTCTGTCTTGGAGTTGGACAATTTGACATTACCTTTTTTGTTTTGCGGCTGTTTCGTTTTGATTCTATGTGTTGAGGAATTGGATTCATCCGACGAATTTGGTTTATTTTTTACTGGTTTTTTCGTAGTCTTGATCTTAGGTGTGACAACTTTAGTTTTGATCTTGACTAAGTGCTCGGTATTTGGAGTGGTAGATATGAGATCGTGTTTCGGTAGCAATTTGATTGATATTTTGTGAGAATCTACAGATGAAATATTCGCCTTCTTGGCTGAATTGTGAACAATATTCTTAGTATAATTAGAAACCGATAGCTTCGAATGTATCGAACCTCCGAATTTCTTCTTGGAATTTGAACCATTCGATGACTTTCCAGAATCTGACAGATGAATTCTATCCATTTTTGTTCTAGTACCGATGCCGTTTTTTACTGAAAAGGCTGAGCTCGTTTTATTGAACTTCGATGGCGAGTGAGACAAAATGTTCGTTGAGTTTTGAGTAGAAGATTCGAATTCTGAACGTTTTCCTGAAAAATTAAAGTCCTCGGAGATGTACCTTGATTTCATTTCTGATGGCAGAGATTGCACCACTGCTATAATTGTCGTAATCAACAGACCACTTAGCTTCCAGCTCATGGTCATCTGAAAAAAAAAAAGAAGTTCCAGATCACTCAGATTATCAAAGACTGAAACGGAAAAGGATAACTTGAAAGACGAAAAATAAAAGTTGATGTCACTTCCAGTGAAACTGGATGAAGGAGAGATATTGCGAAATTATCACATTGTCAAATCTAAAAACAAAATATCAGATATTAGAAAAGTAGCTGAAGTGAATGATTCTACCTATTTTCTTGCTTTATGATTTCCATCATAGATGACAAACAGCTTAGAAATTTATAAATTCCGAGAATTCAAGAAATTCGAATGCTTTGGCGCGTGTCAAGAAAATAATCCGCGTATTTTCACTCCGTCTGTCTTGCCATTTTTGAACCACATCAAAAGGTTCAGATTTGTCGAGATGACACCGAAAACATCCACCTAGCATACGTAAAACTTCGTGAAAATTCGTATAAGAACTGCAAAATTTCCAATCACCACAGAAATAGTTATCGAACCTTCCATATACCGTTACACATGAAAAAAATTGAACATTTTCAATGCTGAAACATATACACCCCTATAACTCCGCCCCTGTGGCCCTGTTGAAAAAATTTTTCTTTCACCTCGTCTACTCTCATTTTTCAAACCACCCCGAATGTTCAGATTTCACGAAATCTTCAAAATAACATCAGAAACATGTACCGTATATAGCATAACTCACAGAAAAACTGCTAAATTTCCAAGCGTTACAGAAATTTCTATCGGAGCCCCATATACTGGGTGTACCAGATCTTTTCATACAGCCACTATCTCAGATATGCAGATTAGAAAAAAAATACTTGAGATGGAACCATTCATCTTCGTTTTGGTCTATCAAATTCAGTTTCTGTCAAATTGTCCCTGTCCCTCAACTTATTTACTGCTATTAACTTCTTTAATTCAAATGGGACACTCTATATATTCCTATAGATTTTGGAATAGCTTTTTATTTTGAATTCATACATACCTACTGAGTCGAGTATGAAAAAAATGTAAAAACGAGGAATATAGCACTTTAATCAACCTCCTTTCAGTTTTTGCATTAGAGCAAAAAACTATTTAGATAAACTAATTGGTGTTGTTTGTATGCATAGTAATGAATAAACGAGTACTTTTTAGTACGTCTTTTGTTCTCCAAGTGTCAAATTCTAATTTACTGAAATAAATTTTACAATCACCATAACCGATCATCATAAGAATATCAATACTCTTTTTCACTCAATGGAACCATTATAAATTGTACAATTTGTGAATTTTACGTTTATTCATTACTATGCATACAAACAACATCAATTGGTTTATCTAAATAGTTTTTTGCTCGTATGCAAAAAACTCAAAGCAGGTTGATTAAAGTGCTATATTCCTCGTTTTTACAAATTTTTCACACTAAACCCAGTTTGTATGAATTCAAAATAACAAGCTCTTTCGAATTCTGTAAGAATATATAGGGTGTCCCATTTGAATTAAAGAAGTAAAAGGCATTTCCGGTTAAACCGGAAGTATATTATCAACAAAAGAATGATTAATGTAAAAATGTATTTTCATAAATATCGTTCTTTTCTGTATATACTACTCCTAGTGAAAAATACTCATATGTTCATCATTTTCCTTTAGTTCTGGTGATATCCCTCCGGCTAACGGAGAGTTGATAACCTGCTTTCGGATAGAAATACAGGGTGATTAAAAGAAATGTGGTTCCTTTGAGAGGGTACCTAGAAAACTGCAAAATAAGTTGGGTCCGTTCTGTAAGGAATTCACGTAAGGCACCCACCCGTGTTAAAAATACAGGGTATTGAACCCACACATTATTTACGATTCTGTCGAAACCACTGACAACATTGTGATGCTATTTTGTATGAATATGTTTCGGAGAGTGACAAATCGCATGAATTTCCTTAAATTCAATCAGGGCGATTCATTGTTTATAGTTTATAATTCATACCATGCAGCACCAGTTATGACTTCATCATTTTCGAATCAAATTATTATGAAAATGGTACACATTATCAAGAATATCTTTTTGGTGTAAAATCGAATGGGGTTCTAGTTCACATAAAATTTGGACTAGAAAACCTAACTTCAAAAAATATTCATACAGCTTCCAGAAAATATTCACACAAAATTTCACTACAATGTTGCCAGTAGTTTCGATATAATCGTAAAAAATGTGTACACATTTTATTTTCAATAAACTGTATCTTGAAAATCTCTCACTGAGCAGAACCCTGTAAATTTTGACAGAACCAATCAACGTATCGTATCCTATCAACGGGCTCACCTTTTTTTGGGACATTGTATGATATTCCATAAACTGTGCTAAGTAATATCATAATTTTTTGATCTTCGCCGTACCTGGGAAATAACTTTCAGTATTTACCATGTTAATATTTTGTCTGGGATTGAGATACAAACGGCGAAGGTTGTTTTCGATGGAATAATTCGTAATATAAAATAAAAGTGTGAGTGACGTTCAGGAACAATAAAATACTCAGCAACAAAAAACGGGTTCATCATTCACATTCAGTAGAATCATCACGATTCACGCTTTACAAATACCGAAGTATTTTTCATCCTGACTTGTGATTTCGTTGGAAACAAACATTTCCGTCGAACGAAACAGTTAGAAATGCTCTGACCTTTTCGGAGGACCGAAATACTTACATTGCGCGTACTGTTTGCTTCGAATAACACTGCACTGAGACCTTAACATCTGAAGAACTACTGCTATTGGAATATGTTGAAGGCCTCGAGCGGATGAAGAAGCACTTCGAATAGCGGTACCCATCGCTGACACCTGAAAGCATGTTGAGTAAGTGGTACCTACACCGACATATACATTTGGATTGTACAGTGTGTGTAACCATTCAGATAACGTTATCATCCTTATTTTTCATGACGATATCCATCATGAAAAGTGTGCATGTTTCACTAACTCAATGAATTTATGATTCATAAAAACCATTTTCAGGCGTTTGCAATATAATTTTTTGGAAAAATCTCAAGTATACGGCGCCACCGGCCAATATTGGAAAAATATCCTACATGAAAAAATGCCTATTGGTGGTGCATGCCAAATTTTATGGAAATATCTCGAACAGTATTGAAGTTTGAATCTTAAAATTTCAACACCCTTTAGCTAGGAAGTTGAGGGGTTTAGAACTTTTCTTCTCAAAATATTTACAGCCATCAACACCCTGAATTTATCAATCTATTTTCTATTGAATACAATGTGTGAGTTTTCAAACCGCAACACAGATTACATAAAATGATTCATTTTTCAGCTTTTGATGGGATTTAAGATAAAGAGGTTAAGATAAAACCTCTAGAGGTTTCATTCTTATTAAATATATTTGTATTTCCAAATTTTTTCAGGAACAAGGTGTCACTGACCAATAGAGAATGTCTCTTTTAGGTATCTAAAGGTTTAATTTCAAGCGCAGTGACATTTTGGGACAGATCCTAAATCTGTCCTTACTACAAATATATTGCAATAATTTTTAATATCTTCTACTCTATTTTTTAGAAACGAGGAGAGAAAATCCCATTAAAAGCTGAAAAATGAATATACCACCTCCTCGAAGAACTTACAGACAGTACATATAATGATGTACAGATAATATAATAATATAAAGTGAATACAGATCTGAAATATTCATATTTTGAAGATATTTTTTTCTTGGTAAGGGGGTCGAAACTTCACAAAGGACTAGAAGCTCGACTAGAAGGCAATTCATGTTGAAAAAAATTGCCATCTTACTAGATTCAGCCACAGCAGCAAAACCATCGAGAAAAACTTTGAAGCAATATCTCCTATAGGGTGTTAGTTATCTGATGGCGAATAATGAAATTTTTGTTTTTTCTTTGATTTATTGACCCCGTTTTTGTGAATCTTCCTGAATCAATCATTAGAATAACACTAAGATATATCAATTCTCAGTAGCTAGCCAGATATTTTTCGACCACCCCCTTTACGTAACGTCGTAACGTAATGTAAAACGTAGGTCAGGATATTTCCAGAATGCCTCTAGGTATAAATTGATCAATCTATCCTTCAGTTATAATAGAACTATTCAGAAATTTAATATATTATTCAGACCGTTGAAAAATTAACGAGATGACAAATTCTGAACTGAACTGAATGATTATGATCATCAAACAGGTTCTGATTCTGGAGTCTCTTCAATATGCACTGTGGAAACCACTTATGGTATAAAAATATGTTTGCCGTTATCTCAGAGATTTATGATAGCGTCAACATTTGAACTCAATCTTCAGTTCGGGTTTGCGACAGGGATCCCATCGAATGGGATTCAAATTGCCGTCAAATTCCATCAAATTTGGCGTATGAAATTTCAATAAAATACCGTGCTGCAAAGTTAAAAACCCAACCTCATGAATTATTGTTTTCGTATTGAATTCAGGACTCAAACAAGATGCATACATTTTTTTTAGAATCTACAAGATCTTCACAAAAATAAATGCGAATACTAAAAGAACAAATAACGCTTGCGATTAGATCGATCACGCCTGATACGTTAAGTAATGTTAGAAGACAGTTTAATTTGTGATTAGGATGTTGCCAAGACGTTCGAGGTGAACATTTTGAACATCTACATCATTGAAATTCATAGTCCTTTTTAGTGTTTCACACTTTATTACGTTTTTCATATCATTTTAGTTCTTGATTGATTGTAGCGACTTTCGGTAACATAATTTGATTTTATTCTTGATCTTAATTGTTGCAATAAACTTGAGAACGATACAATTTTTGAATAGAGAATGAAGAGACCTTTCAAATTAAAAAAAAAATTCTGGGTTGAAGGAAAAGGATTGCATTTTGACGTTGAACGTTGACGTATTTCGGGATTTTTTATAAATATGTACAGTGCATTCATTCCGATTGGCTGTTACACGCTGTATATGTTTGATTGTTATCACTAACCATGTGCTTACTATAGAAATATTGACATTTCTACTGGGTTTTTATAGGTATCACCTATATGACTATCACTACTGATAATCCAGCTTCTAACAATTTTTCATCGATCTTTTCGATACTCTACATAGTATGCTACTTTCTACGTTCCACATAGCGAAGAGCAGAAATTTTCTCGTATTCGAAAAATTGTATACCATGTGGAAAAGATGAGAGTTAGTATAAAGATGGAAGAAAGATCGACAAGTCAAAATTACCTGAACATATCCTCACTGCGAAGATCGACAATATATGGCACATTGGAGTGATATTAAGATAATATCCAAAGAAAGGAAGATCAAATAATCTGATTGCATTCTTTTCAAAGCAGACAGTTCAGTTGATATCGATAGAACTTGGCATGCACTTTTTGAAACTGAATTATGAAAATAGTAAATTCTGGATCAATTAAAAATAAACACCTGGTACTCAAAATTACTTCTGTCTGACGACTTGTCACTGTTCAGTGTCAAAAGACGAAGAAGCCAAACGGTTGACAAGAAAAACCATTTTTCAGTGTGTTGAAAACGGAAGCAGATTCGTTTCCGAAACATCCACCACTAAGATGAGTAGAAATTTTGGTATTTGCTGAATGTATTTGTCTTTGAAGTCACTGACAAGTAGATAATTGCTCTTTTAGATCTCTGGGGAAGGTTGAATTTCAATAAATCTGTCCTTGAATATATTGAAATAATTTAGGAGCGAGGAGAGAAAAATCCCACAAAACTCTAGAAAAATGAATGTACCACTTCCTCGATCAACCTACAGACATGATGAAGGTTTCGCTCACCTCATTCCTGGAATTCGCCTCGCGTACGGAGATCCGTCTTCAGTTGAAGATAATGAAATCGGCGACAATCATTATCGAACAGAATCCACTAGGTACACACACTGTGTATAACAACAAACCAAATTACAATTTCCGATTCGCCATGAGAATGTAATGCCTTCACCAAGAATACGAAGATGAGTAGAGAGTAACTTTGGCACTATGACCGAGAATTGTTCTTGTTATGACGAAACTAGCAATTATATCTCTCAGAGCGGAAACTGTTATTTTTTGTTAGGTATGTCGGACTTGGTAGCATTAACCCGTTCATCTCAAGTTCAATAAACGAAGAGCAAAGTAATGAGAACCATGCGAACATGAGGTCACGGTTATAGTTCTTATGGCCTGGTGGATTCGAATGTAAGAGAAGGCGAAGAACGTTTGGAGGTATGTATATCTTGCTCAAACCTAAGCTGTATTATACGAGGGTCGTTTGATACACTCTCTCACTGTCATTTTTTGATTCCAGACTAGGAGAATATTACCTAAAACAATTTTACACCCGAATTGTACTTTCCTTTGATTATGGTGGACTTGATAAGTTGGTGTAGATTGTATACTTCTATAAGGTGTTTCTTCCATCTATCGTATATCTCGTTACAGCCCTATCGAGAAAGGAATAATCCTAAAATTCCTATGAGGAGAGCAGAAATACGATACGAGGGTATGTCGTATCAACTCGGCTTTTTTCTCAAAGATTTCACTTGTGAGCTAAATTCTTGGGTGTAGTAGTTGAATTTTTTGGGAGCAATGATATTAGTGAGAAGCCTTTGGTTAGTATTCTTATGATATAAAGGACATCTTCTGGAAATGGTGTTCGAAGATGAAGACAGAGAAAGCATGGTAGTAAAAACGAGGTTTTAATACCGTAAATCGAATAGTTTTGAAAGCCTGCGAATCGAAAAGAAGTTACATTTGCATCGTACACATTTTTTTCCACACATCATTATATTTAACACCAGGTTGATAACAACCTTACATCCCTTTTTAAATCACTGGATCCACTTCTAAATAGATATAACATATGGAAAATATGGAATAGGACCATAGGTCTTGGTTCATTATTGGTTCATTATTCATGAATGAAAATGGTTTCTGAACTATTCAAGAAGTTTGAAATTATCTGAGGTTATTATTGATGACTAGTCTCAAGAATATGTTGGGCAATACTTTATCTGTCGAACCGATTATACCTGAAAAAATGTACTTTGAATCTATTTCCTATGTTGCGACGAGTTTTTCCAATATTTTTCATTTACATTGACTTTGTCTTTAGGGTTACCCAATGAACTATGGATTGTTTTTTTTTTGTCGCAAAAGCTTGCGTTTTGAAAGTGCTATTAAAATTCCTTGTGACTCGGAAGAAATTTTTCCAAATTCCTAAATGGATAAAGATGAACTCAGAGTGGTGGTTTCACTTACTAATTTTGTGTTTAGTTTTCTTAACTCATCAGACAGCCCTCGTTTTTCGACTCGCTTTGCTGCTACATGACCGAGTTTCAGACTCTTTCGAGATCAGTAGGGACGTTTCTTCGTTCTAGCGCCAAGAAGTGCCTCCGGCAACGAATTCGAGAACGCAAGAAAGCTTCTGGTTGGTCGATTTCTAATCATCTCGAATATAATTAAAATACCGAGCTGAACAAATTGATGGTGATAAAATCATCAATGAATGATCAAACGAATGTCAAACCATTTTATTATCCTGATATCCATGACTGTATCTATCTTCTGATATAATGAAGTATATTTGATTTGATTTTCACTATTTGTAACAAGATTATTGATCATATAGCACTTTAATCAACCTCCGTTGAGTTTTTTGCATTAGGGCAAAAATCTATTTAGATAAACTAACTAAACTAAACTAACTTCTTTTCATAAATTCCAGAACCGGATATTGGATCCATTCTGGTCCTCTTGAGAATTATAATGCAAAAATTATAAGCAAATTATGAATTCGAAATTGAGTTCTATAATGAATTGAATAATATTTCGTAATTTTTGAAAACCTACAAAATGGAAGAAAAAATCACGGACATGATTTATTTTGAAGGAACCATTTGAAATTTGAAATTTTCACTCCGCATTGAATTCATTCATGAGAGATGATACAAGAGTTGAATGGAATAAGAATATTGAAGGCACAGATGCGAGTTTGTTTCAACCGTTGTTTCAACCAAGGTTCAACCAATCCGCTTTCACTCCTGAACTCGAATCTGAAGTCCGTTTGCCGATATCGCTTACCGTTTTCAAGAAATAAGTTGGGAAGTCGGATGGATAACATGTGAAGGAGAGTCTCTCCAATGATCGAGAACAACCATATCAGACTTAAGATGAGACTTCTTCAATGAACAAATTTGTAATTCTACCCATACATTTTTGTATAGTGCAACCCAGATAAATATAATAACCTTGTAAGAAGAGTACGAATCAGTGCAAGCACCATCCTCACTCACATCTGTGAATTTTGCTCTCGTTGAAGTTGTTGACACATGACATATCTCTCAGCTCACAGAAGTGACAAGACACGTTTTTTCTCGTGAGGTTATGTTATAAAGTGAGGTTATTATTATTGTTTATATTTTTATACATGCATTTTTCCAGGTTTGAAAATAGTGTGTGTGAGCCAATTTTCCAGATTTATTTTTTGCAATGACAACGTTCAACGTTTCTTGGAAAGGTAACAATGAAGGTATCAAAGCAACAGCATTTGCCAGGAAGAAAAGGTTATTACCTGGCAAGAAAAGTAAAGAGGCAATAAATAATGATACCGAAGGCGTGAGTGGCCCTATAAAAAAACGAGTCAAAACATCGGTTCAAAAATCCATGGACGATATGCCTAAAAATTTGGATATCCAAAATGAAAATCAGGCATCTGAAGGCACTACAAAACTCATCAAACGAAAGCAAAGAAAGGATAAAATGAATGCAAAGCTGCTCACAGATCGTGGTGATAAACCATCGTTCTCAAATTTGAATAGTAACCAAAATCATTCATTATTTTCCGTTGGTCATAAAGATCTGCATGTTGTGCCTAACCCACATGGTAAATCAGTTGTGGAAAAGGTTTTCAGTACGGAAAAACAATTTTGTGATTTGAATATTCACAAATACATTGTATCTAATCTGGTTAAGAATGGCTTCACAGCACTAACCAATATCCAAGAAAAGTCTATACCAGTTATACTGGAAGGAAAAAATGTTTTGGTATGTTGGTTAACTAGTTGACGAACAACAGCTTTGATATTTTTGTTTCAGGTACGCTCACAGACAGGATCAGGTAAAACCCTGGCCTTTGGAGTGCCAATCTTACAATCATTGCAAAGCATAAACCCTAGATTGCAAAGAAGTGATGGTGTTCTGGCTATCATAATAGTGCCAACCAGGGAACTTGCACTACAAACTCATGAACTGTTTAGTAAAATAAATGTAAGTTTTCGTAGTCAAAATTTGATGTAGTATCAGCTTAGGTGAGTACCAAAGACATGATACTATATATTCTCTACTAGATGCACCCTGGCCCAATAGACTTATGAGGAGTATTGAAACAAACATAAGAAAGAGACAGAGCTATCGATTCATCTGGATGTACGACAAAGAAAGGTGCAATTTTGCCTACAGTCAGCTGATCGCTGTTGGTTGCCTCTTTGTGTGCTGTTTTCATTGGTTGGATTCTTCAGCCTTTCTCTAGGGTATATTCGAAATTCAGCCAACATATGGAATCATATATTTTGATCTTTTTTGAATTTAATCATTTCAACCATGAGTTTCTCAATTTCTGAAAGTTCAAAATGTTTGACTAGCACATCTTATAGATTATATCTGTCAACATGTTTCAGTTTCATGATAGAATCTTCAGGTATATCGATGAACTGCATAGCAGTTTCAAGTTCAATAGGGCTTCACTTTGAGTAAGGAATTTTGACAAATTCTTCGAATGATAATATTTGGCCACCTATGACTCTTGCCAGGTGTTTTTTTTTTGCATTTTTCAGTCAGCAAACAAGTTCAGAAAGTGACGTATATTTCTTGACCTACAAATGGCATTTAACAGTGTGGCACAATAAATCTTTATTTCACAACTAGATAACATTCAGAGTAAGGGGAGTACTAAATAACTTTATCAAACCTTATTTACATAAATCACATTGTGTTACTATTTCAGATGATATCAGGGGTTCCACAGAGTACAGTATCATCATTTTTTTCCACCATTGCCACAAGCCACCCATCATTATCACCCTGAATAGTGGGTTTTATTTGGATTTGATTTTTAGAAAAACTCTTGGTGCTTTATCTCCAGTTAAAATTAATTAATTAGTTAATAATTTAATTCAATTTGCAATTGAAAAGTATCAAATTTTCAATTTCTCTAAAATAAAAAGCAAATTTTGCATTCAGTATTGACCTGAAAGTTTGATTTTTCATTGTCTAATGCTGTGTTTGCTACAATAAAAATTATTTTCTCTCCAACTTTATCCATAGGTATAAGAATTACGAATAGATTTGTTATTAAAGAAATCTACAGAGAAAAAATAAAATCAAATCGTTCATGGTGTTTCAACAAAGACTGAATCCATCCATGATTGCAAATACCTACAACATCAACTTTCTCGATATATACCTATTTATATACATCATTCACTGATGAACTATTTATTCTTCAGACATTCCAATGGATAGTTGCTGGCCATTTGTGTGGTGGTGAAAACAGAAATACAGAAAAAAACAGACTCAGGAAAGGAGTGCACATATTGATTGCCACACCCGGTAGGTTATTGGATCATATGTTGCATACCAGTGCATTGAAAATGGATAAAGTACGCTGGCTGGTCTTGGATGAAGCAGATCGGTTATTGGATATGGGCTTCAAGAAGGATATAGTGAAGTAAGACAATCGGTGTGTTGAGATAGTGTTCTGGATTTTAATTGTTTTCATGCTCACTCTTATGTACAACATGAATGTTGTGTAGATAAGCATAGATAAGATTCAAGGGCTTCAAAAATATTAAAAGTCATTTATAGTTCCCCAGTCATGTTCAATTCCCAAAAATTTTAATTTTCTAAAAGTCTATTTTATATTTATTTGCCGTTATTTTCAGAGCTAGAAAAAACTGAAAATACTTCTTCATATCAACTTTTGTTGGGATTCAATGTGGTGATACTGAGTTCTTTCTCCGACGTTTTGTATTGTTGGAACCATCATCAACTTCATTTTTTGAAATATGGTCCTGTTCATGTTTTTAAAGAATCTGAAAGCTGAATTCTAATAATAGCGTGGTTTTGGTGAAAACATATTGCAATTCATGACAAAGACACTAATTCAAAACTTTTTCATAATTAATTTTCAAATTAATAAGTCCTTTTTCTAATCATTTGAAAAACAGACATTCCTCATAATTTGTTCAAGAACACAAAGTAGATATATGCCTTTTTCTACTTGAATTTCAGCTGGTCTTGAAGAGTGTGAAACTCAGCCAAAACATACTTTTCAATTTCTGTAGATTGTGGAATTTGTCTTGGCGCAGAGTATGAATTTGATAAAAGGACTTGAGGATTTTTAAACATCAACCATTGGTTGTCCAATATAGGTCTTACATACAATTGTCATTAGTATAGTTGATATATGAGAAAAGGAACTATAATTAGAAAAGCAAAAAAGACATATGATTCAAGTTTTGGAAGTTGTAAGGATTTTGACAATCTTCGTACTTACAAGAGCTCCAAGCAATAATTAATTAACGTATTTAACCATTGATGTAAATTTCGCCTAAAATTGAACATACGAGTGTTTTTTTAAGTAGGCTATCAATGTTCATCTGTTGACTACAACTAATTTTTTCTGTCAACCAGGATAGTTGAAGAACTGGACAAATCCAAAACAAACTCAACTTATGACCCGCTGGCCCTACTGAGGAGTCAGCAACAAATCCACAAGTCCCAAAATC
The DNA here is from genome assembly GCA_963576655.1 of Gastrophysa polygoni. Lineage (NCBI taxonomy): Eukaryota > Metazoa > Arthropoda > Insecta > Coleoptera > Chrysomelidae > Gastrophysa > Gastrophysa polygoni. The sequence goes on from OY755083.1 coordinate 906,045, forward strand.
TTGTCGAAGAGGATGACAGCGATGAAAAAGTTCAAGTTGCTAATGAACCCAGACAAACAATACTATTATCAGCAACTCTCACCAAAGGAATAGCTGAATTGGCCGATTTCACTATGAAGGAGCATACATATATCGACACACTCGATGATTCATTGAATATAAAATCCGATATGATGATCATACCGAATTCAGTTAAACAAAAATTCATCATCACCCACGTGAAACACAGGCTTTTCGTGTTGTCCGCGATGCTGCTAGCTTTATCGAAGGAATGCTCTAAAATATTTTTGTTCATGGGTACGAGTTCGATGGTCGACTATCATTATGAACTGTTCACCAGATTCCTAGTGAGAATGTCAAAAAATAGGGGGAGAATGAAGAGTGATCTCTTTGAATTAGATGAAGATAGTGATGATGAGAAGGATGTAGTGATGGATATGGACTTCTTCAAGCTGCATGGAAATATGGAACAAAGTGCTAGGAAAGATGTATTCAAGAGGTTCAGGACATCGAAGACTGGTATTCTCATTTGTACAGTAAGTAAAAAGAGATTTTCAGACAGGAAGTCCAATATTATAACTGTGATGTCTGTAGGTTGATGGGGAAGGTTGTATTTTTATTTTACCAGATTTTTCTGAGATTTTCTCTCCTTGTTTCTTAAAATCAAAATAGAAATTTCAATAATTATTTCAATATATTTGTAATAAGAGTATCGCTGGGCTTAAAATTTAAACCTTCAGGAAGAGATTCTTTGTTCGTCAGTGAAACTATGTTTTTCAAAAAATTTTGAGACAAATTTAATTTGAACAAATATCGAAATTTCTCCTTCTTATTTATGTCTGGCAAATTCTCACTGATTAGTGTCAAAAGACGAAGTAGCCGAACGGTTTAGATTAAAAAAAGTTCCACTATATTGAGAACGGAAGCAAATTTGCAGAGCATTGAGATGAGTAGTAATTTTGATATTCATAAGATATCTTACCCTTGTACATTTTTCCAAAACGAGGTATCACTGACAGATAGAGAATTTCTCATTCATCTACAAATGAAGAGAGAAAATTCCCAAAAGTCTAGAAACAATAATATACGACCTCTTCGATTAATACCGATAATATCCTCATTTGATTCCATTATTTTCTATATTTTACAGGACGTGGTATGTAGAGGAATAGACGTGCCCTCGGCTGATTGCATCATCCAGTACAACGGTCCCCAAAGCATCGAAGATTATTTGCATAGGGTAGGAAGAACCGGTAGAGCCGGGAAATCTGGAGTATCCTATATATTCCTGACCTACGAAGAACAAGATTTCATCACGGAAATGGAAAGTCACAAAATCTAGTAAGTACTCACCGTTTGGGTGTAACACGTGATGTTGCATGTCAAGCGCCATCTAACGGCAAAAGATCAAGGTAGGTTTCTGAGAAACTGCAAGTTTTTGGTGCCATATACCAGGTGTCAACGTATTCTTTGGACAAGCTATGGTTTGAACAGATCCGAGTATTGGATTGAAGAATAGGCAAAAAATACGTATCAATGCTCAAATCAGAGTTTCTAGCACAAAGTCCTTGATGTTGTCGTTTCATAGCTTATACTATAGAGGTGTATTCGATTTGTAACTTACAAGTTTCCGAGTCTTTGCCACACATTATGTTCGATTGTCCTATTTACTCAGGCATAAGGCAGAATGATATTGATGGTCTGGAACTTTTTCTCCTTCTATACCCGTAACACTTTACATTGAGCAATGAAATTACGATCGTTCATTTTGAATGAATGATTTTCAAAATACGTGTATCAGTAAGTGCCAGTAAATGCCATCTAACGACAAAATATCTAGGTAGGTTTCTAGGAAACTGCCAATAACCTAAGGTTTTTGGTGCCATCTACAATCCGTGCTAGCGCCTACGTTGTACTTGTAACATATGAGCTACCAATTAGCTACAGATCTGCTGGATAGATGGCTCCACCTGAATGAAAACTGTGCAAACATCCCATCTAAATGAAAGATAATGGCCGAAGATGTTTCCAATTCGTCGAGGAAAAGTGAGACAGATCTGTTTCAGCGCACCAGTCGCTTGGTTTGCTGCCATATTGGAAACAACTCGTGGCCAGCTTCAAAAACTAAAAGAGAGATCTAGAGCAAAAGCAAGATCTGTCTTCATTTTTCAGCTTTTGATTGGATTCTCTCTCCTCGTTTCTAAAAAATAGGGTAGAAGTTATTAAAAATTATTGCAATATATTTGTAGTAAGGACAGATTTAGGATCTGTCCCAAAATGTCACTGCGCTTGAAATTAAACCTTTAGATACCTAAAAGAGAAATTCTCTATTGGTCAGTGACACCTTGTTTTTGAAAAAATTTTTGGAAATACAAATATATTTAATAATAATAAAACCTCTACTTATCTTGGTGGACGTTTCGGGAACGAAATCTGTCTTGCTTTTGCTAGACGAATTGGAAACATCTTCGACCACTGGAGGATCTACTGAACCTACGTTTTTATATGAAGAACCGAGGTTGAGGCTTTCATTTTTTTCCTTGGCGAATTTCTTGAAGTTTTTCCGACTCTCAGTAATCTGTAATAATTTAGAACAGATCATTTTACATGTGCTCCCATATCAAAGGATTTCGTAAATTTGTGGTCCTGATACTGTTATTTCTTTCTGTGCAGCATCCAGGAACAGAATTCTAAAGAATTCTTAAAACATTTGACTACCATAATGGAAGAAACGAATCAAGAAAATGCAGCAACGAAATTGCAAAAAAGCTATGAAAACGCGTTGGAAAGTGATAAAGATCTTCATAAAATGGCTTGTTTGGGTAAGTTTCACATTCAAGACACTTGTATGGATTCCAACAGATGGTGTAATACATGATTATTTCTGGAAATCTAACAGTAGTATCAGTAGGAAATATTGTAATAATCTGTATGTAATGTATTGGTTTCGATTACTTATCAGTAATGAAGTGTAGTAGATCATCATCTATTTCTTTAATTCCACTCCACTTTTTTTTCCTTTTCAAACAATAAAGCCTTTCTGTTAAATACTGTCTGTAAGTTCTTCGAGGAGGTGGTACATTCATTTTTCAGCTTTTGATGGGATTTTCTCTCCTCGTTTCTAAAAAATAGAGTAGAAGTTATTAAAAATTATTGCAATATATTTGTAGTAAGGACAGATTTTGTGATCTGCCCCAAAATGTCACTGCGCTTGAAATTAAACCTTTAGATACCTAAAAGAGAAATTCTCTATTGGTCAGTGACACCTTTTTTGAAAAAATTTGGAAATACAAATATATTTAATAATAATAAAACCTCTACTTATCTTGGTGGACGTTTCGGGAACGAATCTGCTCCCGTTCTCAGAGCAGATTCGTTCCCGAAACGTCCACCAAGATAAGTAGAGGTTTTATTATTATTAAATATATTTGTATTTCCAAATTTTTTCAAAAACAAGGTGTCACTGACCAATAGAGAATTTCTCTTTTAGGTATCTAAAGGTTTAATTTCAAGCGCAGTGACATTTTGGGACAGATCCTAAATCTGTCCTTACTACAAATATATTGCAATAATTTTTAATAACTTCTACTCTATTTTTTAGAAACAAGGAGAGAAAATCCCATCAAAAGCTGAAAAATAAAGCCTTTCATTATTACATTTATATAACAGGATGTATCCTCTCCCTCGAGACACTTACAGGAAAATATTTCTCATATTATGGGTTTATCAATGTAACAGGTAACGATTAATCTATTAACGATTTCTATTTTTGTTATTTATTGAACAGTGGAGTAGTTACAGTGGAGGAATCGATCGAGTCGAGATCAATGAAATGAGTTTGTCTCTCCTGTAATTCATTTTCAAATACGTTGCATATTGAATAATTCGGGTTCGATATTTTTTTTTTCAGCTTACTCGTCTTGGTCTCGCTTTTACAATACCTACTCAACGAAAATGCGTAAAATTTTCCAGTTCAAAAAAGCAAACATAGGCCACTACGTTACTAGTTTTGGACTGAAAGAAACTCCTACAGCTGTAGCGAAAATAGTTAGAGGCAATATTCCTACGATGAAACATCATAAACTCAACAAGAAACTGTCTTCTCATGGGTGAGTACTTTCAAACAGTACAGTTTTACTAGAAGTAGGTTGTATTTCGTTTATAATTTTTATTTTCCAAAGCGTTTTCGACTGTTGAGTCATCATCAGTGCTTCTTGCAAGTGAATAATCAGAAATACATAACGAAACGTTATATGAACTTTCAATAAGAACATCTACAAAAGAGAATTATATTAAAAAAATTATATAGCACCTTCTCTAATCACTTACAGACAGTATTTAATGAGTATAGACAAACAGACAAGGTATTGGGTATCATCAATTGTATTCCATAATATGAGTTATGGTTTCTGTACTTGAACATCAACATGTTCATGATTTTCATATGGTCCATTTGGATATATCTCTTTGAATATCAGAATAATCATTGTTTTTAATGGCATTCAATCGTTTTTGCTTCATCAAATATCATTCGTCAATAACTATCTGTCTTAGGTCTGTTCGTTTATGTTGAGAATCACCTCGACTCACATTTTGAAAATGTATTTTCATGATAAATGAAAAGAAACTATGACAAATTATCTCGGGCGCTTCATTAATGTTAGCCCTTTATATACGCTGAAATCGATACGCTTTAACATGCTAATAATCCAATTTTAATAATTGTTCTTCTGTCTGTACAAGAATGCGATCATTAAAACACCGAGCTGGGTAATGAATTATAGTTTTTTTTCCAACACGTCGCTTCTAGCGTTCTTGCCATGCTGTGACAGAATTTGTGAAATAATTAGTCCCAATCTAACCTGCTGCATGAAAATCACGACAATTGGAATAAAACGAGAATCGTTTGTCTTTTTGATAATTCAGTTTTCATGATGTTTATTCTCCATGATCATGATCATTATAAAATAGCATATATTATACAGTATTAGATGAGGGTGGACACTCTTTGATAATAAATCCTTAGAAATCAAATATTGGCAAACAATCAATTTTTCACAATGGAATTATTTTATACAACACACTGCCAAATGAATTGAAAAATGTAACTGAAGCAAGAACATTTGAAATGAGTATGATGAAATATGCTGATGAAATATATGATGAAATATCTGATTGGTAGAAATCATTACAATTTAATAATTAATGAATTCTTGTTCCAATTATATATTCCATTAATGATTTTTTTTATTTGTATTTTATGTTAGATCATTATCTATTCATTTAATGTATCCCAGTTATGAACAACAATGTATCTTGAGATAATAAAAAGTAATAATAATCAATAATGATAATACCTTAGGCTAGTGAGTACTTCTCTGAATTTTCAGTTCTGTTGGTAATTCATCGGGAAATATTGAAAAATTGTGATGAATCATTTTTTTGCCTGAATCAGACTCATTTTCAGTGAGGGAAAATAATTATACAGGAAGATATTGCTATTTCTTATATCCGATTGAGAATATCATGATATATATATATCGTGATAGATAGTTTTGATAGATAAGCTTTATTGTCAAAAATTTACATTTTCTCGACAAAGTTCGAAGTTCAATCGATTTCGTTTATACTTATATCTGTAGTATGTATATTAAAACTCATCAATATCATCTCGTACTTGAAACATTTACATTTTTGTATAAAAGGTCACATAGTAAGAATATAACAGTTATTCTCTCAGTATGTACATATTGAAAATTAAAAAAATTCAAAAGTTATTCACTGTCTGTAAGTTTTTCGAGGAGGTGGTACATTCATTTTTCAGCTTCTTGTGGGATCTTCTCTCCTCGTTTCTTACTTCTACTCCATTTTTCAGAAACGAGGAGAGAAAATCCCACAGAAAGCTGGAAAATCAAAAGTTATTCGTCACCAAAAATAATAAAAAAATTGTATAAACAGTCACACGGTGAAATCTAAAAAGTAATGACGGATAACACAATAACATAAAGGCTAAAACTCATATGCTAAGTATTCCTCTAGAGAGTAAAAGCATTTTCCTAAGAGAAGTTTCTCAACATATTTTCTAAATTGCCTTGTTATTTATGTCTGTTATTACCTTGGGTGAATAATTATAATATTGTTTGCTGCAAATCAAGGATTGTTTTATCAGGGTGGAAGTAAGAAATGAAAGAACATTGATACCCTTTGATACATGATTCCAAAATTTTCGGAGATACGAACCTTAATGAGTTCTATCGTCAACATCACGAATAATTGCTACAAAAAGAATGAAAATAAATCCCATTAACTGTTCACTGCCACGTAGTAGCCGCAAAGCAATTATTAATTCATTGTTTCCAGTTATAAATTGGATATTATGAACTCAATAAAGAAGGTATCAAAAATGAAAAAAAGTAATAAATCTAATGAAGCAGCCTGCTTTTTATCACTGAAACTATTAATCACCTTCATTCATTAATTACGTTCCGTTCATACGTGATTATTCGCTATAGACTACTAGAGTGCGGGACCTAATGATGGAACGAAATTATATATACAGGGTGTTTCTTAATTGAATGTCAATATTTTTGGGCCCATATGACCGTATGACCCAAACGTCTTAACTTTCGGGATACAGGGTGGCACAGTTCTCAGAAATAAATAGTTGTTTATTCATTTCTATAAAACCACTTTGGATATTTTGATGGAATTTGGCATACATGTAGTATGTATCCAAAGGTATTATTTATTACAACACATTTTTCTATTTCCATCAGTGGCAGTGGTGACGTTCCATAGCCTATTTTGGCAGTCTATGATGGCACGCCACTGATTTTCTGATTGGTGATGACTGAATGAAAATAATGGAAATTTACTGTTAATAAGCTGTGATTGAACACATTCATATAGCTTTCCCATGAATCATTTCAAAATAAAAATATCATGAAAGCTACTGACACAATATGGCTGATATAATTCATCAAGATGGCTTCCATCTGTCATTTTGGCGGGTGGAGAACTTTCACAGGTACCAAAAAAAAAATGGTCCAGAGTTCATCAGAGCTTGTTAATATCAATTCTGATATGAAGTGTCAATCATTATAGACCACCATTTTGTTCTGAATGAATATTTTTGCTTGCTTGGTGTCGTGTAGAGAATTGAAAGACGTTTCGAATGAGCTAAAGCTCGTCCTGGTACCATTCAAAAATCTTCCAAAATGGCTCCCGAAAAATTTATATTTTTTAAAATGTAGCTCTTAAAGTACCATTGAAGCAAAAAAAAATCTAAACCTTCCATAAGTCAATCTGGGGGGCTGCTTCAAGGACACAGGTCTTCTGATAGTAATATTTCTGCTACGTTATTGATCTCATTTATTTTTTTCAGAGATGAGAAACCACCAAGACCTACACAAAAAAGGAAAATAAAGTCATTAAGTCTTACTACTTCAGAATTTGGAAGTGGCTTGAAAACTGTCAAGAAGAAGGCGAAGAAAAATGATGACTAGTTTTTGATTTTGTTCAACAAATATATATCTATTACTTTTAATTGGTTGAATTATTCGATGCTCCAACAAGACCACAGACCTGATTCGTTCAAAAGGTATTATAAGTGAAATCTATTTAATGTACTATATTTGTATGTATGGAATAATAAATCCTTGTTGATTGTTGTTGTTTTCAAGTGAATTTGATAATCAGAGGAGCTATTGGAGGTTTATAATAATAATAATAATCATTCAATCCATAATAATTTATGAATGAGAGTAGGTGATGACACTACTGGTAGACATATCTAGTGGTTCCTATTTACTCAACATGTTTCAAAGGAATAGGTAGGTGGATGATTCTTGACTATTCATTCAATAAGGCACTATCCAAGCTGTTGCAGAACATTTTATCATCAGACATAGAATATATAAGTACCAATATTGAACATATCACTGCAAGCATACGTTTCTCAAATATTTCCACACTAGTGCGTTTTACTTTCTGAATAACGAAACAAATGTTGACAGCTCTGGTCGTAGGAAAAATAATATTTTCTCCAACAATGACATATATAAAGTCACGTTCCCGGAACAACCGTTCTAACGCTATTAATGTTGTAGTTTATTTGGGTCTAATGGATGAGCACATTAACCCTATTAGATCGTTACAAAGGCAGATTGGGAGCCACAAAGGGCGCAGGAGAAACGCGAAGGGGGTGTCTTTTATTCTAGGAGGCATGTCGTGGCTTTGATGTGATATCGCGGTTTGTTGGCTTCCATCTTACTCATATAATAGACCACCCTCATCCCTCATCATGTTTATATTTGATGTGTGGGGAAGTGTAACGGCGGTTCTTCGATGAAGAAGTCGTGAAGTTGGCGAATAATAATGTATCAATTCTACTGTTTGAATTTGGCGCTATATTTTAAGTTGGTATCGAACTGTTGCTGTCATGTTATTGTCAATTTTTGTGTTCTATGTCTTAGAGTTAGGATCACGATGTTAGGTTAGAAACTACTGTTCCCGCCATTATGAGCGTCATATATATATATATATATATATATATATATATATATATATAAGGTCGTGTGCTCTTGTTCGCATCTTTTTGGGGAAGAAATAAAATTATTATAGGTGACCGGAATCCAGACTTTATTGACTACAATAATTATCATTAAATATACTTCTGCTTTCATATATTTCAGTTTCAATTTGTTTCGAATTGGAATCTTCAATTTTTTTAATTTCATAACCTCTTTATTTTTACAGGTTGAAAGTTATGATTACGTTTTCATCAAACAGTTCCATTCAATATGTTGCTAACAACACTATGACGTAATGTTCAATACAATGGCATGGCGCATCAAAATGTTTTGCCAACAGTCAGCTGATTTTTGATAGCCGCGTCACTTTTTCATTCCCTACCATCTATTTCCGATCAGACTACTCTTCATAAATAAATTATTACCTTTCGAAATGAATAATTTCAATTAGACGATGATGATACCGGGTGACACAGAATCTGTGGTACGATTCCAGTGTTTCTTAAAAAGGTTCAGGTTCATGGAACCGACCTGGAAACTTTATATTCTCATAAAAACAGGTGTCTTTTTAATTGCCATCAACAAACATACTAATGGGTTTCATTATGGCGTGACTAATTTCGAAATACAAGATCATTAATTCTGGTAGAAACACCCCCAATGATGATCCAATAGAGGGGGTATGTACCGCGGTCAAAAACAATTATGTTTGGAACGTATATCAATTCGTACTTCTTGAACAATATACCTACTGATTTTTTTTGTTTAAAAGTATGGGAGCTTGTCCCCATTTTTTGCTATTTTGCTCCCATTTCTGGAAGTATTTTCTCTCGTCTCACTTTTCATGGGTATTTTTTCGTCTCATCTCATCGGGTCTACTCTCCTCTTTCCTCGTTTCACAAGTTTGACAGAAATGTTTACTTCCGTTCAAAGCTTGATACGGATCACAACCGCGATGTAGAGAAAAATGAGGCTACTGTACCCAAATACCGTATAATTTGACCTGCCAGAATTTTAACGTAAACCCCCAACACAAAAATCACAGAAAAATCAGTTTTATTGATACCTAACATAATTAAAATTATTTCCCAACCAATGATCAAATTGCATACAATTATAATCTTAAAACATCGAGTAATTGTACAGGAATCTGCAAAAATGTCGCCATCTTCTGGGGAGCTCCATAACTAGTATGCCAAATGACGTTAGCGTTTTTGACGAAACAAAACACCATGAGTGACTTCACCAGTTTTTTCTACATCATATTCAAAATTCATAGTTACTTGGATTATACATTCACTAAAATCTCAGGTTATATGTTTGAAATCATGTCGCTTCTTATTTCACGCGTCAACAAACGAATATGGAATGAATAAAGCAATTAAGAAGTAGTCGGTTTCTTTTATGTGGTGAATCAAATTCGAACAATACGATGCTCAGGAGGATGGTTTTACAGCAGCTCGACTAATTAGTCTTTCAAGTCAATTTTTCTACTCGCCTCCCGGATAATTAATCACGGCCGAGGTGAAAATATCACGTGCTTTTTTATAACTCCACTCAATCTGATATACTTTTTCTACTTGTAGAACTAAAATGTTCTTTGGCGCACACATACTTGATTGAGTATGTACAATGAATTCAACAGCCGATTTCTTGAGTGATTTCAATCACATGAACATGTGTCCTAACATGCTTCGTTTTCAAGATTGAAGGTATGTTATATTGAAAAAAAAATTCTTGAATATCTTGAATATCCTTCACCCAATTTTATATTTTTTTTTATAGAGTCTTATGAAGCTAATTTGAGCACTTTTCAGTCTCAAAACAACAGTTTTCAAACAACAAGAGGTGTGGATGACAAATAAAGAATTTCTCATTGAGAGAGGAAATTCCAAAAAATATGAAAATATCAGAGATTATCAATTTGATAGTGTCATTCTGTAGGTCATCAGAACTGACAAGTAAAAAAAAAACGAAATCAAGTCACAGATATTTTCACAGAGCGAGAATAACAAGGTATTCTTACACGTCTGTGATCTTTACTATATAAGTGAACTAAAAATTCCAAAAATATATTTTGTTCCGTTCTCTTCTAATATATTGACACCAGTACTCTGATATCGTCCATGTGATGAATACTTCGAAATATTAAATGTTTAAAAACTAAATGACGAACAAAATCATCTCGTTAAAAAAAAAAGATGAAGATTATCTGTCCTATTCTGGAGAACATCTCTACTTCATTCCACACAGACAGACAGACAGAATATTAGTACATCAATATTGAAAAAGATGACAAGACTAATCTCTTACACTTCATCTCTGTTCCAAAGAAGACCATCGATTAGTGGAAGCACCCATTAAATATTGTATACATTCAAACAAAAGCGGGAATAATTAAGACATAAAATAAATGGTAATTTGACGTCTCTCATTTTAGAGTGTGGTAGAGGGTTGAATTCAAATATCACAAGGGCGGAATCTCATCAATTCGCCACAAATGATATTCGTGGGTTACAAGTGGGTTTTCACAAGATCTATTGAGAAAGAGTTTGATAGAAATGATGATTTGGGTCAGCTGAAGGAAGCTTTCAACAGTTCTTTGTGAGTATCTGGAAGTTTTCTAGAGCAATATGAGCTAACAACAAAGCTAATACCACACAAGGCCTTCAGATTTCAGCGATGATTTTTCATTTTTCATGAAAAAAAAATTGACGAATCAGTTGACAACCAATATAGGATTGGATTGGGGTGTACACTTCTATTGAATTTCCAATGAAAACGAAATGAGGTAGGCATTTTACTGAGGTATCAAGGAACTGACATTAAAACAAATGATTCTTTATGTAATGTTGGATAGCACAGATTTGAAAAAAACACATACTTCTTAGATGAACATCGTTCTGACTACAAAATGAGAAATAGTGATAAAAGGGAAAAAAAGCTTTACTTTCCATCACTAGCCGACTATTTTCATAAACGTGTTTTCTCGAAAGTTACTGCATTGAATTCCGAAAACAAGGAAGCGTTGGTGAGAGATTTCGATTACCTACAAAATGATGTATCACTTGACCCCTTATCCCATCTGAGATTCAAGGGTTGGAGCTCACCCCTACGAGGGGTTTGAAGTGAAAAAGTTGAAAACATGCGCAAAATATTTCCCACTCGAAATATAAATCGACTGGGCCACCCAGTATAAACACTATGTAATATCATCATTCGTTCTGAATTTGATACACATGCTTCATTTCCGAATTCAAATTACAGCACTATAAAACCCATTCAAACTGGTGACGTGTAATCCTGTCTAGGTTTTGGCCACCTTATTATTATCCTTACCCGAGTTATTACAATCGAATCATATACAAGTGGAAAATGAGTATTATGTCAGAATGACATCAAGGAGCTACAATTCGAATCAGCTCATCTCTCACATAGAGTGTGTGAGTTTTGTTAGCATAATCTCCAATCACACAACGAAATGAAGTCATTTTCCTGATTGCTCAGTGATATTATTCGAATACGTAACGTACAAAGAGGAATGACAGAGAGATCTGAAGTTTTCGTGTTGAAAAATATTATTAGTAACAAAGAGGACGATTTTTCCGAGGATTTTTCTACCCTGGTATATTTTAGAAATATGTCAAAGGCGCACATTTCGAAAAGTAATCATCTTTCAGTGGAGCGGATAAAAATTCAAATTAACTTTAATTCATGTTGCCAGCCAGAATGCCGCTTTTACGTATCATATACAGTGTGGAACAGCCATATCGAATAAATTCGATGACGAATAAATTTTTGTATACGCATTTTTTTCAAAATTGTAATTACACTAAACTCAGTATGTATGAATTCAAAATTACAAGCTCTTTCAAAAACTGTAAAAATATATAGGGTTTCTCATTTAAATTGAAGAAGTTGATGGAATTTCCGGTCGAACCGGAAGTATATTATTAACAAAAAAATGTACATCAGGTGCATTTTGTAACATTGCACTTACCTGCAGATTTTCATGAATAGCGTTCTTTTCATTTGAAAGATATTTACTCGGTTCCATACTTTTTCCTATAACCCTGTATAATTCATGCTGTTGGTTATTAGACAAAAGTTCTGCATGTACACGAAAATTACTCCTGAAAGTTTTACTCCATCACTGAAAGTAATTTCTTCTTCTATAATTTCAAATAACACAGCTGATCTTTGTTTACTACATAATACATACAAATAAATAATCATATGATTTGATCTGAATATTTCTTATGTATGCCCCTGTTATATGAAAATCCTATCGAGGTAATTTAAGAGAATATAGAAGAATAATCCGACAGCATCATCATGAAACTGTCCTCAAAGAATCCGGTGATTTTCACGAAGGAAAAAACGAATCGAAACTTCAGAATATATCTCATCAAATTAGGGTTTCGGAGAGCTTTAAAGTTGATCGTAAAAAAGAGGGACGGACCCTTCAAAGGCACCCTTTTAGAAAGAAATGGAAAGAAACGAACGAATTATTTGTCAAATGGCTTCTACTAACTTTTAAAACATTAGTTACGAGTTTTCAAATTCATTTGACGAGCAAATATTGAGTTGTGAACTGATTCAATTCCTGGAGGAACTCGGACTGATATACAGAGTGGTCTACTTTGTAGTAGCGAAACGAAAGTAGGTATAACTGCCGTGAATTTCAAAGTCTCATACAAAATCCAAATTTTAACATTGGAAATGAATATAAATAATATACAGTGTGGAACAGCCAAATGGAATAAATTCGACAACAAATGAATGAGAGTCTGTTGGGAAAAACGCATGGACACGCCGATTTGTATTTTTGAATACACATTGTTTTCAGGGAAATTAAATAATATAAAGTGTGTCATGTGATAGTAGCTAATACCAACTTCCTTATTTCGAATGGAACACCCTGTATTTCATTCCATTTTTGAATTCTCACTGAAGAGCTAATTACATCGATATACCACACTTGGGGTCTAGCGAAAATGATTACAGAGGGTGTGAAATATCAAGTTTTTCCAACGCAATGAATTTTTTGTGTCGAAACTATGCATTATTGGTCGAAATGAGTTCGGTTTTTGCTTATAAATGTAGGAAAACATGTAGAAATGAGTTTTTCGTGGTATGTGGATGAATTCGTGGGTTTTTAAGAACCCCTTGGCGAAGTTGAATTTGGGGGATGAAAAAAATGGAAAAAAAATAATCGTCGAAAAAGTATAAAATCGATATTTGTGTGTGATTTGAAATTTTCATGGGTCGATAGTGTTTTTTATCGAGGATCTTTCGATAAAATATAGGGTTTGCAACATCGGAATAGATATAATAGCACAATCTTTCAATTCTGTTCATGTAATGGTGAATTTCCAAGTTAGTCAAGTTCATTTTCGAATCCTTTATGAAGGTTGCTATAGTGCAACGTTAGTGGCGCAAAACTGCTACAATACTAACCAAATTGCCGTTGTTTTTGTCAAGATGTTTTTTCAAAATAACAAGCTCTTTCAAAATCTGTAAAAATATATAGGGTGTCCCGTTCGAATTAAAGAAGTTGATGGAATTTCAGCTTGAACCAGAAGTATATTATCAACAAAATAATGTCATCAGATGCATTTTGTACCAGTGCACTTTCCTGCAAATTTTCATAAATATCGTTCTTTTCGTTCAAAAGATATTCATTTACTTGGTTCCATACTCCATCCCAACCCATAGGTTCAATATGACAATTATATTCGGTGTAAAAAAACAGAATTACATTGCCTGGAAAGGCAGTAAAAGTCGAAATAGCAAACAAATACAATACCCAATTTATATTATAAGGTAAAAGGTATACTCACTTGCGTGGAGTAATCATCAACTTCTCGTTCTCGTGCAGATATCACAATTCCTTCCAACTTTTCCGAACAAATTCGCCAACTCAGAATTCCATCGAACGAAATGAGAACATCCGATAATGAAAATGAACACGTCTCTCCTTCGCCATAGACAGACGGATTCAATGGGTATCACATTGATTAGCTCGATAGGAAGTTTGTTAATTACTATTGAAGGCGGAATATGCTAAGCTGATTAAAATCTGTAGAACGAATTTCAATTTGGTCGATAGTGTCACTCTCTTCGTGGTAATCGAGTTTGCAGGAACGCCTTTGAGGTCGAGTAATTGATTGCATAAAGACTCAGCTTTGATATTGTTGAGATTGATACCTGGCTATATTTGTTCCCTGATTATCACTACCAATGTGAGAATCTATAATGATGTTTCTTATTCGTGAAGCTTCACTGATATTTATCGAAAATTGGTTTTCTCAATTTACGAAAAACACTTGCGCTATCGAATGGAGAATAGTGCTAATGATACGTGATGTTTTCATTTCAATCATGATGAAAATATTTTTTCTACAACCATCTATGGAAACAGAGTTTTCAACATTGTTTCGTTATTCAGAAAGTTCGCGAATTTCACTAGGGCAACAGAGAAGTCGAAAGTAAAACGCACTAGTGTGAAAATATTTGGAAAACGCACGACTGATTTTTCATCCTAGCCTTTTGGAAAATGATTGAATCCAGAAACATCCTTCCTTCTTCAAGTGCGACTGGTTATGTTACCTCATAGCTTCACCTCCTGTTCTGATTCTGATCCCTGTGGATATTATGAGTTCCCTTCATTATCCATGCATCTCAAATTCAACAAAAAATACTCAGGAAACATTATAATTCATAACAATGACAAACAACACAGTGAACGTTGTCTCAGTTGAGTGAAGTTGGCTACTAAAGATGATAGCTGAAATATACGATGGTTGCCGTACTTATAATAATTCATAGGCGCACAAATCATTGATTTTCTCTTTTCGAATTCGTTGTTTTTGGTAACGAAACCTTTACTTTCACATTGATTGTGAGAACATTTGGGAAAAAGTAAGTTATATTCTATGTAATTTCCATATATTGTCTTCAACCAGCTCAACAAAGATAATTTTAGAATCGTCGTGATATTTCTGAGTTCCCATATGATTCAGGTACCCTGTATATACACAATATAAAGTATGATGATAGATTCTAATCTCAGATGAAATTTTGCATGTTTACAAGAGTTCCCCCAGGGAAGAGCTTTCCTCAACCACATATATTTCGAAGTGAACTCGACTTAGGAGACCATTAAATCCATTGTTGTTCCTCTTTTATATGACCGTTTTATGAATTTCGAATATTCGAAAACGATTTATCTTATGAAATATGAGATTTTATCTATACTGGGAGCTCAACTGCGCTGATTTATTGAGGAGGCTAAGTGATTTGGATTGATCGGCAAAGGAGTATGAACGCATAAAATATGCACTTAATATAAGAATCCAAAAGGAGAATGTTGTACTGATAATCGTCAATTGTTCTACTGGAATATAATTTCATGATTCATGTTTGTATCAGGAGTGTCTTATCAACCCTGATTCAACTGTCTATATATTTTTTTAAATTCTATTACTAAGACGGAATCGAGAAATATGTAATAGTACAGTAGAAACGTCTGACGGTTCCCAAAGTGTTGCCATATCTACCACCAGAAAAAAAGTTTCACTTGCATCGTGATTTTACAAAACCACACAATTTTAGTTTGCGAATATTTTCTACTTCCTACGAAATTCTTTGAAGTTTCGAGTTGCTATATACTGGGAATTATAGAGGAGAAGAAGTCAAAAACTGGTTATTGTTTGAATCTGAGAAACATAGACTGACCCATATAGTCGAGAATTTTCAATCCTACTATCATTTATTTCTCATCTTAAAATTGTTTTGCACATGATTTCGCATCCTAATATTTCTGAAAATGAATCCGCTACCATCCTTCCTTCTCCATCATCTCATTCTTTTTCTGATTTTGATCCACGCAAGTTCAAAAAAGTTCGAAAAACCACTACAAACCTGACGTTGCCTCAGTTGAGTGAAGTTGGTTACCAAAGATGAAATAGCCGAACGTTGCCGAACTTGTGATATTCCATAGGCGCACACATTTATTTTCATGAATTCGAAATAGGTATTGTCTCTTGAACTATATGAAGGGTCTCAGCTCGGGTTAACTCGTTTCTGACAGCTGTATTTTGGGTTGCGTGCTAGCTTTCGACAAGCAGTTCAACTTTCGTGAAATTACATGATTGACAGTGGGTGAATAATGATTCAAATGTTGTAGGAAAAATAGCGTACAAAACTCGTTGGGAATAACACTACTTTTCTGTTACTCTCCACACTAGTTATGTAATTTAGTACTTATTACATTCTTTCAAATCCATACTGATGTTATTATGAAGATAAGAATGATATAAATCATTGCTCTAGTGTTGCTTTCTTTTGTGAGATGAGGGTCAACGGAATTATTTGAGTAGCTATATAACCAAAAAATATACGCCATTCCGAATTCATCCAACCTTATTCATTGAAGTCGCATTGTAGGTAGAGTGCATAAAAAGTCGTTTAACAGTTGGTATTCTCGGCAAATATAGCCTAGTCATGTTTGTCCTATAGAGGAGAATGTTTAAAACTTTTGAAGGGTTCATAATATCCCCATCAGACCAGTACAATAACAATAAAAATGGATTGTAACTGAGTACAGAAAATGGGGAGGAAGTGTTTCATTCATTCACAATAATCAAACACCATGAAAAATAATTAATTGTGCTTCAAGGAATTACTTTGTGTTGTTAATGTTCGCGTTCGGAAATTTCTGCAGTGTCATCATTCATTGTTGATTTTTCAACACCATATATAGTAATCAGAGCTCATTGTATACGTACACAATTCCTTTAGGAGTGATAACTTATTGGAATCTATAAGGACTGGAGGTATGAATCTACGACAGTACAGGAATTTGAAAAGAGTGAATGTGTTTCCAGGTATAGCCTATTTATATAGATCTGCGAATAACTATCTCAATTTTCGGTCGATTTCGATGGTTCTTGCTACAAAAGAGACCCATATAATCGATATTTTCTCGCTATAGCATAACAAACTAACTTACGCTGACGTCACTGAATGATAGGTATATTACATGGTCGCTAATCTGTGATGAATTTTCATCAAATACTGTCTGTTGTCTACTGTCAGGTTGAATCTGACGTTTGCCTAAACATGGCAGATTTTGGTCCGTGTTGCCACTGTGGTTTCCAGGTATAGGCGATTACAACTACCGAAGAGGGCGCTACGAGACGTAAACAAATATGACGGATAGTGAGTAATCTCTCTGTTCGGCGTGGTTATTGTGTGTACGTTTTAGTTGTTTCCGAACGTTGAACAAGTGATATCTTGGATTTTCGCGTGTGTTTTGGACAATTGTTGATAGTGTGTTGAAGAACTATCATATTGTGAGGTAAGGTAACGCTTTGCAATGTCTAATGAAATGAACAAAATGAAGGAAACAAACTCGAATGAAGTGAGTCACAGGTTTTCCGATCAACAAAGCATTTGTCCATGCTTTTCTTCGATGAACTTTCTCAAGTATACCATAATCATTTTTGACATGGACTTTATAGAAGCATCCTTCTTGGGAACGCATCGGAATGTCCTATATTTATTTTTCCTGGAAGAATACAGTTCCAAACTGTGTTATGCAATGTCTTCCTAGTTGTGCCAGTATTTTGACTCGGTTCTCCACTCATTATTATTTTGAGTATCTCAACCCTGAAACTATATAGGTTTATAAAAGTACCCAAAGCATAATTTCATTTCTGTGAATACCTCTCGAGTTTGGGTTATCCCAAAAATTATTCGCTTAAAATCCTACTTTTGAACTTCTACAGATCTACAAATACAATGAGAACACAACATAATCCACCAATAATCTCTGATATCGCACAAACACGCCGAAATAACGATGATTCATTGATAAAACGCACACGCACCCATTATTGATTACTCACTAAGTAGGTTCACAATTTAGCCACAAGATGTCGTCCAGACTTTTGGATTAGCGAATAGTATAACAAAAAAACGTACGCTGATGTCACTGATTGATAGGTATATTACATGATCGATAATCTGTGATGAATTTTAATTAAATATGTCTGTTGTGTACTGTCAGGTTGAATCTGACTTTTGCCTAAACATGGAAGATTTTGGTCCGTTTTGACACTGTGGTTTATACAGTCACTATAAAGCAAAAGAGTTATAACTGCTATATATAAACAGCTGTACACCAGAACAGTATTGAAAATATTTCAAGCAGCTGAGACTATAGATGACTCTGTAGACTAGATGATGAGTGTTACCATTCTTCAACAATTTCACTCCATTCTGCATGTTGGACAGAGGATGAATGAATATGTGTATTCGATTGTACCTATTTTCTTCTCGAAATATTGCGTTTCTTTGACATGCAATCAAGGGTATACCGACCTTATCCCTAAACCATTCCTGACAAGATACTTTTATGTCTTTTATGCACGTAGGCGTGAAGCAAAAAACGGAATTTATAAATATTCATGTACATGAAATATTGAAAGAGCTTATCGAGCCCAGACTTGCAGACTTCAAACAACTCTAAGTGGCTGAGGGAGAGTGTGTTCAAAAGCTCAACAAATTAGATCCCGATAAAATTTGCACTTAACGCAAATTAGTAACACCTCGCTTCATGGCACAAGCAGCTGGGAGGAGGGGTTTGATATACAGTTATCTGTTGAAGAGTTGAAATAAAACGAGAAGAGGTATCTGAGTTTATTTACTTTTACAAAATGGTATATATTTTCTAGATTTTCATAGTTAGATGACCAAGATGTACAAATGAAGAAGTTATACATTGAAATGAAATTCTGTTGAATATGTTTTATAGAGGCTGACATATCGCTCGAATTTGCTTTTATATCAGACTCTGAGACATGCAAAAATATGAAAATAGGAAAATATGAAGAATGTAATCATGAGAATATATGAATATTGTACAAGTGATACAAGTGATGAGTTGAAAAAACATATAGCGAATGATATGCCCTTATCTCTTTCATTGGAATATTTTAACATTTCGTAGATGATCTGCAGAAAAAATGAAAGGGGGTCACCATGCAGAGATCTTTTTCTAATTATCTGAAAGAAGTTTGTCTGATCGATCTGAACCAAGTTTGGGGTTCATGAATTCCTCTAGGCTACACAGTGTGGTCGAAATTCAAGACAGAGAAAAATATGAAAAACGTAATTACGAGAATATATGAATATTGTACAAAAACTGATAGCGAATGATATGCCCTTATCTCTTTCATTGGAATATTTCAACATTTCGTAGATGATCTGCAGAAAAAATGAAAGGGGGTCACCATGCAGAGATCTTTTTCTAATTATCTGAAAGAAGTTTGTCTGATCGATCTGAACCAAGTTTGGGGTTCATGAATTCCTCTAGGCTACACAGTGTGGTCGAAATTCAAGACAGAGAAAAATATGAAAAACGTAATTACGAGAATATATGAATATTGTACAAAAACTGATGAGTTGGAAAAACAGATAGCGAATGATATGCCCTTATCTCTTTCATTGGAATATTTTAACATTTCGTAGATGATCTGCAGAAAAAATGAAAGGGGGTCACCATGCAGAGATCTTTTTCTAATTATCTGAAAGAAGTTTGTCTGATCGATCTGAACCAAGTTTGGGGTTCATGAATTCCTCTAGGCTACACAGTGTGGTCGAAATTCAAGACAGAGAAAAATATGAAAAACGTAATTACGAGAATATATGAATATTGTACAAAAACTGATAGCGAATGATATGCCCTTATCTCTTTCATTGGAATATTTCAACATTTCGTAGATGATCTGCAGGAAAAATGAAAGGGGTCACCATGCAGAGATCTTTTTCGAATATCCTGAAAGAAGTTCGTCTTATCGATCGGAACCATCAATTCCTCGCGATCACGTCGACTGCAAAATCCCCAATGCAACTCTAATAGCCAATCCCGGTTATGAAATCATCATAATCCGCATACTAATAAGTTCGACACACAAAAGCACCGTGGATATAAAACCGATGAATCGTTTCCAGTGACTGGAAGCATTACTGGATATTTCCCTGCACGCGGAAACTTTTATGCACGGACCATAAAACCAATGAATGCTAATAGCATTATCTATACTTTGCTTCCTGTAGCAATAAAATTTATTTCGGAATCCCCTTCCACTGTGTCCGACTGTGCTATAGTCGTCGAACAAGTCTTGCGATATGTATACAGAGTGACCATCATTTGTGAAGCAGTCTGCTAGCTTTTTTGTTCTTATTCTTGTGAGTGGACGATATGATTTCTTGCATGAAAACTTGTCTGATAGCAAGTACGCCAGATTCCAGAAATTATCCATCAGTTTGGTACGATGGTTTGTCACATATAATTTTGTTAGTTTGTTACAGTGACACGTCAAGTTGTCTGCAAAATGCAGTTCAACCCCGGCAAGTGTATCATAACGTAATGTGGAATAAAGGGAGTCACATAATCAAGTCAAGTGTTGCAAATCAAAAAAGGAATTCTTTAAATACTGTCTGTAAGTTCTTCGAGGAGGTGGTACATTCATTTTTCAGCTTTTTATGGGATTTTCTCTCCTCGTTTCTAAAAAATAGAGTAGAAGTTATTAAAAATTATTGCAATATATTTGTAGTAAGGACAGATTATACCGATGAATCTCGCGATGAATAAAATCAATCTGCTGATATCATGTAACTACAAAAACTCAAATATCTCACGAACGGCTCAATTTTTTGTATTTGAATAAGAGTACCTTTTTCATGTAATTTTCTTCGCTCCATCAAATGCTCCTGTTTTTTCACCGAAAATAATACAGGGAAAAAAGTTTTCTACAAAAAATCATGACTCACCCTCTGAAAACACCCTTTATAACAATATCAGAAATGTGGAAGTGTGACGAAAAAATGTATTTTGACAACATACATTCATGCACAAAATTTCAATCTGGTGGCTTTCATCGTTCAGAAGTTATGCGGAGAAATTATTTTAATTTTATCAACTTTGGAAGGATATATCTCCCTCAATATGCATTTTGTGCCATGAGTTTAATCATCAAACTACACTTATTTTTCAATGTTCTATCACCCCCAGAAAGCTCGGTACACATTTTTGACTCACCCTGTATATAGAGCCAAATTAAAGATCGTATTATAGCGACGGCTATGCAATAGTGAAAAAAATTGCCTCAGAAGAAGCAAGAAGAATATTTTCATTCATTACTGAGGAAATTTTTTTTTTCCTATATTTCAAGATTTTACATGTTCAATCAGCCTATTTCGGACGTTTCGGTGATTCTTGTTATTCTATTTGCACTTATACAGTTTTGACAAATGTCAAAGTCACACACAATGGCTGACAAGTTAACTGTCATGACTATTCAGATTGTGTAGTTATTGCGATTGGATGACACCACAAGGAATACCAAAAGTGAGTTTCCTTTGTCATTAAATAATAAAGTTGTAACCAACTCGAACATTACTAATAGTTGTTAGTCATTAAGTTTCATTTTATATTAACTGTGGACAAATAGAGGAACTTATCTGATGAGCTTCGTAAGTTTTGTGAGTTCTCCAGTTTCGTGTTTTGTTTCAATTTTATATCTTCCCATTGTTACCATATGCCAATGTTATCTGATTTTTTTCCATCAATGGAACCCTTTTCGTATTTCATTCGTTTTCAAGAGCTCCAGGCCGGAAATTTCCCTGATCCCGCCCTGTACATCGCGCTATCAATGACATCTTCGGTGTCGCTATCATCGGTCTGAAGCGATAATGCATCTTCGACGAAGATATCCTCCGAAATCGATGAAGCGTGTAAGCTATTCTAAGAGCCAATGGAGCGTTTTGTGTGCCGCAGATTGGCCAATCCCCATTCTGCTCTTTACTCATATGCGTCACGTTTACCTGCCCTCACGATAACCCGCCCATGTACCCGAGTGAAGAGGGCTGGTGCGATGCATCAACGAAATTTGCTTTGGTGTCGAATTCGACGAAGAATCAGGTATAGTAGCCGTCACGATAATCTGCCAACAAAAAGTCACAAAGAAACGCGGTTCATTCATCAACATATCCAACTGATGATTTCAGTAGTCAATTCTACGAAAGCGCTGAAAGGACATTATGACTTTTCAATGGAAAAAAAAATCAAGATGTCCCTTTAGCGCTGAACGAACATGATGATATTTTTTTCGATATTGCCAGTTTGAATTGGCAATTAGTGTGGCAACCATTATGAAATAAGACAGGTGCTCGCATTCCTATCCGCAATGCAAGGTTAGAAAATTGAACCAAATCGCTTTACCTGAAGAGGGCACTATAATTTAACTAAATTCAGGGTGGCAGAACTGACAACAGTGAGAAATGCAGTTCTACCAAACTCGCAATAAAACAAAATCGAAACATAAATAGACTTTTGTGTATCTAATCGTTGTATATTTGATGAAATCATGATGAAACGATTCGAATGAGTGAAATCGAAACATTTGCAAGACACCATGGAATTTAAAACGCAATTTTTTGTATGATAATGGCGCCATCTTCAGGAAAACCCGCGACTCCTACATCACATGGAGGTAAAGCGAATTGATTTGAACAAAAGCACATCATTGCATTAACTATTCTCATTTCATTATGATGGCAACATTAGTTTCATGTCCTTCCATGAATCCAGGAAATCATTCAGAGAAATGACAAATGACTGTCAATGCGATCGTGACAGAGATGAGAGCATGCGCGAATTTGACGCTTGTCAGATGCCGCTTGTCACTTTAGATTGGCGCATGCGCATGTATGAGCTGCGAACCGCTGTCATTGGTTTTTTCTATCATCTCTTCCCATGGCGTTCTCATTCATATAGGTTAGTTAATACCTTGTTATTATTAAAGTATATGATGTCCAGTCGTCATAATAACGGTACCCAGCTGGTAAGAATTTAAAAATGCTGACATTATGATGGTCTTTTTTATTTTGTTGCTCAGCAAATGGTGCACAATGTTGAAAAATGCATGGATTGGACCTCAGACCAAAGACCTCAGGTAAATAGATAAGATTTATTGAAGCTGTAGATAATTTCTCGAGGATATCACGTTTTCTGCGATATCGAAAAACAAAAAGTGTTCCGATGATTATATTTTCGAGCAATCCATTTCGAGGAATTTTTGATGATGTGAATTTGCTGATGATTCAATGACACATCTAGCTATAGTGACGAAATAATCGACGGAGAACAAATAGGGTTATATTGCATATGTTCTGATTCATTCGTGAATTCATATGAATATGAAACTGATATTATCACTTCATGATTGAGCCAACTCTCCTCCCCTCAAATTCAGATCGCATATGTCGATGATCCATATTGAATACTCTAATCCGTCCACTTACACACCCTCTTGGTAATTTTACACTCTGTATCATTGTCCATTAGGGGAAAGTTTAAATATATGCTGATAAAAATTCACAGATTTTTATCAGTTTCCAATTAGCATACATTTACTTTGGGATTCACGATGAAAAAGTTGGCCATATGGTCCACCAAGGCTCAAGAATATCATGTTCACATCATCAAGAATGTCTACACTTTCGTCTAAGTGCAATCAAGCCAAATTGGTGGCATTTTTGTGGAAATTCCGGTGGAAAATCCAAGTGAGTGCACAGTTTTCATTCATTCATTCAAGAAAGTGTGAATATTTTGAATATTTATGTTGAACTGTCGGTAAAATACAATGAAATATGGATATTACGAATGAGTGTGCATAATATATAGAGGTGAAAGCGATGAGAAGGAAGCATTACCATATCAAACCCAACTCGATTTCATCGAAATGAGTTAGTGTTGACAAGCTAAAGAAGACGAAAGTTGAAATAGAGAGGAACACACAAAAGTTCAACGGGAACCATACATGGTGGCCCAGTGAAAACGAAACAGGGTATGCATTTTACTGAGAGATCATAAATGATTCTTTATGTAATGTTGGTTAGGACAGGATTTGAAAAAAACACATAAAGCACTTTTCAGATGAACATCGTTCTAACTACAAAATGAGAAATAGTGATGGAAGGGAAAAAAGCGTTACTTTTCATCACTAGCCGATTATTTTCATAAACGTGTTTTCTCCAGAACTACTGCATTGAATTCCAAAAGCAAAGAGATTTCGATTACCTTCAAAATGATGTATCACTTGACCCTTTATCCCATTTGAGATTCAATGGATGGAGCTCACCCCTCCGAGGGGTTTGAAGTGAAAAAGTTGAAAACATGCGCAAAATATATCCCCCTCGAAATGAAAATCGATCGGTCCGAGCGTTTTTTTTTTCTGAGAACGATAACTATGTCAAATCGGCCTTGTTTCGTTTTCGTTGGGCCACCCAGAATGTTATGCAGAGGTTTCGTTGTAACAAGGATACATTTCATACTGATTGACCTACTGTTGGTTTTTTCATATTCAGAAAAACAAATATATATATGTATGTATATATAAATGAATGAATACGATTCCTTGTCCAAAGATACAATCTTGTTGATAAAGTAAGGACCTGAACCCCTAACCTAACCTTGAATCAAATAAAAATACACACACAAAAGAGGAAATGGGACATCAAGTCGAGACCGACATACCTACAACAATACACAAGAGAAAATATAGAATGAAATATATGTATATAATTTTTGAATTTCCAAAACATTACTTACAATACTCAACACTATATGAGAAATGTCACTGGAACTTATCTGATGATACTGTTCATATCTCTATTCATTCAGGATTCTGATCAAACACTTATCGAGTAATCCGTTCGGATGTAGATAGTAATCAGCACCGCTTTTATTATATTTATTATCTTCTCGCATCAACATAAGCGGCTTAAATCCAGAGAGCGTCAAAAAAATCCCTCTGCAACTAGATTGTCGTATATGGGAGAGTTTCTAGCTCATATTTACTGTGGAGATTCGAGAAATTCAGCTAGCAAAATTGTTTTCATTTCATAGCCGGATTACTGGAAATGGTTGATGATGATAGTGTTGTAAATATTGATGATTGATGGAACAGGACATGAACTATATGAGGATAAATATTGCAAGTGAGTTCATTTATCATTTCAAGTCAAAATCAAAGTTTCATCTCTCGCGATTGACCATCGATTGTCACTAAAATTTCTTTATTTTGTCTCAAAAATATTCGTAGTTTTCGAGTGGGAATATGAATAGAAACAAATTCAAGAATTCTTTGAGAGTTGGATACGATTCTAATCATAATTTTCCAGTACAAGGTGACAAGTATCATAAAGACCATGTATATAGGCGAAACTGAATTATAAAAAAAGTTGAAATACCATCTTCTCGGAAAATTACTTTCAATGATGAAAAAATGTTTCATCGGATTAATTCAATGGACTTCTTATAGTCTTGTAATGGCAAGGGATACGTATTTGATAATTCTCTCGTGCAGTGACATTTTGGGGCAGATCACAAATCTGTCCTTTCCACAAAAAGCTGAAAAATTGATGATTGTAAGCTGTAAACTTCGTTCAGGCGATTGTTACGAGAATTCTTGAATAATGAAAGGCATTCAAGAAACAAATTCATCACCGAGTGATGATATTTTCACTCGAAGAAGGCATCGTAAGAGCAGATCAGATGGACCAGCGGTTAAGTTTCGTGGTTAAACACTGAAAACCTCTCTTATAGGTCCACACTATGATCACAACCCCTCATAAAGTCTCACATGAATCACACCCTTGTCACGGAGAGGTGTAGAATGCAGGATGAGCAGAAATATGAATATATAAAGTGTGTCTCGGAAACGCTTTCAGAATTAAACCTAAATATTAATGGAGTGTGCTTCAAATCAGCTGCTTGGTGATGATGATGGAGGTTCTGTATACAAACACACAAGAAATATACTGTGCTCGAGTCATGAAGATTAATTTTTACTCGTCAAAGATGCACCACATGATGTCGAGGAAAAATAAAAGGAATAGTTTCAAGATTTGCCAGTGCTTTACTGATTTTGGAAATTTCACTGATGGATCTGATTTGGTAGCGATACAAAACATAAAAATATAACGGTTTTGAGTCACAAATTGACTTCTGATTCGATACTGTTTTTGTGTTTTTATTATTGTAGATTGCAGATTGAAGGGGAGTCTTAAAGGAGCTGCAGCTTCACAAGCACTTCGACCACTCGGATCTTTCGTGCACAACTCTTAGTCTATTCGAGGCCAGAGGTATTACTATCAGTTTCTTGGGAGCCAGTTTCTTCTTTGCATAAAATTGCTGAGCATTCGTTCAGCATATATTTTGCAGTTTCAGCGAAAATTTCGCAATAGCAGCAATAATGCTCTGCTGATTTCTTATTTTTTGACAATTTTTTCTGAAATAGTATCTCGAAGAACAGTGTCCAGTGCGTCCCTGTAGAAAAACCAAGTTGAATCGATAGAAATACATAGTAAGTACATCAACGGGTATAATGAGCGAGAGTTATCATTAGCGAATATTATACAGGTGGAAAATAATAGTCATTTATGCACCGAGTGCGTTATAGGAATAAGACGCCAAGATGACAAGGATGATTTTTTCTTGCATGGTTATATTTGTCAGATTGTCTGACAATGACAGTGTCGATATTTCGAAGAAGATACTTGGAAAAGGTTGAAGATCTGGAAGTTTTTCGAAATCAATCTTCCGGATTCACAAGCTCACAAAGTGTTCTGAAAATCCCAGCGTGTTTCATAACATCACGATCCATCGTATCCTCATGCATTCTCTTTATATTACTTATACAGTAAAAGTGAGCTATAAAAGCTCTCTGAGACTATCCCGGAAGGCAAGCTTTCGGTATACTTTACACCGCTCGGTTCTCTGTAATAGAAGATAATGTTTATAAATATGCATGTGTAAATGTAAGGTTTTAAGTAGACCCCCTTGGGCGAGACGCGATACGAATACATAAAAACCACCCCCTCGCCTTTGCTACACCCCCCAGAAGAGAATCCTTTGAAAAAGATAATTTGCAGCTATGCTGGATATGCTTCCATAAATATTATCCTGAAGCTGAAACGAATGCTCTTTGTCATCTTTCTCATCACGTAAAAGTTGATTCTCAACCTATACAGGGTGCCCCTCTTGCGAGAATGGTGCTTCAATTTTTCTTTTTATTCCATCGAGAGGAAACCAAAAGAACGAGACGTTTTTGACTGGGATGTTTTCGGGGCACTTTTTTTACAATCTGTCATCGTACTCCAAGAGTTACATTTCAACATTTCAACTTTGATTTTACTATTAGCGCTATATTGTATTTGTGCATTTTTCAAAACGCCACCAATTCAAACAAACAACAATTTGATAGTTCAGGTGAGTGAATATGCTAGCCCAACTTGATTTATTCAAGTTTATCTACAAGATTTCAAGTGAGGGAAATGCTTCAGATTTATCATGCCTCGCATCGAAATGCTCAAATTATGTTCAAAATATATGTCCATCGATTCTTTCTCAAGCACTCTTTTCATAAATAGTTATAATACATAACTAGTGTGAAGAGTGACATATTCCTCATGAGCTCATCAAGGGAGGTGTAGCGGAGAGTGCTCTCCACTTCCAACGAGTTATGTACACTACTTTTTCTACGACTATTCATATTTGAATCATTTTTTTTCCGAATTTCAACCACGAAGTTTTCAGTTCAACATTCTCAGATATGTGAAATATGCCCAAAAAATCGTCTTCTCTTGAAAATCATCGATAAGTTACTTTGTTTTGTAATACATACTTCAGTCTCCGTAAAAATTCAGCGTTATTATATCCAACAGCCAGTTTCATCGGATAATTGGCTGACGTAATTACTGAATAATTAAAGATTAACATTATGTTCGTAAAGGTTATTCAATAATGAACCGAAGAACACTCTGCTTAAGTTCCATAAATGGCAAAGACGAGCATGGGAATGGATATATTTCTTTCGTAAATACCATATCTCTTGAGAACCCATTTAGTTTCGAGTTTTCAATGCTACAGCCAATCAATATTACTTCGATCGATTATTGGATCCATCATTATCATTGACAGCTAATTGTGCCAATTAAGAAACATATTATGTGACATGAAATGTGATGCAGATTTCTGCTCCGTCCTTTCAACTCCTAAGGAATTGTCAAAAATTTCACTATGGCTTCAGCAGAAAAGGTGAAAGTGAGATGCACTAGTGCGGAAATATTTGAAAAACGCACGCTCACAGTGATTGATGGATTTAATGATAATTCACCTGGAAATTTACATTACTTATTTCGATTAAAAAAGTACTTGAAGTTGACTCAGTTGAGTGAAGTTGGTTACCGAGGATGATAGCTAGAATATCCGAGAGTTGCCGAACTCATAACAATTCATAGGCGCACACATTCATTTCCATGAACTTGATATAAATATTGTCTCTCAAACGATCGAAAGGGTCTCGTCACGCTTTTTATCGTTTCTGACTGCTGTACTCGTGTGAAATTCGTCACTTTCAACACTACTGATGAAATATACTATAGAGTATTGTGAAATGTCTGCCCTCGTCTATAGTAGAAGAATTTCTGAACGAGTTCTGTGAAGATGAAAATTGTTAGAAGATCTAAGATTGAAGTGTCAAGAAAAATTTCTCGAAATGAAAATGTTATTAGGAGGTGGAATTATGAGTTCCAGAATTCAGAACACAATTTCGAATCGCAAAAAGGAATTCTCCTCTCTGATTCAACCGAGCCGATTGAATATCGTATCAACATACACGTCCAATTATCGGTATCGCGATGAAAAACCTGTAGTGCCATTTCGTTTATGACGACTTCTGAAAAACAAATCGACCAATTTAATAAATAAATACAATCGCACCAGAACTCTCATTGGATTCTCCACTAATGATGTCAATATCATCATCGACGTCTCCACTTTTTGCTGGGAATGAATTATTACCGGTTTGAGAGATTATTTTCCCATACACATAGTATGAGCTGCTTGCTTTCGTTCGGAGATTTCTTTCTTAAATTCCCGTGTTATTTGTCGATGTGCGCATACCCATGTAATGGCCTATGTTTTATCCGATTTGAAGATTGTTCATCATGTAAACGATTAATTCCTGAATGCCTAGCGTATCGTATTCTTACGAATCTGAACGATAAAAAGCTCGATCTTCATGACATCACAACTCAATAACTGAATTTTCGTTGATTTATTTGAACATCTGACCGAAACTGAGCTGACTCGAATCACGTTTTGGAAATATGCTCGAAATCCTTCGGAATCTAAGGTATTATTGCTCTTTGGCAGAGCCATTTTGCGAAACAGATGCTTGCTAACTAGCCGATCTCTGTGAGTGATAGTGCAAATATTGATGTAATCATGATGAAATAAGACAGGCTTTAGCTGGATACTGTAAGAGTTACAAGTTATCCTGGAGACTATTATTCGACTAAATTTAGGGTGGCAGAACTGGAAACAGTGAGAACTGCAGTTCTACCAAACTTGCAATAAAACAAAATTTAAACATAAATAAACTTTTGTGTATCTAATGGTTGTATACTGGGGGGCCCATCGAAAACGTATCGCAAGGCATTACAGGCTGGGAAAGAACTTTTCGATGAAATCCGAAAACAGGTCAAGTTTGTTTGTTTGGGGACACATTTTGACGTAATAAGCATAGTAAAACCTTCAACCCCCTAAGTAGGGGTGTCACCCAACAATTTTTTCAAATGAGAAGGGGGGTCGAGCGATACCTCTTTAGAAGGGGCTTGTCATTGCCTATACAGTACCATGTTACGTCAAAATACGTCCCCCTGATGAACAAACTTGATATGTTTTCGGATTTCATCGAAAAGTTCTTTCCCAGCCTGTAATGCCTTGCGGTACGTTTTCGATGGGCCACCCTGTAGTTAAAACAAACTCTGCTCCTCCAAAGTTGTTAAACACTGGACTGACTTGAATTGATCGCAATGATTGAAGTATCATTCATGAATAACGTCATCAAATCAGAGAAGAACTATCATCTAGTAATAGAATGAAACTGAAATTGTACGAGTATACTTATAGATTTTTCAGTTTTTCTTGGGATTTTCTCTCCTCGTTTCTAAAAAATAGAGTAGAAGTTATAAAAAATTACTTCAATATATTTGTAGTAAGGATTTGTAGTGATCTGCCCCAAAATGTCACTGCGCTTGAAATCAAACCTTTAGATACCTGAAAGAGAAATTCTCTATTATGGTCAGTGACACCTTGTTTTTGGAAGAAATTTTGGAAATACAAATATATTTGATAAGAATAAAACTTCTACTTATCTTGGTGGACGTTTCGGGAACGAATTTGCTCCCGTTCTCAGTGTCAAAATCGAAAACATTGGAAAATTTTACGAAGAGAAAAATATTTCTATTGTGTTTGAAACGGGAGCAGATTCGTTCCCGAAACGTCCACAAAGATAAGTAGAGGTTTTATTCTTATTAAATATATTTGTATTTCCAAATTTTTTCAAAAACAAGGTGTCACTGACCAATAGAGAATTTCTCTTTCAGGTATCTAAAGGTTTAATTCCAAGCGCAGTGACATTTTGGGGCAGATCACAAAATCTGTCCTCACTACAAATATATTGCAATAATTTTTGATAACTTCTACTCTATTTTTTAGAAACGACGAGAGAAATTCCCACGAACAGCTGAAAAATGAATTTACCACCTCCTCGAAGAATTTACAGACAGTATTTATACTTATAGAGTTTATTGAAGTTCCAGAGTGAGTTTCCGGAGTGATTTGACTCTAATAATATACTTTGTTTAAGCTTAAGCTTAAGCTCTTAGATTCAATTCAGAAGAGAGCTATTCGCCTAGTCGATGACACAACACTCACCAAATCATTGACCTCTCTAGATCATCGTAGAAAGGTCGGCGATCTCTGCCTTTTTTATAGGTACTTTCACGGTCGGTGCTCAACGGAAATATCATCTTTTATGCCACCACGCGCGATTCCTAGTAGACAAACCAGACGAGCTCAGGCTGCTCACCCATACACTGTCAGGCTCGAGTCCTGTCGAACATCGCTATACCAAGCTTCATTCATCAATAGAACGGCAAAGTTATGGAATTCTTTGCCTAGTGAAGTCTTTCCTGATGCTTACAACCTGCAAACTTTCAATAAAAATTCCAACACCTTCCTTCTCTCCCGAAATTCCACCGCTGGCTAACACGATGTTCCTCGAACATCATAGGTTTCCCTTTCGTGTTGTCCACAGATAAAAAAAAAAAATTTTTTCAGAAACGAGGAGAGAAATTCCCACGAACAGCTGAAAAATGAATTTACCACCTCCTCGAAGAATTTACAGACAGTATTTATACTTATAGAGTTTATTGAAGTTCCAGAGTGAGTTTCCGGAGTGATTTGACTCTACTAATATACTTTGTTCATTTTCTCATTCTGTTTCTTTCTTCCGAAGCTATAAGATATCTTACCAAACTCTCCCTCCTCAAGTGGGGTGCAAAAATCACGGAGAAAACAAACCTGTACATACTGAAAAACTACATCGGTCGTTTTAAAATACGGCAATGATATATTTTTTGCTCGATGAAACATAATTATTATACCGTGCATGATTACTCATCCAAGATATTTCTGTTATGGGACGTAATTTGTCAGTAATTCCCATATCATATCACTCTGATTACTGGATCATGCGATATTCGATCCCCTTCTCGAATTGCTCTGCGGAGAATGCAGATGTGGGATCAGATTGTTGGGATGATTTAACTAGAAGTATTTGATACTTAAATAATTGACACGGAAACATGGATACACTTTCATATATTGACTCATTTTTGGAATATACTCCGGGAAAACTATTAAATATTTGAATTATGCTACTCCGAATGGTCCTCGTGTAATAAATTCCCTTCCTGAATCCACTGGTTACTTGTGAATATCAAGTCTCCATGTTTCAATATGGGTAGTTCTATTTCTAGAACTATTTGTTTATATTTTATTTGTTGTTCTGTTGTCTGCAATCTTACCACCACCTATTGATTCTCGATTTGGTTGCCCTTTCAGTATGGCAACCAGGAAAGTCGAAAGTTGAACGCACTAGTGTGGAAATATTTGAAAAGCGCACGCTTGCAGTGATTTATGAGTGTGATGATGATAGACCATCTTATTTTATGAATTGACTTTCTCGATTTCATGATATGTTCCGAAATATCCATCATGACCACAGCAGAATCATCAGTCGCCGTGATAGAATCCCGTTATTCAATTTCCCAAGTCTCAATAAAGATATTGTTATTCATCCATTTTCGACTCACCATCTCAAAAATTGTCAAGAAAAGGGTTTACTGAGAAAGTTCACAAGAGAAATGAAATTATTTCCATGGCAAGGCCTTCGGCAGAGCAAGGCCAACATGGCGGCGCCCATGGCTCGCATCAGCTAACCAAATAGCATTTATATTCTCGCTCATTCGTGCAAGTGCTCCGCGGTGTTTGTGTGTTTTGATCAGTGTATCGATGTGAATATTGTCGTTTGACAACACAAATCTACATTCACAATTGTAAAATATTATGTATTTCGTACTATGATTTCGTACATAGTACATACATCATTCGCATTCTCCAATCATTAGGTTAACATCAAAAACGGTGTTTTGACATCTCAATATTGTATCGACCACTATAATATTGGTTTTCCAGATTTTGTGACATTCATTTGAAATTCTAGATGCTCGTGATCAACCCCTGCTTTCATCCTGTATAATTCCTCTATGTTATCGTATTAAACCCTTGGAATCGCATCACAATCAGTGGCCGGCATCAAACTCTATAGGGAGTCAGCCAATCGTTATTCGATGTGATTACCACCTCTCAATCGGAATAAAATGAGAAAGGATATTTCCCGGATTGCGATGAATTTCCTTTTTCCATTTCGTCATGTGGATGTGACAAATTGGCTATTGGGGGAAAATAAATATTACATCACCATTATCGGCGAGGATTATCGTTGAAGCATTTCTGCAAAATGGTTCTCAATTTCATAAAGATACCAATAATTTGTTTTCATTTTCACATGTGTTGTCATGATCTGTAGGATAAAATGAATCATTACAAGTTGAAAACAAGCACATAGATAGAATAAGAAACACAATCATTATTTATTATTTGTTATTATTATTATTATCATTATTATTATGTTCCTCTGGAAGATGGAGCTTAGAGAGATAGGAAATGAAACGTCCGTGAAAGAGGAACGCAAAATATGGCAAAATATCTCGATGTGCTATGCCATTGTATTGAGGAATAGAACATGGTGTTGTTAGCATCAAATTGAATTGAAAGTATTCAATAAAAACGTAATCAAAGCTTTCTCATCCTGAGAATGAAATGTTGTCAAAGATCACTTCATTTCAACGTCTTTTCAGATGTTCATTCAAAAATATTAAACATAGAAGTAACAAGTTGAAATTTCAAATAGACCCTAGTTGGCGCTGAGAGTAAGCCAAACCAATGAAAACAGCAAACGAAAGAGAGGCAATCAGCAGTGATCAGGTGACTGTTGGCAAAATTGCACCTATCTTTGTTGCATATTCAGACGAATCGATAGCTGTTTCTTTTTCTAATGTTCCTTCCAATGACCTCCAACCATAAATCGTTTTATTATGTCTATACAGGGTGTCCCAAAAATTACAGCTGAAATATTTTGGAAATCTGAATATTGCTGATTTTGTTTTTATTTATTTTCTCAGTTGATATTCGAGGGAAAATTCACAAATTCTGCTCTTTTATGTGATCAACTAAGACAAAAAAGTAGAGATCATCAGAAATATCCTTTCTTCATTAGCTAATATTCATGTTATACTAGAAAATAGCAATACTGGCCCTCCTCATTTTGAACACAGTGTATACCTTTCAATCTCATTCATTCCAGAATCATCCTCAGGCTCGAGGACGTTCCCCTAAATGCTTCTTCCGAAAACCATTTCATATCTTCTTTTGACGCGGTTTTTCGTTGGCTCTTTCAAACGAGCCGCTAATGATAAGCTACCAGGGGGTCACTTTCCGGTCACTCTTGAATCATTTATCAATTTGTCGAATTGATTGACCGTTTAATATTTCCTAATGATTCTGCAGGACGCAGATTTTATCCTTGTGAACTGACCATAGAAATGACCACTTCACTTTCACCCAACGTATATAAAATGAATGTGCACAATTCATCAGTTCATATGAGATCTGCTATAATCATGTTTAAACAATAAAATAAATAAACAAGGAAATATCTTACAAATTAGGCTATGTACACAGTGTGGAACGGACAAATGGAATAAATTCGACAACAAATAAATGAGGGTGTGTTGGGAAAAACGCTTGGACACATCGATTTTTATTTTTGAATACGCATTTTTTTCGAAGAAGTTGAATTATATAGACTGTTTCATGTGACAGTGGCCACTACCAACTTTCTTATTTCGAATGGAACACCCTGTATTTCATTCCATTTTTGAATTCTCACTGAAGAGCTGATTTCATCGATATACCACACTTGGGGTCTAGCGGAAATGATTAGAGAGATATAGGGTGTGAAAAAAATCGAGATTTTTCAACTTTAGGATTTTTTTGTGTCGAAACGATTCATTATTGGTCGAAACGGCTTACATGTCCTTGTCTTAACTTTTGATTTACTACCTACTGTCTTTTGATTGGAACAAATATAGGGTGGTGCAGAATTCAGAAAGTTGATCATCCACAAAAAATTCATTATGTTTAAAAATCTCGATTTTTCACACCCTATATCTCTGTAATCATTTCCGCTATACCCCAAGTGAGGTGTATCGATGAAATCAGCTCTTCAGTGAGAATTCAAAAATAGAATGAAATACAGGGTGTTTCATTTGAAATACGAAAGTTGGTATTGGCCACTGTCACATGACACACTCTATATAATTAATTTTTTTTTAAAAAAATGCGTATTCAAAAATACAAATCGACGTGTCCAAGCGATTTTCCCAAGACACCGTCATTCATTTGTTGTCGAATTTATTCCATTTGGCTGTTCCACACTGTATAGCATACAATTGAGAGTACATTTGAAGCAGACGCAGGAAGCATTAACATATTTGCAAATTACTAGATTCATAGGTCGAATCTTCATTGGAAGAAACCTCCGGAATGTAAGCAAGTGAGGCTTTCTTAAATTCACCATCGATTTTGTGAAATCGAAACCAAAAAATTTCATACACCATTCATACACCGAACCTGACTTTTCAGATAGGATATTGGTCAGGAAACTGTAACGCGTGAAATTCGATTTAAACACATATCCCATTACTGACAGGCAGACCTCCAAGGAAGAATCGTAAGATATCAGAGAGTGGCACAATAAAGTAATCTCCTCTAGTACTGCGATTCTGCTTAGTGCATGATTTTGGTCCACTGGTTTCTTGAGCTACCTATAATGTTTAGACAAGTTTTCAATGCTAAACGTTATGTGACAAAACTATCTTGTTACAAGTTCCTTCGGTGTCTTCTATGTACTCATTTGAAATACGATAGGTATATTTTGAATGGAAAACGATATTCGATTCATACCAAATCGAAATAGTGACGGAGATCATGACATCGATTTTGATCACGGCGGATGAGATATTCCCTTGGAAATTTTTGATGACATTCTCGATCGGAAAGAGTTGTTTCGAAAATTTTATATATTTTTCCCAACATGAATATTGATACTCGAGCAATTGTAAAACCCAATGGTCTTTTCATGGATGTAATCATATACAGGGGTAGGATAAAGTATTGAACCAAGTAAATATCTTTCAAACGAAAAGAACGATGTTTATAAAAAATTGGAGGTGAGTGAAATGGACCAAAATGCATCTGATGTACATTTTTTGTTAAAAATATACTCCCGGTTTAACCAGAGATGCCATCATCTTCTTTAATTCAAATGAGACATCCTGTATACTCTTACAGATTTCGAAAGAACTTGTTATTTTGAATTCATACATACTGAGTTTGGTGTAAAAAATTGTGAAAACGAGGAACAACTCAATGTTAGTTGTACAATAGGTGTACCTTTCATTATTTTAGAATAATGAGAAACAAAATCACATCAAATGTTCAAAATGTTCGC
Source organism: Gastrophysa polygoni (assembly GCA_963576655.1). Lineage (NCBI taxonomy): Eukaryota > Metazoa > Arthropoda > Insecta > Coleoptera > Chrysomelidae > Gastrophysa > Gastrophysa polygoni. The sequence goes on from OY755083.1 coordinate 942,697, forward strand.
CGTTTACTTGCTGACAATATGCCATCCTATTAACAAATTCTCGAGTCACTCTTATCCAAGACTTGTCCACGTATTAGTTCACATTCATCAATAATTCTTTGTCTCAATTCCTGTGAGTTTGTTGATCGTCTGACGTGAACACGTGATTTCAGGTAACCCCAAGGAAAAAAATCTAACAGGCTAAGATCCGGAGAACGAGCAGGCCACTCTATGAACCCTCTACGTCCAGTCTATCATAGTGGGGGGGGTGCTCCATCTTGTTGAAACCAAACATTTTGTGGTAATTGCCCATCCTGTTGAAAAGCAGGAATATTTTCGTTATTCAGTAGATCCAAATACTTGTCATCATTCAAGTTTTCGTCGATAAACATTTAACTTCTGTGGATGCTGGGTATGTGCTTCATGAATCCAATGAGGATTCTCATTTGACCACTACCTTGAGTTATGGCGATTAACTGTTCCATTTGAACGAAAAGTTAGAATTTCAATACGCTATTTTTCACCGAAGTGAACCATTCTGAATTGTAAAATTTATATTCGTCAATAAGAATTTGACACTTAGAGAACAAAAGACGTACTAAACAGTACTCATTCATTTGTTACTATGCATACAAACAATATTAATTAGTTTATCTAAATAGTTTTTTGCTCAAATGCAAAAAACTTGGAGTGCTATATTCCTCGTTTTGACAATTTTTTTACTAAACCAAACTCAGTATGTATGAATCCAAAATAACAAGCTCTTTCAAAATCTGTTAAAATATATAGGTTGTTCCGGTTGAACCGGAAGTGAATTATTAACAAAAAAATTACATCAGATACATTTTGTTCCATTGCACTTAAAGGACACTTCTCTATACCCTCATTATACATCCAAGAAATCAAAAAGAAAGAAAAGATCTTCGAAGAAGTTCAATCCACCTTCTTCAAAATCCTTGAGAAAGGTGGATTCATCTTCTTTCATATGCATAGAAACCACTGTTAAATGTGTCAGAACAATGAATTAGTTCTGTCATAAGTCAGAATGTCCTTGCATGGTCATTGAATGTTTTGTTATTGTATATCAAAAGGTACTTGTATATCAGAAAACTATGGGATCTCTGTGTGAAAAAAGATTGATTGCGGAGTGAGTGGAATATTATCATAATTATTAATGCATAATACTGATGTGATACTGTCTTTGATTTTCGAAGAGACTATAGTAGAAAATTTGTGCATGATATTATTGACAGTGTCAGAATTAGTTATGATGATGCTTTCTAATTCTTGATGAGTATTACCGAAAAATTTGTGCATGATATTATTGACAGTGTCAGAATTAGTTATGATGATGCTTTCTAATTCTTGATGAGTATTACCGAAAAATTTGTTCGAAAATAGTGGGGTCTATTATGGAAGAAGAACAGACACCCTAATGGAACCATCTGGTCTTATCTACCAACAATAGAGTAATTGGGCCGTGTGAAACACAGAGTCATTAATCAATAATAGTTTCCAAAAATTGACTGGATAATAAATCGAATTATGGTTGCATTCTGCGAATGGTTGATGAAGTGTTAACACGTATTATAAGTGAGTGCGAATTCGTTCTGCATCGTATTATGTTAGCGATGCCGATGATTCGAATACATTATCTATTAGCATTGACTTTATACAGGGTGTCGCGAAAAGATACCGACAAACTTCGATGAATAAATCACGTTTACTCATTGATTCTGCTCTATTGACAAGTGTTTTGGTTCACAATGTAGACGTAGACGTAGACCAAACTTTTTAGATAGCCCCAAAGGAAAATCTAGAGCGTATTATTCAATCAATTTATGAATTCAAGTTATTCATGTACCCACTTAGAAAATGGAGTTTGAAAAAAAACAGGTAACAGGAAAATGTACCAAAAGAACGTTGAATAATAATTAATAATTAATGAAGTTCGCTTATTTCTCTAAATAGTTTGAACTACTTATATTATCCAGTTCATCAAATCACGAAAATAAACTCTATTTGGGTATTTTTACTAGTAATACCATTAGAGGTCAAACTATTTCCGGAAATTTTCTCGAGCTCATGAATATTTTGAAAATTATCCCGAGTCAAAGACGAGGGAGGGAGGAAAAAAAATTCCGGATTTAATTTGAACTCGTGTGGTATTCGGTGAGAAAATTTCACACCAAATGTGTTTCCAAAAACATCAATTTTCGTCTTTATCAAGTTGACAAAACCTGTCATTATAAACATCAAAAAAATTTCTAGTATAATTCGCTGTTGGGTACCAACCAGGAAAAAAAATCCGATAAAATTCATCCGTTGCTATGGTGATCTGACAGAAATACACGTTCTGATTGGTTAAAAATCACATGTGTGGAATTTTCCGTTTAATTTTTGAGCCGTCTCACCTTATTTTCTTCGATAGTTCTGTATGTCCGAAAAATTTTCGTGTTTTATTTCAATACTGTGAACGATCACTTGAATACCTTGCATTTTTTGTCAGTATCAGATTGAGAAAATATTTTGTACGATTGTGAACACAAAGAAGTTAGGGCTAGAAATATCTTAGGCCAATCCTTTTTTGTTTTGAATACCTTTGAGTAATTTTTCCTAATTTGGTAGGCATTCAATCCCAAACAGTTTCGGACAAATTATTGAAAAACCATCTTCAATAAGAGGACGTAGTTCTCTCAGGGGCCATTTGTCGACCCATGTTTGCATAAATTTCTCTTTCTATTTCTGGTCCTAGAAGCCGTTGGTAGAGTATTGCACACTGTTTTCGAGACACCCTGTATTTAGTGTCACTCGATATACTTGTGTATGTATATATGACTGAATCTGGAATGCAAGAGAACTACTCGATACCTGGAAAATTGAACCCACAAATATTCATGAAAACCAGTTCGCAGAAACCCGACAAATTCACTCATGCCGAGTATAATGTTCAATAAGCTAATGAATTTACCAATTCAGCCGTTATTTTGCGATAAGGTATCGTGACAGGAGCATGATTGGACCCGATTAGAATTTGCACATGATTCGAGTGACCGGACCGCCCGGTTGACCATTTTCAGAATCACTTCTCAGGTGTTTAATTTCGACAAGTTCGTCTCGTTCCAGTTTCATGTAACATTACACTGATTCGAGATATCCGATGGGAAAATAATACCGCATAATGAACTATTTCATACATAATGACTTGGCAAAGCGGCCAGTCACTCACTTCTGTAAAAACTGCTTTTTCCGGAGACTGTTTAACGTTTATAAATTAATCATTGATGAATCGATTTCTCTATCGATGCACGATTGTGGAATAGGCAACCAAACACACATCGTGGCGGACCATTTCGAAGCTGCATGATATCATTTGAAATCTGAATTTGAATGAAAAAATTAGTATAAATCAAGATTTTACACGTTCGTACAGCTCGGAGGACATTTCGGTGATTCTCGTTGATCTAGTTTCCAACAAAGAAAGTGTTTTGCATTTAAAGTTTTGACAGATGTCAAAGTCACAATGACTGACAAGTAGACTGTCATGACTATACAGATTGGGTAATCACTGCAATTGGACAACCGCGATGAAAACCAAAAGGAAGTTTCCTGCATGTAATGAATATCAGATCATCGACAGTTCAAACATGGCTGCGACTCTCGCTACCCGAGATCTGTGTTGAATTAAGTAGGAAGAGGAAGGATACCATGATAATGGTATTAATTCAGGCTGAAAAATCATTGGAATAATCAAATATTGAAATAAAGGAAACAAAATAACATCAATAACTATCGACAGATGAGTTTTTTCAATTGAAGTACTATTGGAAAAATAAGGATACAAATTGTAACATGAACAGGTACTCATTTAGTTTTTGTTTTTATGGTTGAGACCTCAGTTGGAACTAACAATGAAGCAATAAGAGTTTATCGGAAGTTCCCAAACTTTGGGATAGGTAGAAATAATCACAGAGAAGATATCTGTAGAATCTGCTCATATTGTTTATCAATAGTACAGCTGCTGCAGATTTCTAAAGAAATGTCAGAAATGGTGGTAATATCTGCTGCATCCATCGAAATTCCAGGAATAATAATAATAATAATTATAATAATAATAGTTTATTTCCACAACATAATTATACATTCGATATAACATAATAGTTATACGACACGATAAACAGACTGTTTTTTGTCCATAAGAACCTTAGATAGGTTGTGCATGGACAACATCCATATATATATTTGTGACATCATGTGTTTCACGTGAACTTAATAATTTGAATCTCTGAAGGAAAAATAAAAGAAGCAAAACTTTAACTTGACTATGAAAAAAATAAAAAAGAAAAAGTGTGTGTGGAATATATTCAAATAATGAGATAATTGATGGCGACTATTAGAAAAAAAAGATACTGTCTGTAAGTTCTTCGAGGAGGTGGTACATTCATTTTTCAGCCTTTCATGGGAACCCCTCTCCTCGCTTCCAAAAAATAGAGTAGAAGTTATTACTACAAATATATTGCAATAATTTTAGATAACTACTTTTTAGAAACGAGGAGAGAAAATTCCACAAAGCCGAAAAATGAAAAAAAAGATGTTACTGGAAAGACTCTATCAATCTTCTTGTTTCGTCTCTACCTAGGTTAATGATGTATTTTTTGAATATGTTCTCCACCAAATTCATTGAATTCAATTTGTTCAGATATATTTTATACATTTCTGGAAGATGATTATAAATCTTGCGTGATAGGTGAGTGTAACTACGTAGGCTGATGTTCTTTCGTAGAAAATTAAGGCGCTGTCCTTTGAAATTCATCTGATATAAATCGAAATCAAAAAATCAAGCTTCTCATGAATCACCAAACTTTCCGCTATTATGTGTCAAATCCGTGTCAATTGTCAGAAACGAATCTTTTCTGCCAGTCTAATAAATTCGTCAAAATTTCCTTGAATACTCATTGAATTATGTGATGAAAATATATATTCGATATTATCGAAACTGTTCAATACAGTAGGAACAGAAAAAGTTCGTTACAGAAGGAAATTCAAGCACTTCTGTAACTTGCGTTGAGATATACTATTCTCCTCACTTCCACTTCAAGAACCCTCTCAGGAATGATCAATTATCATTCGATAATGTAGTATGTAGTAGTAGTAGTATTTTTATTCAAGTAAGCCTAATTTACAATATGATTTCAAAACTGAATCCAGGCTGAGCTACCTAAGCAATGCTCGTGTTGTAGTCATCAATCTGGATTGCATTGATTATTTACATCCTGAGTGGTGAGTAAAAGAAAGAAAAACGAAGTAAAATTCATTGTATGAGAGAGAGAGAGAGAATATGTTTTTCTTATGGTAAATTGTGTTACTTATTATTATTCGAGTTCATATATAGTTCTTAGTTTGTTATAATTTTGGTTCACATATTCTTTCATTTTTGATTTCATTTTGCGTTTATTTGGGATGACTCTAATTTCTATGGGGACTAGGTTTAACAATTTTGGACCAAAGTATGATATAAATTTCTGTGTGTGAGTTAGTCTACAGAGGGGAACATTTGTTTTCTGCTCAGATTTAGCACGTGTGTTGTGAGTATGACTTTTTTGAGAGATGGAGGTATTTGAATGGAAAATGGAAATAAACGTCGAACGGTTCCGATTTTCTCAGTCCCATCTCTTCTAGAAGAAACATCAGCTCTTCCTCTCCATAATAATTATCTCCATAGTCATCGCAAGAAACCACCGCTCAATCATACTTCAATCTCCATAACCTTACCCACATGCATATACGAGCCGACCGACATCCATTTTTTCTTTCGGGCTGTCGGTCTCATCAAAGCTTCTCCTGATTTCGGTCCATTGTACACTGGTCAAAATAAAAGGCTACTGCCTTCTTTGTACAGCTAGCCTCGATTATTAATAGTCCTTTGACACGACGTAATGAAGAGAGGATAACAGGTAGTGGTAGCCTAAACGCGATTCGAAGCCCCGCGGATTTCTAATCAACGATGTACTACGTTTACGCTTTAGGGGGTGTATTCAGGTGATCAGTTTTAATTAAGGAATTTCCAACCGGCAGATCATTGTTGAAGGGAATAAAGGAAATTCGTTCGACGCCGAATCATTTATCTTGGATTGATCGAAATTGGTATGTTTCAATAGCTGAATATTCACGATATCCAACTTTAATACAGCAAATTCCACTCCTTAATAAATCTAGAATGATTGTTCGTTAGTGACGACTGAACCGTCAGAAAGTGGATGATTAATATTAAATATCCACCGTCATTTGAAACAGATTGAAAAAAAATTCCTTGTATCAGTGTTAACAACTATGTGGAACGTCAAAGACAAAATCATATCATCATTTCATAGTACTTTCTACGTTTTTGAAATATTCAGCGAAATCTGCGGTGTGGATTTGCTGTTAATTTAAAAACCCAAAGGATTAACAAGGTTTGTGCTCGGTCTAGTTAGATAGTAAATTCTGTCACGAGCAAAGCGAAACACAACACTCTTGAATAGGTCAATAATAACATTCATATCTTTATATCTTCGTAGAAGCTAACTAGTCAGGTTCCACAGTGGCTTCTTTAAACTCTGTACCATCTTTCTTCATGTTCACATCCTAATCCTTTTAAACCGGCGTCAATTCTTCCACCATCCGATCTTCATCTAATTCATATTTCTTTACATTGTTAAAGTCCCATTTTCAATATTAGAAGAATAAGTTAAACTGAGTCTCTTTGCTCTAACACACTCATGGATCGATAAACTTCGCTAAACAACAGATTAGAGTGAATGATTATACATTATTAACTCGATTCGAATAAAAATAATTGAAAATGTGAATATTTATCACTCAGCTCTTTCTTATGGTCGTTTCAAGTTCTTCCTCTTTCAGCTCCATCTAGTGGAGAATAGTGAAATATCGAATATTTGAAATGTCAAAACCAAAAAAAAATAAATAAATAAAATGGGTATCCATAGCTTATCTGATCTGTTTCCGATATAATGTTGGTCTGATTGGTTGTATTCGACTGATTTCATTGGAATTCGTCTTCAGCAAAAAAATTCAGTTCTATTCTCCACAATATTAGAAAGTCTATGGACAGAACAGCATATGAAATAATAGCCATCTGTATCGGTTTTTTTTGCAACTGGATCATTGATGTATATGATGCATAGTATCGGGCCTAGTATAGATCCTCGAGGGACACCGTGATGAGGACTTCTATATCTTGAAGAATATCAGGAAGTCTATGGACAGAACAGCATATAAAATAATAGCCATCTGTGTCGGTTTTTTTGCAACTCGCTGTTAAGACCATTGATAGATATGATGCATAGTATCGGACCTAGTATAGATCCTCGAGGGACACCGTGATGAGGACTTCTATATCTTGAAGAATATCAGGAAGTCTATGGGCAGAACAGCATGTAAATAATAGCCATCTGTATCGGTTTTTTTGCAACTGAATCATTGATGTATATGATGCATAGTATCGGGCCTAGTATAGATCCTCGAGGGACACCGTGATGAGGACTTCTATATCTTGAAGAATATCAGGAAGTCTATGGGCAGAACAGCATGTAAATAATAGCCATCTGTATCGGTTTTTTTGCAACTGAATCATTGATGTATATGATGCATAGTATCGGGCCTAGTATAGATCCTCGAGGGACACCGTGATGAGGACTTCTATATCTTGAAGAATATCAGGAAGTCTATGGACAGAACAGCATATAAAATAATAGCCATCTGTGTCGGTTTTTTTGCAACTCGCTGTTAAGACCATTGATAGATATGATGCATAGTATCGGGCCTAGTATAGATCCTCGAGGGACACCGTGATGAGGACTTCTATATCTTGAAGAATATCAGGAAGTCTATGGGCAGAACAGCATGTAAATAATAGCCATCTGTATCGGTTTTTTTGCAACTGAATCATTGATGTATATGATGCATAGTATCGGGCCTAGTATAGATCCTCGAGGGACACCGTGATGAGGACTTCTATATCTTGAAGAATATCAGAAAGTCTATGGACAGAACAGCATGTAAAATAATAGCCATCTGTATCAGTTTTTTTGCAACTGGATCATTGATGTATATTATGCATAGTATCGGGCCTAGTATAGATCCTCGAGGGACACCGCAATGAGGACTTCTATATCTTGAAATGCGAAATGATCAGCTCTGAAGCTCCACCACCAATTTGGTGGTATTTCAGTTTTCATTCTCGGTTCATCCACCCTCGTTTATGATGTTCAGGTATTGCTTGGAAAAAATATTAATCCGTGTGTGGGAATCAGCGGTTGTTTTCTAATTGAAATCGTTCAATATGTTGTGTCTGCCAGTTTGACCGGCTTAATTGGCTCATTAGCGACAGTTCGACGGCTACTGATCGTACTCGCATTCATATTATGTCACACACTCGATTCATTTCGAGCTTGCGAATCCTATTTTCATGCCGCCAATCAACTCTGATTTGCGGCATTTATGGGATGACTGGCGGAAAAAACTATCGCTAAGCGGTTAAAAAACATAAAAATCCCAAATTAAAATCTCTTTATAGGGATTTCTTCTTCTTGATGAAAATAAATCTTCGACTTGAATTATGCTAATGGTGTACTATATTTATTCATTCTCTGCTTGCCCTGAAGCGATTGAAAAGATGAATATACTGGGTGGCCCAATGAAAACGAAACAAGGCCGATTTGACATAGTTATCGTTTTCAGAAGAAAAAAACGCTCGATCCGGTCGATTTTTATTCCGAGTGCGAAATATTTTGCGCATGTTTTCAACTTTTTCACTGCAAACCCCTCGGAGGGGTGAGCTCCCACCCTTGAATCTCGAATGGGATAAGGGGTCAAGTGATACATCATTTTGAAGGTTATCGTAATCTCTTACCAACGCTTCGTTGTTTTTGGAATTCAATGCAGTAGTTCTCGAGAAAACACGTTCATGAAAATTATCGGCTAGTGATCATCACTATTTCTCATTTTGTAGTTAGAACGATGTTCATCTGAGAAGTGCCTCATGTGTTTTTTTTTAAATCCTGTCCTATCCAACATTACTTGAAGGATCATTTATTTTAATGTCATTTCCATGATCTCCCAGTAAATTGCATACCTTGTTTCGTTTTCACTGGGCCACCTTGTATATATATTCTGATCCCGATTGTCAAGATCATTAGGCTGGATTCATAAACTCGACGTTGAAGTTGCCGTTTTCAGTTGAAATATATGAAATAGTTATTTTCATTCATGAATTCGTTGACAGTTGAGGAAAAGTCCGTTTGACGTTCATAGATATTTGCTGTTGACGTTCAGTTGGCGTCCAATCGTCAACCAATGAGATCGGTGATAGAAAGTCAAGTGGCCTCTACATTGTTTATAAGGATAAAAATGGTAAGAAAATGTGTTATTTCAGTTTTTATTGATCACAAAATAGAGACCCCATAAATTTGGGTCAGTTTCGAATAATATTTCTTCGCGTATTTGATGATTTATTTTTTCATTGTTGATTGTTGTCACCTCGATGTCACTAACGTCAGACGAACTGCAACAGCAATGGCAATTTCAACGTTATCGAACGTCTATATTTTCTCAACTCCGAGTTGCAACTCCTGTTACATTACACCGTATCCTATCCTGGAGGACTCTTCACATGTTCGACCTCCCTGGAACATCGTAGAAAGGAGGGCGATATCTCTCTCTTATTTATAGATACTTCCACGGTCGGTGCTCAACGGAAATCTCGTCTATAACGGCAGAGTTGTGGAATTCTTTGCCTAGTGAAGTCTTTCCTGATGCTCACGACCTCCAATATTTCAAGAAAAAATCCAATACCTTCCAAACATTATCGGATTTCAATTTTATACTATGTTGTTTGATGACGAAGAAAACTAATCGAAATCCCCTCACTCGAGAGGAGTATTTCCCCTTCCTTCTCATTCAGCAATGTCAAGCGATTACATAATTGTCTACAGAAAGATAAAGCGAACCACATAGCGAGTGTTATAACGTATTCGAAAATGAATATTCATCACCAGGTGACTGTTACAAATTGGATAATGGCGCGAAGGTGTCCCAAACAGAACTAAATAGAATTTAATTCGACCCCTCTCATAATGAGGGGGTGTGAGTTTTTCTAGCTTCCTGCGGATGTTCCAATTGTACATCCTTTCCTAAATTGTGGTATTTCTGGTGAAAGAAGTGTCACTATACTTGTGTATGTATTCAGTGGATTCGAACAGACAACGTTGTTATGATTCGGTTGAACTGTTTATACCGAAAAAAAATCGTCTGGTTTCAACCACGATGTAAGTGAAACTTTCATTGGGATCGCAGTCATTTGACTGGAGATTTTCGGAAAATTTTTCGTTTCAGGGTATTATAATCGCGTTCTTGGACTGAACTTGATGATTAGAAAATGGGAATGATAATTTGAAATCAATATCCAATGATAAATTTCAATTTCAATCTGCGTTAGGTACCAAATACATAATATTTCACAATTGTAAATGTAGATTTGTAGATTTGTGTTGTCAAACAACAAAATTTACATCAATACACTGATCGAAGAGAAATAAATAATGTCAAGGTCGAGTAACCAGATGCCAATTAGTTTTTTCCGAACTTACCTCGAAATAGGTTTGGATATATCTTGATTCACTTATAGGATAATTTTCTGTTGGATGCATACAAACCAGTCTCGAATGTTTCAATCATGGCTGGATAGGAATTTCAGGAACATTCCATTTACTCCAGCCACACTAACTGAAAAGGGTCATAAATGGCGATCAAGAAGCAGTGGCGTAACATAATTCAGTGGAGGAATATTGAATCTGATTTTTTCAAGTGATTTTTTCTTCTTCTTCTGAAAACACCATGAGAAATGTCAAATTGGATTTTTCTTGATAGTTTGTAGACCGTGAGCATCAGGAAATACTTCACTAGGCAAAGAATTCGACAACTTCGCCGTTCTATTGATGAATGATGTTGGGTGGAGTGAAATTCAAGTCTAGTTTATCAACTACGCATAATAGAAGAAATTTTGGTTGAGCATCGTATTAGAAATAAAACACACTCGGAGTTTAATCAGAATCGGTGGAAATATTCCTGAGTAATTCGTGAAAAAGCGATTTCCAATGAAACTTTGAACACACCGTTAGTCGGGAACGGAGCAGGTTAGGACACACATTTGAATGAACTTTTTTGACAAGGAATTACCACTTGAAATGGATGACATCATTTGAGTTACACCCTGTATAGATTATCATGTATAACTCGAGTCGATATCATATTCAATACAAATATCGATAATCCTTTGTCATGATGTAAAATTTCGAAATAATTTCGGGGCAAACCTGTTCAACTTTAACGAACCGTCAATGTGACGCTACTGTTACAAGAGGTAATTAACGGAGAAAGGTGACATTAATTAATGGACTGCTGTTCGCAAAGCGTCTCTCCATATTCCCCATAGTGCAGAGGGCTGTAATATGCCTCAACGACCTTAATTTATAATACACCCACTTAATTCTCTATAATTTACAAAACCTGGCAAATAATTAATAAAGCTTAGCGTGCCGGGCTGTATAGAAAGGGGTGACATATTTTAATAAATTGATTTTTATTGTGTCCCGTCAATGGATTCGTCAAGGTCCCAATATTGAAGGTTCTCAAGTATGATTCCGCGTGTAAATCCACTATATCTCGATGATTAATTGCTAAGCTAATGACCACATCGACTGTTGAATCGATATTTCTCAATTCGACTCTTCGCGAACTATTCAAAAGATATCGAACTCCATACTCGAGACACTGTGGCCATCAGTCATATATAACTTACTATGGCAGATCACGTGCTGATGGTGGTTGTACCATGGATCTAGATAATTTCAGAGATATTTCTAGATAGCAGAGGAAATTCCACACATGTGATTTTTAACCAATCAGAACGTGTATTTCTGTCAGATCACCATAGCAACGGATGAATTTCATCGGAATTTCTCTCCTGGTGGGTACCCAACAGCGAATTATACTGGTTATTTTTTTGACGTTTAGAATGACAGAATATTTTTTTGACAATCTTATTTTTATTTGTTTTCACACATAATAATTTCAACAAAACGCTCAAATGTTTCCTAAATTCATGGATCATTATGATTGATGTTTATATTAAAAACGCAATTATTGTATACTATGGCAGGTTGATTCGAAGTTGCTTGCTCTCGATTTAGAGATTGTCTTGGACTGTCTTTGCAGAAGTTGAAGCAGACCTCAATGCGTCAATTATATCCTGATGATGGCCCGAGTCAATTTGCAGATATGGTTTTATGGAGTGACTGCTACCATGCCCTGTTATTTCAATTAATTGCTGTTCTTCAATTCTGTTTTGCAAGAACTTGATAAAGACGAAAATTGATGTTGTCGGAAACACATTTGGTGTGGAATTTTCCTACCGAATACCGAATTAAATCCGGTAATTTTTTGACCTCTAGTGGTATTACTAGTGACCATTCACCGACTATTTTCCAGTACAGTAAATCGTTGATGTATCTGTAAAGACAGCGTTGAGAAGAGATATATGGTAGGCTATGGATCCGAGTCAATCTCGTCCATGAAAATATGATAATGACCACTTTGAAGGGTTTGGCGAACCAGGAAAAGATCTCAAAATGGCTTGGTCGAATTCTGTAGGAATACCAATTTTGTTTTCCTTTATAGATGTTACTTAGCTGTCGAGTAAGGAAATAGTTATGATAGTTGATGATATGTGCATATTTTTCCAGTTCATCTTATGTTCCAGTTTTCTTTTTTCATTAGACCTGTATATCGTTTTTCTACCTCGATATAACTAACAGTTGTTGCGTTCCGATGAATATTTAAATGTAATTTACGAAGTCATCGACTGTGAACGAAACAATTATTGAAATTAATTTTCATTTAGAAGTGCTATGCAGTATAATGTTGGAGCCGATACTAAGCAAAGATAAACTGACAATTAATGTTATATTCGAAATATTAAGATCAGTATCTTGAATAATCTCATTGTATTATGGTGGTGAAGTCGATTACCAGAATGTAACTTTTTGAATTTCTTATGCGTAGATAAATGGGTAGCTTAATTGAGCACTTCTTCACATCAGTGACTACTCTCTTTGCCAACCAGCAATATTTCTACAATGAAAAACGGAGGTTCATTAATTTTCACCATGAGATATCTTCAGTCGACGGTGTGTGAAAATTATTCTTCGAGGTTCAGTTTAGTTCATTCCAGTACATATTCACTTTGAGTCTCCTACTCACTATTTGAGAAATCTCGAGCGATTCGTCCAAAACTGTACTGATAGGTATCAGCAACCATCAGTTTCATCATCTCCCTTGAGACGAATGATATTTTTGTAGCAAAGTATGTATTTCTCTAGAAAAAATGAACTAAAGTATTCAACGTTTGAGGAACAACGTGTTAGCCAGTAATACTGGCCATGCCTCATCCATTTTCATTCCATTATTTGTAATGTTTGTCATTTTAATCATCCATATTCTTTTCTGAGTGCCAGTTAGTTAAATTTTTATAGCTTCTGCATTATTTTTGTCTTTGTGTGGAAACTTTCGAGAATCACACCGAATTTCGAATCACCCTGTATAGTTGACGAGAAGGACTCGATGTCAATCCATCGAAGACGAGAATACAATGATATATAATTGAATACGAGCTATTTCAGTTGAAATCATGTAACGAAACAGAAAGTAAACTGCGAAGCTCGGTAGGTATTACTTTCATGATGGTAATTAGGCTCCGGACGATTTTAAGTAAGTCTCGTAATTCTACCCGAGATTATATTATTTAACGAGCCGGTTAACAAACGACGAACAATGGTCAGGAAACTTCTCAACGTTCAACCGCAAAGTACCTATGGAGCCCCCGACAGGGCTTCAAACCACATCCTACACGTTAACTTTCAGATTATTGGGTTATTATCTATACGATAGGGGCTGCATTTTTCCCTCATTTCATGAATAAAATTGAGAGTGTCATATTTGACTCCAAATACAAGGTTGGGATTAGGTATGGACCCAAGTGAATATCTTTTAAACGAAAAGATCAATGTACATTTTTTTGTGAATAATATACTTCCGGTTTTACCGGAAATGCCATCATATTTTTTCAGATTTTGGAAGAGCTTGAGTTTATTGCGAAAAAAATTGTAAAAACGAGGAGTACCTCACTTTTAGTTGTACAATAGGTGTAAATTTCATTATTTTAGAATAATGAGAAACAAAATTCTTGAACCAAATGTACCTCATACGGATGACACTTTCCACTTTTTAATATATTTTCTACAGAACGTCGACTGATACCATAGTTTAGTGCCAAGTTTGTGGTGGAAGTTTGAGGTTATTCTTCTAAATCGATTGCAATATTTTGTTTAACATCAGTTTAGTTCGTTGCAGTCCGTGGTTAGCAATTTTTTCACCATCCCAGTTGTATTAAAACGTTGTAATGTTTACTGTTGAGTGTGATATAGGATTTCTCTCCGGATGCAAATTATTAAAAATATGCGACACACTTCTTCATTAATTCTAACACCATCACCATGACCGATCATCATTAAAATTTCAATACGCTCTTTTTCACTTAATTGAACTATTCTGAATTGTAAAATTTACTTCCGTCAATTAGAACTTGACACTTGGAGAACAACAAGACGTACTAAACAGTACTCGTTTATTTATGAATATGCATATAAACAACATCAATTAGTTTATCTAAATAGTTTTTTGTTCTAATGCAGAAAACCCGAAGGAGGTTGAATAAAGTGCTATATTTCTCGTTTTCACAATTTTTTTCTCACACTGAACTCAGTATGTATGATTTCAAAACGAAAATATATAGGGTGTCCCATTTGAATTGAATAAGTTGATGACATTTCTGGTTGAACCGGAAGTATATTATTGACACAAAAATATACATCAGTTGCATCGCACTTACCTGCAAATTTTCATAAATATCGTTCTTTTCGAAATACTTCTTCACATGGAATCATTCATAGCAGTCCTCCAAGCTTCGATTGACTTGAGAATTTCACAATTTCGAGGTGGTTTATTCGTGCAAATTCTTCCACAGTCAGCTGGTATGATCCCAGTATGATCCATCTCTCGTGATGTACAGCATCCCACGTCATCTGGATATGGTGAGGTGTTCCTGGACTTTCCCCACAGAATCTGCAGGTGGTGTCCTCTCCTCATTTGAGCCAACAGTTTGAGCCCGTTAGAAATCTTGTTCTTCCGCTTTGTTGAGTCCTTCTTGGGAATAGGAGTTTCCAAGGTCGCAGAAGGGGTTCTGTGGTCATTTTGCATCCTAATAACGTAAATACATCTGTGGATCTACACATTACGCTTTCCGGTAGTAGTCACCCTTGACAATGCATTGCAAATTATCGGTAATAACAAGACGAAATGCTATAATTGCATGACAACGCGACTGACGGTCCATGAAAAGAAATACACCTGCTTGTTACCTCTATACTCGCTTTATATTGTTGACATATCAATTAAAAAACAAGCCACCTGGCGTATGTTACTATGCATATGTGGTAATCCGACGACAAAATTGAAAAGTCGATATAGAAGTAAACTAGGTCTCCAAGAACATTCATGACTTTTTGGTCATTTTGAAAGTGATTCGATTTCTACGATTTTTCTCTGATTTTTTCCAAAACTCCATCACGAAAATGAGAGTTGTACAAATCAATTCATGATAAGGTGTTATCATTGATTGTTTTTTTTTTGAAATTCACAGACCCGTGGCCGAGAATTTTGAATGATTTGTTGTGTGCATATATCAAAGATCCAAGTTCAAGTATAAATGTTGGCAAGTAACCAGAAAAAGGAGCTTTCTTTGCCAAACGTTGTAGAGCTACCACAAAAATTACTATCCCTTCAGTCCAAATACGATTCTCAGCCTTTCAATACATATCAATGTACACCTTTTGTATTTGTATCACCATGTATTTAGTGGAAATATTGGTGAGTTGGTGGTCATGTGGAAATCTAGGGTTTTTATGTAATTATGAATCTATCGAGGTTAACTAAAATCACATACAGATTCTTTTTGTTTTCTGACGAAAAACTGCAGTATGCAAATGGTATTTCGGATTATGGAAAAAGTCACAATATGTAGATCAAATGTATCGTCTAGCCCGATATATTTCTATCGAACTGTGCGTTAAAGAAATAAACTTTTTATATACTTTTAATTGAGTTGTTCGAGTAGAGTTCAGTTTATGACCGTGTTTTGCTTCTCAAATAGAAGTTATCGAGATGTAATAAAATGACAGTAAAATCGAGAATGAAAATAGTATCGCAAGTTGGAATCTATTAGAGTGGCGTCGATTGTACGATAAAGAATAAAAACAGAATTTGTGTCAGACAACTCAGGAACATATGAGTGGATAATGTCTCTAGAATATATCTGGTATAGCTTTATACCAATACGATTTCATCGATTATATTCGAAAAATGCCACTCTCTTTTTCTCAGAACAACATGTTATAGCTCGTACCAACCCATTTCGAGATTGTATGGAAAAACTGGTATGAATTGCTACAATATTATAGCTGATATCTTCAAAACGAGAACAGATATTCGAGATTTGCAAAAATTAAAGTGAATGAGATGCTGTTTTCTCTCTGCAGATTTCTTCATATTTTTTTTCTGATTTTGACAATAAATATATATTCCATGTATTCAAGTTGAATGAATTTGCAGAATTGAACTTGATGAACTTTCTATTTCGACCAAAATATATTGAATGAGCTACTTCAACCATAGCATACTTGGATCAAAGTTGATTTCATGTCTAATGAAGCTATATGGATGCAAATTAATTTTTTTTTCTCAAATTTATGCGAATCCTCTCGATATGAAAAGTAAATATTCATTTTCGAAAACGGTACGAAATATGCATACAGAGTGTGTGCGAATTCATACAAATAACTATGAATGTATGTTTCATAGATGCAACCACGAAAATAGAGATGATGTGGAAAATAATCATTGATTATATTTAGATATTAGCTAGTTTTTCATTTAATATTGTACAATCTTTGGTAAAATTCAGCAAACATTCAGTAGGAACAAGTTATGACGGAAAACGTCACATAATTAAAATTTGTCACATCAGTCTGAGAAAATGTTCTGAATTTATCCAAAGATAATAGAGATATAGCTTGAACATTAGGAGCAATCGTAAGTTACCCTTCACCATGTTCATTCATTGTATTAATGTCACTATTTATAGGAATTTGAGTAAATAATACTAGCCAGTGAAAAATGAGCTGTGTTCATTAATTTACTGCAAATTGGCTTCTTAATAACCAAGTGTTCGAGCAAAAGCATCTCCAACAGATGATGTCCCAAGTTCTGCACCTGTTTGATCTCATTGTGCCTTCCATGATACGTCTATGGTGTGATCAAGATTATTATTGATTTCCTTCGAGTATAGGAACGTTTAGAACTGAATCATCAATTGAACAGAAACAGGTTTTCTTCTGTCATAAGTGTTAATTTGTCACATCATAAATATTCGATTCGTTAGGAAATGGACTCGCTCCTAGTTCGTTGAAACTAATTGAATTTATTCAAATTGTGATACCTGAAGAAATCGTTTATCCTAATGAGGAAGTTGCATTTATATTCGATGTATAATGACCATAATTGATATTTGTATAATTAACTTCGTGATACTTCATCGAAAGTCCTTGCGTCTCCGGTCAGGTAAATCGATTATACAGGGTGTTAAACAAGTGTCCGCAAATTACATCATTTGTACAACCGTATCTGAAAGTGTGACTATAATAACGGATCAAATGTTCTGGAAATTGGCACACTCTTGTTTTTCCAGGCCCTCTATTTCTTCTTCATTTCAAAAATTATGTGAACCAAGTTTTGGGGGACTTGGAGGAGAGTCCGCACTTTTATTGGCCCAAATTCAATGGTCTTCTGGGCCATGAAAAAAATTAGGAATCGGTCTTTTGCATTCGCAATATCAAACTAACGAAACATTTGTTGACCAAAAGAATAATTAATCTCAAAACGAATGTAGGAAACGTCCTCCCCTTGCTGCGATACAAGCTTCATTCTTCTCTGGCGTATCGGAAAGCATCAATGATTCGTTTACATTACTCAGCTCGGAAGGGGTGCATTTTAGGACACATGATTATTGGAAGAAAAAGTCATATTTTGACCCCAATAACATCAATAATAACATCGAATTTTGAATCACCTCGTGTACATACCTACCTTGATGGTATAGTTATTGTTACCTGGGTTGTAACAAAACTGTATTCAATTACCCAATCATTTATAAATGAGACTAACGTTTTTTGAGGTCGTTTTGATACAGGCAATCATGTGGCGTAACCAAAGCTATACCTACTATTGCTCTATGTATATGAATTAGGTAAGTTGATACCTTCCGACTGCTTGAAACTCGATAGGTATACCGAAGGTGATGAAAAAGTCTGGATTAATAGCCTATAGTGAATGCAATGAAACACTAAATGATAATAAAAACTTAAAATCCTTTATTCTATACTTTTCTAATATTAACATGGATAAACATAAGTAGGTACTCATTGAGCTAAAATGATCTCAGACGAACACACTGCAATCGCGTTTTCGAAACCGTTTACAGATCGTACATTTCATAATATACACATTTTGGTGATTTCGGGGTAGAAAATCACCGCTGGGGAAGATACAAGGACAATGAAGAATACGTCGATCCTACAAGTATTTCCAAATTCATTTCTCGACATGAAATATTTTTCGATTGGATTGGAGATTCGAGCGAAACTGGTTGAGTTCTTCAGTGATTGTGACACCACCCTGCTGATATGTCATACAGTGTCCACTATTCAGGGGGACATTACAACAGTTTTTGAAAATTTCCAAAATTATCTATGGTCTTTTCAGTTATACTGAAAAAAGTCACCGTTATTTCTAGAGATAGCAAGAAACTGACAATTTCTTGTCGTAGCAACTTTTGATATGATTTTTTTCAATATACGGTCCTGATTATGTATGCACAAATTCTGGAAGCTTTTCATATTCTGGATATACCAATTTATTATACATGGTTGTTTGAAAGTGTTTCGACCTAGTTTTAGGAATCATCAATTTTTTTCCAAACTTCAAATGGAAAATAGCATCAATGCCAGCAGCACAATAGTTTCTGATAGTTCAGTAGTGAATTGTTGGTTGCCTAGTTTTGAATAGTGGAGGAACAAATTATTCTACTTTTGTTATTTGAAATCGTCAACGCCATGCTTTCATAATGATTTATAAATCAATAATAGAAGTATTAAGATTGACACTTCCTCTCGATCATTCTTTGTTATAGCAATTATTTGCGTCGACAAAGTCTCTGATGTATCCCCAAAGAAAAAGTCCAGCGGTGTCAAATATGGTAATCGCGCTGGCCATAGGCCATAGTATCACCTAGTCGATCAATATTTGAGATTGAGAGATCACATTCGAACCATCATGTATAATACATGGGTGTATCCAGAAACAAAAGAGCTTTCAGAATCTTTCGGAGTTGATAATAGTTTCACCAATACGAAACGTCGGAGATAGAAATCAATATTATCACTTTGAAGAAACATTTTCAGTTTTCAGAAGTCGACTATTGTGAAGAGAGTGTTTTTTTTTGGAACACAGACCGTTCTTAGTTAATATTTCTCGAGGTAAGATCAACGGCAAATTCGACTTGCTGCAAAATTATGGTCATTTGCTGCTTTGTCAACGATCTTCAGATATGTGTCAAAATTGATATCCCATTCCATAGCAGACACTGCATACATTATTCACACTGTATACATATTCACCATTGATGACTTATTTCAACGGAATTCTCCAAAATTCATCCTGTTCAATACACTCACTATATACGCTCAACACACTGTGTCAGAACTTTTGGATTGCGGGATAAAAAGAATGATTCACCACTGAATCTGGGGAGCTGTTTTTTCTATGAGCGTAAGAAAAGTAGTACTTTTTAATCGCCGTATCAAATGTCAGAGTTCAGAAAAAAATATGTATTTTGAATTTATTTGAATTCGGATATTTTGAATAATTCCCCTGTAAGAAAACTATATACAAAGTTTTTCTCCTTCTGCACTCAATATCGAAAAGTGAAACACTTGTCAAGATCGAGGTGTACCACGAGACAACCAAATGTACGGAAACGCTAAAGGGTCAGAAATCATTTTTTCATCTTGCCTTATGAGCAAGATCATCTTGCTTGACACTCAAATACAGAATGAATAAATACCCCAAAAAAAAACAAAAATATTCAGAAAAGCCTGAGTACGTATTTCGGCAAGTGAGTTGCCATCTTCAGTAGACCTGGCAAGTAAGAGAAATCAACGACTCCTTAGTATCCTTCAAGATATTCTCCAGAAATTACCATCGAGAGTGATTGTCCGTATTCATGTCAGCTTATTTATACATGAAATCATATCATGAAACCGTTGCAATTCAGCAAACCGTAACAATTCAATGATGGTTGTGTCAACAAATCGAATAATCGAGAGTATGGAATAGGTCCAAGGTCTTGGTTCATTATTATTACGATGAATGAAAGTACTTTCCAAACTATGCAATTCTTGATTGTTCGTTACATGTTTGAGGAGTTCCAAATTGTGTAAGGTGACTAGTTTCAAGAATATTTCGGGCAACGCTTGATCTGGTGAAACTAGCAAAATGTTCTTTTAATCCAAAATATGAATCGTATTTTTTGTCGTGGTACCAAAAGGAATTTTCACAGATCTTCTACTTTACAGACATTCTGGAGTTGGCAGCTCAATTGCCGAAATACGTATTTAGACTTCTCTATATATATCATTCTAGCTTCTGGGTATTTCATTATCTTGTGTTTGAGTATTCTAGCACAGTCTGCGAACAATAAATTCGAACTTGCTTGATAAGCAAGATCATCTTGTCTAACGAGCAAGATCACTTTGCTCCCAAAGCAAGATGATCTCGCGTAGTTGACTTGCTCGAGCAAGTTAAAACTGGCCCTCTGAACTCCCGCACGGATAACTTCTAATTAAAAACTCCGTCCATACACACTTCTACACTTGACACTGGAAAGCGCGAGGGAAATAAATTAACAATTCTTTCAGCTATAGTACACTTTGCATATATCACAATCCATCCATCCTTCGAAGAGAAGAGGACCCTTCATACGTGGATGGTATCTTCGTCTTCGGAAGGCGACATTCTTCCGCCCGTGCAAGGCGATCCGGGATCCAGAGGCAGGTCCGGACTGGGGGAACGTGGAGAAGGGCCGTCCGATGTGTGTGTCGAGTAATAATTGCTGAGGGAGCTCAAAGAGGTACTGGCTGCGAGGGAACCTGGAACCGAAGGAGATCCAGATTATATGGGGTGTCCCGAAAAGATAGCGACAAGCTTCAAGGGGTGATTTCGGTCACATGAACATATTTGTCCGCCAAGGAGTCCACATTATCGAGTGGTTTACAGCAAACAGGGTACCGAAAATTGGACGACCAATTCAAAGTTGAAAAAGTATGACAGTCTGTATTTATTGAATGGCCAGATCAAGACCTGATGTAGACCTGTTGATGAACAAACTCACTATGGACGCACCGCTTGAGTAAATATGGCGATAATGACGGATATCTTACAGTGATGGTGATGCCATCTAGTATCGATCTTGGGCAGCATTAGTCAAGGAGTTGGAATACCAATCTGGCAGGAACTGAAATGTGACACACTGTATTCATTGGAAGGTCGACTGCAGAATTTAATTCTTCATATCTATCTTCAACGCTTCGCTTGTTCGTTTCGAGAGACAAACAATGTTGTGGTGTCGGCCAAAAATCAATATGGACCGTCGGAAATGGGTATAGGGAGAGGGTTCATTTCTCGTTGATAGCAAGTTGATGGTCTTCCACTCAACCAGTCTCAGAACTAAACTCAGGGTTTGCATGAAGGGTTGCATTTAGCCTCCAGGTAACTCAACGTAGACTTATCTCTTTTAACTCAACAGCTGAGGCAAGCGTTGGCATGGGAATGAACTAGTTGAATATTTAATCATCTCTTGAATGTTTTATGCAACCGGTCCTTGAAAAAGATGAGAGAATTATAAAAATCGAGAAATTTGCCTCTTCACGATGAAATCTGGAAAAACTGCTGGCTTATGTGAAATGATACCCTGAATTAGAAAATGTAATGATATACATCGGGTCTCGTTTGGAAATCAAATGTTGGGGTCGTTCCCGGTTACACTGGAAGTGATGAAACGAGTTTTTTTTTGCCAAAACAACTCAAATTTTTGTTTTTTGTGCACTTCCCTGTTTATGAGTATCAGCAAATTACACACAGTGTGGAATAGCCAAATGGAATGAATTCGACAACAAATAAATGAGGGTGTGTTGGAAAAAACGCTTGGACACGTCGATTTTAATTTTTGAATTCGCATTTTTTTCAGTAAAATCGAATTATATAGAGTGTGTTATGTGACAGTGGCCACTACCAACTTTGTCAATTATATAAGTACCTAAATGAATGGAATAATTCACTCGATGCACTCAGGATATGGAAGTTGTTGGATTATGAAGAACAATTAATGTATATTATTTCTGCATATCTTCGACCTCCATATCCAAGTAGGATCTAGGAGTTATTCACAAATGTAGCTCAGAATCGGTTTTCAAACTCATCCGAACTTCCCAGGTCAATAATTTCTGATACTGATCGAACATAATCCACATATTTTATTCCATTCGCGTATTATAATTCACTTCATCATGATTATCAGCTGGAAGTGAGAAAGAACGTATTTAATTTGATCACTATATATATTCTTGAATTGAGCAAAACCAGTTGTTTGAATCGATCCTGTATTGGAGTTGAATTGATATAACCATTTGTTCAAAGTGAATCGATAAATGATTCGTTCGATACGTAATAGTTTTGGATAGATAGATTTGAATCACTCAGTTCGAAGAGATATGTTATTGATTCGACATTATCATTTATTCAATTTGAATTGGAGATGATTCCGTTTGATCAACATATTTTCGA
The DNA here is from genome assembly GCA_963576655.1 of Gastrophysa polygoni. Lineage (NCBI taxonomy): Eukaryota > Metazoa > Arthropoda > Insecta > Coleoptera > Chrysomelidae > Gastrophysa > Gastrophysa polygoni. The sequence goes on from OY755083.1 coordinate 965,803, forward strand.
ATCAAGCATATTTGAGAATTGTATCAAGAATCCCATTTCGTCCATGCAATAGTATGGCGTGTCATTCGATGAATATAACTGATGATTGAAATGAATGATATTTAATTCGTTCAAACGAATAATTTCAACCAAATATATTTGGTTGAATTAAAAAATCCTTTTTTTTTCCGTGAATGATTGAACTTCTTACGACTTCTCATCATTCATGACTTTAAAATCGCTGCATACATCCACCATATTATGTATTTATTCGCCTGTTGACTTCGTGAATGCGAACGAAGATCACATCATCAGGAAGACTAGACGTATCGAGTCTCGAGTCTCGAGTCTACAACGAAATGTCGTACCTAGATGGGCGCTGGGCCCGGGCATGCCCAAGCCCATCCCGGGCGGGTACAGCCTGTAGGGCAGCGGCTTCTGCAGCGTCGCCGCCGCCGCCGCCGCCGCCTGCCTGTAGTAGAGATCGGCCGCGCTGGGAGCAGCTGCGGAAACGGCGCCCGCGCCCTGCGGGGGCGGGGGGTACCAGCAGCCGTAGGCGGGGGCGCCGTACAGCCGTTGGAAGGCCGCGTAGTTTCCCGCCTCGGCGAGGAGTTCCAAGCCGACGGCCGTCTGCCGCTTCCATTTCGTCCTGGAACAAGGAGATTCGTGCTTGAGACGCCTGCTGCGTGGTCCCGGAAAAATTCGGGAATGGGATCAGTAGCGCAACAGTACTACATAATGTAGGAATTGAACGGGAAGCAAAACGACCGTAATAGTGATAGTCATTTTTCAGTGTCAAAACCGACAACATATTGAAGAAATTTACGCGAAGAGAAAAATATTTTGATTGTGTTGAGAACGGAAGCAGATTCGTTCCCGAAACGTCCACCAAGATAATTAGAAGTTTTATCCTTATTAAATATATTTGTATTTCCAAATTTTTCAAAAAACAAGGTGTCACTGACAAATAGAGAATTTCTTTTCCAAGTATCTGAAGTTTCAATTTCAAGCGCAGTGACATTTTGGGGCAGATCACAAAATCTGTCCTCACTACAAATATATTGAAATAATTTTTAATAACTTTTACTCTATTTTTTATAATCCAGGAGAGAAAATCCCACAAAAAGCTGGAAAATTGGTAGACAAGTATGAAAATCTCTACTTATTTCAGTGGTGGACGTTTCGGGAACGAATCTGATTTCGTTTGCAACACAGTGGAAAATATTCTCATACAAAGCCAAGAAATGAAGAACAATAATCGAAAAATTGTATTCACAGTATATAATGTGTTGAATGGAGACTATAATATTGTTTCTTGCTTAGTTGTTATAGATAGAACTGGGCATTCACTTCTTGAAACTGTTACGATTAAAGAGAAAAACATTTTTCATTGGGAGCAAATTCGTTCCCAAAACGTCCAATAAGATAAGTAGAAGTTTTTTATTCTTATTAAATATATTTGTATTTCCAAATTCTTCAAAAACAAGGTGTCTATCTCCTGTCCTCACTACAAATATATTGAAATAATTTTTAATAACTTCTATTTTATTTTCTAACAGTCTTCAGTGACCATAATCAGACCCAGAATTGATGTTCGAAAACCAACAAGATCTATTGAAGAATTTTGAAATGTATTTTGTATAGGCTTCTTCAAATAAGTGAAATGGTGGATTCAACAGTACTATAATTTTTTCTGTATCACCCCTTTGGATACCTTGATGAAATTCGTTATACATGTACTATGTTCAAAGAGGCATCATTTGATATACCGTATTTTCTTTTATTTCCACCAGTGGCATTCGTACGGATTATCAGAAATTTTGGTCCCTGAGTAATAATGATATTCTTTACTACCTTGGAATATCAATAACTACTTTTTCTATCATCCTCTTCTCTTAAGGTCGAGTTCAGTATGTATTATTGTATGTTCGTAAATCTCTATGTATTTTCGGCTAATGATTAATAAAAAAGAAGTATCACCATCAATATCATATCAGAACTGTTAGCTTCATCGAAAAAGTCACATATGCCGATGTCAAATCTCAAATTTCGATTGATTGCTATTTCGGCTTCACGTTCTCGAATAGCACTCCTTATGTCGAGCGGTAAATGTTTTCATCTTCGAAACAGTATTATCCAATCAATTTTCCCATTATTTTTGGTCAACCATATTCTACCCCTGCAATAGGCACGAATTAAAGAGAGAAGTGCATCCCGCCCACCCTATTACGAAGTGACTGTCACTTTCCACGCTAATCTCCTTATAATAAGCCGGGGGGGACTGTGTCTGGCTCACAGAAACGGCGTCGACAATATGTTCTTTTTCACTTTCATTCTCACCACCGTCTCTACAATCTGCTTTACGGTTCGCAAATACTGTGCAGAGAAAAAATTGGATCAGAGGGAAACTGAAAAAATACACGAGACTGTTCAACGTTTATGAAATCGATCGGTGATGACACCTGTTAGCGATTGTGGAATAGGCAACTAAACATACATCGTGGCGTACCATTTCGAAGCTGATATTATGTGAAATTTGCATTTGAATGAAAAAAAAAATTGATATCAATCGAGATTTTACATGTTCGAACAGCTTCAGTGATTCTCCTTGTTCTAGTTTTCAACAAATAAAGTGTTTTTGCCTTCATTGTTTTAACAAATGTCAAAGTCACAATGGCTGACAAATCGACTGTCATGACTACAAATTGGGTAATAATTACAATTGGACAACCCCAATGGAAACCAAAAGTGAGTTTCCTATTTTTTATTGCAAATGAGGTGGTCGAGAAAAATCTTGTGACCAACTCGTTTATCAAATGAAGATTAATGATATTTAATATCAACGTGGAAATATATCGATCATTGATCGCCTACATCATGTATCTTATAGGAGCCCTGTCTGAGTGAAGATGGTCCAACCACTCGAAATATGAAATTCGAGAAATTCACTATTCTCGAGAATATAAATATTTTGAGTTTGATTGTTATTAGGGTATATTGTACCAAGAGGTGAAAATGCTACGCAAATCGTTGACATGATCAATTCATTGCCATATGCAGGAATGAAAAAAGCATCTTGCCAAATTCAGGTAAATAATGAAATCAATACATACACTTTCCATTGAATATTGAGGAATTCGAGTAAATAAAACAGAGAAGATCCACAAAGGCAACCTACACGTGGATCATAACCGAAGTTTTATTCCTTATCAGTGTTGAGTGTCTTGCTTGTTTTGTTTTGTATTCTGCCCGTTTTCGATTAGGTGTATTGTTTCATCAAATTTGCTATATTGTCACTTTTCAGTGTCAAATCCAACCAACATTGAAAAATCTTTCGAGGACGGGAGTAGATTCGTTCCCGAAACGTCCACCAAGATAAGTAGAGGTTTTATTCTTATTAAATATATTTGTATTTCCAAATTTTTCAAAAACAAGGTGTCACTGACCAATAGAGAATTTCTCTTTTAGGTATCTAAAGGTTTTATTTGAAACGCAGTGACATTTTGGGGCAGATCACGAAATCTGTCCTCACTACAAATATATTGAAATAATTTTTAATAACTTCTACTCTATTTTTTAGAAACGAGGAGAGAAAATCCCACAAAAAGCTGATAAATGAATCTTTTATATGGTTTATTTCGGTAGAGAAAATTTGATGGTCGGATGATATGGATTTGGCTCTCTACCCAGAGACTGAAATTCGGTTTCTGTTCCTCAGAAACCCTAACACAGCACAGCAAATCGATCCTAATTAATTGTTCTTTTCATAATTGTTGAGGTGACTGTATTTTTCGATAGTCCCGATTTCATAATCTCATAGTTATCTACTTCGATGAAATGCCTCTTTTTCGTCAGAGAGAAGTGGTCGAACAGAATTGGTAGTGTAAAACATATTCTAGTGAAAAACATAAACGAAGCAGTTACCTATCGTGATCCCAATGGCGTGTTTCGCAGCAGTCTGAGCGCAATATCAGCCGCAACTGAGGCGCAATTGAAAGCGGCTGCCGGAAGTGTTTAAGAAGTGGCCTTATCTCGACCCAATAATATATGTTAAACTACCCTTAAGTGCTGGCAAATTGGCCTGAGAAGCAGACCCCCGACACCATGCAATTTCTAATTCATGCAACGGCAATAAAACGCAGCATTTTCCGTTGATAAGAGTTCTTGCTGGGAGAATTTACTTGGAAATTCATGATCGATACGACTGGATGGTGTGATCATGTGATGATAATTTCTTTGCACTTGATCTTACATAAAATTGAAAATACTAGAGCTGTCACCTATATGATATGACTTTTATATTGATTTTTCCCCTTTCAATGTCATGATGGAAATCAAGCCTAAAGGAAGAAATACCATCTATAATATACCATCAAAAACCTGGCAGTTCATTTTCTCCAACCGTCTTCAATCATTTGGCTTATAAATATAAAATCCGTGATTTCAGTGTTCCTCCTAAGCAGAACAAGCCCACTTCTTCTGACTTGGCAGTAAGAATACACCTCATTTTATGCTTGTCAAATGTCATTGAAAAGCCACTTTTAATGTCATTTCGAGAAAAATAGTATATCATGCAATGAGCACAAAATGATGCCCATTTCCCAGGAGTATGCAACTCATACGAGTGGTAAATGGCCATTTTGTTGCGAGTTGCATACTATACTCTTTCTATGACAACATATCGTTCACGTTCAACAACTAAGCCAACAAAACGTTCTCGGAAAACGATTTTTTCTTTTGATCTACATTCCATTCCAAACATAAAAAACGTTATAAACGCATTAATACATATTCTTCAACGTATCAGGTAATAAATTCAGTGTTGTTACCTTCGCTGCTTCTATTATATTCGGAGGTGTCAAATCTAAGTCAATATCACTATCAGTTTCCATTTCAATTGATAGTTTTCACAGAAAACAACTATGCAATTACTCGTTACCTACTGAAACTTTGAGAGAAACGACCAATTTGTCGCTGGACGTCATAATTTGACAAGCCGTAGTCTTCGTGATTTTAGAGTGAGCCTAGACCTTACACGAAATATTCCATTTCGCATTTGTTCATTTGTTGCTTAGAAACCTGCCTAGCAACAGATGCAAAAATGGAATTCTGTACAAAATGGTCTGGTTTATGATTGAAGTTACGGTTTTGAAAGTAACATTTATCGAGGTTGTCGTAGAAAAAGATATTCACCTAATTTATCTCACCATTAAAACAGTAGTGTTTTGAGTAGTCTTCCTAATACCCTGTTTTATTGTACATCGATGGAAATAACTGGAATGGGATATAAAATATCAGGTCTTCGATAATCGAACGAAAACAATGAATCTAAATGGATTAGAATGAAACCGTGATAAAACCCCAACTGTGACTATCTCGTTTACTCATCTAACAAACCGTATCGACAAACTGTGAAATTTTTTTCTAGACGGTATTTACTTTCGACGCCAAAACTCAATTTTCCGATGTAATTTCGAGTTTGAATAATGACTCGGCACCATCTCGTATTGGTTTCAAGAATAGTAATTTCGTAAAACTGGTTTTTAATTTTCCTAAATCAATAATACCAAAAAAGTATAGGTTTTGAAAAGTGCCGAATCATCGCGGTAAAGTGTCTTTTGACTGACGGCACATCATCCGGTGTTTTGAACATTTGCCGCAACGACCTTATCATTAGGTTCGTAGAAGATTTGTAGTTTTACAGGGTGGGTGGTTATTCAGGTATAATTTTTGCGGAAATATAATAGGAGCCTGACAAATAATTACAATGGAAGACTAACGAGTGTTTGTGAGCCAATACAGAATTTCTTTCTGTTTTGCATTCCCAACAGAATCACTCCTATCCGTTTGTATCATTCAATTAGACAAACGATATTAGGATAGGAGGAAATAATCGATGGTGGTGATAATTTTAAGAATCGTAATTTGCCAAAAGATTTCCTGGTGCATGGAATAATACTTTCAACTCATTCGAGATGATAATTATCGAAGTAAAATTGAACTCCTCCAATTCCTGTTGCTATTATAGATGTCTGTATCATCAGAAAGAAATAGCAACTCCAAAAACCATTGCACCTGAAAATCTACAGTTGTTTCACATAAATCTCCAACCATTTCCGACATTCCACCGTAGATAATCTAGCAAACTTTCCAATAGTCCTTCGATTGGCATCCACACTACTTTTCAGAATATTTCAGAAACCCCACACAATAATGAACCATGATTTTCCAACCCCGAATACAGTGTCAACCCCACTGAATTTCCTCCTTTCCATTGCAGGAAATTATTTTCGATGTACTGCCATCTTTACTGCGCTGGAAACATCGTTAGCTAATGACTCTTGACCACAACTATAACATCTTGTGAATGTAGAAATCCATAGCTCAATTCCGAATTTCCGAGAACACGCAAGCCCGAATGAGAACCAAACCATTGGCGTGCGGCGACAAGTATATCACAACTCATACGCAATATCATACACATTTTCGTACAAGAGCATACGGGAACTCCATAGTCTCTATTCCGTAAGGAAACAAATGAGCATATTTCATCAGGCATCTTCACTCGGATATTCAGAACCTGAAAAATCGAAAGTGCCTGTCAAACTGTAACTATATATAATTACCTAAGAAGAAGCCCAGAATTTCCACTAATGAATTTGGATTTTGTCCCTGCTTCCAACAAAATTCCTGGGTGCAAAGATACAATCCTGAATGCGCCCTTGGGAGACCCTTTTCGCTACCGAGTTTCGAGAGTGGGTGCGCCACTGTTCGAAAAAACACGCAAACATTAACAGATACTTTGCGGCGAACGGTTGCACCCTATTGTGCACCCTTTCGGTATTATACCCACTCGAAATAAATTATACTTCTAAATGTGTGTCCATAAATCAAAACTCTAATGATTTTATAGTTCCCATTCGAAATGCAAATCCATTGCTTTGCGTCGGGCGAATTTGTCATGGTGGGATTCTTGTGCATTTTCGAAAACACCCCCCAATAGTTTTCACAATGGCCATATCTCATTCGGTTTTATTGCTTTGCAGTGTTCGTAGTCGAGCCACTGTTTACCTACAGGATGAAAATAATAAGTGTGATTCAGAATCCAAATATGTGAAGTAGTTTTTCACAAATGTATTGTGTGTTGTCTACACACAGGTGCCTTCAAGTAAAGAATCAGAATAGTAAGGAAATGCCTCACGATGCCCACATGATCAGTACATACAGAGTTGAAATTGAATATGGCCAGTGACAGCTATCGATTTTTGATGTCCAGTCATGAAATTAGTGTAATATTTATGCAAATACGACAAATAAAGTACGTATGATCGTCCACAACTGTTTCCGTGGTACCCTGACTAAAAATCTACTACATATGTATGACTTTTCTGATCTAACTGGCGCGAGTACGAAATTATGTCGTGTAAAAAATATATTCTCGATGAGATATATCAAAATTTTTACTGAAAGAGACGCTTGAGCATTGTGTGATCTTCCTTACTGGTGAAGATACAAGCTTGAGTTTTTGTTGCATTGAACTTTACTAGATTTTCAGGTCCCATTTTCAGAATTTTTGACAGATGTCATCATTCAAAGCATAGCATAGTGACATAAGGTCTCTAGAGATGGCGGTATCTAGTACAAGTGTGAGAAATATCATCCCACAAAATTAGAAACAGTTAGAAATATCTTTGAGAACATTGGGGCCTTATCGCAAATTGAAAAAAGTGGATTCACATACGTACTCAGTCATTAGAATTCAGAAAATTGTTCAGGTTTTCTCGTTCACTCAATTCATAAAGATATTTCAATTAACAATAAATAGAGCTACAGGAAACATTAAATTTTGTGATCATCATTAAGTGAATTAATCTGGTATTACGCTCTACCATTGTTTCATTCATTCCAGTTGGGAAATTATTAAAAACATAAAATGCATATCTATGTATATTATGTAGTGGGTAACCTCAACTACATAACTCAATAGTAGATTCTATTCTAATCTTCTTGTCGATCTTAGGTTAGGTTAGGTTAGGTGAGGTTAGGTTAGGTTAGGTTTGGCTAGGTTAGGCTAGGTTAGGTTAGGTAAACTTAAGTTAGGTTAGGTTAGGTTAGATTAGATTAGGTTAGGTTAGGTTAGGCTAGGTTAGGTTAGGTTAGGTTAGGTGAGGTTAGGTTAGGTTGGGTCAGGCCAGGTCAAGACAGGTCAGGTCGTGTTCCAGTGTTCAAGTGTTCCAAACTCGCAAATGTTGGAAAAATACTACTATTACTGCTGATTGAATGAATCATATGATAGCATATAGAAGGATACTTTAGTTTATGAAATGTAATGATCCCTATTAACGATAAATTTCTCTATCGATGCGTGATTGTGGTGTAGGCAACCAAAAATACATCGTGGCGTACAATACAGATTGGGTGATTATTTTCATTGCAAATAACGTCAACGTTCAAGACCTTGTAACCAACTATCATCAAATCAAATGTATTTTTTCAAGTATTCTCCACTCCGTCGATAAGCGTATTTACATCTATATTTCTAGAGAGTGTACTATATATATTTATTGACTCTTTGACTGTGTGTGTATATAGACGTTTACTTTACTTCACAAGAATTCCTGGACTTCGTCAATAAGAATGTATATCTATCTTTCCATCTAATGATGAGAGATTTGATCTTGAGATATATTGAATGGATGAATTGAAATTCGCTTCATGAAACAAGTGAATACAATTCGCTGCCTTCGATAATAGTTATTCTGTATTAGGTACGATAATTTTGAGTCCACAAAGTGTATCTCAGTCTCCACACTTAATGATCAAGCGGTAGCAACGGATTCTCGCTGGAAACTAACCCTCTGGAGCATTGTTCGAAAGCATTTAGTCACCTAATTGTCGATCTAAAAAAGTGCTGACTCTTGGTCGAGGCGCCGACAAACAATTACCGAAGGAACTACCTCAGCCGCCTATGTCTGTTGGTAATATCCGTGCAGTCGATGAATTAACATCCCGATTACATATCATCCGACACCGAAGTCGTCATTAGACCGAGTATTGAACATAATAGGTAATGTTTAATTACTATGATCGGTGTGAGATCTCTGTTGCCGCATACGAATACTACATAGGGTGTTCGGTAAAACAGGTACGGAAGGGTAACCAACTATTTTATCATACTTGCGAAAATGATCAACTGGATCATTATGTTTTACTGAAAAAGTTAGAAACGATAGGATTTTCTGATGGATTATTGCATCTATTTGAAAGCTATCTTCTTGGTAGGAAACAGTTTGTTGAATATATGGATTTTAAGTCAGATTTATATACAGTCTCGTCTGGTGTTCCACAAGGATCGAATTTGGGCCCTCTTCTCTTTCTGATATTCATAAACGATTTGGCAACGTCGATAGAGTGTCCAAGCTTATTTTTTGCGGACGATTTGAAATTATTCAGTGCTATAAAAGATATGGATGACTGCGACAAATTACAACAGTCCATAAATGAAATTATTGATTGGTGCGACTCAAATCGTCTCAATCTGAATGTTTCTAAATGCATTAGTATGTCATATTCCAGAAAGCAATTCGCAACGCCATATCACTATTTCATAAACAATAATTTACTGAAACGCAATGAAGAAGCTAAGGACTTGGGAATTGTATATGACTCGAAATTTACATTTAACAATCACATCGACACTATAATATCTGCAGCCTCGAGGATGTTAGGTTTCATTTACCGGAATTGTAGGAATTTCAGGAATATCTTCGCACTCAAACTTCTTTTTTATTCGTACGTCAGATCTAAACTCGAATATGGCATACTAATATGGTATCCTACAACACAATATCATGTAAGCCGAATTGAAAGTATTCAAAGAAAATTTTTGAAATATTTATGGATGAAGGTTAATGGAGCTTACCCGCTCAGAGGAATCAATAACCAACTTCTCCTGGATAGTTTTGGAATGATTTCTCTGGAAAGACGTCGAATAATTTTGAGTGTGACATTTCTTTACAAATTAATTCATAACCAAATCGATTGCTCCGTACTTCTGAACCAAATAAATTTCCTCATTCCAAGATTGAACAGTAGACAATCAAACATGTTCTACAATGTTGCCACTAGAACTAGAATGATGATGAAATCCCCTATTTATATCATGTGTAATAACTTCAACAAGATTTCTCATATATGCGATATAAATCACGACACACTGAAAGACGTGGTTAATAAACTCTAAGATCATACTCACTAGTAATAGTTGTACCTCATGTTCTTTGTTATGGTAATTACTCTGTATTTCATAGATATAATCAATTAATCTTTTTTTGTTGTTTCATATTATTCATATGTCTGTCAGAATTGCAATTAACAGAAGAAAGCTGATATTTATTTGTAGCATTTCCTGTTATTGGGTGTAAACCTGTTGGAAATAAAAACTTTGTTTTTTTTTGTTTTTTTTTTTTGAAAAACGTTTTCAACGAACACATTATAAAACACTTGCACTCCATGAAAATGTTTGCGCTACGTTTTGGCGACAACTATACACGTGAAACTGATTACACCATTTTATAAAATACTAAACTATCCGTTGTCTCGTTACAGTCGATTCGTTCTCAATGGCCTTTGAAAAACAGACAACTTCAGGATTGCCACAGGATTTCTGGGATATTTATTGATGCGATGATCACCATTTATTTTCGGTACTATCACATTGAAAGACAGAAGTTTTCTAGGACACATTCTGGACAGCCATAATCGATGCTTTGCTGATTAATGAAAATGTTTTCAAGATGGTGGCACCACTTATGGTTATACCGGAAGTAGACAGCAACTTTGTTATATTTTTTTCTAGCGTTCTCAGATTCTTTAGGTTTCTCAATCAATATCAGCCTATACCTAAGTCTAGTCGTTTTCGAAATATTCGCACAGTCATCGTTAACTCAGTCAGTTTTTAATGTATCCGAATTGTTTTCGAGCAACAGCAAGAGGACAAATGGATCTTTCTTGCGGTTCATCCATAATTGGGGGAAAACAATTGGAAATCCTCCAAGTTTGGGGAAAGATTTGAGGAAGTTCAAATAGCCATGACTATTCTTCTTCGAATGGAATGCCTAATTTATCATTTCACTGAAAAAAAAAAAGGAGATGGAACTACTCATCGATCTGTATAAATATTTCATCTACACTATGTGTGATAGTTTCCAAGATATGATGACTTTTTTTATCATCATTTACAACTTTAAATGTGCGCTTTAGATGAAACCTGTATATATGAAGTGTATTTACTCAATATTATTTGCTACTTATGAAATTCACAGTGCAAACTGGGTAGTATACATTCTTCTTGAATTTATATCACACAAATCTTCACATAGTTCTTCAGGTATTCATATATTTCTACAGATATTCATACAATTTAGGCAACTGGAACGTAATCATGTACGCATCAACTCACAATATCTGAGCATATTCAACATCAAATTCATCTAGTTGAAACACGTTTCACTAAATAATTAGGATAGGTATGCATATTGCATCGAACGCCAAGCTCAATGAACAAATTGCAGTCGGAGTAATTTCCAATAGCATGTGAACAATACAGAAATTACAGAACATCTACAATTCCGTTGGGAAATTTGCATGGTTTATTCCGATTTTCCAGCTACGAATTCTTGTAAGCGAAGAGATCTACAGATAGAATCTCCATATTTCGTGATCAAAAGTTGTTTGATTTATTCCAATGAATTCAACTCTTATTTGCCATTCTGTTGAGGCATATTTCCACTCGTGTAAGTACGAGAACAATTATTTTTAATACCGAGTATACTTCGGTAAACTGCATATTAGCCGGATGGGTATAAGTCTTTCCCATCACGACATAAATTGAGTCAAATTGAAGAGATATAATGTACGTGGGTGGTGGATGGAACCAATGAAGTTCGAGATAATCAAGAAAATGGAGGTGCAAATCGAACATGCATATTCCAGTTTTGATCTGACCAAGGAATTAGTACAATGTCTTCGATATGGCTCCAAAATGAGAGAAAACCGTTCAAAGTCGTCGTAAACAGTTGACATCAAGCACTTAAATGAAGCGGCCCAACGCTACTACCTTGCGGGACACCTGAAGTAGCTACCTAGTCTAAAGACTTGATGTACATTTTTTGATAATCATATTCTATGATCAAGTCTGTAGAATAACATCAACTAGCAATGGCCTATCGATGCTCTGAGAAATATATTGCGTGATGTTGAAAATGTTGGTGATTGTCGATTGGATAAAGATGAAGCATGAGGCATAAAAGTCCAGTTCGGCTGTGAAATCAGTTTTATTTTTTTGTCAAACTGTGACGGACTCGAGAATCGATCAAATCTATTTCATAGTCAGTATACTTGAATAATTCGAGTGTTTTTATCCGATCGTAATCAGCGTAATATTTAAAGAACAGATATTTGTTTAGTGGACTAAACGTAGGTTTTTTCTCAGATTCATCCATGGCCGTAGGTTCTGATAAATGTGAACACGAGCACTTTTTTATTCGAATTGAATGATGTTTCAATTGAATATTGAGGCACAATCAATTGTCGACAATGCAGTAGCAATATTTCCATCATTCACAGAATCCAACTGTACATGTTCCTAATTGTGAGGTTAATTCATCAAGTGTTTACAAATGACAATCAATAGAAAATATTCACTCTCAATGAAAACAGACAATATATGGCGCCAAATACATACACATATTCGTTGAAGAGTTATATCAACGAGAGCTTCAAAAAAAATGATTCTTTCCTACCAATTAAATCTAGGAAGATAATATCAATATCCTTGCATTTTTTCTTCGATATCTTTATGTGTGAAAGAAATGTCACAGATTTGAGATAGATTCAATATTATGTTCATTGATATTATCAAGCAAAATAGATGATTCAATACAATTTCGATATATGTGTTTATCTAGGTATATTGTGTCTTCATTTCATTTTATCTCGAAAGTTTCAAAACTGTTTCCACATATCTGTATATATCTATATTGTATATTTATGTTCCTTCATTCCATGAGCTTCTATAGAAGTTATTCCTCCCCTCAAATCATGTTCAGAAAATGGACTATTTACTATCCCCTTTTATATTCATGATGTAATAAAATATTTGTATGTGTCTACACATCTGATTCCTAATTTCAATTCATGTGTTCGTATCAGCTTCAGTGAACACATAAACAAGTAGTTAACTTCATTTCTGTGAAACCCTGCTGTTTATTCACCATATACCATACCTTTGCCAATTGTATTTCACGAAGCATCATTTAGATACGCCACTGGTTTTACTCTTAGCTCACGATAAAAGGTGAATTCTCATGGATGCTTGAAAGTTAATGGCTACCCTACGTTAGTTCCACTATTTCTTTCTCGGCTATACAAAGTAAATACTCATCGAGCTATTTGATCGTAGAGAATTGAATCTTCCCAATTTTTTATTCGCTGACGCTGTGTTTGGATATGTAAACGGCTTTTAATCGACAATGGAAGTATAATTTTGGAGAATTCAGTCTGGTGAGAGGTAATTGAAAAGTAATGAGCAGAAGAGAAGTATACAGTTTATTCGATTCAATATAAGGTTTATTTGGACATGACGCTGCCATGTCTTTGATTGCGGATATTTCTTTATTATTCGTGGATATTTCTTTATTATTCCATAATGTAACCGAATCAAATTTAATATTGACTAATATTGAAACATCCTAAACTAGTGAAGTAACAAAGTCAACACTGAGCAAATTCGATCTAAATATAAGGTCACTTTACTCCTCCTACATTATTTTTGTTTCCTCTGGAATTTCTTTATTATTCGATAATGTAACCGAATCAAATTTAATATTGACTAATATTAAAACATCCTAAACTAGTGAAGGGACAGATTCAATACTGAGCGAATTCGATCTAAATACAGGGTGTTCCGGTGATCATGTTACAAACTTCTAGGGTAGATAAAACACACAAAAATAAGAAAAAAAGTTCATGTGAACATGGGTCCGGAAACGCTTCTTCAGGGAGCTAGGGCCCTTCGAAGATGACCTCCAAAAACTACTTTTCGTTTAATAGCTTCCGTACTACTGCAGCTATCGCAACCAATTTTGGAACATGAAATCTCTTTCGTAGGTTCATCAGTTTGAGCTTTCCGGATTTTGTCACCTTCAACCAGGGGCGTACAAACCAGGGGGGTATTTGGGTAAATTTGACCCTACTCCTTTTAGGCTTTAATTTCTTACCATTTTTATATCTGATTATGATTCTCCAATGCCTTTTACATAAAAAAGGTACTCTTGTAAAAATCGCTATTTGTCACCGTTTCCTCCGGAAATGGCTAAATCCAATCAATAATAAATTATTGGTCTTAAACCAATTATTACGTTGAAATATGAAAATGAGGTTCAGTACAGATAGTGAGCATTATTAGTTAGTCAAATCTTCTTCTTCGATGAAAATAAATTAGATTAGAGAAATTTATTGCCTTTTTGAAATTGGAGGTATAAAAAGTAAAAGGGAACGTATACAAAATATTTCATCTTCGAAGGGCCCTAGCTCCCTGAAGAAGCGTTTCCGGACCCAGCATGTTCACATGAACTTTTTTTCTTATTTTCGTGTGTTTTATCTACCCTAGAAGTTTGTAACATGATCACCGGAACACCCTGTATAAGGTCACTTCACTCCTCCTACATCATTTTTGTTTCCTCTGGATTCCGGCGTATTCAATTGAGTTGAGAACTAAAATCCAAAACATCGACGAACATATGAGTATTTCCGCCAGTCGCAAAAAACACATTATTTAAATGCACTGCTTGCTAGTCATCAAAGCGATGAATTACAGATCAAGAGGAATAATTAAAAAATTATCCAACGACAAATGCGAAATTACACCATATTCTCATGGACGACATTCCCCCTATCATTCACAACTAATTTTCTGAATCACAAGAACGGTCTTTCTATATTAAACGACACACACAAACACGACCATAAGGTCGACTGCTTCTCAAATGTATAATTTGGTTGTACGTTAAACGTCATTAGAATCAGTTCAAGTGGAGGTAGTCCACTGCTTTTCAATTCTCATAATAAATCTCTACCAGTTGACAAATAACCATTTAGAATTACTCGTACTACAAGGTGTATCGGAGTGTGATGAATTCGTCGACCGACCCCATATGGAATATTCAACAATACTTTAATACGTTCTAATGGGAGTAATTTTACATGGCATTACCACAGAAGACATTTATTATAACCGCATTAGGATGCCTCGCATAGGCATTTTTTGTTCTCTCGTGATAACCAATTTGTCTCTGGAATGCTGTTCGGTTCTCGAGGTTATTGATAATTATTATCAAGTGCTCACAAAGAATTGATTGTAACATGTCAATATTAGTGTGTAATTCAGGTTGGACAGAATAGCGAGAGAGCAATTTGAAAAGATGTATTCAATGACGAATTGGACTGGCAGTTTCACATCGACTTGATTATTGTCAGTGGCGGACGAATAGATACAGGCCAGGCTTCAGAGGGCGATGAGACTTCCATGTCAATGTCATGCCAATTTTATTATTATTTATTTATTGTCCACTGAAAACATAGAAGTTTACATCGAAATAGTATCATAGTAAGAGTGAGTATAACGTGTACAATACGAATACAAATGAATACAAATAGATAATCAATACAGAGATTCCTTATTCGTTTCCTATACTTCAAAAATTCACAAGAGAACAGATCAATGTCAGAATGTAGTGAGTTATAACATCGACACATCCTAGAGATTGGAGAATTTTGAGTAAAAATAGAAGAAAGCATAATGATTTCAATGTATTATTCAAAACAAAAAAAAATCATAACGCGTAATCCAATCTGGAAACAGTAAACTCTACCTGGAGTCTAGCACAGTTGTCCGTGACACTACAGGTCGAAACAATAAGTTCCCGCATCGAGTGACGAAACTTCAGTTTTGACTTTCGTGAGCTGGAAATTATTATCAATTTTGGGAATCATTATTGAAATTCCCACGCTCCAAAGTTTCCTGTTCACTCATTTCCCATTGTTTTCCTTCGACTTTGCTATAAATCTATTTTCCTCATTGATCACCATGAACTTGAATTAAAAATAGATATAGAATATAACTATTACCCGAGGTCCAAAACTGTATATCGATTTTTTTTCACTAGCAATATATCCCATTCCATTTCATTCACATTTACATTCGCCATCTCTTCCATTAGAATGGAAACTCAAATTATTATGAACCTACTGTCAATATTTTACTGTTCAAAATGTTGGTAGAACCACCAATCACCGCGTGTTATCAGTAAGCTCGTTTATAAGTGCAAACCTGTCAACTCTACATCGAGCCTGTCAATAACCCCGCAGCTAGCTGTCGTTCTGATTTTCTATGTTCTGTGTTGATACGCCTGCACAGAACCATGCTTCAGGTTCATAATAATTGGTGGCTGTGTGTTTATGAACTAATAGTTGGGAATGAGCAATGAATATTGACTTTCTGGAATTTGAATGAAGATCACAATTTCTCTAACAGATGTATGCTGATCATGCTTCAACCATTCTGATGAACACTTGTTAAAGACTCGTCCATATCATATACTTTCGATATACACAGTCAACATTGACATGTTGTGAATATGACCTGACTTCTGCGACGGATTTGCAAATGATGTATCAAACAAGTTGATGAGTGATGAGTAGAAGCATATTTGTACAACCCGCCCTTCATATTTACTTATCCGAAGGAACATTAGCTCTTGCGTGTTTTTCCATCAGAAATGGGGCTGCTCTACTGCTGTAATCCCTATGGTTGATACCAATTTCTTACCTTTACATGAGATGGGAGTAGAGTTTGAGAGTTTGGTGAGATGAATAGAAAATCTCAAGGAAATTGTTACTAGAACGTCAATTTTTTGCCTCATTGCTATTTTTTTTTCTACCCTACATCCATAATCTATCATGATCCAACAAACGTATCTGAAGATTCTGATGCTGGTGATGTGGTTTGCTCAATAATGTTCGTCATACTATCATGATCTCATCTCATCTCATGAAAGCTTTTCGAAACATTTTCGGAAATGATGTTCGCCCAACAAAAACTAAGATGATAGAGCCAAATCCATATCATCGAACCACCAAATTTTCAATGCCGAAATGAACCATATAAAAGATGTTCTACAACTCAACACTTATCCGAAACATTTCATTGACAAAACAATACACCAAATTGAGAACAGACTGAATATACAACAAACACAAAGACAACCAACACTGATAACAAATGTAATCCCATACATTCCCGGAATATCTGAAAAAATTAAACGTATTGGTGACAAGTTTCGAGTGAAAACAGTGTTCAAGACAGAAAATACAATGAGATCGATTTTGACTCATACAAAACCGAGAAATGAAAAACGTCATCAAAAAATTGTATATACAGTATACCATGTGTTTGTGGAAAATATTATACCGGTGAAACCAGCAGGCCTCTATCAGTAAGGATGAAAGAGCATAAGAACAATATAAAGAAGAGATATACTGAAAAATCAAAATAAGCTGAGCATATCCTTACTGAAAATGGACAACATATGGCCGATTGGGATAATATTAAGATCATAGGACAAGAAGACAACAACCAATAACGGAAAATCAAAGAGTCTGCTTGCATTCTCCTGATCGGAGATAATAATATTGCTTCTTGTTCAGTTGATATAGATAGAACTTGGCATCCACTTCTGAAACTTGAATATGAAAATGGAAAATTCGATATCAATTAATGAAAACACCTTGTAACCAGAATTCCTCCGTCTGCCAAATTGTCACTTCTCAGTGTCAAAATCGGAAACATCGAAAAAAGTTTACGAAGAAAAATATTTCAATTGTGTTGAGAACGGGAGCAGATTCGTTCCCGAAACGTCCACCAAGATAAGTAGAGGTTTTATTATTATTAAATATATTTGTATTTCCAAATTTTTTCAAAAACAAGGTGTCACTGACCAATAGAGAATTTCTCTTTTAGGTATCTAAAGGTTTAATTTCAAGCGCAGTGACATTTTGGGACAGATCACAAAATCTCTCCTTACTACAAATATATTGCAATAATTTTTAATAACTTCTACTCTATTTTTTAGAAACAAGGAGAGAAAATCCCATAAAAAGCTGAAAAATGAAAAACTAAGTCGTGCTCAACAAGAACTCGACAGTAAATCGATTCATTATGTAATGATTCGAGAAAATTCAGCACCAAAAAAGCGTTAATCGTTGATTATATGTGAATCGATTTTACCGTATCAGTCTGATGCTTGATGAGGTTTAATTAGATCGATCAATTTCACTTGCAAATTCTGTCAATTTGATGAGCTTCGATTGCGAATAACCGATAACCCGTTATTTATTTTTGGTGCAGCTTATATATATCGTTTGAGCTCATTAAGCAGTTTCGATCCTGCAACCAACGAAGAGCGATTCTTTGTTGGGGTAATTGACGTGACTGGAGAGAATATTCTCTTTGGAATTCGATTCAAGGAGATAGAATTAATGATGAAATTATTGCTAATTGGTAATACACGTTCATACCACAGAGTGGAATAATTTACAGCACTATTCCATTCGATGGTGAAGGAAATTTGAAGTCGAGAGCAGACACTAACAGATAATTGTTGTTGAGGCAATGCCTGAAGAAAGATGCAGATTGACTGATATTTTATGAAAACACCTCAGTATTAACACCTGTCCTATCAGAGAGCAAACTTGATGTGTATTTATCGAATCGATAAACTCCCCAAATGAACTGCTGTGTTTATTTCTTGGTGTCTTTCTCTGATACTAAGTTAAAAAATATCTCAGTACTTGCCTTATGTATCATAGCCCAATCGGAGATTCTATTTTTTTTTTCATCAAAATGAATTATTTTCTTCAAACTCACCTCCTGTTTTGATACCACGTTTTGACTTGCGTATCTGTTAGACTGAGTTTGGCTGCCAGTTCCATCCTATCTTGTACGCTGAGGTATTTTTGCCTTTCGAAACTCTTTTCTAAGGTTTGTAATTGGAGATCTGTGAATGCTGTTCTTGCCTTCCTCTGCTTTTTACTCATTGCACCATTTTTCGACGATAATGAGTCATCACCGTTTGGACCTGGAACAAAATTTTATATATAGCAATGTAGTCGTTGTTCTTGAAGATATCACAGAAACAGTTACAGATATCACAGGAATTGTTACTGCGTTTACTTTCCCTCATTCGAGTTAGTCTCTACCTCGGTGGCAGGATTTTTTTCAGTTCATCATCAGTTCGAGGAAATGGTACACAACGAAATAATTCCACTGATTCTTCTAACTTCACTCGGAAAAAATGCTTGGGAACATTATATCACCGTTTGGTTGTGATGATTAGTTCAATTTCACCAGAAACTTCGAACGGAATTTATTGTTTATGAAATTCAAGTTACGACTATTCATATAACTACAAAATTGAAAATGTTGATTCAGAATATGTACCTACTATCAATGTTATATGTTACAAGTCTCTTGGGATGTTGGGTTTCATAAAGAGACAGATGCAATCGAAACGTTATATATATTTATATGGAAAGTGAGATTCTTTTCACATAAGTTCCACTCTTCAACTAAACTCACACTGTTCAACCTTCAGTCTTTAGAAATTAAGAGAATTCTAGGTATACTTATGAGGTTGTTGATGGCACTATAAATTGTCCTGAAATATTGGATCATTCCAAGCTGATTCCAGAAGAAGTAGAAACTCGAACTCAAAAACATAATTCCTAACCAGCTATTTGGGGAACAACCTTCATGAACCCAAAAGAGAAAAGCTCTATTTTTCAGTGACACCTTGGTGGAAGAGAAATGTTTGAAAGACAAATTCATTAAATAAACGAATCTGCTCCCGTTTTCAACACAATGAATGGGAAATGTTTTTCTTCTCGGAGTTCGTGATTTTCGTCTTTGACACTAGAAAGTGACAGTTTTTTTGGAGCAGATGATATATATGTCCTTACTACAAATAAATTTAGATTATTATTATGATTTCTGTCCCCATTTTTTAGAAACAAGGAGAGAAAAAAAAATCATTTCAATACTTCCATACTTCCAGAAAAGTGTATTTTTTTCATCTGTTGACAACGCGAAAGGAAAACCTATAATGTTCGAGGAACATCATGTCTAGTTTCACACTTTTTCATCGTCAATGTTTATCATAGTATCTTCACCTACTGATCAATAACGGAACAAGTAGAAGTACACTGTTCTCTTTGAACTTTCTTTTTATTAAATACTGTCTGTGAGTTCTTCGAGGAGGTGGTACATTCATTTTTCCAGCTTTTCATCGGATTTCCTCTCCTCGTTTCTAAAAAATAGAGTAGAAGTTATTGAAAATTATTGCAATATATTTGTAGTAAGGACAGATTTAGGATCTGCCCCAAAATGTCACTGCGCTTGAAATTAAACCTTTAGATACCTAAAAGAGAAATTCTCTATTGGTCAGTGACACCTTGTTTTTGAAAAAAATTGAAAATACAAATATATTTAATAAGAATGAAACCTCTACTTATCTTTTGGGGACGTTTCGGGAACGAATCTGCTCCCGTTCTCAACACAATTGAAATATTTTTCTCTTCGTAAAATTTTTCAATATGTTGTCAGTTTTGACACTGAAAAGTGACAATTTGGTAGACGAAAGAATTCTGGTTACGAGGTGTTTTCATTAATTGATATCGAATTTTCCATTTTCATATTCAATTTTCAGAAGTGGGTGCCAAGTTCTATCAATATCAACTGAACAAGAAGCAATATTATTATCTCCGTTCAGGAAAATGCAAGCAGACTCTTCAATTTTCCGGTTTTGGTTGTTGTCTTCTTTTTTTTATTATTCGAATTCGTAGACAAATTCATGTTTGTTTGAAATAGATATTGTTGGATAAAGTTCCACATTATTATCATCTAATATATATTATATAATATTAATACATATATTATTCAGTATCATTCACTTAGAACTCGTTTTTTTTTCATAGTATGTTCAGTCCATAATTTGTTATTACACATTCTAATCACTTTTATCAGTATTTTGATCTACTGTATTAATTTTTATATTTCATTTCATCGTACCATCTGGAATTACTGTCTAAATCTGTTGTACACATTTTTCGGTCGAAAAAAAAAAAAAATAAATAGCTATTTTTGTTCCAACGTTTGATTCGGAAACACCACCACCACCCTCTCGGAACCTAATTACCTTTCGCACCCCCATCGACGGAGCGAGGCGTCGAAACGAATCGTCATTTCTGCGCGGCGTCGTGTCAAAATCTCCGCACCCCCCTCCCCCCCCCCCCTGCCACCTCGCTCTGATTGGTCGCAGCTTCCGGCCCAAACGGTCTCTATTAGGCGTCGCCCGAGCGTCGGGACGCTCGAAACAATGGCCGGGGAGATCGTTGCGATGCCTTTGTGTCTTTGTTATGGTCATTTCGGGATGTCAGATATTGAATTGGGGATGGGGATGTTTTCGGGCAATGGACCGGGGATGAATTGTCGAGCAGGTTTTTATCGTTTTATTCAGCTTCGACATATCTGCGGTCGGATTTCAGTGTGTCTTGTTTCGATCTGTTCTTTGATCATTTTGTTACGGTACCAAATTTTTAAACGCAAATAAAATGAGAAAATTCATACAACTCAGGTCAGATTTTTTTTTTCTATCTGTGGACAACACGAAAGGGAAACCTATAATGTTCGAGGAACATCGTGTCAGCCAGCGGTGGAATTTTGGGAAAGAAGGAAGGTGTTGGAATTTTTCTTGAATGTTTGGAGGTTGTAAGCATCAGGAAAGACTTTCACTAGGCAAAGAATTCCATAACTTTGCCGTTCTATTGATGAATGAAGCTTGGTATAGCGATGTTCGACAGGTCTCGAGCCTGACAGTGTAGGAGTGACCAGCTTGAGCTCGTCTGGTTTGTCTACTAGGAATCGCGCGTGGTGGCATAATAGATGATATTTCCGTTGAGCACCGACCATGAAAGTACCTATACAAAAAGCCATAGATCGCCGATCTTTCTACGATGATCTTGAGAAGTCAATGATTTGGTGAGTGTTGTATCATCGACTAGGCGAATATCTCTCTTCTGAATTGAATCTAAGAGCTTAAGCGTATGTTTGGGGGCTGAGCTCCAAACATGTGAACAGTACTCCAGGACAGGTCGAATTTGTGCTTTGTAGATCATAAGCAATTGCTGGGATGTGAAGTATCTCTTCGCACGGAAGAGAAAACCGAGTTTTTGTGAAGCAGTTTTCGCAATGGACCTCACATGATCGTCCCATGAGAGAGCACTGTTGGTGGTGACACCCAGCATGGATATTGACGACCTCATAGGAACAGTGGTGGTACCCGACATCATCAAATTGGGCATTGTGTAATCAGCCTTCTTGGTGAACATACAAGCTTGAGTTTTAGTTGCATTGAACTGTACTAGATTCTCAGATCCCCATTTCAGAATTCTTGTCAGATCCTCATTTAAAGCATCAACCTGTCTTCGCCTTGCACCTCTGGCCTCGTTGGATGATGAAGGGGCTCTAGAGGAAAAGGCGGAATGAAGTGTACTATCATCCGCAAAGCTATGAACTGGGCTGGAGGTCACGTTCAACAAATCATTGATGTGGAGCAAAAACAAAGTTGGTGCCAAGACAGAGCCTTGTGGAACACCAGCATTGATCGTCATTGTATCAGACGAGACCCCGTCTACCACCACGTAGAGTGATCTATCTGCAAGAAAACTCGATAGAAAATGACACAGTTGGGGCGGCAAACCATATGACGGAAGTTTCGCATATATTCATAGCAAATTATGGAAATCATTGATTCAACAAGGAACTGGATTAGGTTCTCTGATACAATCGAACTACCCTACAACAATTGGAACCAATGATTTAGGTAACTTTATACTTCAATATCCCAGTAAATGAAAAATCAGCATCTGAATTATAAAACTATTCACCAATAAAGTCTGCGATCAGTGCCTGTTTATAATACTCGCTTCAGAAAAATAATTAGGAAGAGAGAAGTGTTTATATGCCTAGGAAATTCCACCATGACGAAGCATTTCGCAGTAGTTTCGACCTACCCTGTATCTTGAATATGGATGCCGTTACGGTGATTTTGTACCGAGCAAACACAACCCTGTATATTCAGCATAATAGTTAATAATGGCATAGTTTACTGAAATAGACAACAAAGGCAAGGAAGCGAAGAAATAGCATGTCCTAGGGCAATAAAATTTAATAAAACAGACAGTTGCTGAACATTTATGATCAGTTAACGATGCGAAAAACACTACTGACTTAATAACAATATTTTTACATGCAATTGCTACGGAAATTACAGGATGGGTTGAATCCTGAAGCTGTCATTATTGAAATTTTTTCGAATATAAGTGCAATTTAAATGTCATTATATTTATGCATGTTGAGTCATATATTGCTAATCGTATTCATTGATGATCTATATTTAATGATTTCGCAAAAAAGTCAACGTGTGCTGAAAAAGAAGACAATTCAAGAAATAATCGCGTGTATCGTGCTGGAAGCTGGAATTTTTCTCATCTCAATACTATATAAAAATTATGACGATTCTGTGTAAGTGTACATAAAAAGTAGTTGAAATGTACTCATTGCGGATTTCAATTGAACTCCTTGAGTCTGAAGATGAACTCAAAAATGATTCGAATCACTCATGGATGGAAATATAAATAATCATTCAATATTCTAATCAATCCGCATCGAGTTGAATGTTACTGAAGAAGAACACAAAAATGGGATATACCTAATCAAAACTGAGGAAAATGAAAACTCATAGAATTACCATTTCACTCACTCTAATAGAGTGAAACATCAACTCGATCCGGCATGGACCCAAATTGAAACATTATTGAGTGACATTTGGGTGAGATTTCACTCATTTTTTTTAAGCTCTCCATATGAAATATTAAAGATCCGCGGATTCAAATTCATGGGAAATATCTCATATAACACCGTCTAGTCGCTCAAGTGTTTTCATAGTCATAATAATTCAAATTAGAATGAATGCATATATATACCAATCTATAATTTACTCAAGCGGTATTTCATTCCCTAAATATAAGAAAAGCAATAACACCAATAATTGAATACAGATATATACTTCATCTTGATGGTAATCACAATAATATCCAAGGACTAGTTTTGAAGTACCAATGAAGTATTCTTCCTTTTTTGGTCGCCAACAATTCGAGTAAGTTCTGAAAATCCTAAACAAGCAGGTCTAGCAATGAATATTGGCCCTTTTTTTCGAACACCCTGTATAGAATCAGACTAATACATGTAAACGTCCATATACTTTCCCAATGTTGTAGTATATTCGTCTATAATGATGTATTATTCGAAAATGTGAATAGATAACTTGTTTTTTCTTCCTTCGAGAAAGGAAATCTGTTGAAGAAAAATGGCTTCAAGGGTGAAATGTATTTTTCAACGGAAACGTGATTCGCATGGAGTTTGGCAAAGTGTATAACTTTGTTGGATTTGGGCGACCTTATGCCTTTCAGCGCCGCCTACCCGCTTTTAAATCCCTTATTTTTATCCTCGTCTTTTGGCCCGAGGGAATTCGACTGCTTTTGTAGTGGAAACTGAATTTATCTATTCCGTACATTCGAAAATCGAAATGGGGTAACAATGTAATATATATTTTCGAGGTATCGGCTTCGAAAGCTGGCTTATCATGTTTCAAGTTTCGAATTACGGAATTCAAATGGATTTATATATCACGCATGCGATTCTGAAATACACCAGAGCGTTAGGGCTTATACTGGGTGTCGACATTATGCTTCGGACGGGTTCCTGAGTACCAAAATAGGATGAGGAAAGTATGAGATCCAAACATTTTTCAGTATTCCATCTCAATAAATTCCTTGATTCCAGCTGATACGAAATAAATCTGTTCGCACGTGGTAATACAAAAAAATATATACAGGTTGTTTCATTGTCATTGCGCGAAACTTCGAGGTCATATTTTTCAGGTCAAAATTAGAAGGCAAAAGTTCAAATGAACATAATATCATCATTATGTTTTGTTATCGATCCTTTGAAAAATTACTCGAACCAAATAGTGATGAAATTCGTAATATCTGTTGTACTCTCAATGTGGGATTTTTGAACCTGAAATAGAGTTGATAATGTATTTCCAATATGATATCTTGCAGAAAAATGGCAGCCAGTATTCCGAATGATCTTGATTCTCATGATTGAAGCCACTCATGATTTCTTATACTATGTAGGTCCGTTTCAGGAAGATCAAACAAAACCCAAACTTCCTAATAGAAGAGATTCTATCGTAACCAATTGTTTGATGTATATGTGATATATATACACTTATATATATATTAACATTGGGTCCAAGATAAGAAGGACCAGTATGGTTATCTCGGAAAATATAAGAGATATTGGATCATTTGGATTGGAGTAAAGTTGCGCAATGGAAGAGCAAAAGGAATGACTTTCAAAAATCTTCAATATGATTTTCCGTTCGTGAGTAACTTTGAAAGAACCGAATGTCTGGATTTTCAATTTCATTTTTTTCTGCCGTCGGTAATGAAGTTAGGGACAAAACTTGAGGAACATCTTCATGGCAACTTTCGATGCTTATCGATTTGGCACAATCGATTTTCTGATCAAACGTTTCGTCTTTGATCAACCATCATTCGATCGAAATGAGAACAAGTTGAAATTATCATTATCGTTGTTTTTATCACCTACTGAATAGTTTTCAGACGGAATACTAGACGATCCTTTAGTAGAAGAGATCATGAACACATGGTAGATATCCCTGCATGGCCACTTCTTTCACATTAGATTTATTATCGAATCTTCTTGTCGAATAAATGGAAGAGAGGCGAGAGTGTGTGGGTTCGTACATTGCAAAATGCCTAATTGAAATAAACATCCCGATAAAGGCACATTTAGATAAGAGAACTATTCCCTATTGTTGGCTTTTATCTCGAACATTGGTTCAATTTTAAATCGATTTGAGCCAGTACACGGTCGATTCTCAGATAATGAATGAAGTGGGATGCAAGTTGACAAGGCTTGAAGGAATCTTGGCTATAGCGGACACAACAGGGTGGTCCACCAACGTAATATTATCAGAGCTTCTATGATATTTAGGAAACACGAATCTAAAGAAACAAAAAATCTAGAACTAGGAGTCGATGAAGACTCAGGATTTCTAGACACGTGAAAATGTTCGTGTCACAGCTGGAATATAGTCGACTGAGACAGATCCTAATCATGATACTCTGACAACTGAAATGAAACTCGAATTTTCGATTCCAAAAAAAATGAGATAGCATTTACGGTCTAGCAATATTACAGTCCGATGTTTTTTGGTTGCAAAAAAATCAGGATTGCCAATGGTGTTCGAGAATACGACCATATCAGTTCTATATCAGAGATTCTTGGTGATAAAATTCATTCATTTTTCAACACTGACTGACACAGCCAGGTTCTACAGACAGGTGAACCATCATCATACCATATATTAACATTAATATGAACAGTCAGTGGATAGCTATAAAATACAATGAATCTTAATCATCACAATTGCTCCTCAACACCAATTAACTTTCAATTCAAATGAGGAACATGAATGGATTGCACTGTCAAATTTCTATCAGACATGGAATCATGTATTAAATATATCACAATATATTATGAAAATGGCTTTGCGTTCACAAGAAATGATTATGATTTATAGTGTATCATGAAACTATTAGTCGACTTCAATTTCAAATATTGATCTACCTGTAGATATGAATTCACTATGCATGAATGTAGCCCGAACGCAAATCTATCGAAACAACAAATAACTCTTTTATCGAACACCCAAACCAATTCCTTTTCATAGCTTCCGTCAATAGGTTCCCATTCAAACATTCTAACCAAGTTAATTCTTAGGTAAACTGAAGGGTGTGAACACTAACACCAACTGAAAGGGGATAATTTCATTGAATTTTGTATTGGAACTCAGGATTAACGTCACTCCGAACAAAGGGGTTGAACGCGTCAGCTTTTTTTTATAGAATCCTGGCGTATTATTTCCTTCCATTTTCGAATGGATTCCATCAAATCAATGGTTTGGGAAGAATAATTATTCATATGACTGACTTCTCCATGTCAATAATAAATGTTAGGTACTGACAGTTGTAGGTATAAGTTTTAGCTCATCGTTCAACATTTATTTTGGTATATCCCAATAAAATCCATTGGATATGTCAGCAGCATTATTCAGTGAGTTCAAATGGAATAGCCACATGAAATTCTTCGATCAATATACCAAATCGATTTCTCCAGAAGTGACACTATGAAAACATTTCAATGATTCCACTGAAGTTGCCAATCAATTCATAGTACAAACAGATCATTTTCATAGTACATGGCCTTCACTAGGTTCTCTGGATCTGATATCAGATTCTTTGAACTCGAACTGAGTTGAATTGCGCATAAAATATTTCAAAAGCTTCAGACACATTTGTTGTAACATGAAGCTGTGTCCACGAAACAGTTTTACACAGGAGAAAATCAGCTGTTTGGGCAGTGTTGGATTGCCAGAGGTGGAGCAATTTCTTGGCCTCCTAGGTCACCCGATTTAACTTCGCTAGATTTTTTCCTGTGTAAAGTCTTTGGTCTACGAAACTCCAGTAGAAATAGAGCAAGACTCAATTGGACGAATTACAGCAGCATTTGAAATCATTCTAAACGAGAATTTTTAGTCAAGTCCGCCGAAATCATGTACGACGTTTGAATCAGTGTATTCAGGTTGGAGCAAGACATTTTGAACAATTGTTTTGATGATATCATATACAAAAGGAAAAAATTTAATGCATCAAATCCTATTTAGGCGAATCATCGTCTTTCTGCATTTTAACGCGTCTTAGGGCCGTAGTGACACTTTTCCGGACATGAGACCCACAACTCAAATGTTTTCTACTGTTGCACTGAATAACCCCCAGAAGTTTGATCCCATAGTTCTGTAACACCCTGTATATCAATTGATGGATCTACATTGAATCGAACAAAATGAAAATTGAATTCCAAATTGAAAAATGAGCTCACCAAACCGGTATCATTCCCAGAAATTATTCTTCAACAATATAAACCTAACTAGCCACTCTTGTTATCATAAAAATTCTTTGCGGATTCTACCATTGTTATAATGATTTTATATCATTACGAATGGGCCTCCTAATAGTCACTTTTGACGGTCAGATTGTCGAATAAGTATCGTTCTTCGAGAAAATGGTGGTGAAATGGTTCTGTAACATCCTTGTATGTCAGTACTAGTTATCTCAACTTCTCTAACAAGAAGTTAATGTTAGGTATATCGACGGAAAGACTGACAAGGAAGAATATCACCTGATGACGTTATAGCGAAATTCTTGTAATAATTAGAAGTAATTGACCACTTCTAGTAGCGATCAAAAGTATAATAACTAGAAGATGTGGCGAGTGGGAAAATTCGAGAACAATAGGGAAGAAAATGAACGACTCGGGCATCGATTAACAATCAAGTCAAGTCCATAACTCCGCATGTACAAATCCGAAATTAATGAGAATAGAAAAAGAGAGTAACACGCGCAACCGTTCTCTCCGTATCGATAACATCTTAATTCACATTCGAGTCGAAAGTGTGTATTAATAAAATCGGAATTTCGAATTCCACGATCTTTCGTCGTAACAAAACGGCCGTTCTATTTATGTTTGATTCGGACCGATATTCAAATGATCTCGTGAACACGCAAACAAACTGTTAACGGCTAAGCTACAAATTTCGATGCCTTGAATTTATCATGACTGTGTGCTTTCGTTGAAACGGGGGAATTTCACCCCTACCAACTACGAAATCCGGTGCTTATCAGAATGACGTTTCGAAACATGGGATTCTCCGAGAAAAAAACAAGGCAGCCCAAAAATAAACGTATTTTTTGCTATACGTTTCCTACTATTTTTCCACTCATAATTGCAGGAGAGGTTTGTATTTTATCTGGTGAATTTGGGTTCTTTAATGAGAATTTGTAACCTAGAAATTAGACGAGAAAAACTGTCGATTATCAAAATCGCGACAGTGTTTTGTCGAGCCAAAATGCTGAATGAAACTGTTTGAACAACACAAAACCTGATAACAATACAAACATCGAGTGTAATTCGGCTGAACAATTTAAGTAATATTAAAACGTATAAAATTGTCGTCAAATTGTCGCAACTGTATTAGTAGGCACAATCAGGTATTACTAATTTGACTGATTTCTGCGTTCGTAGCCACACCGAATCGACTGACTCACACTATTCATTTTGGCGACCAACAATAATACATAATTGATAAACAAATGAACGAGTGAAAAAAACCACAAGTGCAGTTGTCGATGTGATGTTGAAGTTGAAGCTAACTTTTGCTGCTACACATGAGTTTTGAATCGTCCAGTGAAAAATAGAGAATTCCATTTTGATCATCCCATTTTCGGTAGAGTATGAGTGTGACTGTCTAGTTTCCTAAATTTTGTTCTTACTTCGTGGTCAAAGTAGGCGAATATAAACTGATTGAATTGAATGATATTTGTGATCGTTTCTGAAAAAAATAAGTAGAAGTTATCAAAAATTATTTCAATATATTTGTAGTAAGGAAATATTTTGTGATCTTATCGAATATATTTGTATGCTCAAAGTTTTCAAGAACAAGGTGTCACTGACAAATCGAGAATTTCTCTTTCAGGTATCTAAAGGTTTTATTTCGAGTGCAGTGACATTTTGGGGCAGATCACAAAATCTGCCCTCACTACAAATATATTGAAATAATTTTCAATATTTCCTACTTTATTTTTCCAGAAACGAGGAGAGAAAATCCCACAAAAGCTGAAAAATGAATTGAATTACCTTCTCTCAATCACTCTCATTATTTCTGATGTGAATCTCAAAAGATCATCTATTACTTCCTAGGTATACCATAGGTTTTTTCCTAGGTATACCATAGGTTTTTCATAAAAACATACTTCTCGACGATACCTTGTCACATACTGGAATAAAAATCTATCTATTACACAAATTTTTGTCCTTCTGAGACTTTGAAGTGGAACTAATTGATATAAATGTATATTCAAGAATGATGCTAATGATAATAGTGAATGTTTTGCCATGCATATACAAGGTTCACGAAAACTCTCCTGAATTTCAGAAGCCCAATATGTTAGATTCTCATTTCACTTCCATATATATATATATATATATATATATAGATGATGTAAACATATATTATGATTGTAAGGAATGATGAGATTCACTCTCCTGAAGATCTCTTATATTTTTCTCAAAAATTGCCTAGTCTCTGGAATACTGTGGAAAATCTCTTCATTCAGACAGAAACAGAAAAACAAAGATGATGAGTTCCTATATAATGTTACAGGTCCTCATGGAGACATAGACTCCTGAAGGACACCCTGTGATTTGAAACACGTACTGAAAAATGATACTCTCAGTTTATTGTCTATACATGAAATAAACCGTTTTCGAAATGAAACAAATGGAAATCCTCTTTTTACTTATTAAAGATTAATTAATTACATTGATTTGATTATTATTGTTTCCCTCGGTTGTTATCGACGATACACAAGTATAACTTTCATTAGTTGAACGTTCAACCTACACCAATTGATTTTTTTCAGCCCTTCATCATACAGGGTGTTGAAAATTTGAGCAATAAAGGTGAAACTTAGTCCAACCTGATGAACTAAGGATAAGCTCAATGTGTTTCGAAAACTCGGCTTTGAGAGGTACTTATGCTATTGTTCATCTAGAAAATATTTGAGGAAGAACGATTTCCAGTGGCGTCCTTCCGGTGTCCATGTCTACGGACGGAGGGT
This sequence comes from Gastrophysa polygoni, assembly GCA_963576655.1. NCBI lineage: Eukaryota > Metazoa > Arthropoda > Insecta > Coleoptera > Chrysomelidae > Gastrophysa > Gastrophysa polygoni. Next base: position 996,787 of record OY755083.1, read on the forward strand.
CAGCAGGGCATAAAATCATAGAAACTTTTCATCTTGTTTTTTCAAGTTCCATCTGAATCCGAGAGATTTTCCACATTTTCCCGAACACCTTGTATACTTTGGATGAACGCAATCACTTACGAATTACGAATTTTGAACGGAATTCCAGAACTATAATTTACATAACTCGGTCATGTGTTCACAAGACCTCACTTTTCAGATTTCCATCATCAGCGACGATATAATTCCATCTCAAATGGGATTTGTGGCACCGTCCATGACTTTAAGGTATGTTGAAATGTTCCTAGATTGTTAAAAGCTGTATTTACCTGATGATGACTCATCCAAAGAAAACGTCATAATTGGGATACTAGGATAAACTTTTGATGATGCATAATTTGAATATTTTTTTTTTATATTACGTGCTTTGGGAGTTTTTTGTGTGGGAATGCAGAGTTTATATTGTATATGCATAATGACGCGCTAGTATCATTATATCTACTTGGTTTTGAGTAAAAGTTTTCCACACTCAGTCGAGCGCTATTACGTCATTATTGGTGAATAATTCTTGACAGACAGAAACATCGATGTTAGATTTTCCCTCACTTTCACCCAACTGCTGAATTGGAAATATGTCATTTCAAAATCTTTGATCTTTGCGATTTCGATATTACGAATCGTATTTTGAAAATGCCAAAAATATCAACTGATCTCCAGAAAATTGGTATGATATTCGTCCAATCCTCACTCGAAATCCTTCTTCAACCAACTAGGATTATTAACGAATTTTCAATACATAAACATATAAAACTGAGTCTATTTCTTTCAACACATACTTATGGATCAATAAACTTCGCTACACAATAGATTTGAGTGAATAATCTCACACTATCAACTCGATTCGAATACAGATAACTGAAAATGTCGTATTTCTCAATACACATCAAAATGTTTCGACAATGCCATCAGTCTTGTGATTTTTCATGGCTGCGTCTTCATTATGGTCGTTAATGGTCATCTCAATATAATGTCGCATATCTTCAGTACACACTTATAACACTCTCAAACACACAAATTAATTCCCTGCTTATTTCCTCTTCCTGTATTCAATAATATTCTACTCTCTTCGAACATTTTAATTAGTTTCGCAACCTACACTGGTGTGAAATTGACTTTTGAAGTCACCAGCAACTAAATACGTTAAGGAGATTAGGATTTCAAAGCGAACGTGAAAGGTAGCTTGCCTTAATCCTATCAAAACTTGACGTTTAAATGTGATACATTCTTTTGTGATAATCTTTCGGACCAGAAAAATCACTACCGGTTCTTAAAGTGATTTCCCATTCATTGTACGGAATGATACCCCTTGATCTCTGTTAACGATAAAAGATGGTCTGTCGATTTGTCTGCGCTCGTTACTTCTGTAACGTATTTATCAATTTCGAATACCTACGAGGAGGTGAAGAAGTGATACCTCTATTCCACAATGAGAAAATCATTTCGTAATGGAAGTTACACCTATTTCACCGAGGAGTGAGATATACAGGGTGTCAGAATTTCAGACAGAATTATTTGAAGAAATCTCTTCAGCTGATTCCGATGACATTTCCTTCGGGAAAAAAATTAGACGACTCCTGGACTGATTAGATTCGATCCATAATTTCCAGGGACGTATCCTGTGGGCAAGTCTGTCGTTCTTTGCAGAGAAAAATATCATATATCGAGTATCATTGATAGATAAGACCACTGAAACTTCAAAGTTTTTGTTTCTCGACTTTTTTAGTGTCTTGCTTCCTTTTTTAAGTTGAAATTACAAAACTATACCTCGGCAAGTCTCTAAATTCCATAAAGAAAAATAAAAATGCTTGGGAATCATCCAAAAATTCCTCACAGTGTGATCATTTTCTGTTTTCATAAATACCATGAGTTCAGAGGATACATACAGGGTGGCTCAATTATAACGAAACAAGGTATGCATTTTACTATGAGAGATCAAATAACTGACATTTGAATAAATGATTCTTTATGTAATGTGGGAGAGGACAGGATTTATGAAAAAACACATAAGGCACTTCTTAGATGAATATCGTTCCAACTACAAAATGAGAAATAGTGATGAGGGAAAGAAGCGTTACTTTCCATCACTAGCCGATTATTTTCATGAACCTGTTTTCTCGAGAACTACTGCATTGAATTCCTAAAAGAAGGAAGCGTTGGTAAGAGATTTCGATTACCTTCAAAATGATGTATCACTTGACCCCTTATCCCATTTGAGATTCAAGGGTTGGAGCTCACCCCTCCGAGGGGTTTGAAGTGAAAAAGTTGAAAACATGAGCAAAATATTTCCCCCTCGAAATCAAAATCAACTGGTTCGAGCGTTTTTTTTTCTGAGAACAATAACTATGTCAAATCGGCCTTGTTTCGTTTATCATTGGGCCACCCAGTATTTCTCTCATTGTTCTTAGTAAACTTTTTTCTGTTCGATAAAAATTCTATCACTTTCAATTTTTTTACCCATATATCTGTTCCATCAGATCAAACAAACATAATGATTTCGTATTAGAGAGTTCGAGGCACTCATTATCATAATGAGAATCATCACAGTAAAAATAATATCAAAACTAATTGGCACATCAAGCTATAATTGGATAGATTGGCTAATGCAGAAACAACTTAGTGATGGTCACATTACTTCCTAGAAAAAAAAACAATGAATCTTTGAACACAGAAACGGTAACAAATTTGTGTGAATATACGTAGTTTTAGTCTAATTAATTGGAATCTGACAATAAAACATAGTTGAATGTAGTTGAATGATTACTCAGGCCTCAATCCAGGCTATTGTATATTACTTTCGAAGCATTTTTTCCCTCTAAATGTGAGTGATGTGAAGAATCAAGCCATTATCAACCAACCATACAGCTTGTTAAAGCTTTTATCAAAGCACCTGATGTAGTTAATTATCGAGGCTGATACAAATGTGGTGTGAACTAATTCCTGGCCATATCATTGTGTCATGTGCCAATTATATTCATTTCGTAACGGATTGTTGAATATTTTTTCTCAAGGAAATATTGTATTCGTTATAGTCAGTCATGTATTGAGAAATATCAAATTACATTCATGAGCATACAGATATTGTATTTCTGTTCCAATAACATCTTTTCATCGTGATTATCTCATGTTAGGTTGTGGTTCAAATTCATTCATCGAGAGTGATTTATTTATCGGAAATATATCGACAGGTTGAGAACTTTGAAATGACAGCAAAATTGCTGACAAGGTTAACCTAACCTAATCCAACCACCATTTCTGACTCATCAGAAAATGCAAGAAATGTGGTTATAGTATTTCGTATATAAATGCTAATAAATTCGTAAATTCGTAATAAAAAAGTTAGCAGATCGAATACCTCCACGACAATTCTTATTGGATACGGATTTCTTGGCCGATTTGACATAGTTATCGTTTTCAGAAAAAAAAAACGCTCGATCCGGTCGATTTTTATTTCGAGAGGGAAATATTTTGCACATGATTTCAACTTTTTCACTTCAAACCCCTCGGAGGGGTGAGCTCCAACCCTTGAATCTCAAATGGGATGAGAGTTCAAGTGATGAATCATTTTGAAGGTAATCGAAATCTCTTACCAACGCTTTCTTGATTTCGGAATTCAATGCAGTTGTTCTCGAGAAAACATTTTGTGTCATATGAAGGATTCCAAATGAGTCTGAAAGGGTTCTGTGGGTTCCATATACTAGAAATAGACATGTGATGTTAACAATGTTGATTTCTGCCTTCATTCTCTCAGTTTACACTTCATTTAGTGGGAACAATACACTGATCAAATCTCAGCGTTCATTGGTGATTCACCCTGTATATTAATATGCATGAGTATAGCCACTCGTATTATCTCATTGGATTGTTGATAGGCATATGTTACAGTCCAAGGATTGACGAAAATATATTTCCAAGGTAGTCAGTGCCTGTTGAATAAATTTCTGTGTGATTTTTTATAAATCATTCCTAATTAATTCTCAAAAGCCATTTTTCGATATCTCGATAGGCACAAGCGCCAAAGTAACATTATGACCATAATATGTTTGTATCACGGAATGGAAAACGACATATTATACGGAAGTTGGACAATCCAAATCATTTCATCTTGACACGGTATTCCGTGATTAAGGTCTACGAAAATTACAAGAATTGAGGTTTTTGTACCAGAATTCTTGAATGTAATCACAAACAGAATGTGTTGGAAAAAAAGGAAGTTGTTCGTGTGGTGATACAGAGCAATTTTCATTCAAATTCATTTCAATATTTATGGATCTACTTTTATATAATATTATAATACAAGATTACAGCATTAACTGAATTTCTATCTATTTATGAACAGAAAATGATGAAAAATAGTTTTCCTATGGCAACAGTCGAGGTACTAGTGTGGAAATATTTGAAAATCGGACACTTCCTGCTTCTTTTACTACTACTGCACGTGTTGGGACTATATCACTGTCTATACTAGTTGAGTAATATTCTATTTCAGCTCCAACAATGGCTCTAGCTATGATTTCGAAGACAAAAATGGTACGCCAGTGTTTTTTTCCGAAATTATTCTTGAATTACCCGTGCAATTCATAAGATAGCGGTGCTCTCTTGAGGTTTTTTGTAATCAATCGATTTCGAATTAACAGCATCTGCATACATTCAATGAAAAAAAAACAACTGGCAACATACAAAGTATAACTATAACAACTAAAATAAAAATATCATTACAGAAATTACATCAACATATCAATTTGCATGACGAAATGTGTCCCTCTGTATATAATGTATGGAGTCCGTAGTATGTAGATATAATTATCGAATTGTCGTAGCCTATATCGAAATGTATATATATACGCTTATAAATACCTGCGGTCAATAATTTAATTCATTTTATTGGTTATGAATCAATTCGATTTGAAAACGAATAACTATTTATTGTATATCATCAGTGAAGGGAATAACATAAATTCAATCTGGAACTTCCCAGTAATACGAAATGAAAACTTTATTAGGTGTTGTTTGCCTCTAAGGTTATGCTTTCGCGTGATATGACGTACCATTATAAGCATATTAAATATTTACCCTTCTAATACTAGTCTTTTGCTCGTGTTGATCCAAATCATCGTGAACATGCCTTAATCGAATCCTGAATAATATACGAGAGTTTGATTTCGTGGTTGTTTGCATTTCCGATTATTGGAATTGTAGGTATCGATTCCATTCTTGGGTAAGCATAAATAGATTTGAAGCATTCCCTATTCCAATCACAGTTCTTTACTTTTGTCTTTCACGGAATCCCAACATACCTTGAAATTTTCTCTAGGAAATATCAAAGATATGTATGAAAAAAAGAAATTTCACGAGTTTCCACAGGAGGTCGTAGGAAAATCGATATATAATTTCGAAAGAATCAGTAGGCATATACCTACATTCAAATTCATGTGTCGGACATTTTGCTCTTCCCAGCATCAGCAGGATAATGCAAATGTAGTCCACACATTTTGAGCTAACGAGAATCCTTTGATGTTTTCCATTGACCGACAGCAACCATATCTTGCGTGTTCGTGCGACTAGTAGGGGACAATGAAAAACCGTGATGATCCCCGAAAATTTTTGAAAATCTTTGGGTTGCAGATCAAATTCAGAGACTTCTGTTTGACTGGTGAATGGTCCTTCGTCTCGTATATGGATGACAAAACGAATAATTTCAACACATTCAGAAAATACTGGTTATTTTTCAATCATGACAGTCACAATCCTCTGATTATTGATTCACTTTATTATGAATGAATTGAATGGAATGAAATAAGAGTGACCATTTTTTCAAATTCAAAACTATACACTGAACATATGAGTACCTACGTGAGTCGACAAAATGAGTAAGTTTTTTGAGTCGATTCCAATATTTTTGTGGAGAGTGATGTTACCATCCTCTTCTGATTGAAATTCCCACACAATAGGATGAACAATTTTTTCCATCCCACAACGAAGTTCCAAAATTCGCGTGGAAATTATTATGTGGATATAAAACTGATGACAAAGTGGTTGACCAATTGAAAAATGATTTTTATTTCATACTGCATCATATAGAATATACCTTTACGTACCTGATTTCGATCCGGAAAATAGACTTTTACAGGATAGGCGCACGTAATATTTCATTACGTGCTACTATCCCGTAATGAAATTTTCCGGATTGTAAATATTGAAAACTCAGTTATGCGTCAAAAGCATGAATACATTTATTAAAAATTCAACAGCAAAACAATACACAGAAATTACTTATTGCTAATATTATTATTAACCGTTAAATTTTCGTTCCCATGAATATGGATACCAGGAGCTCCATTGGATGAATTATTTATTAGGGAGTTGCTACTTGCTGATACATTCCCATTTTTTTTTGTTGTAGCACTTCAACAAAGATTAATATTTTATTTTTCACTGTTCATTTTTGTTTTTTAGCAGTATGAAATAAAATGTTATACGTCACACGTCCGGTAAACTTTTAAAGTACTTACCGGACTAGTAACGTAAATATCTATTAAAATGAGATGTAACGTAGTTTACATATGAAAACTCGTGTACTTGCCATGTTTTCATTGGAAAATAAGCCATTTCCAAAGTTATTCCTTGAAAGAATAAGACATAGCTTTATGATAATGACATGTGTTTTTTGTGTCTTCATACAGTCGATATCAGAACTTTTCAATGAACTTCTGATTATACAAATTGAATTCGAATTTTCTGACCCAAGTAATTATTTTTCACATCCGACACGACAGAACTCGTAGCAGAGAGCGTTAGCCCAAAATAAAATTCATATTTCAGTGATTTCTCAAAACTTCGATGAATGTTTTTTCGTTCTTCAGGTTGAATATTACAATATTATCACAATATTACCAATATCTGGGATAATCAGGACCTTATAGCACCGAAAAACCAGGACTGTAAATACTGGTAAAACCAGTACGATATAGAATGACCTCATTATCATCATCCGAAACACGTCGTTGATATACTACGTGATCACGTGAAACAAACAGAAATTTCGTAGTTCCGTTTGGTCTTTCATTTCGGTTCATAGCTCCATAAAAAAATTAATTGGAAGGTATGAAACATGGAAATGTTTATTGTATCAGACAATTTAAACGTTGAGAGTGCAGAATCTGGACTTCCTCTGCTTTGTTGGATACACGCGAGGATTACATAAATGAAGGAAGTGTTCGGTTTGATGTTCAACCAATTTCAAAAACTCGCTCATTCACGGAAAATGAAAGTTAGACGTCGTACGAGTTTAAAAAAATAATGAGCCGCAGTTTATAACATCCATCAGATACGCACTATTATCGTGATATTAAAGCTAGCATAAATTAAAAAATAAAAGCTGTCATTTGGACCTCCTGAATTATACATTTGTATTTATATTAATACCTAAATAGCTCGTGCCGAGAATTATTCAAATATTTCCGTGAGCACCGATTCACGTAATCTTTATCAAGTTTATCGATTCAATTATCGACCGTTTTCTGTATTCAGGACATATGGTTATCTGTTTTCGAAATTAAGTGAAATGGAAATTTGCATAAAATTAACATTTCTCAAACCAACACCGCCTTCGTGTAAATAATAAGATAGTATAATGAAGTTCTATATTAATATATTGCTTATTGATGTTCACCGTGTTTTCTTATCTGCTGAAATTTATGGATACTGCGGGGCAACACGTTATGATGGTTACGATTTGGTTTTGTTTCAAAATGCCTAATTGTAGGTACCACAATATTTTCAACTGATATCACGGGTTCGAACTTCAATTCGAATATACGAATTCAAACTACAACTCTTGATTTGTAACCCGTCGATTCGTTTTCGAAATCAAAAAAATCTATAATAGGTAAATAAAGTTTTCAACAAACGAGATTTTCATACAGAAAGTGTCGACTGATCTGAGATTTTCATACCTCATGGATTACTTGAAGAACAAGGTGTCAATTTCGAATGTCTTTTAGGTATCTGAAGGTTGAATTTCAACCTCAGTGACATTTTGGGGCAGATCGTGAGTCTATCCTCATACTACAAATACATTGAAATGATAAATACATCATAATTTCGATGGATTTCAAATTTTAAATATGGAAGATGTTGAAAATGTGGAGCTCTTTCTGAGAATCCAATAAATATTCAGTGAAAAGTCTGAATTTCAAACTAACATATTCAGAAATATATGCGTGACCTGAAAATCTACATCCTCATAATTTCCTCTCACTATATACGCTATTAGTATTTTTTCCAACTAGCGTGTGAGTTTTGCGGGCTCTTCTGACTGCGCTTCCCAAAATATATTCAATTCACCAAAAATATAATATTTTCGAATAAAGACATGCATCTATGCTTTATACTCTCCAATTTATCTCCTTATTCCTGATCTATAACCTGATGATAAATTTCGTTTCGATCAGAAGCAATGATTTGACTTTATTTTTGACAACCGTTTCGAGAAAATTCATCCTCAATTCATTCGGAAGAATATTCTGTCTAGCACCAATATAGATGAAGAAAATCTTTGCCAAGCAGATAAATACTTGCTTTTACTAACTATAGATTGTTTGAGGTATCGTTTCTTGTATTATATTCATGTGTAAGTGGTTGATATTCGAATTTCTCTTGAGACATTCTCATTAAACATTATTTAACATGTTAGTTGTCGAATATCCATCCCCTTGTGGAAAGGTACGTGTTTCATTAATCATAATTTTCAGTATCGTTTTTCGGATTATTTTGAGTGAGAAGAGATGAGTTTTCCCCAATCCACCCCAGCGGGTCCTCGTCTCGCATTGCTCTTCCGAAAGTTTTTTCGATTTTATATTTGGGAGATTTCCTACACAGTCTGCAAGAAACATCCTTGAGAGGTTGCATAAAATTGGAAAAATGTACCTATCACGAGGTTTCTGGAAGAACATGATGATGCGACGTATATATTTGTAACAGTTGTTAACCTCAACGACCTCGTTCCCAATTGTAAGAGTTCTGTGACATCTCAAAAACGTTCAAAGATTTGACTGGTTGCAACACATATCTTATGCTTCTTTGAGAGGTTTTGGTAATTTTGCACTTATCATGCGCGGTTTTTTTTTTTCGATTTTTTTTCTTGGTACCTTCTTACGTATTTCGACCATAGGAACCCGAATTTCACAATGAGAACGTGCGCAAACTTATATTTTTCGAGATATTCCAGGAAAAAGTATGAATATTACCCTTCTTGTTTCGGCCCGTTTTGGGTAGGCACCATAGCCATTCGAAGTTTCATTTCTCATGTTAGATACTCTTTATATCTTCCTTATACATTCTAGAAGCTAACAAGGAGAAACATCCTCTAAAAAGGTCAATTCATCGTCTTTAGCATCTTTAATGAGTCCTTCTTTCATATGGACGGCGCTGTCAAATGTCGTCAGTCTGTGATATTTTGACTCACAGAACTAGTAATTCTGACGTAGATTCTCATTTGACAGCGCCGTCCATATGAAAAATGCTGGATCCACCTTCCTCTAAGCTGCTGAAGAACGTTGATTTAACAAATTCGAGGATGTTTTCCCTCCTTTTCGACATCTTGAATGTTCAAGGAAGGTAAAAAAAGTATCCTGTGTGAGAAAATAAACTCCATGCCTACCCAAAACGAGCCGAAGAAAGAGGGTTAATTTTCATACTTTTCCTGGAGTATATCGAAAAATATAAGTTCGCGCACGTTTTTATTGTGGAATTCGGGTTCATGAGGTCGAGATGCGTAAGTACCAAGAAAAAAAATCGGGAAAAAACCTCCATCGCATGATGAGTGCGAAATTACCGAGGTTTTTTAGAGGCAGCAGGTAGGTATATATCTAAAGCCAGACGCCACTCACCGTTGGAGCACACGCTGGACGTGTCCGGGTGTCCGCTACTATCTGTGTCGCTGTCATGGACAGGATTCGAGTGCAGCGAAAGATCCCTGGGCACAGGACTGGGCGATCTACCCCTGGAGATGACAGCAGCCCCAGCATCGGCAGATCCGCTCAGAATGTCCGTTATCATGAACCGCGATCTGGTTGCCGCTGTCTGAGGCATGACCCTGGACTCGTCTTGCACGGTCATGCCAGCCGCCTCACCGGACACTTCTCCTCCCACACCCAACACTTTGACTGACGGAAATGTCAAAGCAGCACCGAAGACGACAGATGGTTTTGCCTTCAGTTCATCGCACTCATAAATCACAGTTAACAGTCTCGACTCCACCACTCTGTGCCGTTAACAGGTGTTACTCGAATCGGATGGACTATCCGCAAGGCTTGTTCTGTTCAACTGACTGGAGCCTTGGAGTCGATGTATTACCGGCCGGTGATTCAGCCATGTTTTCGTCCCCACTTTGGCGCGCATCCCCTCCAACGTGTCCCGACCAATGGCGAGGTGGAGTTTGGTAATTGGCTGCCCAATGATGGTCCGAGACGCGACGACGTTGTCTTCTTGTATTTATTTTATGGGCAGGACTTGGGAAGAGATTTTATTAGATTGAGTATTTAGGAGAGCAGTTTTATGCTTTGAAGTATTTTCATTGGTTATGTAATTGTGAAGTACAGATGATGAGAGATAAGTGACTCCAGGCGGCATAGATATGTTCGTCTATTAGTTTCGCTTTCGGCAATTAGATGCACTTTGCTGGTCCTCTCCTTGGAGGAATTTCGAACAGCTCCTTATGTGATGATATATTTGGATTTGAAGGAAAATTGGAAGAACGCTTTTGGAATCTGAATAAAAACACCTATAATTGAAATGAATTAATCTCTGAATATTCCAAACTACATTCATTTTCACTGAGAATAGATTCTGCTAAATTGCAAAAGCTCAACCCCAACTGATAATTGAGGTACAAATACGAGAATCATTCTTTTCAGAATAAGTATATATAACGTTTCGATATCATTCCAAAGATATCACTTCATTTCAAGATTCCTTCGAATTGCTCTTGTGATGGAAAGATACAAAGTACCATTACGCATTGGGCAGATCTTTCAGGTGTACCTTCATACGATGTTCTGTGGTTATAGAAACTAATATCACCAAAATACACCTCTTCGAAGTGATCGCTTTCTGAGGAAAATATTTCGAGCTGCAAAGTGAAAATCATCGTGAAGGGGCTGGAAAGTATCTACAGGTCATTCTGACAGGACACTCTGGACATTCATTGGAACAATTGACCTTCTGGTTACTAAAAGAAATATGGCTATACTTTGACATTCCGTTTTAGTATGGAAGTCAATGTAATACTGTTGGAGGGCAACTTTAGCACCAAAGAAACTCTTCAGATTCATACTAACCCAACAAGATGGTTCTAAAGTGACTCGATTCGATCAACCTATGATAAAAGTCAGTCTTATTCCTTTTATTTCATTATTTTCCCACTGTTCAATATTCCTTTGTCACTAACACGAAATCATGACGCTCCTGATAAGTCCTTGTGAACTTTTCAATGCATCATGGAAAAATAATCAACTGATGGCAACTTCAGGAGGAGTATTCAGCGAGACTGCGTATGGGAGTTGGTTTGCATCCAAGGAATTCCAATATGTTCGATCAACATAACGAATTATCTATCCGTTGGCGAAATACCTACTTATTTCAACTTGCTCGACAGTGAGTTGAAATGAAGTGTGCATATACAGACGAGCTTTGTGAACAAATGAGTATCCAGATATGTTCACTGCGACAACTGAGTCTTTTCACATCTTCTGAGTGTAAAACTTCAGAATGCGATAAAAATATTGATTCCTTATTGATCTTTCAATAGAGCTAGATATCTTGTTGACCTGTGAACATACCCTGTGAATATATTATTCACAATACAGATATTGATCAAAAACAAAGAGTGAGTACCATACAGTTAAATATTCATTAAAATATATAAAAACCTTCGATCTAATGAGAGCTTACAGATATATACGCTACCAATAACATTAGCTTCTATTAACAAATATTTGGAACATACAGTGTGGCCCAATGAAAACGAAATAAGGGATGCATACTGAGAGATCAAGGAACTGACATTGAAATGAATGATTCTTCGAGTAATGTTGGATAGGACAGGATTTGAAGAAAACACACATAGGACACTCCTTATAAGAACATCGTTCTAACTACAAAATGAGAAATAGTGATGAAAGGGAAAAAGTGTTATTTCCTATCACTAGCCGATTATTCTTATAAACGTGTTTACTCGAGAACTACTGCATTGAATTTCAAAAACAAGGAATCGTTGATAAGAGATTTCGACTATCTTCAAAATGATGTATCACTTGACCCTTTATCCCATTCGAGATTCAAGGATTGGAGCCCACCCCTCCGATTGGTTTGAAGTGAAAAAGTTGAAAACATGCGCAAAATATTTCCCTCTCGAGCGTTTTTTTCCATGTCAAATCGGTTTCGTTTTCATTGGGCCACCCAGTATATGAACTGGAGACTATTCATCCTCGATAGTTCTCTTCCATTCTAGTTTTTTTTATGTAAATATTTGCGATATTGGTCTATTTGGTACAAATGTGATGATGTGATGTAGTCGAATAAAATGAACTCTAGGTACTATAAAATGACTAATTGTGAATGAATCGAGAAACCAATATAATAATTGTTTTTCTTACTCATTACTTATGATTGCGTAAATAATAAATCTTTCAATTAGAAATGGGGCAACGACGGTTTTTTTATTTCGCCGATGAGCCTGCAATGGACTTTTGCGTTATAGAAAATCATTTTCAATAGGCATACTCAAATGAATCCCCCCCTGATAAAAAAGTCTGCGCACGCCTATGGGTCGTTCATGCCCTCTTTTCTTTCGCACCTCCATATCCTGCCACCACATCATTGTCATTACTTGCCCGAAATAACGTCGACACAATAATTTCGTCGCAAATTCATAGGGGAGATATAAATCATCGATAAAACAACAGATAAAGCAAACGCATAAAGGCCCTCTTTCACCTCTCTAGTCTCACTGAACGGCGGCCACTGGAAAAAGTGGCCATTTAGGATATCCTGCTCAGATAACAAAATACATATTCGTGCCCAAACACCATAAACTCAAACAAAGCTTTTAATTTTAATTAGAATACAGATTTATCTGATTTTCTGTATTCGTTGGTATGTTGAAGTGATTTAACCGATACTTTCCTGCATTGGTGATGACTTCATTATTTGTCTTATTATAGTTTTTTCTAACTAACAGTAAGCTCACGTTGTGAATATGGAACAAAATAGTTTGTGTATCCGAAATGATGATAACCATGCAAATTAGAACATGTTAGTTCTTGTAGGAGACTGAATGAAAATTATCAATTTGAATATTTATCGAGGGTCATTGACCATCATTCTCCAAGTAGTACTCATTTATTGTGACTTCGAAATGATATATTTCATAATAAGAATTGGTATGGCCTAAAATATATTATGAAGATGAAGTCTCAACTAGATCGAGCTCAGATAAAAAGGGATTGAAATCGCAGCGCTCAAAAATCAGTTGTTATCATTCGATTCGATTTGATATCGATAGATTATTAACTCAAATCAATTGTTCAGCAAAGTCTATTGCCAGGGAAGGATTTTAAAACTTTGTTGTGTTTGTTAAAAATTGGCAGAGGAATCCAACCAATGAGAACAGCAAACGAAAGATAGGGAACCAGCAATGATCAGCTTGACTGTTGCTGAAATTGCACCTTCTTTAGTTGCACATCCCATATCTCTTCTTTTTCCTCATGTTCGTTCCATAAGTCGAAGTGGCAACGATGCACATAATATCATATATCTTTGCAACACCCAATAGTCTTCTTCAGTCTTCTCCATTTTTACTGGCTTGTATTGTGACAGTTTCGGAACTAGAGCCACAAGAGCCACAAGATGCAGTTCGAATTCCTATCCTGATTTGGAAATGTACCCAGATACTTGCCTTCTTTGATGATATTCAACTAACATTTCCTCCAACCTCTTGTTGGGATCTCCGGTTTTGATATCCAGATCTTAGAACCATGGTCGTCCAACGTTTCAATTATCTGGTTGACATTCGTATTATATAGACCATGCTATTGTTATTGTTACTCAACTCTTCAGTTGCCGAAACAACCCTCAGGAGCCCCGAAGGGCTTGTGCGAGTGAAGGAGAGGGATCTACAGTTAATACGTGGAATGCAAACCACTGTGGTATTTGGGATAGTTATATGTAGAACTTCATGATATACATTGTAGAGCGCATGAAAAAAACCCAAATCCAACGGCCAGCCAGGAATCGAACCCACGACCTCATGATTACTATGATGTCGCTTTACCATCTCGACCATCTGGCCGCCTCGACATAATTCAGAAGTTTGCTCACTATGCTAAATTTCATCTCTGATGGGATATCATTGAAATAATCACAAATACTATAATAATATTTGGAACGTGAAATATCTGTTCACATTATCAATGTTTATACCATAATTGGTTTCGTCGATTACTCATATTGGAAACTTTTTGTGAATACCTGACGAATGAGTCACTCACTTGCCGTTAGATCTATCGCACTAATGATGACCTAATTAGCCGAAAGCGTTTCAAATTCTAAACTGAATATTGTTTCACGACGTGGAACTCTTTTCATTTGATATCAGTGGATATCAAACTTCGAAGTTGTAAGTTTTTCGAAGAGGTGGTACATTAATTTTTCTAGTTTCTCTTCTCGTTTCTGAAAAATGAAGTAGAAGTTATTGAAAATTATCTCAATATATTTGTAGCAAGGATGAAAGAGCATAAGAACAATATAAAGAAAAGATATACCGACAAATCAAAATTAGCTGAACATATCCTTACTGAAAATGGACAACATATGGCCGATTTGGGAAATATTAAGATCATAGGAAAAGAAGACAACAACCAAAAACGGAAAATCAAAGAGTCTGCTTGCATTCTCCTGAACGGAGACAATAATATTGCTTCTTGTTCAGTTGATATAGATAGAACTTGGCATCCACTTCTGAAACTTGAATATGAAAATGGAAAATTCCATATCAATTAATAAAAACACCTCGTAACCAGAATTCCTCCTTCTACCAAATCGTCACTTTTCAGTGTCAAAACCAACTGCACGTTGAAAAATTTTGCGAAGAAAAGTATTCTAATTGTGTTGAGAACGGGAGCAGATTCGTTCCCGAAATGTCTACTGAGATAAGTAGAAGATTTATTTATTATTATTGAATATATTCATATTTCCAAATTTTTCAAAAAACAAGGTGTCACTGACAAATAGGGAATTTCTCTCGAAGGCGTCTGGAGGTTTTTTTCCAAGCGCAGTGACATTTTGGGGCAGATCACAAAATCTCTCCTTACTACAAATATTTTGAAATAGTTTTTAATGACTTCTACTTCATTTTTCAGAAACGAGGAAAGAAAATCCCACAAAAAGTTGAAAAATTCGAAGTTCGGAATTGTGAACATCGAATATCAATCGGCATCATTGATCGGTATCAATAATAATTTCCATATAATCAGGGAAATCAATCATAAGCTTTTTCTGCTACGCAACTAACTTTCATTAGAAAACGATATCTCAATTTTTTCAATAAGGCTATATGCTTGCATTGACGATGATTCCATATTGAAAGAAAAAAAAATTGTGGGCAAACATCCGCACCTCTGCTGTTGGACTGAAATAACGTTATGTCTCAAGAGCACAATATGTATGTCGAGTATTGACAAAATGGTTCGTGTTGATGATAACATATTTTTGGTGTCATTGAATTTTTCTCCATGAGAGATAGAAGAAGAGAACATGAAACAATCGAGTGAACTTTATTCTGATAAGATTGAATTCTCTGTCCGAATGACACACTGATGAGTCCAAGCTGATAAAGTATGCAGTCCCCGATTCGTAGTTTTAAATGGGGGACATTCACAACAACCTGAGCTTAATCTGATTGTTACCATTACCGCTGAAAGTACAAGAGGAAACAGATGGTGTCGCAGTGACAATTATGTTGAAATTAGGCCCTCTTTATGGGAGTCAAGCATGAGCGACCACCGCCTCGAACGTTGGGAATTTCGTTGTCGGGACCCCCGCAGAGCAGGGGCGCACGTATCCTATTAGCTAATAGATGCGGTGCTGGTGGATGGCTATGAAAATATTGCCCCGGGATGATCGAATGATCGCGACGGATGCCATCCTAGTAGAAAATCGAATTGGTTATGTAGAGAGCTTGTCGTGAGCCACTGATGTGGCGTATTTTAATTCAGCCATTCGGTAGGATCGTTGCATGGATTGAAGTCTCAGTTCCATCATCTGAGGAATCATTCTTGTCTATCAAACGGAATTGAATCATTCCAGGCGTGGAAAAGCTGATCGAACGTGTATCCCCCTCTATGTGTCTGGGTACCGAACGGTACCCGAGGGGTCTGAGGAGTGCGGTATAGGTAGCTGCTCACGTAGGACAGAGTCGGCCTCTGTTATAGTATCCTATACACTTTGAAAACGACTTTTCGTCATCGAAATTCTAGTTGCGATTTCGCAAACTCCTCGAGTGATCTCAAAAGTAACCAGAATAGGAAAATCATACTACGAGTGCTCTAAGTTCGGAAGGTTGACATGAGAATGAGAAATTCTCCAGCATAACTGCGATTCGCGTTCTGGGATCGGACATAGAAGACACGTAGTGTTGCGAGTCGTTTTCCGATGAGTTTCGACTTGAAACGCAAGGGCGCTCTGCCTTGGAGCAAATGAATGAGAAGAAAAAGATCTATCGTCTTCTAAACCATCCCCCAACCTATATTTCCTGGGGAGAATTGGTAAAGAAGAACAGCTTCGAACTGAGGAGTCCTATAGGACGCCTATTATCAAGAAGAGAAGACACTATAGACTCTATTGGTCGCAGTGTGCCTAATGGCAAATAGATATCTGAGAAATCTTGATGAAAATTCATGCTCTTTAATCTCGAAAAGTCTTCTAAGAGTATTGGTAGGTATTGCTTTGGTTTTCAGTGTGGTGGAGGTCGATTGTTTTTGCAGTTGATTCTCTAGTATTATGGAAGAATTCGCTTGACGTGTTAGTCCTTGATTTCAATAGGAAGCATTTTTTTATCTCTCTCTATGGCTTTTTCAAACTCACCTCAGTACTGATATATGAATTATCCACTATTCTCCAGCAATCATCTATCATGACATAATAGATGCTTATTTTCCATGCTTGAGTTGAGAGTGAACAATCACGATCAATTAGGCATTAATTTAATGATTTTACGTAATATCTTCGAACCACTTTTTCTTATTATATGAGTAATTGCTACCAACAGCCCATTGTTTATTATTAAATGGAAATTTCACACTGATATGATGTTTCAGAGTACATAACTCTCAGTTCCTGAACTAGATGCTATCTGGTTTCCATCAAGTGATAGTATAACATTACCAGATAACTTATTATAATTAGAATGATTCTCCTATATAAACTATGCCATCGAGAAATCTTGTATTTCATGGATATTTCTCGGAAATATCCATTTATCTATTTCAATTTTGAGTTATTATAAGAATGTTCATTGTTTGAGTCTGCACGACCAGATTATCTATAGTTAACCATTTTTATTTTTTTTTCTTGCTAACCATAACGACGTTGTGATTATTATACCGATAAGATCATAGACTTATTATCCTAGGATAAGTTGACTCGAGGGTATCAATTCAGTTGATGAAGATATATCTGGAATTAAACATTTCAATATGCACATATTTTTTTCAACAACTAGGACACAGCACACGCTGATTCGATTTTCATGCTTCTCATTGGTGATTCTTCTCCGAATGATTTATATAATTTGGCATTCATTCACTGTTCCGGATGGTAGTTATATCGAAACAGATCTTCATTCGATGTTCAATGATTTGTTCTCGCTCTGATATTCACATCATGATACCCATTATTCTTTTTCAGTAGAAATGGATCTTGATTTCATTTCTGAGAGTGAAAGTGTACTAGATGCTTGATGAATTCTAATCACATATTGCGTTGAAATTGTTTTATTTATGTTGTTCGTGTATCGAAAACAAATCACCGATAACCAAACATTTTTCTAACACATCCAGTTCATCCAACTGATCAACTCAAATGAGCCATTTCTTTCATTAGACCTGCCAGTTGTCAAAAATTTCTTCACCGAAATCGTGAAATCAGAAATGAATTGTAAAGTATATCTAATCCAAGCATCGTCTCAGTTTTGGAAACTATTTTTCAATTGGAAGAAAGATGAACGAAATGCATTCCTTTTGATATGTAAGTCGAATCAATTTGTTCTGATATCTCCATCTGGAAAGCAGGTGATTTTTTTCACTATTGAAATCGACTACATTTTTCAGTTGGACCTTCGTCGTATGTCATCTCAATATTCGGTTTCGAATTCGAATCAACCTATCTATAAAAAATCATAACAGGAATCAGTATAACCTTACTTTTCTTCGGCTAGTTTACATTATACTTTTAATAGTCTCTTCAAAACGATCATTTAGATTAAAATCTGGTGTGCGCTTCAATCCCGTTAATGGCTTCCCATTGTTCCGAGAGAGTTCAGTTTCTTGATTATATCATGTGGGTTCATTAAAACAATTAATTACATTACCACTGAATCTGGAAAGTGAAAATACTTCTCACATGCTCTTATTTGCTCTTGCATATCACATAGTTTGTAACTGAAAATCTTCCTCCCAATCTATCTATTTCCCTTAAGAATTTGAAATTTTTCTGCAATGATATTAAATCAGAGATTCATTCTGGCAACTATATCGAATGGTATTCGTGGCAGAATATGGCAGATAATTTCATCAAATGAATCGAAACTCCTGAAGTTGTTTCTTCTGAAAGTGAGCCCGAGTATGATTTGAGACTGGAGGGTTATACCTTCAAAATTTATCCTCTGACGAATATTCTGTTACCCACACCACAGTTCGATAAATTGATAGCAGTTTGATTTTCGCACAGAATGTCTGTGAGAGAAGGGAGCCAAAAACAGGTGTTTCAGATATGGCAGATGATATGAATGGTATCTTAGGGGTCTGAGGGGTGCGGTATAGGTAGCTGCTCACTCAGGTTAGGCTTGGCCTACTGTTTTTATTCTGTAGACATTGTCCACACCAAAATACATAATGTAATGCATTGTTGTGATACATATTATATTTGAAACTAAGGATAGTACATTAGGAATATTGAACTCCTTTTCAGCTTTCATTCATGGGTCAAGGTACCCAATCAATTTTCCTTGAAAGTTGCATACTTGATGGGAGAAGAAAAATGAAATTGCATGAGTGAGGAACATAATTGTTGTCAGAGTCTGAGTGTGTACATTTCCACCAGTATGGATGTGTTCAGATTGCAAAAAAGCTGGACATTCTTCATGAATGCAAAACTCCCACCTACAGCATATCCTGCTTTTGGACAGTCCTAACAACATTGAATAAACTATGTGTAAGTTAGTTCGAGTTGGCTGATCATTCCAATCAGATAAGTTATATACACCTCGTTAAAGTTTATTGTAAACGAGAGAAATCATACGATATAAGGATGATTTAGAATTCTGAATCAACGGAAGTTGCGGCCAACTGAAGTCATACAAAGTGTACAGTTGCTATATATCCTGTCTCTAACGACGTGGAAGAATTGGAAGAGTATAATAAATGTTCTATAAATGGAGATACAAATGCTTCATTCGATCAGTCAAGGATACACCATATGTCCAAGATAAGGATACACAGCACGGGTACCAGGATTGTTCCTTACGGAAGATTCCATGAAATTGTTTACAGACCATACATGGATTGCATATGAAATATATATAATCATATATAACTTAGGTAGGCACATAATGTGAGACGTTCTTGACTATTTAGGAAACCTCGTCCGTCTCCATTACTGTGTCTGAATTAACGCGACCCGGTGAAACTTATGATTCATAGCTCAGCTTACTTACAAGACGAATGTTAGTACAGCATAACAAGAAAATGTCCTGCTCACCAGAGTGTAAAATATCTGTGTTTAACTCTACTTGACAATCTATTGTCTCGAAGGTACTCCGAGAAATTCTCCTTGGCACTAGAATTAGCATGCAAAAGCGGGCATGGACATTGTTGGGAGGGTTGCTTGCTCGTCTCAGATGTAATTGTTCTCATGAAGATGAATAGAGATGAATTTGTAGATGGGAACGCCATGGAAGGCCTATTAAATAATCAGTTCGATCAAAATTCAATCTCGATCGTCTTTTTCCAATAATATGAATAATGGTAAATACTGTCTGTAAGTTTTTCGAGGAGGTGGTACATTCATTTTCCAGCTTTTTGTGGTATTTTCTCTCCTCGTTTCTGAAGAATAAACTGGAAGGTATTGAAAATTATTTCAAATATTTTGTGATCTGCCCCAAAATGTCACTGCGCTTGAAATCGAACCTTTAGATACCTATATAAAAGAGAAATTCTCTATTCGTCAATGACACCTTGTTTTTGGAAAATTTGGAAATACAAATATATTTAATGAGAATAAAACCTCTACTTATCTTGGTGGACGTTTCGGGAACGAATTTGCTCCCGTTCTAAACACAATTAAAATATTTTTCTGTTCGCAAAATTTTTCATTATGTACACGGTGTTTCCATTAATTGATATTGAATTTTCCATTTCCATATTCAATATAGATATTTGATATAGATAGAACTTGGCACCCACTCCTGAAAAGTAGAGATAAGTAGAGAGAGTAATAATATACAGGGGGTTGTATTTAAAATGAGAAAGTTGGTATCGACCACTGTCACATGACACACCCTATATAATTATTCTTCTTTTGAAGAAAATGCGCATCTGAAAATACAAATCGACGTGTCCAAGCGTTTTTCCCAATAAATATACAAATGACTAATAAAAATACAAATGACCAGCTCATTAGAGATGATCGATTTTTCATTTTGAAGAATAAAAAGCAATCAATACTGAGCTTGAAATATTCAATATGTCATTACAAGTGCTGTTGAAATGTTCAGAGTATGCTATACTTAACAGTAAATTCTAAGCAGCGTTTCCTTTTTTTCAAAGAAATTTCGGAATCTTCTCATGGGCGTCTATGCAGTGTACTTCGAATATTGAATTATTCAATTTCGATGCATATCGACTGAATATTCATGAAAATATATTTATAAAAAAAACACTAGAAACTTGTTCATACCTATGAGAAACCGTGAAAATTCTTCAGAACTATTCGTGCATGAAAATCAAATGATGAAATGAAATTAGCAGTAATTCATTCAACTATCTCCTGAGACACATTATGAAAATCTAATTCATACTGAATGGATGTCTTCGCTATAACCTTGTTGCCAAGTTTTCAAAAAAAATATTTCAAATATCAAATGATTTGGGATCATTCGAAGAACTTTTTCTCATAGTATTTGACAAGCATTTATGATGTATCGAAATATAACTTCTGCTTGATGAAATAAACTGCTTTGCTTACAAAATATCATTGGATGAAAAGTCTCCGATATGATAAGCCATGAATATATCCCAAACTAAAACGAGCTGAATAAGAGATTTTTCTTGATGATTTCAATAATTTCATGATGCAATAGATGGGATATTGATGAGATAATTCGATATTGTAATTGGTAACATTGATTGATACGAAGAATGAAAGAGATTTCAAATCAGAATGAAGACAGCATTATTTCTAGTACTTCCAATGCACACAATTTTTTTTCGAGTGCAATTGTGAATTCGTGCATGAGTGAACTGAGTACTTGGACCTTCTGCCTCATTTTTGTTGAATCGTTCGAAATTGGATACACTGTACATCTATATCCGCGACATCGGTCAGGTAACAGATCATCGATAAAAGGACTTGTCAAGTAATTAGGCTGCTCTCCATGAGGGTCCGAACAAAACACAGCTGTGTCATTAATGCCACAGGAGATGTTATCTGTTCATTCCCAGCACGATATCGTCTACTTTCGGAAATTTTCTACACTTTGGAGATAACGCAAAAGATAGTATCAGACAGAACATCACCTATATATTGAGCCCGTCACCATATTGTGGAGAAAATCAGTTCTGGAAGAGATCATGGAACTGCCAAAAAAAGCACATGAGGCACTTCTTAGATGAAAATCGTTCTAACTACAAAATGAGAAATAGTGACAAGAGGGAAAGAAGCGTTACTCTGTCCATAACTATATAGCCGATTATTCTCATGAACATGTTTTTTCGAAAACTACTGCATTGAATTCCAAAAACAAGGAAGCGTTGGTGAGAGATTTCGATCACCTTCAAACTGATGTATCACTTGACCTCTCGTCCCATTTGAGATTCAATTGTTGGAGCTCACCCCTGCGAGGGGTTTGAAGTGAAAAAGTTGCGCAAAATATTTACCACTCGAAATGAAAATCGACCGGTTCGAGCGTTTTTTGTTTCTGGGAACGATAACCGAATCGGCCTTGTTTCGTTTTCATTGGGCCACCAAGTATAGGTATTGATAATGACATCATCATTGAAATCCTCGAAATATATTTTACTGATATCCAAACTTTCTGATTGTGAGTATTCTCTCTCATTATTTCTCATTCGAAAATCAACAAAAAAATAAAGTGAGCTGCTTCGATACCTCTGAAACTGAGTTGAATCATTTCGTTCAAATAAAGAAATAATCCTGAAACAAAAGTGAATCAGAGTTCATGCAGCATCCTCACTAACAGCAAATAATGAATAGTGGATGTCCCAGGATTGAAATTCTGAATAAATTGAATGAAGAATTCATTCAAGAAGCGAAAGTCATTCAAAATCAATCATCTGATTTTATATAAGAATGTGGATTCTTCAATCATTGGTCAAAATTAGTTTTCCCCATCAGAAAATATCACGACACCATTTTTTTGATGATTGGTTGCCTAAGATAGTGAATATATAAAAGCAAATACCTATTTCGACGAAAAAACTTTCATATCCATTATTTTTAGCAAATAATTTCACCTGTAGAGCACGTGACAGCGAAAAATAGATAATCGCGGCTTCTGGCAACTAGTTCAGAAATGAAAAGGCTTCTGATTTCTGAGTCAACCTTTACTATAAAGATGAACCGTTCTCGAATATTTGATTTCCAA
Organism: Gastrophysa polygoni; assembly: GCA_963576655.1. Taxonomy (NCBI): domain Eukaryota; kingdom Metazoa; phylum Arthropoda; class Insecta; order Coleoptera; family Chrysomelidae; genus Gastrophysa; species Gastrophysa polygoni. The sequence continues at coordinate 1,019,981 of OY755083.1, forward strand.
TTGGAAATTAACGAAAACTCGGTCCAATTGATCCCTTCCCATAAAAGAATGTTGATATTCATATACATATAATTTATATCGCCTATATTCGTTCAGACAAACATGAATTATTCGCCCCAGTTTTTTCACTTTCATTTACGGTCACTTACATCTAATGAGGAAATGCTCAGCTGGCCACATCTTTCAACCTCATTTCCTCAACGTGATTTATCCGAACAGATATTATTAAAAAGTAACAACAGCATTATATGTTATGATTAGGAAGAACAATCATTTCAATTAGATCTCGATTGGGGAGCGAATCGATTCAGTTTCACTGATCACTAATCACAGTGCACTTTGATTTCAAATTATTGAGTTTTCATATGACTGGAGCAATAGAAAATAATGCCTATTACGTGAATCTGGTTTCCATATGAGTGTGTTTGATGTCTTATATTCTTCCTGCATGATAGTATTTCAACAAAAAAAAATGTTCGATAATAGTATACAGGGTTGGGATAGAGTTTGAAACCAAGTGAATATCTTTCAACCGAAAAGAACGATATTTATGAGAATTTGCAGGTGAGTGCAAATTATGTACATTTTTTTGATAATAATATATTTCCGGTTCAACCGGAAATGCCATTAACTTCATTAATTTAAATGGAACACCCTGTATATTTTTGAAGAGCTTGTCATTTTGAATTCATACATGAATAATTTTGTAAAAACGAGGAATATAGCACTTTAATCACCTGCTTTGAGTTTTTTTGCATTAGAGCGAATAACTATTTAGATAAACTAATTGATGTTGTTTGTATGCATAGTAATGAATAAACGAGTACTCTTTTGTTCCCCAAGTGTCAAATTTTAATTGACGGAAATAAATTTCACAATCACCATAACCGATCATCATTAAAATTTCAATACGCTCTCTTTCACTTAATGGATCCATTTTGAATTGTACAATTTGTGAATTGTAAGTTTCTTTATTACTATGCATAAAAACAATTTTACATGAAAAGTTCATGTAAATATATGCCATGATCCTCTTAACTTTCGAGCTATATAGGATGCTGAAATTTTGAGAAAAAAATTGGTAGACAAAAGAGAATTATTGTATTTCACGAAAAAAGGAAAAAAAAACATTTCTACAGCAGATTATCATGTTGCCAAAACGTTCGCGGCGAATATTTTGAACATCTCCAATATTGAAATTATTGTTTCCTTGTTTTTTCTACATTATTTGTGAAATGAAATAATTTTTTGGTTTTTCAATGTTGATTTTTGTAATACATTTGAAATCACTCAATATTTCCGTTGAACAGTTGAAAATAGGTATGGGACATTGTATATGAAAGCTGATAATATACAGGGAGTTGTATTTAAAATAAGAAAGTTGGTATCCGCCACTGTCACATGACACACCCTATAATAATTTTTTTTTGAAAATACGCATCTGAAAATACGAATCGACGTGTCCAAGCGTTTTCCCAACACGCTCTCATTTATTCGTTATCGAATTTATTCCATTTGGCTGTTCCACACTGTATGTAATCCTTTGTTCAACTTTATGCATTCTGTTTATGTATCAAAATCAGATACTTCTTGTTGTTGATTTCATTTGATGCTCTCATTCAGAATATAATAGTTTTGTTGAACCCACTTGTGAATCATGTTCAGAACTTGTCAATTTGTTTATGACCACTATCTCAATTAATGAATAAATAAATAAAACTATTATGTCTGCGAAGGAAATATAACTTGTAACGATAACGCCATTTTTGGTCCTGGTGGAAAATCAATTAATCACTTTGAATCAAACCTCAAAACGTGATTTTCCGAATCGCGTTTGTAAACTCATTGTGCATTTTATCGAGGATAATAATTTGAGAGCTTGGTGCACGAAATCGAAGTCAACTAGCGTACAAAATGGCGTTTCTCTCACCGCTTCCGGCACTCGAACTTCCGGCCAGATATAACCGATAACCACACTTTTGCTTGCCACAATTAAATTGTCCCTAATACTTCAGGGGCACTCAAGGTTCACATGGACGGCTGCAAATTCGTGAGGCGAGGTTGAAAAAAAAAACAATTACGTTTATTCATCATATACAGCCAAATGGAATAAATTCGACAACAAATGAATGAGGGTGTGTTGGGAAAAACGCTTGGACACGTCGATTTGTATTTTTGAATACGCATTTTTTTCAGAGAAATTAAATTTTATAGAGTGTGTCATGTCACAGTGGCCGATACCAACTTTCTTATTACAAATGGAACACCCTGTATTTCATCCCATTTTTTAATCCTCACTGAAGAGCTGATTTCATCGATACACCACACTTGGGGTCTAGCGGAAATGATTACAGAGATATAGGGTGTGAAAAATCGAGATGAGAAAATATCTTGTTGTCTCTGAGTATGCAGTCTAAGATGAAAACAAGAGAGATTGTTCAAGCTTTTGAGACTTTATAAGCTCTCCATCAGGATCTTCACAATATCATTTGAATATTTCTATTTGATGACTGATGAGTTCAAAAAACTTACAGAAATTTGAAGTTATCAAAAAGCTGGTCATTTCAAGCAAAAAAGTTGATAACATGCGCAAATCATTCCCCCCTGGAAATAAAAATCGACCGGTTCCAGCGTTTTTTTTTTCTGGGAACGATAACTATGTCAAATCGGCCTTGTTTCGTTTTCATCAGGCCCTCCAGTATAGTAGAATACATACAACATAACAATATACAATCATACTTCTCGAATTTTATTTTTTTTGCTTGTTTGAGTCACGCCAAGACTATATGAGCTTTTCAATATCGAAAATAGTGAATGGTTTTCGACAAACTTCTGGAATATGTGAAGAAACTGAGTTGCACTATCAAAAGATATATCTATCGAGGTAATCTTTTACAATTTCTACTCTGTTGCTGAGTATATGAGAGCACCATCAGCAGTTTTTGGGAATCATCTTCATTTCACTTCAATTTGAATTTATGACGTAGTACCTACATTTTCCTTCAACTATACACCTATGTACCAACAACCTTTGTAGATACAGTTTTTTTTTATTCACATTTGCGAATTGCTACGAATATGTGATCATGTATACAGAGTCGAATAAATGCTCCTGTCTATCATCTAAGTATCAGTATCACTTCGAAAATTGTAGATTGTGTTCATTCAACGACAACGTATTTTCTCGACTTTTATATCGATCATCAATTTGCTCAGGTGAGGTAAAGTGTATCTGATTTTTGTTGCATCAGAGAATGATCTGATGAGTTCTCAGTTCTCGAAGATTTGTCGAATTATTTTAAATCTATCATCATATCCACTGATTTCATGCTGGTAGCTGATCTTTCGATAGACTTGAACTATCTGTTGCAAAGTTCACGCAGCCCAGCTTCATTCAAAGAGTGCCGTATTATACACGGAAAAAAATAGGAAATATTCGACAATATTCGAGTTGTTCTGGTGAACAACCGAAATAAAACCCGTAATAAACAGAACCTTCCTACGCCAATGATGACATTGTTACAATGCCTGAACTGATCCCATCTCTGGCATGAATTTGACGCAGCTCAACCAAACTAATCAACAATTAGCATGTAGGATTAGCAATTTACCAAGTAGTACAATAACGTTTTGGTAGCACTCATTAACAATGCTGGGAAATTTACACAATGATTATGAGGTGCATGGACTTCGTAAGTGGATGTATAATTCCCTTCTAGAATATTTATATAACACTCATTGAAATCAAGATGAAGAGGACTCGATTATTTCTTTGACGAAATGAAACATAATAATAATGCTAACATTTATTCGTCCAGGTGAATAGCACGAATATAATTGAGCACTATACACAATCAGAAACGTCGAGAAACCCCATAAAGCCCTGTTGATAATAATAATAATATATAGCAATATTCAATTGAGTGAAAAACTTCTAAGCCTACACTCGAATACAGAAATAGATTCACTATTTTTTATAGCGTCAGGTGAATAATCTTGGGTCCAATATAGTTTAGAGCAAGTGAGGTAATTTCAAATTTGATAGAAATAAACGAGTTTATTTTCCAACGTTCATACACATAATGTTCCAACTATAAACAATAATGGCATTGACAAAATTTGATACTGAAGAAACAAAATTTTGCATGAATTCCTTCTAGATACTTTGCTTATACATCTGACAATACGTTTCTGTGCAATGAACTCATTTTTGGCCATTGTCGAATGTCCCTGAAGACTTAGATTTTCCAGCTTGTGCTTGAAAATAAGATGATTGACTCTATATAACGAAGTCCTGGAAGAGAACTACACAATGGGAATAATTCTTTCCCAAAAATTCCGAGTTGGTATTCCACCTCAAAATCCTGAGATTAACTCGGGATTCGAAATTTACGACTCGGAATTTTGAATTCCGAATCATGATTCAACTTCCGAATAACAGTACTCAGAGTTCTGAGGTGAAATTCTGTTTCATAAATCGGTACGAAAAAATCAGGATTCCTTAGAGGAGGTACCGTATCGAAGAAGGAAACTATATGTGCAAGTCATAATGGGACATACTCTCTATTTTTTTCCTATGAGGTAAACGTTGAAATAATTGATGAAAAATCTCATGATTCTGAACGCTTCCTAATTGCTGAACAATTATAGTTGAATACCTGTATTTAGTCATTGTGAGATTAAATATTAATAGTTCCGCATTCCCATTTATGTAGCTGAATAACAACAATGGTTCGCTTTGATGAGATCACATGAACGTAGAAGGAATAATTCTGTACAGAAAGAAAACGAAACAAAGCTATCAGGTACAGCTTCAACATTTCAGAAAAACAATACCTATCATCATAACATAAGTGTCGAAAACTCCGTATATAGCGTCACTTATTGTTGTGTTGTGTATTTTTTATATAAAATAGTATAATATTTTCGTTACCGGAGGCCTTTATATCATCACCTCCTCCCTTTTTTGATTCTGATCCCTGTGAATATTATGAAACCACTACTACGTCATGATTTTCAAAATAGAAATACTCAGCAAATATTACTATTCATGACAATGACTAACAACACAGTTGATGTTGATTCAGTTGAGTGAAATTGGTTACCAAAGATGATGGCTGAAATATCCGAACTTTTGTAACATTTATTTTCATGAAATCGACATAGTTAATCAAACTATCGAAAGGGACTTTGAATGAATTTCGAATTCGAGTAAGCGTATTAACTATAATTTAAATATAAAAAATGATTTAAATATACATGGTCGTAGGAAAATAATGTACATAACTCTTTGGAAAGTCATTCATGCACCCGTGCGGAATATATCACTTTCCACACAAGTAATTCACACTATCAGGCTCGAGACCTGTCGAACTTCGCTATACCAAGCATCATTCATCAAAAGAACGGAAAAGTTGAAGAATACTTTGCCTAGTGAAGTCTTTCCTGATGCTTACAACCTCCAAACTTTCAAGAAAAATTCCAAAAATTCCACCGCTGGCTAACACGATGTTCCTCGAACATTATAGGTTTCCCTTCCGTGTTGTCCACAGATAAAAAAAAATACTTACTATTCTCAAACATATCATTTTTCTTTCGAATGCCACTGGTTTAGTTTCTCAATTATCAAGCTGCAGGGTATGGCGTGAAACTCTTTCTGGTGATCGCTTTCATCCTGTTTGATGTTAGTACATATAATACTTGCGTACATAGATTATATTCCAGTAATTAGCTCTAGACATGAACGCTTTTATTTTATATAAATATATCTAATAATTTCGCATTGTTATCTTCATCACAGCCGAGTCTTACGCAATCTTCGATGATTGCAATTAATAATTAAAATATTTATATAATTCCCTCATTGATATAGTGGTGAGTGTGTTTGTTGCGTTTATAATTCATTTATATACATATATGTTATTCTTCATGGAAGCACTCATTATTTCGATATATATGTAGTTGAATATTTCTGGTAACATTTTTCAGAAACGAGGAGAGAAAATTCCACAGAAAAGCTGAAAAATGAATGTACCACCTCCTCGAATAATTTTTTGATTTTTTGATAAAAAATTCGAATTGTATTTCTCAACTGAATCCATTTCTATGGAATGTAGGAAATGTCTGATAATCCACAGAACTAGCAACATTAACTTTTTATTCAGTTCATTATACCTCACGAGACCCAATGATTACTGCTCAAAAAGTTGTCTTTTTGTCATAAACTATAATCCAGAGTTCATAATCGGACTCAATAATTATTTTTCCATTAGTATTGACGTCTTGAAATATTTTTCTGTTTCGAGCTGAATGTCAGCTCAATTAGTCAATGAGTTTTGCTTTTATTTCATTTAGTTATAGTGGTTTGGTAAATTACCTACACAGTCGGGCGAAACGGTAGTTCCGAATTAAAAATGTATTTGGCTTCCATCTAAATTATCATTCACGAGTAGGCTGAATTGGTTTCAAGGATTCCAATGAAATCCAAATGATTGTTTATACGAATGTCCATCATTCGAGTTACTCGATTAAATGGAATGCATTTATAAAGAAGCATCTTCAACATCGATGCTAGGAGATATACTGGGTGGCCCAATGAAAACAAAACAAGGTCGATTTGACATAGTTATCTTTCTCAGAAAGAAAAGGGTCGAAACGTTCGATTTGCATGTCGAGGGTGAGATATTTTGCGCATGTTTTCAACTTTTCCGCTTCACACCCCCTCGTAGGGGTCGAGTGATACCTAATTTTGAAATCAAAATCTCTCACCAACGCTTCCTTGTCCAGGAATCGAACCCGTAACACCCGGTATAACGATATTTCAGCAACATTTGCATTTCCGAAGCACTCGCCAAGCATTAGAAGCATATCAGTTTGTTCAGAGAACGAATAACCTGCCATATTTCTTAAAATCTCAGTTGATAATCGCAGTGATAAATGACACAGAAAAACCACACGAACAAATCGACTACAACAATGTTGACTCGAATGTTGATGACATGAACGTCAAAATTGAGAACAAAATTATTCATCATGGCTTGCTAAAATATTGTTACCGATGAATCTCGCGATGAATAAAATCAATCTGCTGATATCATGTAACTACAAAAACTCAAATATCTCACGAACGGCTCAATTTTTTGTATTCGAATAGGGGTACCTTTTTCATGTAATTTTCTTCGCTCCATCGAATGCTCCTGTTTTTTCACCGAAAATAATACAGGGAAAAAAGTTTTCTACAGAAAATCATGACTCACCCTCTGGAACCACCTTTTATAACAATATCAGAAATGTGGAAGTGTGACGAAAAAATGTATTTTGACAACATACATTCATGCACAAAATTTCAATCGGGTGGCTTTCATCGTTCAGAAGTTATGCGGAGAAATCATTTTAATTTTATCAACTTTGGAAGGATATATCTCCCTTAATATGCATTTTGGGCCATGAGTGTAATCATCAAACTACACTTATTTTTCAATGTTCTATAACCCCCAGAAAGCTCGGTACACATTTTTGACTCACCCTGTATATATGAAGCAAGATCGCAGAGTTAAAGAAAGGAGATTTTTGAACAAAGGTTTACAATGGTCGTCATATTTAGCTTGTGCCATAAACCTGACGAGTTTTTTATTATTACAGGGGTAATATTCACGTGACCTACGGCAGCTTTAGAGGTAAACCTGGACCTTCCGTCATTCTTTAGATTTGAAAATGATTCCGGAAAAAATTATATGGTGAGTAGATTCGATTTGAGCTAGATAACAAATCCGAAGATACTTTCAACCTTTGCACTATTTTTTTCTTCATATTTCGGTGCAAAATCTGACTTTTCAATAATTCATAAACATAAGATAGTTATTGATTCCTATTCGGGCTCGACCTGTTTTCACACCAGGTTATTCAAAATTCGGGGGTGAATCTACAATATACCTCATTCGCAATGAGATCGTATAACTGAATTCTTTAAAATGATAATCATCCGAGAGGAAGCGGGTGTTTTCCTATTATTGGGGATGCGTTTCCGATCGATTGTTCACATGAACCAGCCTGGTTGCTAATCTCAATCTTTCATTCTGAAAACGAATTCATTGGAATGGAAATAAAAACAAAATAACTTTTGCCATTTGGCATCATATTGTAGTTATTCACTCCACAGGAATGAAACCTTCGAACTGATTGATTGTTGTAACAAATGTTTCAAGTGGTGAATACCATAACCTCATTTCAACTTCACGCTTTAATAATACGAAATTGCTCTAACATCATCAACACTAAAAGATTATTTGATACGAAATCAAAACGACAGGAGGCAGAATTGCCTCCAATACATCTCAGTGAGTGGTCAGCCGAAACGTTCTGTCTGAAATTGTACCGGAAATCGCCTCTGATCGTCTATTATTTGTAGGCAATTTCGTAGGAGAGTATTTCGCTCGGGGCCTAGACAAATTATTGGGTCTAAGATTTTCGAAAACTTTCCGCCGGAATCACTTTTTCCATTCAGAACTGATGACGGTTTTTTCAATGGGGACTCGGCATGTTTGACCTTGACGAGATAAATTAGGGTACGAAGGACATTAGTACCGATAGAATTCCACGAAATTAGGATGGTATTCTTGCGAAAAATGCTCTTGATTAGGAACGTACATAGAACATTGGCAATGTGGTCTAATTTGTCGACAACCACAAAATTGAAATGAGTAACATTATACAGGGTGTTCCATTTCTGATTTTTTCAATGCCAACTTATATTCTTCATGAAATTTTCGAATACTTCATCAAAGGACCCAATATCTTACACTCTCGTAGAATTATTAACGGTTTTCGAGATATTCAACAATTTTTTTTACACGATTTCCGAAACTATTGATTTTTGGAATATTTTGTTATGGCCAAGCTCCAATGGAATATTTTTCTGGTTGAATGTTGACCATCAGAAGATTCTTCGGACAGTGGGCCAAAAATTGACATGTCATATACAGGGTGCGAAAAATATCTGCTGAATCTTAGATTGAACTTTTGACATTTTACTTTTCACACTTTATTTCGAGGGGGAAATATTTTGTGCATGTTTTCAAAACTTTTTCACTTCAAACCTCTCGGAGGGGTGAGCTCCAACCCTTTAATCTCAAATGGGATAAGAGGTCAAGTGATACATCATTCTGAGGGTAATCGAATTCTCTTACCAACGCTTCGTTGTCCTTGGAATTCAATGCGATAGTTCTCGAGAAAACACGTTTATGGAAATTATCGGCTAGTGATGGAAAGTAACGCTTTTTCCCTCCCATCACTATTTCTCATTTTGTAGTTAGAACGATGTTCATCTAAGAAGTGCCTTATGTGTTTTCCATTTCAAAATCCTGTCCTATCCAACATTACAGAAAGAATAATTCATTTCAGTCTCAGTTCCTTGATTTCTCGGTAAAATGCATACCTTGTTTCGTTTTCATTAGGCCACCCTGTATTATCGGTCTATAATTACCAATTTGCTTTCATACTACTCTACTCTACTCAACTCTGTTGAACAAAAATAAATCAGTTCACCGGTATTCATTCCATAGAACATTTGAAACATCATTATTCTAAGAATCACCTACTGTCATTCATCAAAATTTCAGGAAATACGTTGACACGAATTCGAAAGTTATTCAAAGTTTTGTCATCATCGATGGTCGACAGTCGATTTTTCGTGAGGAAAAAAGTGCGTGCGCTCATGAATTGTTATAATTTCGGCAACCAACTTCACTCAACTCCATTTTAATTAGGATCGATATGGATGAAATCTGATGAGTGATATCCATTTCATGAGAGGGTTGAGATGAGAAAGGAATTATACTTTACTTGGGCTGACTATTTAATGCATCGAGAAAGTCAATGAAGAATGCTGGTCATTTATATCTCTCAAAATTGGTATTAATGATACAGTTATCAAATTCATTGATCGTAGAGTCATTCTGACAAAGATAGTAGTATTATCTAATGAGAACCTCTACAAAAATCACTAATGTTATAGTAGGAAATTTACGGAGACCTCTATAGACGAAATAATAATGGGTTTATGGCCATTATTTCCCTGACAATTCCGAATGCGAAAGCAGTAAATCAAAAAAGCCTACCCTTTTCATTAACTTCATAAAAAGTACATTTGATATAATGACAGTTCCAGCACAAGTTTCCCATCACCGACCAGAATAAAAAAATACGTATCCTCTGATCTAACCCTAATTTTCAAATGACACAGTCCCATCCACCTCACTAATGTCATTTAATTTGAGACATATGTTTATCAGTCAGACAACTGCTTGTAATCGTCCACCATTTTCTCGAAGAACGATACTTATTCGACAATCTGACCGTCAAAAGTGACTATTAGGAGGCCCATTCGGAATGATATAAAATTATTGTAACAATGGTAGAAACCGCAAAGAAGTTTTATGATGACAAGAGTGGCTAGTTAGGTTTATATTGTTGTAGAATAATTCCTGGGAATGATACCGGTTTGGTTAGCTCAAATTTCAATTTGGAATTGACAATCTAGATACATCAATTGATATACAGGGTTTTACAGAACAATGGGATCAAACTTCTTGTGGTCAGGTCACTTCAGTCAGGTCAGAGCAACAGTAGAAAGCATTTGAGTAGTGATGGTTCCCATGCTCGGAAAAGTGTCACTACGCGTTAAAATTTAGAAAGACGATGATTTGCCTAAATACGATTTTATGCATTAAATTGTTTCCTTTTGTACATAATATCATCACAAGAATTGTTCAAAATGTCTTGCTCCAACCTGAATACACTGATATAAACGTCGTACACGATTTCGGCGGACTTGACTAAAAATTTGATCCTCGTTCAGAATGATTTCAAATGCTGCTGTAATTCGTCCAATTAGATCTTGCTCTGTGTTTACTGGAGTTTCATAGACCAAAGACTTTACACAGGAAAAAATCAGCGGTTTGGGCACCGTTGGATTGCCAGAGGTGGAGCAGTTTCTTGGCCTCCTAGGTCACCCGATTTAATGTCGCTAGATTGAATGAATATATTGAAGAAAACCATGATTACGTAATTTCGACTGACAATCAACAACATTGAGGATAGTCACGTCACAATTTGATATATCTGCAACATTGGTTTCATGATCAACTCATTTATTATATCAATCATATCTGAATATTAGGAATCACCTGGATTGGATCACTCCATTAGGAAAGTCTTCAGTTCAGCTCAGAATATTCTAAGATAATTCGATTTGGGGGTGGATCATTGAATTGTTTCAATCCCTTGGATAAAACTAAGGTTTCTGCCACTGTTTTGGTTTCGAGTGAATTTCAACACGTATAATGAAACATTGTATTCACATCTACTTGCAGTACGAAAATTAAGTTCTTCAAACCATGTGATCATTCATAAATGAGTGTATCATCTGCAAAGAGATGTATGTTGAATTTGAATCTCAATATCAACATATCATTGAGATACAAGACGGAGTTTTGGTCCTTATATACTTCCTCGAGGTACACCATACACAGTAGAAAATCGACGGTATATTTGACACCAAAATAACACCCGGTGGTGTCTATATCCATACACACCATTTTTGTGTCGATTTAACAACGTAGGTGCAGTGTTCAATTGACACTGTGATGGTGAATATATTTCACACCGGTAGTTGTTGATATTCATCTAGGATGGTGTCAATTTGACTTCCGAAAGGTGTAAAAAACTGTATAAAGAATGTGTTCTTTTTTTCATATATCATTTCATGTTTCAGAATAATTTTGAGGCATCTGTATCCAGTTGCAGTATAATGAGAAAAAAACATGGAGATTATAAATAAGTTTTTATTCTCCAATGATAAACAACGAAAAACATTCCATCTGACAGATGATAATAAAATATAAAAATTCAAATGGAAGCTGCCCTTATGCCTCTTTTCAAAAACAAACATACAGGTAGAACATAGGAAGTCGAAACATAAATAACACTTCTTACAACAGTAGAAAATACTATCTGAACAGAACATAAAAAAAAATATTACGTTTTACATCGGAGAAATGTACAAAAATAAAAGTTGAGTTTTTTCAATAACATCGATATCATAACATAATACTTATCACACTGCACTATTGAATTGATTCAAGGTAAAACACACTAACCTGTCACCAGAGATATTGGCGATTCACCGACGACCGAAAATTCGAGTATAAATGGGAATCTAATTGGTAATTCAACAGGCTTGTACAGGTCTAGGTATAAGGACTCGTACGACCTCCGACTTCAAAGGGATTGTTGGAGGGACTGGATTCTCTGTTAACCGGAACCATAAACGACGCGTTAATATGGCGTCTCAGTTTTTATTCGCTCTCTACGGTGTTGTCTCAACCACTTGCGGATTCAATGTTGAACACTAGCGGTGTCCAATATTGTAAATGTCTTTAGGCAGGTGTTAAACCATATTAAACGGAGTTTTTCAGACTGACCACTGTCAATGGTGTCACAGTTAACACCATTCGGTGAAAAATGTTTGTACTACTCTAAGGTGTAAAAATTTACACCGTCGAATTTTATACTGTGTATAATCATTTCCAGTTACCTCCATCAGCACAATATTTAATGTTAGAATATACTCCTACATAATTATTGCTAACTATGAATGTAACAATTTTCAATAGTTGATTGAATCTGAAGACAAATCATAGTTGTTGCCATAATCAGATTCCATTTTATCTAACAGGAAAATACAACTGGAAAAATATCGAGCTATTACAGAAACCGAATCGAATTGATTGATCTGAGTAATTACTCCAATGTAAGAAGGAATAGTAATTTCAGCATATCCACGATTCCCATTCTGTTCAATTCCAATGAAACATCAATCGGAAGAATATACTGGACGGTACTAATGATAGAGTACGGATCAGATGATACCGGACCCAATCTTCGATCGTCTCAAATCGGTTGGAAATATCACGTAAAAGAATTAAATACAGCGTTCAGTCGTCCTTTTACTTATCTCATTCCAACTATAACTTTAATGTTCATCTGTCTGTTGCAGACCAAACGAATTTTCACGACGACAAGCCGCGACCAACCGTTCCGATTCATTCGGTTCGCTATGTCACTTGGAGTAAAGCCTCTTATTTCGTCATTACCGGACTCTATTTTCGGAATTATACAGTCCTTAGAAAGCAAGGAATGGCTGGCTGAGTGATTTCCATCGCGTCATTGGTCGGGCTCTACCTCTTCAATTATTACAGAAAACGTGCAGGCTCTTCGACGTGACTTTGGCTCGAGATTTGATGTGCGATTGCTCGTATATCAAGAATATCCATTCAAAGTGGCGATAATTTCCGAAATTAAAAAAGAGAATGAGTAATACTTCGTCTATGATCATGCAGAAAATTCACAGTTCTTTGTACATCTTCCTCACTGATGCAGAACGTTGTTTATTTCTACACAATAAGTAAATGAAACAAGGAAAAAATGTGTGCACGTGAAAATTTTTTTCGAATCGTACCTTTGCTCGCTTCAGAGATACCGATATACAGGGTGAGTCAAAAATGTGTACCGAGCTTTCTGGGGGTGATAGAACATTGAAAAATAAGTGTAGTTTGATGATTAAACTCATGGCCCAAAATGCATATTAAGGGAGATATATCCTTCCAAAGTTGATAAAATTAAAATAATTTCTCCGCATAACTTCTGAACGATGAAAGCCACCCGATTGAAATTTCGTGCATGAATGTATGTTGTCAAAATACATTTTACACTTCCACATTTCTGATATTGTTATAAAGGGTGTTTTCAGAGGGTGAGTCATGATGTTTTGTAGAAAACCTTTTTCCCTGTATTATTTTCGGTGAAAAAACAGGAGCATTCGATGGAGCGAAGAAAATTACATGAAAAAGGTACTCTTATTCAAATACAAAAAATTGAGCCGTTCGTGAGATATTCGAGTTTTTGTAGTTACATGATATCAGCAGATTGATTTTATTCATCGCGAGATTCATCGGTAACAATATTTTAGCAGGCCATGATGAATAATTTTGTTCTCAATTTTGACGTTCATGTCATCAACATTCGAGTCGACATTGTTGTAGTCGATTTGTTCGTGTGGTTTTTCTGTGTCATTTATCACTGCGATTATCAACTGAGATTTTGAGAAATATGGCAGGTTATTCGTTCTCTGAACAAACTGATATGCTTCTAATGCTTGGCGAGTGCTTCGGAAATGCAAATGCTGCTGAAATATCGTTATACCGATAAATCTCGCGATGAATAAAATCAATCTGCTGATATCATGTAACTACAAAAACTCAAATATCTCACGAACGGCTCAATTTTTTGTATTTGAATAAGAGTACCTTTTTCATGTAATTTTCTTCGCTCCATCGAATGCTCCTGTTTTTTCACCGAAAATAATACAGGGAAAAAAGATTTCTACAAAAAATCATGACTCACCCTCTGAAAACACCCTTTATAACAATATCAGAAATGTGGAAGTGTGACGAAAAAACGTATTTTGACAACATACATTCATGCACAAAATTTCAATCGGGTGGCTTCCATCGTTCAGAAGTTATGCGAAGAAATTATTTTAATTTTATCAACTTTGGAAGGATATATCTCCCTCAATATGCATTTTGGGCCATGAGTTCAATCATCAAACTACACTCATTTTTCAATGTTCTATCACCCCCAGAAAGCTCGGTACACATTTTTGACTCACCCTGTAGATGCAACGTTCGACAGTGGACTCTAACCTAACTTCACGTCTTATGTTAGCCACATATTTCAATTTGAAAAAAAAGTTCCTCTTTGAATGGGACCCGAACCCCAAGCCACAGCTTGATAATCACACTTGTTTACCAACAGGCTATCTAACATGTACTTTTAGATATCGCTGCGTTCATTTATATCACCTTGAGAAATTATTTAGATGAACAAACGTTTTGAGAATAGTTTGATAATGTCAAACGGAAACATCAACAGTTTCTGTATCAGAGTTGGTATGACACATCCTCTTGCATTTCTGCTCTCCTGGAACGATAATGAGAAGTATTCCGTTCTCGATATGGGTTGTGGGTCAAAAGTTTCACAATGAAATCAATTCAGGAAGCAATATAATTTATATTGAAAATTTGTCTCTTCCAAAAATGATCAAAACACTAGGTGTCACTGACAAATAGATAATTTCTCTTCTAGGTTTCTCAAGGTTGAATTGCAAGCACAGTGACACTTGGAGGCATTTTACAAATTTGTCCTTACTACAAGTATGTTGGAATATATTGAAATCATTATTGGACAGGTTGTTATGACTGGAACTGGATGTAATCTTTAGAAAAGTGTATACTGACTTGAATAGCAGATATGCCCAAATGATACCCCATTTGAGAATTTCAACGACATCGAACAGAATATCTCCCCCTTGACTCTCAAACTCTTTCTGTGTTTCAGTTTTCATTATCTCGCACCTACACCTTGTACTCTACCCCCAGGATTTAGAATGAAATCACTGATGATGGTGACATACTCCACAGGGCGTGAAGATACAAAATTCCCTAATTAGTTAGGGGTGGTCTTATCTAACCACCAACACTAAGTGCTTATGAATGTTCTTGTCCATCGAGAAGCCAAACAAACCACCACGATTTGTGACAAACCATGGACAGTTCGAACGTTTCAAGGTCTGCCAAAAGGGACTTTCGGTGTTAGATAATGACTAGGCCGGTGTCAGACGAGACTCTAATGGCAGCCCTGTCTTATTCATTTGTTTCTAAGGGTGATTTCATTCGAAGCTCGATGGTCTATCGGATGGTCAGAAGAGAGCTAATGAGGATTACTACAGGTGCCACTACTTTTCGGTCTGAATGAAAGAGCATTTCGATACCTCCGGAATTAGTCCACAATTTCACATTTGCCAAGGAATTGAATATTTTGCATAAGCATAAGGAATGATGAAAAAATAATGATAATGCACGATTGATGAATTTTCAAGTGATTTTGAATGTGCACAAAACTGCCTATAATCTGTGTGGAGAATTCAATTTGTAGGAAAAATAAATACATAATAATCTATTCCAAGAACCGGTGATAACACATACTTTCCTTGACAGCAAGAATAATACCCTCTGATTTGTCCACTTCATAACAGTCGGTTAGTCTGTTTGTAAATTCCCTCGTAACATTATCGATTGACCCTGGTTGAATTTTTCAATCTCTCCTTCCATTATTTCAGCTAGTTTTTGCTTTTTTGTCGGTTGAAAATAAACTTCAGGCTTCAAACGACACCATAGGAAATAGTCAAGTGGAGTGAGATCGGGTGATCGCGCAGGCCACTCGATCGTGCCTCTTCTATCTGTTATGAAATGTCTTGTCTAAGCGATCTCGAACAATGCGATTTTTTCAGATATCTAGGCATGTTTTTATTGGAAATGAAAATAACAGGTGATATATCAATGGATTTGCTGAAAGATTCTCTTTCAAATTCCTTTTGAATATACAGGGTGTGTCATTTGAAATGATGAAGTTGAGAAGAATCTCGGAAAAACTGAAAACGTGGCAACATTTCGAATCCGCTTTGTTTAAAAATCCCTGCACGAAATTCAAAGAAATCCAACGAACCGTTTGTATTTTCTATGTATGGTTTATACTATATGTTGCACTTTTTGATAGAAGAGAATCCTCTTCTGATAATTTTTGATTTTTGATTTGATCCGAAGAACGATATAGGGTACACTATATAGTGCAGCTTTTTTGTCTATTTGCCTTTCTAATTTCTTCAACTGAAACTCTAAAGAACAGCCGTCTTGATAGCAGCATTTTATTCCTAATAGAAAATCACTCGTATGTTAGTTGTTAGATGGCGACACAAGAATGACAACAAAATCAGTATTATTGATAATTGCACAATCAGTGAAAACGATGATTCAAAAGTAGTATGTAGGTAACTTTCCAATTGTTGATCGAACTACATGATTACAATCTCAAGAGATCAACTATGTGTACAGAAATCTGTGAAATTATCGCCATCTTCTGGAGAGTGTCACAACTTTTATTGTTTTTTTATTTGTGGACAACACGAAAGGGAAACCTATGATGTTCGAGTAACATCGTGTTAGCCAGCGGTGGAATTTTGGGAAAGAAGGAAGGTGTTGGAATTTTTCTTGAATGTTTGGAGGTTGTAAGCATCAGGAAAGACTTCACTAGGCAAAGAATTCCACAACTTTGCCGTTCTATCGATGAATAATGCTTGGTATAGCGATGTTCGACAGGTCTCGAGCCTGACAGTGTAGGGGTGACCAGCCTGAGCTCGTCTGGTTCGTCTACTAGGAATCGCGCGTGGTGGCATAATAGATGATATTTCCGTTGAGCACCGACCGTGAAAGTACCTATAAAAAAGGCAAAGATCGCCGACCTTTCTACGATGCCAGTAATATCGATAGTGGACTACATAATTGCATGATCGATGCGTTATAGTGACTATTTGTTCGACCTGTTCGTTTTATATATTTAAATATATCCACATTTTCAGAATGTGTAATTTTTCATTTACTATTCGACTGTGCATGATACATTCATTCTACTTTATTTTCCACGTACAATTGAACTTTTCCTATATATTTTCTATATTCTTCCGGACAAAGTATTTATTTATCTATCTATCTATAGACTTGGGCTCAGCAGACCTCACCAGACTATCAATATCGGGTTGAATCACCAGACTTCCGCACGGGGTTGATCCTCTGAAACATGTTCCCATGTATTTTGTATCATGACTTTGAAAATTTCATGTTGAAATTCAGACCAAGCGAGCTCAGTCTGATTTTCATCGACTTACCTCTTGTTGAAACATTCCAGTTGTGGGGATTGAAATCGGTTATAGTTGCACACAGATTTCCAGATCAGAATGATAATAATAATAATAATAGATTTTATTGACAGGAATGAACGATTTACATAATTTTTCAGAAGAAACAAGTATAAAAAGAGACATCTAACATACCTATCAAAGGGCAGAATTCAAGTTCTGATATTGTCACGTTAATGACGCAATCAGACCCTGCTTGCTCTTCCATCATTCTGGTGGGAAAGAATCCACTTGTGAGTTGGGAGATTTAAAGATGCGAGGAGTTGATGTTTTCTTTCCCGAATTGTGTTGGCGGTTCCGTGTGACTGCAGACTGCCAATGGCGTTGAAATTCATTCAGAAAAGGCCGTTTTGTTTGCCTGTCTCAGTAGGTACAACTTATAATTTATAAGGTGCCCACTAATTTGTAGAATTAGTGGAGTAATGCGAAGGTTCTCCCGACGTGTTTCTTTTCGTGAATTAGAATACCTGCCGTCACTTATATTCTGTAGAATCCGGATTTCCATTATACTCCGAAATCGGTGATTCCACCACAGTCATCACTCTGTCTTCTGTTGGAATATTCTTTCGATAAAAATGATCGTTCCAAGCCTGGGACTCTTCCTTGTTATTCGTTTCCCTCTTTTTTTTCATTCATTTGTGGTATATATTCATTTTTAGTGTATTGGTAGTCTTCATATAGTTGCGGAAGATTCGTATTCTTTTTTTTTTATCTTTGGACAACACGAGAGGGAAACCTATGATGTTCGAGGAACATCGTGTTAGCCAGCGGTGGGATTTTGGGAGAGTAGGAAGGTGTTGGAATTTTTCTTGAAAGTTTGGAGGTTGTAAGCATCAGACTTTGCTAGGCAAAGAATTCCACAACTTTGCCGTTCTATCGATGAATAATGCTTGGTATAGCGATGTTCGACAGGTCTCGAGCCTGACAGTGTAGGGGTGACCAGCCTGAGCTCGTCTGGTTTGTCTACTAGGAATCGCGCGTGGTGGCATAATAGATGATATCTCCGTTGAGCACCGACCGTGAAAGTACCTATAAAAAAGGCAGAGATCGCCGACCTTTCTACGATGATCTAGAGAGGTCAATGATTTGGTGAGTGTTGTGTCATCGACTGAATTGAATCTAAGAGCTTAAGCGTATGTTTGGGAGCTGAGCTCCAAACATGTGAACAGAACTCCAGGACAGGTCGAATTTGTGCTTTGTAGATCACAAGCAGTTGCTGGGATGTGAAGTATCTCTTCGCACGGAATAGAAAACCGAATTTTTGTGAAGCAGTTTTCGCAATGGACCTCACATGATCGTCCCATGAGAGAGCACTGTTGGTGGTGACACCCAGCATGGATATTGACGACCTCATAGGAACAGTGGTACCCGACATCATCAAATTGGGCATTGTGTGATCAGCCTTCTTGGTGAACATACAAGCTTGAGTTTTAGTTGCATTGAACTGTACTAGATTCTCAGATCCCCATTTCAGAATTCTTGTCAGATCCTCATTTAAAGCATCAACCTGTCTTCGCCTTGCACCTCAGGCCTCATTGGATGATATAGGGGCTCTAGAGGAAAAGGCGGAATGAAGTGTACTATCATCCGCAAAGCTATGAACTGGGCTGGAGGTCACATTCAACAAATCATTGATGTGGAGCAAAAACAAAGTTGGTGCCAAGACAGAGCCTTGTGGAACACCAGCATTGATCGTCATTGTATCAGACGAGACCTATATTCTATAATGCTCGCTATACTATTTGTAGGTGTGGATACGGAAAAAAGGAAGGTTTGTTTTGAGAACGATGTACACAACACTGATTGAGCAATTCTGCCTATTTGCCTAACTAACTTCTTCAACCACAACTGCTAACAGAACAGCTAACTTGATAATAGCATTTTTTAGCCATATTTACGCCGATTGTTAAGACTGAAGATGGACATATATATGTCCGAAACATGTCTCACCATTTTCACCATTTACAATTAATCCAACCACAGCATTAAATATTGTGGAGATGACTTTGAGTTTTCCTACTCTAGTAGTAATTTTGGTTACTTTTCAATTTTAGATCGAACTACATAATTACAATCATGAAACGTCAACTATTTGTACAGGAATCTGTAAAAATGTCACCATCTTCTGGGGAATTTCATAACTATTAGGCCATTATAGCAGAAAATGGCGTCAGTGACTGCACCAGTGTTTTGTACAGCGTTGTTTTGAGGTTCTTTTTGACAAAACCTCAGACAGAGAGCTCGTCGAAAGATAAACCTCGTCAAAAGGAAGCTGACTAATTGCTGTCCGGTTGACGATCGTCACATTTACAGACGTTTAGATGATTCTTCAGGTGCTGAAGAATCATATCTCTGCAGCTGTGGAAGACCTGAGTGGCTAATCCTGCAGAAATCCAGCCTAGTGAAAGTTGAGTCGGGCGGTTTGATTTGAGATGAATTAATCCAATTTCGTGTACTCATCTAGCGTATTTTCAGCACGAACTTTTTGGGTTCTATTTTCCACGATTTGGTCGTAGAATATGGAAATCCACAGTTTTATCATGAATAGGTAGTCTTCTGGTTTTGGTATCGAGGTATTGGTAAAGGCATTGAGTCAAATTTAGTTTTTGATCCCTCGCAAGTCTCTTCAAATTCGTCTTTGAATTGCACAAATAACAGAAACAGAATCATTTACTTCAATATTGGTGCAAATTTCTGCATTGGAATAATACAAGGTCATTCGTATCATTGCTCGAGGGTTGAAATGTCAAAATGTCAAAAATACTGGAAAAGAGCGCACACCTCGAATTGAATGTTCCAAATCTCAGTGAGAAATATCAAAGCAGTTGATCATGACACGGCTGTGATCCGTTTTCAGAAATGAATTCTCTCTTTTTTGCTCTTTGAAAGCACATGTCTTTTGAACTTCATCTCACCTTTTCGTTGACATCAAATGCTGTCATATTGAGAGTTCACAAATGAATCATTTGTTAGTGGGATACTTCATGAGCTTTTTGAATGAATATTTATCGACCGCAGCAAAATCTATTTCGATCATCAATATTTCTCAAACAAATTATCGCGGCCCGATACTTTTTGTCATCTGTATCTGTAAGTACTAATAAGTATCATGTATTTGATCGACTCATCAATATCGAGAGAAATCGGAGGAAGACTTCCTTGAAGACTAATATTGTCTAATGTAAACAAGGTTAAGCGTTTGAGAAATAGTTTCCGCTGGATTATACAATGTGTTCATTCATTTTGAGTACGTTCAGTGAACAGGTATAATATATGCACCGGTTAAAAATACAAAATTGCTATAATGAGAACAATTTACTGCTAATCATCAGAAAGGATCTCATTCAACGTTAACGACCATATACAATTCTCAATTCCATTTGCATTATTAAAGACACAGAAGTGCACGGTGGTGCCGTTGCTCCGAAAATTCACTCACCTGTTAGGGAATTTATTGTTGTACCAAACGGAAAAAAACCATTCCACAACTTTGTAATCATGTAGATACGAAGAAGTCAGTTTTTCCAAATTTTCCGGGATTTTCTCTACTGGTTTTTGAAGATGAAAATTTCAATATATTTGTAGCAAGGACAGATTCATAAAAGAGGAAGTCTGCATCTGTCAATGACACCTCTTTTTCTGAAAAATTGCTTGGTAGACATATATAATGGATAACTATCGAAATTCCTACTGATCTTCATTTAGTGGAGGTTTTGGGAACGAAACTGCTTCCGTTTTTAGCAAAGTGAATAAATAATGATTCTCTTCATGCAGTTAACAATTGAGCATCCAGTGAGGATGAGCATAGGAACGATATGAAGAAAATAAAAATCGATCGAAGGTAGAATTACCTGAACATACCCTTACTGAAGAATGTGGAGAACATAAGATGACACTGTCTGTAAGTTCTTCGAGGAGGTGGTACATTAATTTTTCAGCTTTTCATGGGATTTTCTCTCGTTTCTAAAAAAATAGAGTAGAAGTTATTAAAAATTATTGCAATATATTTGTAGTAAGGACAGATTTGGGATATGCTCCAAAATGTCACTGCGCTTGAAATTAAACCTTCAGATACCTAAAAGAGAAATTCTCTATTGGTCAGTGACACCTTGTTTTTGAAAAAATAAAATAAATAATAAAACCTCTACTTATCTTGGTGGACGTTTCGGGAACGAATCTGCTCCTGTTTTCAACACAATTAAAATATTTTTCTCTTTGTGAAATTTTTCAATGTTTTCTGTTTTGACACTGAAAAGTAACTTTATGGTCGAATGTTCGAATGACATCTTTACAATCCTATAGAAGTAATATTTATCCAGGTAACTCTGATAGTTTCAAGTCAATGTATCTATACTTGGAACCTGTAGAGAATGTCATGTCTTTGTTTATGCTCAATATCCACACGAGAATCCAATGTGGTTCAATAATCTGGTGAAGTATAAACAAAGACTACACCATCCTTCACAAAAACTAGACGATAATGACTAATTGTTACCTCCGAATGAATTCATAACGATACATTGAAACAATTATTGAAATAAGCCGCCTCCTCGATCGACTCAGCAAAGTTTATAAAACGATTTTCCAGTACATTTATATCTTGAAATTGGTCATCGTGGCGCCTAATTCCTTGTCCACAGAACTGATCGATCTGACTACAATTTGTCGCAGCGCTAATGTGCGTCCTATCTCAGATCGAATCTCCATCTCTCAAGTAGGCGGTGGAGGTGCCTATATCGTTTATTATCATCTTATGTCGGAGAGTATCGTGACGCTTCATTACCTTATCTCTGGAATTACCATTCGTGGTAACTGTTCTCAATTGGTTACAAGGATTTATGGTTATATCCACGATCCATTGGGAGATGAATATAAGCCCAATCCATGAATTCATTCGTATAGGTTTGAATTGTCTCTTCTTGTTCCTTTGAATTGAAATAGAAATTTCAGTGGTTGTTTCGATATATTTTCGTAATCATAAGAATGCAAGTCAATTCTTTGTTGTTTTTGTTTGTTATATCCTTTTCCGATGATCTTAAAATTCCAATCTTTTCTTCATGTTTTTCTTATGTTCTTCCATACTCACTGATTTCCACAAGAACACATGGTATATCGCAAGTACAATTTTCCGATGACTATTCTTCAGTTCTTGGTTGTGTGAGATAGAATTGATCCGAACTTTTCACCAACACGTTTATTTTTTTCAGATATTCCGAAAATGTATTGGATTTTATTTTCCATCAGCGTTGGTTGTCTTTTTGTGTTGTATTGTTTCATCAATGAGATATGATAACTGAGTTGTAAAACATCTCTGATATAGTTGATTTCGGAATTGGAAATTTTATCATGGTGTGATTTGATTATTCGATGATTGAGTGAGGTTAAGATTGAGTAAGGTTAGTATGTGTATTTATTTGATATACACTTCTTATGGATTACCTCCTCGATTGTCTCATAGAAAGTATTCCCAAATGATAAACTACACTGGGTGAAAATTCGCACCCTATATAGTACAATATTTCTGGTGATATCTATATACTTTACATTCTTCTCCATGTATATATCACAGTCTCATCAGTGTATTGGTCAAAAAGAGTCAGTTGTATTCTTGAATAGTCATTCGGAGAGCATCATTTCAATTTCGATATTGTTTGTTGTTGTTGTTTGTGAGGTGAATAAATAAGATTTTGAAGTGATAAATTAACTCCTGTATAAAATGTGTCATTTAAAGACGACTGTTTTGTCATTTTGACAGCGATGAAAAAAGTGCATCGTTTTTTATCACCGATAAAAACGCCTGTTCCTCTTAAGCGTCCACATCTAGTATGCTCACGTCACTTTAATGTCTGCCCTGTCAGTTATTTGAGCATTGTTGATAATTGATACTAAACCATTGCAACATGAGTCGTTAATTTATCTTGCCAAAAAACACAAGAGCTTTTCTTTCAAGGATAAATTTCTTTTTAAGTCAAGATTCTTCCATCAGTAATTTTGCTCGAAAAACTGACATTTGACAAATCACTCGACCTTCGGTCTCGCGATTTTGTCATGTCAGTTTATCTCGTAAAATTACTGATTGGCAAAATTATTTCGTTACAAAAAGAAATTTATCCGATAAAAAAAAGCTCTTGTGTTTTTACTATTGATAATAACATTCCTTGGAAATAATATGAGTAAATGACTATATATATTTCGAAATTTATATAATTGGTAATTTTGAAATACAATTGAAATCAACATGATGCTTTTCGAATATGTTCAATGTTGACTATTTATCGTTGCAACACTCGATATATGATTCGGTCTGATGACCAACAGAATCCCAGAAAAAAAATTATACCGTGCCTCATCCGATCATCAGGTATAAGAAACATTCGAATCGAAAACAAACAATACTGATCAATTGAAATAATGGTTTGAATTAGTGGAGCCTACTCCGTGAACTTGATAAAAACCACAAGGAGACGTGTAATGCAGCTTCCAATCATAAAAACGTGCCCAGTGCTATAAGAAAATGAAACAAGTGGTATCAGAAGCTATTCCTGAATAACCTTAGGTAAATACATCGCTAATGGAATAATTCAACCAGTAGCGTTCGAATCCATCAAGGAAATTACAGAAAATCACCGTTTTATTCAATAATGGAGAACTGTCAAGATATACTGAAAAAAATATCGATGTCTCTACTTTGAAATTGAAATTATTGGATTATCGCGTCAAGGATCTCTAGTAGTGATCTAGGTACTAGGTATTATTGTTATTTATGTAGTTAGTACTATTGTTCATTGATTTATTATTACTGTTTAACAATATTGTATGTACATCAGGATTTACTAAATCCTAACTATCCTAACTTAAATACTGTCTGTAAGTTTTTCGAGGAGGTGGTACATTCATTTCCCAGCTTTTCGTGGGATTTTCTCCCCTCGTTCCTGAATAAAATAGAGTAGAAGTTATTAAAAAATATTTCAATATTTTTGTAGTAAGGACAGATCTGCCCCAAAATGGCACTGTGCTAGAAATTAAACCTTTAGATACCTAAAAGAGAAATTCTCTATTTGTCAGTGACACCTTGTTTCTGAAAGAAATTTTGGAAATAAAAATATATTTAATAAGAATAAAACCTCTACTTATCTTGGTGGACGTTTCGGAAACGAATCTGCTCCCTTTCTCAACACAATTAAAATATTTTTCTCTTCACAAAATATTTTCAATATGTTGAAAATGAATGTACCACCTCCTGATTGATTTATTATTACTATTTAACATTATTGTATATATTATTTACTAAATCCTAACTATCCTAACTCAACTGAGCTACCCTGATCAAGATTGTGATGAACATATTATTTGTGAGCAGATTCGTTTCCTAAACGTTCACACCAACAAGATTCAAAGATATTTCAATATCTATCGAATATTTACGTCTTGAAAACATTTTTTTCTAACCAAGGTTATTGTTATTGTTGTCATAAATCTGTCCTCACTACAAATATATTTAGATAATTATTATAATATCTGTTCTCCCATCCTTAAGAAATGAGAAGAAAAAATCCCTAATGATATAGGACCTTGTTCATTCTCAGAATTCCTCCCACAAGGTTTATTTTGCGAAATCAGTCAAAAAACAAGATTTTTTGGAAATGATCATGATGTAAAAAGTTATCCTGTAACTTATTCACTGGAATTATCGGCCCAGCTAGTCACTTTGGATGTATAAAAATATGATCTACACATAAAAAATATTCACATCGAAATCTTGTAAGATCAAATATGTATAATCATGAGGTTTAAAAAAATCTCCTCGATTGTCGTCTATGGAGATTTTCCAATACCAATATCACCATGATATTTCATATATTATTCGGGAATATTTTCCATCCTTGACCCGCGCCACTGTTAATATGTTTATTTAACGGTTGAACACAAATAAACGTGATACAATTTCGTGGTTTTGTGCATTGTTATCATCCACCCGCGTATAAATTGTGTGTTGATACAACGCTTCTTCTCGTCTCTACATCCCATCAAGTGAATTATACTCTGATAGTGAAGGAAAATTCATCAAAATGAATCAGTTCTCTGATGATATGAGAGGTCGGATCGAATCATCTTCAATCGACTGTGCTTGAAGATTCACCGAAAAAAAAATATTGAGAGCAGTAAAAATACAGAATGAGCAAGTCGCTCAGCTCCTTCTCGAAGATAACAAGGTTTAATATTTCCACCATTACGTAGTGGGTTTCTGACGATTCTAAGAGGAGTGTGACATGATGAAATTGGCTCGAGGTCTACGTTATGTTTTAGTATGTAAATCCGGTTCGCGAGGAGACAGATCGGTCCCAAGCCATGAATATCAATTCAAGTGTTCATTCGCACTCGACACTTGACTGCAAATGTGCTCGCTCTATTGTGCTTCATGTACAGGGTGCTGCGGAATTCGACCGACTGCATGGACTGAGCTACAATTTCTTGATTTTTCGCGTTTTCGGAAATTCCATCCGATGTTATTCTACAGAGGATTTTCTTGTCATATTTTTTTGCCAACTCTTACAGAACGTTCACCAATCTTTATCGATTGTTATTATCATCGACGACAATAGGGAAAACAGAACCTCATGTGCAATTTCACGGATTCCTAATTCAAGTTTGTTTGGGCTCTGCTAGAATCAATTTCTTTCTAGATCATCCTACAACTCGAGATCTTCTCATACATCCAATATATCTCGGGTACCCTAGAGAGACCACCACCCAGTTTTAATTATTCAAATGTCACTCAATGAAGGGTTGGGATAAAGTGTGGAACCAAGTGAAAGTCTTTCGAACAAAACGAAAAGAACGATATTTATGAAAATTTGCAGGTAAGTGCAATGGAACGGAATGCATCTGATGTACATTTTTTTGTTAATAATATACTTCCGGTTTACCCGGAAATTCCATCAACTTCTTCAATCTAAATGGGACACCCTATATGTTTTTACAGATTTCGAAAGAGCTTGTTATTAGGAATTCATAAATACTGAGTTCAGTGTAAAAAAAATTGTAAAAACGAGGAATAAAGCACCTCCTTTGAGTTTTCTGCATTAGAGCAAAAAACCATTCAGATAAACTAATTGATGTTATTTGTATGCATAGTAATGAATAAACGTAAAATCTAAAAATTGTACGATTTAGAATGGTTGCATTAGGTGAAAAAGAGCATATTGAAATCTTGATGATGATCGATTATGGTGATTGTAAAATTTATTTCCGTCAATTAGAATTTGACACATAAATATCGTTCTTTTCGTTCGAAAGATATTCACTTTGTTCCATACCACTTCCCAACCCTGTATATTTCTCCTGATGTGCCTTCTGAAGTACGAGTAACACACTTGAACTTTTGAAAAAACAAGAAACTCTGATGAAAGAAAATACTATTGGGAAATGAGTGATAATTCAACTAAATGAACTACAAAAGCTAATGAAGATGTCTACCATTGATATCCATACATATCCTTGTTAATACTTTCAAGCACTGATGTTTTCAAATAACATCAAACAGTAAGAAGTCTACCAATTATTTGCACAGGAGCTTTCATTTCACTTCGACTTTCAGTATAGTTTATGT
This sequence comes from Gastrophysa polygoni, assembly GCA_963576655.1. NCBI lineage: Eukaryota > Metazoa > Arthropoda > Insecta > Coleoptera > Chrysomelidae > Gastrophysa > Gastrophysa polygoni. Next base: position 1,047,460 of record OY755083.1, read on the forward strand.
CAAATTCAGTTCGACCCAATCTAAAATTGGTATGGTCGCATTATTTCTCAGTATTTTTTCTTCCAGATGACAGATAATGGTTAGATTTTTCCCAGTTCAGAAATACGAGGCGAAGGATCATCTCACTTGTTCAATCTGAGAGCTTCCAGTGGAGAAGTTGGAATCGCGAAAACTGGAAGCAAACTGCAATGTCCGGTTCCTCATCGATCAAGCTCAGAAAAGTGTCGAAAAACGTATGATCGAGTGATATATCATGGTGCTTTCCACATAATCCTTTGAATGAGCGATTTACTTTGTGGCACTATAGATAATTCTCCGCTAAACTTGCCACATTATTAACATCGTATCAGCTGCGCCTCTTTGTGGTCTAACATACCCTGTTTGATCGCTCATTCTATATATCGTGGGAGAGAACAATAGGGACAGAGGGGGAGAAATATCCCGTAAGTGCTACTTAATCCCTCCCTTTGACGTTAATAGGCCACACTCCATTAGTAATTATGTTCGGGCCAGAAGTTAAGTATTTTATTACATGTTTTCTGTCACGAAGCCAATTGTTTTCGATCATTAGAAGATTTCTGTTCTGCTACCAATGAACTACTGATGATCAAAAAGTGAGTCTCAGGAATGCTATTGAGGTACAGTGATCGATGAACAACTCACACAAGAAATTCATTCATGTATTTTATGAAGAGTGTCGTATCATTTCTTTCTTATTGTAACATTCATTTCATCTGGATGTCAAAGGGGGTGCATCGAGGGGTACATTTACAATTGGTTAGCAGTAGTTGGTGCCACAAACATTCTTAGAGATATTTAAGCCTGCCACTGGATCCATAGCTTTTCATCTTCAATTTCGGAAGCCATAAAACATCGACCAACCTTGATGGTAACGAAACCTGGTGCTGATTTTTTCATGTTTAGTATAGTATAGATTCAAGTCTATATTCTGATCGATCGAACAACTGGAATGTCGAGAAGATTTCATGGAAATCTTACGGATCCAAATTTCCTAACACATGCTCTGGACATGATAAATTCGAAATCTCTTGAGGAAACTTGAATTTCACTATGCTCTCAACGAATTTTTTGGTGAGGCACCTGAATAAGTTCTACCTTCAAGTTGGAGAACTAATTTTTCAGCTTTTTGTGGGATTTTCTCTCCTCGTTTCTGAAAAATAGAGTAGAAGTTATTTAAGATTATTTCGATATTATTTGTAGTGAGGACAGATTTTGTGATCTGCCCCAAAATGTCACTGCGCTTGAAATTGAACCTTCAGATATCTAAAAGAGAAATTCTCTACTTGTCAGTGACACCTTGTTATTTGGAAATACAAATATATTTAATGAGAATGAAACCTCTACTTATCTTGGTGTACGTTTCGGGAACGAATCTGCTCCCGTTCTCAACACAATTAAAATATTTTTCTCTTCGCAAAATTTTTTCAATATGTTGTTGTGTTGAGAACGGGAGCAGATTCGTTCCCGAAACGTCTACCAAGATAGATAGAGGTTTTATTCTTATTGAATGTATTTGTATTTCCAAATTTTTCAAAAAGAAGGTGTCACTGATAAATAGAGAATTCCTCTTTTAGGTATCTGAAGGTTTAATTTCGAGTGCAGTGACATTTTGGGGCAGATCACAAAATCTGTTCTCACTACAAATATATTGATATTAGTTTCAATAACTTTTACTCTATTTTCAAGAAACGAGGAGAGAAAATCCCACAAAAAGCTGGAAAATGAATATACCACCTCCTCAAAAAACTTACAGACAGTATTCAGAAAACTAATATCACTCTATAATAATATCCATGTTCTCGCAATTAGTTTTGTGTTAAAATCACACATTTCGAGCGAAACTGATTATTGAGCAATGAAATTGTCTGTCTGTAATCTCCTATAGTTTTTTTTTGGAATTCCAATGACGAGGTTCGAATTTGAATTACCCTTTGTACTCATCCATAAAGAAGGAGACATTATAACAAATTTTCGTCATTAGGAGCTGGATATCTCGTTGAGAGAACCGATTATCAACAAAGTGCTTGTACAAGATAAGCCATCATTATCCATCACTTGTTCAAACCGATAGATATAAAATATTAATAGACTCGGAGGATGGTGGAACAAGAGGATAACCAGGTGTGGGCAGTTTCAAATTGTTTTATCGTGAACATGTCTCTATGGAATAATTTAGATAACCCGAGAAGAAGGTTGACGCGAGATATTATTTCACAGATAAGAGTAACTGAAAGGAGTCCGAAATGATCATATAGGATTGATGCTCAGAATTCGGTTATCTCACGGTCGTTTTCCATTAGATGCGAAGACAAACTCATCGGTAGATGATCATAATATTTGATTATCACTGTATTTTTCGAGGATAGCTAGTGATTCAATTGCGAAATATCTCGACGAAGCTTGATGCTCAGCTTGAAGCATATCATGCAAGAGAATAAAAGCTATCAAAGACTGTCTGAGAGTTTTTCGAGGAGGTGATGGTACAATACAAGTGGTGATACAAGATTTATTATTGCTTCTTGTCCAATTGATATAGATAGAATTTGGCACCAACTTCTGAAAACTGAATATGAAAATGGAAAATTCAATATCAATTAATGAAAGAACACCTTGTAACCAGAATTCCTCCGTTTGCCAACGATGTACAAAATACTGGTGAAGTCACTGATCGTGTTTTGTTCAGTCAGAAACACTAACGCCATTTTCCGCTATAATGGCCTAATAATTATGAAACTCCCCAGCAGATGGTGACATTTTTACAGATTTCTGTACGAATAGTTGATGTTTTGAGATTGTCATTATGTAGTTCGATCTAAAATTGAGAAGTAACCTAAATTACTACTTCTGAATCAACATTTTTATAACACTGATTGTTCAATTACCAATAATACTGATTTAGTTTTCATTTATGTGTCGCCATCTAACAACTGACATTTGAGTGATTTTCCGCGCTGACAAATAAAATGCTGTTATCAAGTGTACGTTAGAGTTCTGGTTGAAGAAGTTAGATATAGGCCAATAGGCAGAATAGCTCCACCAGTGTTCTGTACATCGTTCAGAAAACCAACCAACATTGAAAAATCTTGCGGAGAAAAGTGTTCTAATTGTGTTGAGAACGGGAGCAGATTCGTTCCCGAAACGTCCATCAAGATGAGGTACAGGTTTTATTCTCATTGAATATATTTTTATTTCTCTTTCAGGTATTTCACAAGAAGCTGTGAAATGAATGCAAGCTTTTATTCGTTAGTAAAATACTATACTTGCTCTAACGGCGAGAATGAGAAAGATATTATGTGTCCCATTCGTGAATAACTCCCAAACGCCTCATGTCTATTTATCAAAAAAATACGAAAGTGGGTTTTATCGAACGGTATATTCGAAAGGGTATCATTGAAAAGTTCATCAACAAAGTATCACTGAATGAGAAAGCTCGATCAAAATCGTTTAAATAATTTCCTCTATCATTAAACTCATAAAATATGTTTGGCAGTTAGAACTAGAACTTGGAACTGAAGGTTTTCATTTTCAATCTAATGTAGTAGAAGGAAGATCCACGCAAATTACACCCTAGATGGTATAATTTCTGGAGAATATCTTGATAGATACTGAGCAGTCGTTAATAATTTTCACTTTTCAAGTCTACTGAGGATGCCAATTCAGTTGCCAAAATACGTAATCGGGCTTTTCTAAATATTATTGTGTTTTTTGTGTTCTCATTCATTTTGTATTTGTAGTCTCCGGATTATAGCTTCATCATGAAGACCGCTTCATCTTCATCGAACGAACTGCGACACATCCATGAAAAATGAATGATCCGAGCACACAATACTTGGAGCGGTCCATTGAAACGGTGAAAGGGCTTTTAGGCCGACTTCATTGGAATTCTCCGAAGAGACTCGCTCTGCACGGATTTACGACGAGGTCACGGGACACGAGAAAACAGAATGGCACATACAGAACACTCAGAGTATCAGTAAATGCAGTAAAGTGAGCCTGATACGTGCCGAAAGGGCGGAGGTCGCATGAGAATCAGAGTTTCGGTCCCGCAGGACCATCTCAGAGCATTGATAACGACTTTACGATATGAAAATTCCTACTTTGTTGAGCGGGATCTCTCAGGGAATTGAACGCATTATGAAATCTTTCGGTATCTTCGCCGAACTATGTACAGTGCATCCCATTTCGGTTGGGACTGACAGGTTCTTGTCCTACTTTTACTTGAAACTGTACTGATATAATGAGTTCTAGTAAAGATTTTCATTATATGGATTTGAATATATGTTATCACTCTGTATATAGTTTATTTCCGTGAAGGTTCGTAGTCACCAGTATTATGAATTCATGGTTCATATGCAGCATGGAACATTGCCATCTTTAATTATGAAATCATAATATAGCTGAATAAGTGATATATTCATTTTCTAGCTTTTCGTGGGATTTTCTCTCTTCGTTTCTGAAAAATAGAGCAGAAGTTATTAAAAATCAATTCAATATATTTGTAGTGAGGACAGACTTTGTGATCTGCCCCAAAATGTCACTGCGCTTGAAATTAAACCTTCAGATACCTAGAAGAGAAATTCTCTATTGGTCAGTGACACCTTGTTTTTGGAAAATTTGGAAATACAAATATATCTAACAAGAATAAAACCTCTACTTATCTTGGTGGACGTTTCGAGAACGAATCTGCTCCCGTTCTCATCACAATTATAATATTTTTGTCGGCGATCTCTGCCTTTTTTATAGGTACTTTCACGGTCGGTGCTCAACGGAAATATCATCTATTATGCCACCACGTGCGATTCCTAGTAGACGAACCAGACGAGCTCAGGCTCTGGTCACCCCTACACTGTCAGGCTCGAGACCTGTCGATCTTATTCACAACCAGAACCGATTTTTTTCCGTTCACAAAATAAGTTATAGCCTCAGGAAATCGGGTGATGACTTTTGCGCTACCTTTTATGTTTTCATTCGGAGAGTTCCATGACATGATAATGAAAAAAAACAGCACGAAGTATTTCAATTTATTTCTTCATTCTGTCAGATATAGCAGAGGTTTTGTAATACTCACCTATTACTGGCGTCGTCGCCAGAAATCAAAACACAAACACGAAATTGGCGAGAGCGCATCTGCATTACCTAACTTGAGGCATAGTAGTAGTGAGTTGAGATAGTTTTTTAGCAATCTTCTATTACAAAATTTCACAGAAATTCGGTAATGCATCTCTTACACATACATTGTGTTCAGGATAAGGAGGAGACACGACCAAAGACACATGTCCTCACAGGAAAAAATCTAGCGACGTTAAATCGACAATTGTTGTGATGATATCATGTACAAAAGGCAAAAATTAAATGCATTAAATCCTATTCAGGCAATTCATCGTCTTTCTAAATTTCAACGCGTCTTAGGGCCGTAGTGACACTTTTCCGGACATGGGACCCACTACTCAAATGCTTTCTAGTGAATAACCTCTAAAAGTTTGATCCCATAGCTCTGTAACACCCTGTATACTCTGGATCATATTGATCCCCATTGGACTTCATTCATGTCTTCCACTGAAGACTATAAAATTCAAGATCATGACTTCAAAGTGGTCTATATTTCGAATGTTTCGAAAATGAAGCGGATCTCTTTTCTTCCATCAATGTGAATTGAAAAATTCATTCTTTCGCTGATATATCCGAAACTTCAAAGTTCTCTCGGAATGATACATGGATCATATTATAACGATGATGAAGCATTCATTAAATATGGCATGGGATAAATAATTCAAATGGGACAGTTGGTGAGAACGTATCCTCGCGAAACTTTGTGGAACTTCGTAATGTAACTGAATATTCAGTAGTAGACATCATAAACCCATTCGCTTTTTGCAGGTAGGCTTCGAGTGATGATGCAAATCAAACAAAAATGAAAACTCAGTATGTGTGACTGTCTAGAACAATGCGAGGATTTGTTTTTCGATACTCCAGTCATTATTGGATCCCAGTGTATTTTTTCTCACCCAGAATGGCTTTTGCCTATCACATAAATGAAAGCTTCCAAAGCCAATGACATGTGTCAGATCCAAGCTAGAATAAAACTGCTATGAGTACACAATTGAATAAGTACAAAAAAAGTTTTTGAAATGCTATCATGCTTCTATTGCTCGCACGCCTCTGGCTGCTGACTACGATGATCAGTTCATTCCTTCCAGAAAAAAAAAGGAGAAAGTGTGCTTCAATAACAACTCTCTACGCAAACTGATGCACAGCTAAATTGACAGCAGTTTGCTTTTACTGAGTTGAATTTCAGGAAACCAAATTGGAGACGATCATGGCTGAATCTCACATCCCACTGTTTTGTAGTACGAACAAACTCGGTCTCATATTCTCCAATTGAATTTATTATTTCCCATCAGTAAGAAAGTCTAGTGATCATTATATCAGCTGAACTCTCGGCAACATTTTGATGAGTCCAACAAAACTCTCTCGGTTTCAACGACTCGTCGAAAAATGTTGGGAAGATGTTCATCTTGCCGGTTCATTGATCGCGCGAGGGGTTCTAATTCGCCAGAAATTGCCGATCATAGAGCGATGTCAACGCGAATCATTTCAACATGAGAAAACGCAACACAGGAAAACGGGTCCAAATCGAAAACCGGAGAGACAAAGTGAGGCGATGATTGTGTGAATACGGTTATTATTTCCACCATCTCTCCCGGAAATGGCGAAGCGAGTTTATTTGTTCGAGGAGAATACTGTCTGTGAGGTAACCTAGGAAGTATTCATTTTCAAAATCGCCCTGTATACTTGCGGTGAATGAAGCAATTCAAAGTTCAGTATCTGCTAAATCCTGCCGGTATCTATTGGATTCATTACCGACTGCGAAAGTCCTCGTACCCTCAAGAACCGAGAGTGTTACAATCATCCTACCCTTCGATCATTGAACAGACTAGATAAGTAATCCACACCCCTGGCAATACAGTTTGTTTGGAAGCAACATCTATAATTTTCGAATCTGAAGATGAAACTTTATATCATTTCACGATATCGTCAAAAATGAAGGAGGTTTCATCTTGAGCAGAATTCATATATTTTGACGCAAAAAATTGATGTCTGATTATTTCATTTCATGTAGATAGATGAAAATCGATAATGAATATGTGTTGACAAGTATTATGACGAAATTTTATATCAACAATAAAATCATGAATCATGTGAAGATGTAGCAAATAGCAGTGTTTCTTATTCAAAACAGGACTGAAATGAAAAACAACCATGGATAATCACACAAATAATTTATTGATTTTTGAATAGGATTTTTTTTGTTAACATACTTCTTACTCTAACTTCCGTTGAATCTTTCAATTTATTTGCCTCATGATGAAGTCTTACAATGAAATATTTCTCCAAATTAGTTTGACTAGTTCCAAAAACAGTCAACGGTAAATTTCTCATTGTTGTGTGTAGAAGAAGTATAGAAATATCCTTATATTTTTTATCAAGAATATCAATTGAGTTCATCATTATTCTCAGTGATTTCTCAGCAGCTTCGCATATTTTGATCACAAATAAGGAAGCATTTATCAGTGCTACATATTTTATCACAAGACACTGTCGCAGCTGACCTATGGGTATAATCAATATAATCTAATCAATTCAAATTAAATTCATTTTTATCCATTCCATTTGGGAAAATGCTTCAAAATCTCGAATGATACGACAATGGTAACTCACCTATGAAATGACGTGTTTTGATCGCCAGTTCAAATTGTCTTTAACACACCTCAGAACGTCTCACCATTATATCAAATCACCAAAACAGGAAATAAACTGAGTTTCTGATGAATTCTGAGTACACAAAACTGAACACAAGTTGAATAATATCGATAAATCAAAACGTAAATAATGACAGATACCAAACAAAGCAATAATCGCCGTCGACTGTCAATATCAAATTGCGGTGTTGCAACGTTGAGCAAAAAGTATTCACGATACCCTTGCTGGTCCTCGAGCCCCCAGAAAGTAAAATTGCTAAGTCTCAGAATAATGTAGCAATCTTCTATTAATCAGAACTGATTCATAATCGTCATGACCCATATTTATTATTATATTTGTGCATTGAACTACATGAATTCATAAAGGACTTCGAATATTATGGACTATTCATCACTTTTTGATGATTGGATATGACAACACTGGCGACGATTGGGTACTAATATTATGATAATTCTGGGAATTCATGTTAGCATCAGAATATTCGTTTTGTGATCCTTCTAGTGGGTTTGTTGTTCGGAGATCCCACCCAACGACCGTTCGAATCGCGATAAAATTCCAACAATAAAAGACTTGCATAAGAGCAATAATCATCAAGGGCGTTAGTCACGCAACTACAAAACTAAACAGTATCGAATCCTGTGAAGTCACTTTACAACACGCTTATCGGCCAAACAATCGTCAGCACGCGGCACAAAAAGTTTTATAAAGTAGGCGCAGCCGGCACTCGAAAACTGCACGTGAACTCTTGATTTATGGGTTTTACACCCTCGAGTGTCTTTCTATGGGATTAATTGTGTACTGGGAAAATTTCGGAACTGCTAGTTACAGTATTGCTGAAGTCGATAGAAGGAACAATTCGTGGACGAAGAACAAAAAGAGTTGACTTTAGACAATGACTGTTCCATTCACGCGACATTATACACGTTTGGGTTCATTCGAAATCGCACAATGATTCAGAAATGAGCAATCTACCTCCTCAGATCCATAGTGGTATTCGAATCGAACAAACTAAAACAATTATATGGCGTAGTTACAGCTGGATGCTTCTCAAGGCTACCAATGAGCCTTACTAAAAGAACTTTCCTACGAACATCTACGAAAACAGCAGGTTCCACACTGTTTTGTTATTCAGAAAGTAGCTCATTTCCAATTGAGTCTTGCTCTGTTTCTACTGGAGTTTCGTGGACGAAAGACTTTACACAGGAGAAAATCAGCGGTTTGGGCACCGTTGGATTGCCAGAGGTGGAACAGTTTCTTGGCCTCCTAGGTCACCCGATTTAACGTCGCTAGATTTTCTCCTGTGGGGACATGTGAAGTCTTTGGTCTACGAAACTCCAGTAGAAACAGAGCAAGACTCAATCGTACGAATTACAGTAGCATTTGAAATCATTCAAAACGTGGATCAAATTTTTAGTCAAGTCCGCCGAAATCATGTGCGAAGTTTAAAACGGTGTATTCAGGTTGGAGTAAGACATTTCAAACAATTGTTGTGATTATATCATGTACAGAAGGCAAAAATCAAAGGCATTAAATCCTATTCAGGCAATTCATCGTCTTTCTAAATTTTAACACGTCTTCGTAGTGACACTTTTCCGAACATGAGACCCACTACTTAAAAGTTTTCTTACTGTTGCACTGAATGACCTCTAGAAGTTTGATTCCATAGTTCTGTCACACCCTGTAGATTGTCTTTCGAAAGTATAGTAGTGAATAGTAATAGTCACTGATTCATATTGACAATATAGTCATAGCAAAATCAAAACAACTTTTTGATTTTCCATATATCATCGATCATGTCAAATGAGTTTTGGATAGAGCTGTCAGTTAACTTCTAGAACGAATGACGCCCGTTTCATATGAAAACATCGAGGTGGACGATTGGTTTCAGTTGATGGATATTCGATAGGTGTCTACACCCACATTACCCATTCAACTCTAGCTGACCTGATATTTCTATTTACATTACTGAGAGCCCAATTCGATTGCCCAGAACTTCTTTCTTCAGTTGGCCTTAAAGTCAAGCAAAGAGTAACAAGGGATGATGAAACTCGAAGAGAAGTCACATTCTTCCAATTATGGATTTAATAGTCCAATATCAAGAATGTTAAAAGAAGCTGATGCGTCAGAACTTGATTTTTTTACTAATTCCTTGAAGGCCTTCAAAAAGTCTGCAATCAATTATGTTTTTCATCTATAGATGTATGCCTTGTATGTTTGTTAGTTTCAGTACTCAGTGTTATTGTCAGTTGTCTTTTTTTTTTGAAACTCAGTTTCGAGTTTTTTTTCTTCAATATACAGGGTGAGTCAAAAATGTGTACCGAGCTTTCTGGGGGTGATAGAACATTGAAAAATAAGTGTAGTTTGATGATTGAACTCATGGCCCAAAATGCATATTAAGGGAGATATATCCTTCCAAAGTTGATAAAATTAAAATAATTTCTCCGCATAACTTCTGAACGATGAAAGCCACCTGATTGAAATTTTGTGTATAAATGTATGTTGTCAAAATACATTTTTTCGTCAACATTTCTGATATTGTTATAAGGGGTGTTTTCAGAGGGTGAGTCATGATTTTTTGAAGAAAACTTTTTTCCCTGTATTATTTTCGGTGAAAAAACAGGAGCATTTGATGGAGCGAAGAAAATTACATGAAAAAGGTACTCTTATTCAAATACAAAAAATTGAGCCGTTCGTGAGATATTTGAGTTTTTGTAGTTACATGATATCAGCAGATTGATTTTATTCATCGCGAGATTCATCGGTATAACGATATTTCAGCAGCATTTGCATTTCCGAAGCACTCGCCAAGCATTAGAAGCATATCAGTTTGTTCAGAGAACGAATAACCTGCCATATTTCTTAAAATCTCAGTTGATAATCGCAGTGATGAATGACACAGAAAAACCACACGAACAAATCGACTACAACAATGTTGACTCGAATGTTGATGAAATGAACGTCAAAATTGAGAACAAAATTATTCATCATGGCCTGCTAAAATATTGTATATATTTCAAAGTTCAAATGAATTTTGTAACTATTTTAGTTTTAAGTATTTTTCAATGTATTTATATTTTACAACATTGGTAACTCAAGGGTTTCCCTGTTTATACTAAAATGAACAAAAAATAAATAAACATGCATGCGATTTCTCATGCTAACGATCTCATCGCGTATCTTCCACATACCTATCAGAGAAGAGAGAAAACACTTCAAAAGACCCGATGACGAATTCAAATCCGTATATATATCTGCGTAGGCCATGGTGTTATTGGATCTGGAGTCGCATTGGGATTCCTTCCACATGCCTCGTGATACGTCTGACGATAAGGTGATTTCAGGGCAACGGATGCCGAAGTGAGGTTCGCTTTTATATACATTGTTATTCATGGATCGGGACCCGACATATCGAGCTCTCCAGTAAACATATCCGGTTACCGAGGGCCTCGCTCTGTTCAACCCTTGATTTGCAGGGAACAGTGGCAGATCGACGGGGAAGACGGAGATCTGTACAGGGCGATAACGCAATTTCGTGGGGAGCATCAACATCATAATGATACGATTCTCGAACGATAACGAGATTCGCGGATCATACAGTGTATGACACCTGATTGTCCTCACAGCAATTTATAATGCTTATAGTTTCATTTCACTGCATTTGGGAGTTCATGAATGTTGGCAGGATAAATTCAATGTGAGACAAATCAGACAGAACATTCTCGAGTTTTTTTTTTGTTCGATGATTCGATGTAATATCCTTCTACAACATACACTGGTTATGATTTTCGGTCTCTTTTTATTTGTATACTAATCGAACGTGAACAATTTGGCTCGATTCGTCAGAAAATTTCATTCTTGATGGTGATTTTTTCTTTTCGATGATTCGATGTAATATCCTTCTACAACATACACTGATTATGATTTTCGGTCTCTTTTTATTTGTATACTAATCGAACGTGAACAATTTGGCTCGATTCGTCAGAAAATTTCATTCTTGATGATGATTTTTTCTTTTCGATGATTCGTTGTGATATCCTTCTACAACCTACACTGGTTATGTATTTTGGTCTCTTTTTATTTATATACCAATCGAAAGTGAACTATCTGAAACTGATGTTACGGTATTCTGAATTTTGGTTATGACTTGACATTTATATCACCGATTCGTCAGAAAATTCGATGCATTGTAGAAAACTCACACTTATATCGAAAAATTGAAACTTTCGACCGCATCAGGATAGTATATATATTCAGAGAAGATGTCCATGACACTCAATCAGCGCGGCCACAAAGTAATTTAGGTTTTGTAATGAATGAATTGGTCAAGAATCTACCTAGATGATCATTCATGAAAGACAAGACGAAGTTCTGAAAATCTCTTGAACTCAAAGCGTAATTGTGATAGTAGTGTCGTCTGCGAACAAAGGTAATCTGGGTTGGTTTGAAGTTCGTTCATCATTTATAATTATTATGGACGAGAGTGGCCCAAGAAAAGATCCTTGGAGCACTCCTGAAATATTACACACTGACGTACTAGAGCTCATAGACGTCATAGACCTCAAGCTTGTCAAGATACATTCACAGATGAATATACTGGAGATTAAATCACAGAAGGAAACTTCTCGTATTATATAAATTCGGTAGCAGGTTTTCCATAGGATTGTGCTATGATTCATCAATTCAATCGAACTGCAGTGCATGTTTTGTGCAAGTTTGTTTATAATTTATAATTATTATGGACGAGAGTGGCCCAAGAAGTGATCCTTGGAGCACTCCTGAAAATATTACACACTGACGTATTAGAGCTCATAGACGTCATAGACCTCAAGCTTGTCAAGATACATTCACAGATGAATATACTGGAGATTAAATCACAGAAGGAAACTTCTCGTATTATATAAATTCGGTAGCAGGTTTTTCATAGGATTGTGCTATGATTCATCAATTCAATCGAACTGCAGGGCATGTTTTGTGCAAGTTTGTTTATCATTTATAATTATTATGGACGAGAGTGGCCCAAGAAGTGATCCTTGGAGCACTCCTGAAAATATTACACACTGACGTATTAGAGCTCATAGACGTCATAGACCTCAAGCTTGTCAAGATACATTCACAGATGAATATACTGGAGATTAAATCACAGAAGGAAACTTCTCGTATTATATAAATTCGGTAGCAGGTTTTTCATAGGATTGTGCTATGATTCATCAATTCAATCGAACTGCAGTGCATGTTTTGTGCAAGTTTGTTTATCATTTATAATTATTATGGACGAGAGTGGCCCAAGAAGTGATCCTTGGAGCACTCCTGAAAATATTACACACTGACGTACTAGAGCTCATAGACGTCATAGACCTCAAGCTTGTCAAGATACATTCACAGATGAATAGTGGAGATTAAATCATAGAAGGAAACTTCTCGTATTATATAAATTCGGTAGCAGGTTTTCCATAGGATTGTGCTATGATTCATCGATTCAATCGAACTGCAGTGCATTTTGCTATTGGATAGAAAATAATATATTGTTTTTCGATCTCGATAGGTGCTTGAGAAACTCTCCAATCGCAGAAGCCATAACAATTATTCTCATTCCACTAAAAATCCTGAGGAATCAAACGAATGAATCACAAATAATGGACGCCGAAATATTCGTTCATAAATAAGAAGTGTCAGAGCCGAAAAATCACAGCGGAGGAAAGAAAGCTCGCATCTCACGTAGAAATGTAACACGGCGAAAAAAAAAAAGCCGCGAAGAGAGAGCACTCTACTTGGTGGGCGGTCTCGAAACCGGAAGATAAATGCGTATATGTATTGTTTCCGGTTGCGGAGTGAAAGAAACCCTCTTATTCCGTAGCGTTACTTAGCTAACGACTTTACGGAGCTAGTGAGAGACCGGCACCAACAATGGGATTTGTCTCCGTCAAAATTAGCCGTAAATGAATTCTTTGCGGGCTCGTTCATCAAATGGGGCTTTTATTCTCCTTTATTCGCCATGCTTTGCGATACATTAACTGCCTCTCGGGTGTGTTAAGGGTGGAATTATGTTTTGTGTTTTCGACTGTATATCGAATCTACTACAGGAATAATCGATAGTGGATCGTTTCCTGCAGAGCATTTATTGAAATCCACACTGGGGGTGTAGGAGAGTCGTAAGAAGCAGATGAGTTTAGAAAGCTTTCAAGGCGAATTTTCATTATTTTCGAAACGTGAATTCGACCTGGTTCCAAGGTAAAATGGTTTTCAATATTTCATCCAACTAAAGTACATTAATGAAGGCCATTAATGATATACGAGTTGGTCGAGATTTTCTTGTCCACCTTATTTGCAATGAAAATGAGGAAACTCACTCCTGGTATTCATATGGGTTGTCAAATTCACAATATATATAGTCATGACAGTCAACTTGTCAGCTATTGTGACTCTGACATTTGTCGAAACTATGAATGCAAATCACTTTTTTTGTAGAAAACTAGATCAACGAGAATCACCGAAACTTCCTATGAGCTGTTCGAACATGTAAAATCTTGATTGATGTCCATTTTTTCCACTCGAATACAGATTTCACATGATATCAGCTTCAAAGTTTCGCAACCCAAGTCTGGAACGAGAAAACTCGAGCGGAGACCCTTTCGATAGTTCGAGAACCAATACCAATGTCAATTTCATGAAAATAAATGTGTGCGCCTATGATTTCCCATGAGGTCGGCAACCTTCGGATATTTCAGCTAACATCTTTAGTAACCAACTTCACCCAACTGAGACAACTCTGTTGTTCATCATTGTTATGAATGATAATGTTTCCTGAGTATTTTTTTTTCCAATTGTAGTGAATAATGTTTAAATCAAATTCAGAAACTGAAAGAGGTCATGGTAACCTATTTAGATGCATCTTGAAGAAGTGAGGAGGATAGTGAACTCAATCATTTTGTGTTCATATCCATCCTCAGTTATTCTAAAATATATAAGTACTATATCGAATGGTACCAGCAGCAAAATTCCCGTGTGAAATGTTGAAAGCGCTGTTTCCATAGGAGGTCGTAGGAAAAACTATCTTTCAACACTATAGAAGAGTATCAGCATGAGCAGTATTAGTCAACATTGTAAACCATACGCATCTAACCTTCTGATACCTATTTCCCTGTAGGTACAACCACGCATGAGATGTTCGTGTAGAAGCTTCTAGGAGAAGATAAAACCTGTGGTAGGCACTGATAGTATTTCCATTTAGTCCCGAGGATCTTGAAACACCCCGTACGTCTCATTCACGACTATTCACTGTGATGATAATATTATACTGCTCCCTCTGTCCTCTTTTCTCGGAATACATACAATTCCTGTTATTTTCCTCTCGAGTTCACGTTCTATGATAAACTTCTATTTTTCTATATAAGTTATACCCTGTCAGATATCATCGCTTGTCCCTAGAAAGGAAGCGCCATTTCTGTGACAAATTTCTTTTAATGCCGGGTGATTAACTATTAATGGATTGTCCATTCCGGGGGAGAATATTATCTCACCCTTCTGACGACCAACGGCAGGGGTTCTCTAATATAGCTCTAATAACGTAGAGTTAACACTTCCGGTCCACTGGTTTTTCCCTCTCCCTAGCTTCCAAGCATCTTTATTGCCAAGCATCGCCTATTTATTTATAAGCTAGATGAAGCTCGTATCAGATCAGGATCAAAATGACAGTGTCGATGAATATTTTGATTCGTTGGAAGCCTGATGAGTTTGTTTGAGTTTTCGCCAAAAAATACATAATTTCTTATTGCAGAACATAACACAGCACAATAGCGGATATGACAGGGTTCGAATGTTAAACAGTGAGGTTATGTTAGGTTAGGTTAGCAACGCACTCATCCAAACGCTTGCACAACTTTGTAATAATTTTTTCGAAATATCATTATTTTTCCCAATGGAATTGGAACTGACAGCTTGAGAAACTGTGTTATGAAATCAATTTACGTTGAAGATGATAAAAGTGGCCATGTTTGATTGGATGTTGGTGATACGTCACCCCAGACGCCATCAGGAGGCAAATTTTCCGTGAACTCTCTTTGCGTTTACATTGATATCGTGATTTATCATTCAAGTATATCGTGTTTTTTTCTTTATCCTTGAACTCTCTTCCTCAAATGAGTTATTTGATATCAACTAGGGTTGTTTCCTTTCAGAAATCGAGTGGTATATGTATCCATATTTCTTCATTCGTATTTTCAACTTGAAAATAATCATGTTCGCATATTATCACGTCTTATATGGCATTTTGCTTCTGGTAATGATGGTTATTCAGAAATGGGCTGTTACATTTCTACGATTCTAATATTGGCACACTCATTAGCTTCGCCCACCCGTCATCAGGAGGCAAATAATAAGCATATTGTCACCACTGTACTCGTGTCGATTGCACAGCGCCCTCTGTGAATCGAAGTGAATAGTCCGTCGAACGCTTCGAAACCCTTGAAAACATCAATACGATCCCTGCTCGACAAATATCCTTTGCTATATTCGGGTTGACTAACTCAACGATAGATGGCGCCTCTGATGGATATTTTCAATATATTTTATGTTGGTAGAACTTGTGGAACGATCATTCGATTCTCTTGTATGTTCAAGATGGGTTCCCTGTGAAGTGTAGCTAGCACTTACTTACACTTTAATTCACACCATATTTCGGTATTCGTTTGCGAAATGTATTTTACACTGTTGTGCGCTAGTGTAGCTCATAACCACCTGGTCGGCAACTTCATCAAATCTGGCATGGAACTTGAAAATGGAAATAGCTGAATTTGAAATTGGTTATGAGTTCATGAATTTGCAAGAGGATGATGAATTTAACTGACTGTGATTTCTTGATGTCTAATACGTCTGATACTTAAGAATGCAAAGATTTATTCACTTGAGAATGCAAAAATTCATTCAGTGGTTTGTTCCCCCTGAGTGAAGTATAAACCAAGTCGAATTCAAGAATAAATTAAAGATACCTCATAATTATTAGGCAATGTATGCCTCACAGGGACTTCGGCGACTTCTGGCACGTGATGTAGGTATATGTATATACGGCTGATTCACATTGAATTAGATTCCGATAGTTGTCACTTTCTAGCTCTGAGTAACGGTTTCATATAACTCTTTGAATGCGAATTCATATCCAATCCAAATTGTAGTGGTAGGTGAAATCGGTGGGAAGAATTTCTCTAAACTAGAAATTTGCAAAGAGACACAATTAGTGACCAACAAGCGATCACGAAACGTTCGCCAAGTGGTATCGAAGGAAACTACAGAGTGTGTCGCCTCTAGTGTGTATGTGTATTGTGTGGAAAAGGCTTTATTCCCTTCTCGTTCGAAAGTTTCTCTGATTAGCGTGCACACTTTGGACAAGATGCATAGGTGATTATGGATGGGTATAGTTGTAAATAGGATGTGAGAGAAACTGATTGAGTTACAACGAGATTTATGCGTGGGAGGGTGCATCAATTTGTGTTTCGAAAGAGAAAAAGTGCTTTGCTACTCAATGACTTCTTTGCAGAAATATTTAAATTCACTGAGAATATCTCTCTAATCCATATGGGCAATGTTCATAGCGAGAACCAGAACTAGCACATCGAAAAGTACGGCATTCCTTTGAGTATCTGAAAAACGTAAATATTCCATGGGAGTTCACAAATAAAAAGAAAATCATTCGACATAATATTTATTCAGTTGATTGAGTTCTGAACACATATATTCAAGACAGTAAACTGTGATGTTTAGGTACTAGTGCAAACGTCCATTCAATTCATTCAAGGTATTGATAAATATGCATTTTGCCTTCGATCAAACAACTCACGATTACGAACTATTGGCCGATACCTCATTTTGAGCCACAATAGGATATCGGCAGTTCGATCGACTATAGCTCTGTAACCTCCAGAAGTGAAAGTGAAAATTCATTCAGTGTTGATGTGATTGTACTTTCTTATCAACTACAAGAGGTGTAGATCAATTGCAGAGGTTACAGTAGATGGTTCAACAATTCAATATAATAAAAGAGTAATAATAACAGGTTCAATATTTTCAACAGCTAACATATAAATATTGCTAAACATTGACAGGATCCATAACTACTCAGATTATATAACATTATTTTCAGAAGTGACATTTCGAATCGCATACCGAGACAAACGTAATCATGGCAGGGGTGAAAATTTATTATTATTTTACAACAACTGACGCAACTTTCTCAGTAATAGAGAGCACACAAATCAACATTTCAGCAAAGAAATATCAAGACATTGCATGAAAACGGTTCCTGGATTGAACAAGTATACAGTTGGACAGGGTGTTCCATTATTAATGTAAACGAATGTAAGGGTTGATTCCTTGCTGAAGAATAGGACAATGGTTCTCAAAATCTTCTTCCTGAAGACCATATAGTTTTCGAGATATCAAATTTTTCTAAACAAAAAACATATTTTTTCGAAACTTTGTTTGTTTGTTTTTCATTCATTCAAGCTTTCATTCACTCGGTTCAGTAGCATACAGAGGAATATTTTTCTCATTTTATTCTTTGAGAAAAAACTATATTCGCACGAAATTTGCTATAAGAAAAGGTTGTATTTTTTATTGCTCAATCTTGAAAAAATATTTCACTCTTTTCATACGCATTTTTTTTTCAAATCATCAGCTGAACCGCCTGCTAGGAAGCCAATAGAATAACATTAAGTTTCTTGTCACCAACCCTACCAAATTTCAAGGAAATCGAGAGAACCACTTTTTATGATTTGGAATGAAAATAACGTGTATTTGGATTAAAAATTATGGAAGAAATTTCCTATTTCCCCGTACATATACATTGTGATGATATAAATGCAGAGTAAGAAGAACAGTTTGTTGAGGAAAATCGACTGTGTGTGTCGAAGGAACTTCTCTTTGTCAATGAAGAAAATATCAACCATTTCATCGAAAGTCCAACTGATCAAAAGTTGATATTTTCAAATAGAACACCTTGAAAATCATTCTTATTATTCCAGTTCTTCGATTTCAGATTTCCGCGTTCATTGAATTACAATTGGAGGCTAACAAAAAAAAATGAAATTTGATATCAAGAATATCAAGTTTTTTTTAAGTCACTGAAATGAACATTTCGTACTCCTGTCAAAGTTGTTAGTATATGTATATGACATTGATGTGAAATGTAAAGAAGTAGAGATTCTTCACATACTTCAATCATCAACGATATGTCAACAAATATATTGAAACAATAATAATCATATTTCGACTAGATCAAGAATATTGATAATATTGAATATTGTTGTGAGATTGCCCTAAATATCTACAATTGCATTGTTCATCTCGTTATAACATAATATAGCTGCATACGGTAACATTTATTATTTTCTCATCAGTACCTATTCAGCATTACCTTTGGTATAGTCCAATCAATTGGTGTCGAAAAAAAAATTTGTTTTCTATATATTTTGGAGAGTGCTGAATCTGATTCTCAAGTTAGCTGCCTTGTACAAAGTCGGCTTCATATAAAAAAAACGCAGAAAAAATGAGAAAAAAGTACTTTCTCAGTGTTTTGCTTATACAGGGTGTACCGAAAAGATACCGACATACCGACAAGGGTACATTGGGAACATTAAAACAAGCATTTTTGTTCATCAAAAGAAATATTCGAATCATACGCAGATAATTCGACAGATAATCGCAAATCTGAAAAGAGTACGAGAATTTCGAGATTTTTTGCGTTTCTCGTTATGAAGCCGACCTCCTACAAGGCAGCAAACTCAAAATTCGGATTCAGCAACCCCGAGAACATATAAAACAGCTGTTAAAAAAAATAATGGAAAAACTACCACTTGATTGGACTAGTTTTACATTGATGATGAATGCGCATCAATGAAATAAGACCACTGACAATACAAATCGACGAATCATCAAGATGATTTTTCGTCTCAAAATCAACATATTTATTTCTAAGCTCTCTATCACATTAGATATTTAGAATTTTAGTCCAAGGTAGGTTATTATCAATAATTAATTCATTCTAAAGTTTAATGAGGTGTATTCTACATTCCAGAAGCTGATGATCAATTTCAGATCTGCAGGTACGACGAAAAAGATTCGATGAATACGATGAACTGTAGTTTTTGGGGCAAAAATGTTTGCGCGCATTCTGAAAAATCAGGATTGTGCCTAAATGCAAAGACGAACATGATCTTCCTATAGGATCTGACTAGGAAATAGCAGAAATTATGATCAGATTTCTAGTTTTTTTTTGGTTTCCTCTCAACGTTTCTGAAAAATGAATATGGGAATCATAATGAAATGTCGATATACTTGTAGTATGGACAAATTTATGATCTATCCCAAAATGTCACAGCGCTTGGATCAATCAACAAAAGGTACTTCTTATTCGAAATCTCTGGAAAATTATTCGCTTTTGGAATGAGTAATACATCATTATCATTAGTCGATCAGGGTCATGAACATGTCTACCATAATCGAACTTGATTATCAGATATGAATATTCAATTTATCAATTCATTTAGGCAGTCGCTTCCTTATAAAAGCAACATCAAGTTTATGGAAATAATTATTGATAGAGACAAAGGGCTGATATAAGACTGTACACATTTCCTCATTCTGAAGGAGAGCATTATTCTTATGAAATATCCTACAAAAACAGGGGACTTAATGAATACTAGGTTATGATTTCTAATCCTAGCGATTTTTCATTACCATTTAATCTATAATTATTCAACAATTAGGTAAAGGTGTCTCATAGCTTTCCAAAAATAACACACTCTTATTCTTTATGCATACAATTATCAGTGAAAAAAGATTGAGACGTTTCTGAAGTGAGCATTCATTCATTCAACGCAAGGAAAAATTCCAATACGATACAAAATAAAGAGTATCATCATTGGAAATTCATTATAAATGGGTGATATAATTGACATAGTCATCCGAAATCGTGAAAAAAATATCATATGTGATTTTGAATACATCTCTCGTTGGCAAGATATGACTGGAGATTGATATCAGGTAGAAAAAGATGAAGTATAATCAATCTCAAAAACAATAAATCAACTTTCATGAAGCAATTGAAATATTTCGATATTAATTCCTAATATATCTGAGTTTCCTAAAGAACAAGTATTATATGTATGAAATTGACTCTCATTTCTTATATTACAATCGAAATTATTCTTCGTCTGGTGATATTGTCTTTAAGTATCAACTCGTAAGTTCATATAACATCTATAAAACGATAAATCATGTGAATATAATAACAACAGTAGTTCTCGATGTTAAAAAGTATAGTGTTTCAGGCAATATTGTGAAGGTGTGATGAACTTCCAGGTGTTACTGAAGTATCCGTATAACGTACACACCTGTTCAAAGTACTGGAACTCTATATTCTTTCGTCTTTAGTATCTGCCAAAAAGAAAAACATCTCACTCCCAAAATCTAAGCTACGGAAAACTAGTATCTCGTTACAACAAAACATATTTTCTTCGAGAATATCTTGATTCTATTATCGAAAATATCGATCACATTACAGTAACGCATCTTGAGGATCTGTTGGGAATTCTAATTCTTCAAATCTCGAAACAAAATCAGCCGATTTCCATCTCTTCTTGAAGAAATCATTCTACTTACTAGTGAGAGAATTTTTATACATATTTATTTCGGAATCAAGATGTTCATTTCGAAGAAATAGATCAATTTTGGGAGGAAAAATATTTTTCTTTCCAGATTTCATGTTTATGTTATAACGAGATCGAACTAACATCTATCACTAAATTCTAAGGTGCAAAAATTTCACATTTCGAGAGCATTCCATAGAACAGTCAGTGCAGATATCGATTTCAGACTGGATCTGTCAATATGGAAATTAAACCTCCTGGCATTCCTTGTTTGAATTGATATATCATCTAATGCATGTGAAGGATATCAGAAATTTCGTCATCATCAGTCAACGGAAATTGGTAGCACATCCATATTCCTAATTTTTTCCAGGAATCGAATATCAAATGTTAAGTAAACAGTTATTCCTATGGTCTAGAATCATTTGTATAGAATCAATGCTATCAGCTGATTGTCATATCTCACAGACATTCGAAAGCAGTTCTCTGATTCGAAAAAAAAAAATGGCATAACAATGAAGAAGGACATTGATCTTACACGCAAAGAATGGGGATATTTATATGTACATCTGAGTGATCTCATTTCATTGAGTAGATCACTGTCCATACATGTTAAAGTGCCAATAATAATCTGTTCCATAAGTTTGATAGTCAATCTTTGATGAAAGAGTATATTCTGATCAATAATTCAGTATACATCGATAGCACTCTCATTATTCCCACTCAGGAATAATGAATTTTCCATAAAAAACTTGGAAACAGCGAAAATGATCTGATAATGCCATTTAGAAGAAAGCACCGTGATAGATTCCATAGATACACCCATGAAGATGCGTCTTAAGAGTCTTTTTCCATACACAGGAATGTACAGGGTAACAATTATTACTCTCCTCTACGAGATACGAATCAAAATTAGACAAGTTCTCTTGAACATTTGAGAAGCTCCAAAATGCAAGTGGTCCATGAGTCGCATGATGAATATTTGAATGTTCATGGAAACAGAAGTGTTGCGTTCTGTCACAAACCTCATCGAATGATTTTATGGACATCACTTTCAGAAGGAGAATATTCCTGCATTTCGATGATGTCTCTCAGTATATTCAATTGTTCTTGTGATTCTTCGATATATTTCGTTTCCTTGTTCATGAGATTCATAAAATTGTAGAAGAAGATATGTGAAATTACTTCGATATCACAGATTATGAACTGAACATTCACTGAAAGTATATTATTCAAAACTAGCGAACATTGAGAGATACTTTGATGGGCAGTACCTACTTTCGAGCACATCAATTCGATAAAAGATCCTTCCAGATCTTGAAAAATCCTTCGTCTTTGGCACTCACCAGGATTTTTGAGAATCAACGTTTCGGCTCTTTCGGTTCATCATCAACTGATTAATTTGGACACGAATGATTTCTCTATCACATACCTTATAGATCTCAAAATCTCATCATCAATGTCAGAGAATAGAGATCAGAGAATATCAAAACTTGAATTTGAAAAATGAAAGCGGCTTTTTATCGGTCCTATGTAGTTGTCATGGAAGATTACCGACAGTTTTGATATTTCCTCAACAAAGATTCGCAAGGAACATACTTCTTTTCTATTGAATTAAATTGAAACTCCTCGAGATTCTTTCTATGATGATTAATCCGTTTCAATATTATTGATAACACGATGTTCCTCGAACATCATAGGTTTCCCTTTCGTGTTGTCCACAGATAAAAAAAAAAAAAAAAAAAATTGATATTCGAATACCTATAGCTGTGGGTGTTTCGTTAGATTTCAGGCTGTTTTTGAGAGGCTCAAATTTCCAAAGCACGAGGCAAATATTTTATATTCGATCTCATATCGAGTCCTGTTACTTTGAACACTGTTAGAATCGATAAAATCTCAAAACCTGGACTGGAAAGTTCAGGCACTTACTGAAACAAGACTGAAACATTTTGTTGATGAGTTCTCATCAGTGAATTCGAAAAGAGTGTATCCTTGAATTGGTTCCCATTAATTTTCATCATTTCGAACTCATCGTGAGTTACTGTTGATGAAATAGCAGCAAATTATGTGACTTTTGTACTGTGAAATTCACAAATAACTATCACTGAATTCGATATCTGACTGACTGCATCGAGAAGACCTTGTATAAATAGAAATCCCTCCGCCTAGCGCAGAGTCCGATGTACCAGCATCTGTGATAAAATCTGCCACGATAAGAGAATCCTTACCTTGTGTTATGCTAGGTGGTGCTATTGTGTTACACTTTTCAGCTTCTTTCTCTGTTAGTCGGTCTCTGAGCATTTTTATCTTCTCTTCTTTCTGTACAGGAAAATATTTAAGTCATCATCATCAGTCGATACGTGTCGTATGCAATTCATTCACGATTATGTCGATTTTATTTATAAAAATTGAATATGTTGAGACTTGAGACCATCCATGTAGTTTATTACTGTTTATGTAGAAACTTCGATCTTATATGATTTCTCATTCAACCTGACAAGGTGTTCCAAATGTAGGTAGTGAATTTATTGAAACTATGATTGATTCAAGGATTATCTTATCTCTTCAGGATGGTCTGGTATGAGAACATTGTTGCTGAAAATTGCAATTGGAAACTGGAGGAGACTATGTGGATTAGACCTGAGTTGATGAATAAGATTTGATCCTCAAAAATGATGAAACATACGGTGCTTGCTCTCCTCTTATCATTGGAACGATTAAACATAAACAACTGAAATTTGGAAACTGATTATCAAAAGTTGTAATTTCTTCAAGTAGATGCTGATCCTTGAATCTGTGATTGATACCTCTTAAAAGAGGCTTCGCTTGCCGTATATAGAGTTCCATTAAAAATCATTTGTCACAATGGCCTTGGGACGTCGTCTTTGATGATTCCGTCATCCATCATCACTAGTAGGGAAGTTTTACAACCTTTGATGGTCAATTTCACTTTTTCATGTTTAATCGTTCCGTAAATAAGAAGGAGGGAAGGGACTTTTTAGAAGCACTGTATATGGTGGAGATTATTCATTCCAATTTCAGCAATAGTATACGTGAATGAAGTGGCATTTAGATGAGAATTTTTACGTCTGTTTAAGAGGAGTTCAAGAAAGCATACATTATGCTCTCATATACAGGGTGGCACATTGAAAACGAAACAAGGTATATGCTTTTTCATTCTTCAGCTTCTATTGATATTTTATTATTTTATATTTTACTGAGCGATCAAGGAACTGACATTGGAATAAAATTTTTCTCCATGACATGTTGGATAGGACAGTATTAAAAAAAAACACACGAGGCACTTCTTAGATGAACATCATTCTAATTACAAATTGAGAAATAGTGATGAAAGGGAAGAAAGCGTTACTGTCCATCACTAGCCGATTATTTTCATGAAAGTGTTTTCTCCAGAACTACTGCATTGAATTCCAAAAACAAGGAGGCGTTAGTGAGAGATTTCGATTACTTTCAAAATGATGTATCACTTGACCCCTTATCCCATTTGAGATTCAAGGGTTGGAGCTCACCCCTCCGAGGGGATGGAAGTGAAAAAGTTGAAAACATGCGCAAAATATTCCCCACTCGAAATAAAAATCGACGATTCGATCGTTTTTTCTCTGAGAACGATAACTATGTCAAGGTATGGTGCAGGTTAAATCAGTGTTTATTTCATTCCATTTTTCCTCCCACCTGTGCAATCAGAAGTAGTAAATCTTCATTCTCTCTAATCAACTTCTGGTACTTCTCTTCGTCCTCTTTGGAGATACCAACATCGGGATTGTATTTACTTTCAGCCTTATCTTTCGGGTGTCTTATCACCTCAATAACCTGGAAAAGAATTGGAATCATCGAGTTGTGATACGAAAATCATCCCGTTCTTCACCCAATTCGACAACAAATTGATACGAAATAAATATAGAGACATTTCCTGGTGCAATAATCATCCACCTCTCTTTTATCGATCGAATTACTCGATGCGAAGCGAATTTTTCCATTAGAGATACATTCTAAGAGATATTCTTCAAAATCTCGATAATAATACAGTTAATAATAATAGAGTTGTTTCTCTAGCCCCATCAAGTGATCATAATCTTCCACTGATGCACTCACAGCATCTTCATCAGAAATATCGAAACGAAATCAAATTTCCGATGAAAATTATCTGTTCTATTGAAAAACTATAAAGAACTGATTTTGAGGGTTAGAATGGATGGTTCCTGAAGGAGTGTAGTGTGTTAGCAAAGCTCAGGTACTGTTTTTCAGGATTCAGGAAGGATTATCATTCAAATCTCTTTTTCCATCGATCTATTCAATCCAAAAACATAATAGCGATCATTGGATGATATCTTGAATGCTTCGAGATGGAGCTATTCATATCGGTTGAGACTGTTTTCGAAGTAACAATGAGCATGATGGGCAGATTTCGAGAAACTGTCCTATAATGTTCGGAATAGTATTTCACACACCGAGGTTGGAAGAGATGCATTCCTGTCGTGAGATTAGTGAGTTTGGAAAAAATAACATTTCAGGTTTCAGATTTGAAGTTCGCACCAAAATGCTTGTTACTGTTATGGCGTTGCTTGTGACGTCACGTTTGAGTAAACCAAACGTCAACACTAGACGTTCCTTAGACAGTCTTGGAATAATTTAGTTACTTTGTTATTGAATATGAACTCCGAAAGTAGATGGAGTAGATAAGTAAATGGCTAGAACTTCTAAAGCGAGATTCAACAGCAATATTGTATAGTACTTACCTTTGTTATTTGTGAAGACCATTTCGTAACTGTAGATTCTGAAATAGTATTGAATTGTTTGAGGCCTACATTCAATATGAAAATAATCTTTTCTGTGGTAGGGTTTCACCTTGCACCACTGTGGTCTCAATAGGTTTCATTGAAAATTCAGATGCCAAATGACATGGAACATCTAATGGGATACACATTATTTGCATTCATTATACATAATATTATATCAATATTTCTGAATTCTGCAGAACAAAAGACGTTATTTGGTGCTGAAAGCATTTCCTAGCATCATCACTTCGATTCTAGACAAATTAGCATTGTTTGCTCCAGTAAATCCTTGTTCCGTCTTGCACTACTTTACTTCTGATTCAATTCCGATGATTTCGGTATGAACAAAATTGAATCGTCGATAAAATCACAAGGAACCAGTCGTTTGTCCACTTGTTTACTCAAAAGTGACGTCATTTCGCTCTGATTTTTGCTCAACATATCGTGGCGGTCTTCAGTATTTTGTAGATTCACTTCAACAAAATAAATATTGATCTCGCTCTCTATAAACGCGTGTCTATGAATTCCTGTGTCATTAATTGAATACCTGATGTTGTATTTTTTCGCATGGACATTTTCGACTGAGAGAAATAACGTTGACGAATTCGATGTCGTACATACCTTAGGCACAAAAATGAGAGCCATGCTGAGAAAACAGCAAAAAACTATGGCTAGGGAGACGAACGCAAAACTAGCATCTTGTTGACTGGCTATCACCATGGTAACTGGCGCCGTGATCAGGCACAGGATAACAACATTGTAGATACTCATTCCGACGTATCTCGAGTCGTTGATTTGCTTCACTTTCAAGGACCGAGTCTCGTAGCCAAGAAATAGACCGAATATCTGAAAGCGAAACGAATATCGAGAGTTTCGTGATGGCATTCAAGATGATCGCGGTATTTGGAACTCTCCTCGTATTTTTCTCAATCAGTTGACAGCACGAAAGAAAAACCCCATAACGTTCGAGGAACATCGTGTTCGTCAGTGGTGGATTTATGGGAGAGAAGGATGGTATTGCAATTTTTCTTGTTGACAAAGCATTGAAATGTATATCATGAAGTCAATGACGGATAATTCAGCATGAAGCATAATAAATGTCAATGCAAGTATAAGATCATATGGGAGAAGGACATACTAATATAACATATGTGTCCATAGAGTAAACATTCCCTTTCCAGGTGAACTTCCGAAGGGTTCGGTTATTTTTTTTTTCAACTCGTGTTTCGGTACATTTCGACACCGTTAGAAGATATGAATCTTTGAGAATCTTCAAAAATAATTATGTCAGTAACTAGTCGTTTTATTTGAATTCTGCTTCTAGCAATATCGCTTTATGATAATATCATCTTCACCTGAATGATGGTAGTGCTCTCGGAAAATCAAAATATAAGAGATCGTACATCATCGCATTGAAATCATAATGAAGAATAATATTATTCTCCATGAAGAAACAATTATTTGCCTAGTGAAGTCTTTCCTGATGCTCGCAACCTCCAAACTTTTAAGAAAAATTCCAACACCTCCCTTCTCTCCCGATATTCCACCGCTGGCTAACACGATGTGCCTCGAACATTATAGGTTTCTCTTTCGTGTTGTCCACAGATAAAAATATATATATATATATCGCCCATGAGAACATAAAGTTGGAAATGGCAATGTGAAAATTGGCAATGAAAACTATTTGTAGTTACGTGAAATAACGCTGGGAAATAATAAAAACGAGATGTGTATCAGTAGAATCCAATGTTCCGAAGCGCCATTTCATTAAACTCTAAATTGCACAACTTCATCCTCACATCATCGTATCTCCCTCAGTTCCCAAACTCCCAATTGTGAGGATCTAATTCGAATCACCCTGTATACTTCGATACAAACTTCAACGGGTCACCTGGTACAGTGACCTGAATTTCCTACACGAGAGTTTTCGACCAGGATAATAGCCAAGAAAGTTCCGACGTCTCCATTAATTCTGGAAAGTTTATCTCATACCCTTTCAGTAGTTCCAGTTGATCTCTGCTACTTAGTTAATAGGCAATAACTTGGTGATCATAGGGATGAGGGTGTGCAAGAAGATTCCTCGCAATTGTGCGAAGGAGATTCGTTGGGCTAGAGAC
Source organism: Gastrophysa polygoni (assembly GCA_963576655.1). Taxonomy (NCBI): domain Eukaryota; kingdom Metazoa; phylum Arthropoda; class Insecta; order Coleoptera; family Chrysomelidae; genus Gastrophysa; species Gastrophysa polygoni. The sequence continues at coordinate 1,075,792 of OY755083.1, forward strand.
GAAGTTTGGCAGTTCACTCCTCCTCGAATAGATTTCCATTTCAGGAATAGAATTTAATTCATGGCTATGAGATGGATCCTGTCATATTTATTCCATACCGACGTGAGAAATCACGTTTGCTCATTAAAAAAAATTGACACGAGTGATTGAGTGTCGTTCGGAAATTTCCGATGATGGTTCAGATGAAAAAGGGAATATTACCTACATTTGTACTACAACCACCAACCACAACAATGAGACGAATGAGAGGTCATCACTATAACGATGTTCAAAAGCTGATTGAAACTCGTTTTTTCTTTCCTCGCAGTATTTTTGGATCAACGTACATTGAATACATTGGAATGATTCAAGTGGAAATCAGAACTGTACCTCGCAGTTTATTTCCCATTTCATATTTGAGTAATACTTAAATAAATGGCAAAACTTGGATATGCTGGTTGGTTTCCTTCATTCTAGTCTGAAAAATATTATGGTCCATTCTCAATGAATGTCAACTGGTAGAAAAATCACACAATCAATTTCATTAAAAAAACAAAGCACTTTGGAGTCACCCGAATGATTTGTGAATTCGGATCATTAATGATTGCCGTCAAATTATACCAGAAATTAGCAACGTTTTGAGCACAACTTATTTCACTGCATGGAAGTAAATGGTGCCCATTTCCAGCTTTTAATTAATAAACCAATCATTAGTGAGTAGTCTTCCACTATTTTAGTTGTTATTTTTTTGTCGATGAAAATTCGGGAGCGAAATTTCAAGGTCAGATGGTACTCGATAAGATCTTGAAAATGAGGTATCGCAACATGTCCAGAGTGTTAAGGCACTCGTTCGAATTAAATCACCTAAGATTTAGCAGTTAACATTCAAGACTTTACATTTAACAGTCATCATTTGATAAGATGCCGAACTTCCAACTCAAGAAATTATTGTTGAATGGCCATAAATGAAAATAAGATGTGCGCATGTTCGCCTATGATGTTTTTCGGGATTGTCGACAAGTGACACCTCTGCTTCCCGCTTTCGTTCAAAACTGTATTGAGGTTATCTTTCACTGTACGATAATATTGTCAGTATTTTCAGGATTTTTGTCATGGGTATTATTATTCTAACCAGGTTTTTAATGCTTTCGGCGTTTGGAATTTATTATTCAATTAATGAAAAGAAACGTCAGTATTTACCAAGCTGAAATGATTTTAAATGTTAAATATTTTCATAACCTAAGCCATTGTAATTATATAATTATGAGCCATTATAATGTCTTAAATCTTGAAGTGATAAATGATAAATGTTAATAGTTTTTATAAAGCCACCATAAGCTATAAATCGCTTCCACCGCGACCTGGGTTCGAATCCCATCGTAGACATGGATGTTTGTGTATGTTTGCCTCTCTGACCCTGCTCAGATTCCGACTTCTGGGGCGCTGGTTCCACCCAACAACAAAACAACAAAACACCCTTCATCCCTACTCAACATCTGAGGGTTATGCTTACCCCCTAGAAGGTTGAAGTGACGGGGAAAGAGCGGAAAATTCGTGTCCTCTCAGAATTTTTTTTGTTTTTATCTAAGGACAACACGATAGGGAAACCTATGATGTTCGAGGAACATCGTGTTAGCCAGGAACTTTGAAGGTTGTACCATCAGGAAAGACTTCACTAGGCAAAGAATTCCATAACTTTTCCGTTCTATTGAGGAATGATGCTTGGTATAGCGATGTTCGACAGGTCTCGAGCCTGACAGTGTAGGGGTGACCAGCCTGAGCTCGTCTGGTTTGTCTACTAGGAATCGCGCGTGGTGGCATAATAGATGATATTTCTGTTGAGCACCGACCGTGGAAGAATCTATAAAAAAGGCAGAGATTGCCGATCTTTCTACGATGATCTAGAGAGGTCAATAATTTGGTGAGTGTTGTATCATCGACTAGGCGAATAGCTCTCTTTTGAATTGAATCTAAGAGCTTTAGCGTATGTTTGGGGGCTGAGCTCCGAACATGTGAACAGTACTCCAGGACAGGTCGAATTTGTGCTTTGTAGATCGTAAGCAGTTGCTGGGTTGTGAAGTATCTCTTCGCACGGAAAAGAAAACCGAGTTTTTGTGAAGCAGTCTTCGCAATGGACCTCACATGATCGTCCCATGAGAGAGCACTGTTGGTGGTGATACCCAGCAAGGATATTGACGACCTCATAGGAACAGTGGTACCCGACATCATCAAATTGGGCATTGTGTGATCAGCCTTCTTGGTGAACATACAAGCTTGAGTTTTAGTTGCATTGAACTGTACTAGATTCTCAGATCCCCATTTCAGAATTCTTGTCAGATCCTCATTTAAAGCATCAACCTGTCTTCGCCTTGCACCTCTGGCCTCGTTGGATGATATAGGGGCTCTAGAGGAAAAGGCGGAATGAAGTGTACTATCATCCGCAAAGCTATGAACTGGGCTGGAGGTCACATTCAACAAATCATTGATGTGGAGCAAAAACAAAGTTGGTGCCAAGACAGATCCTCGTGGAACACCAGCATTGATCGTCATTGTATCAGACGAGACCCCGTCTACCACCACGTAGAGTGATCTATCTGCAAGAAAACTCGATAGTAAAAGACACAGTTGGGGCGGCAAACCATATGACGGAAGTTTCGCTAGGAGGCCTTGGTGCCAAACTCGGTCAAATGCTTTGGAGATATCCAAGGCTACAGCCAGAGACTCCCCATCGACGAACCCCAGCGATTTTCCACATTTCCATTTCCTGTGTTAGGTTTCTGTGTGACGAGTGAACCGACTCATCTGCGTATCTACGATCGATGTCAGGACTGACTGTATGCTCACCATGACCAATCCTTTATAAGCGTAAATGAGCGACAACCAAACGTTGTTATTCTGGCTCTCGCAGTGCTCCAGCTCGGGCCTGATCATGACGTCGTCCATCAAGGAGGCTGGCGATTCCAACGGAAACAGTTGAATGCGGCGCTGGAGCGGATCCATTATTTGCCACGCCAGCATTATGATGAAGTCCACCGAGAGCAATCCGGACACCATGGAGTAGAGTTTCCAGGGTTGAACTTTCCTCTGTAATCACAATCGAGATTCCAGATACAATCAGTATCGAAATGCTTGTGTACAGGGTGGCTCATTGAAAAAAAAACGAAACAAGGTATGCATTTTACTGAGAGAACAATAAGGAACTGACTTTGAAATAAATGATTTTTTATGTAATGTTGGATAGGACAGGATTTAAAAAAAACACATAGGACACTTCTTAGATGAACATCGTTTCAACTACAAAATGAGAAATAGTGATGAAAGGGAAAAAAGCATTACTTTCCATCACTAGACGTGTTTTCTCAAGAACTACTGCATTGAATTCCAAAAACGAGGAAGCGTTGATCCCATTCGAGATTCAAGGGTTGGAGCTCACCCCTCCGAGGGGTTTAAAGTGAAAAAGTTGAAAAAATGCGCAAAATTTTTCCCCCTCGAAATGAAAATCGGCTTGGTTTTTTTTTTTCATTGGGCCACCCAATATTTATCTGATACATGGTTCAACTGATCCAGAATAGGAATAAGTGGATACAGTGTATGTCTAACTGAGGTCTCACTATGTTTGAGAAATTGTGTTGTGGAACCACTTCATATACAGTGTCGAACAGCCACATGTGTATTTTTGAATACGTATTTAAAAAAAAAATAGAATTATATAGAGTGTGTCATGTGACAGTGGCCAATACCAACTTTCTTATTTCGAATGGAACACACTGTATTTCATTCCATTTTTAAATACACCACACTTGGGGTCTAGCGGAAATGATTACAGAGATATAGGGTGTGACAAATCGAGATTTTGGTCGAAACGACTTACATGTCTCTATCTTGATTCTCAACATAATGAGATTTTTCAACGTAATGAATTTTTTGTGTCGAAACTATGCATTATTGGTCGATATACTATCTACTGACATTTCATTGGGACAGATACAGGATGATCAATTTTCTGAATTCTGTACCACCCTATATTTGTTCCAATCAAATGACAGTAGGTAGTAAATCGAAAGTTAAGACAGGGATATGTGAGCCGTTTTGACCAATAATGAATAGTTTCGACACAAAAAAAATCCCAAAGCTGAAAAGTCTCGATTTTTTTCACACCCTATATCTCTGTAATCATTTCCGCTAGACCCCAAGTGTGGTGTATTGATGAAATCTGCTCTTCAGTGAGAACTGAAAAATGGAATGAACTACAGGGTGTTCCATTTGAAATAAGAAAGTTAATATTAGCTACTGACACATGAAACACTCTAAAAAATTCTATTTTTTTTTTCAAAAAATGCGTATCCCCAACACACCCTCAATAATTCGTTGTCGAATTCATTCCATTCGGCTGTTCGACACTGTATAAATTTCGTTGAGTGCCTGTTTAGTGGGTAATTTTCGTCCAGATGGAGAATAGCTCAGGTTGTCCTCGTCTTCGAACCAAGTAGTAAAAGTAGTATTCGCACCTTCGATCATTGAACAGACTAGATAAGTAATCCACAGCCCTGGCAATACAGTTTGTTTGGAAGCAACATCTATAGTATCTATCTTTGTCTAAACAAGGATAGCATGAGCTGATTCTCCCAGCACCAGTGCCGTGTTGTCAGAGAGGGTCGAATTTATTATTAATTCATGATGAAACCAAATTGAAAATCCGTAACAATTTCAGTAGTACTTTTCAGAATTTCTTGGTGGGAAAATGAACAATGACGACACACTGTCGCAGCTGACCTATGGGTATAATCAATATAATCTAATCAAATCAATTTAAATTCATTTTTATCCATTCCATTTGGGAAAATGCTTCAAAATCTCGAATGATACGACAATGGTAACTCACCTATGAAATGACGTGTTTTGATCGCCAGTTCAAATTGTATTTAACACTCCTCACAACGTCTCACCATTATATCAAATCACCAAAACAGGAAATAAACTGAGTTTCTGATGAATTCTGAGTACACAAAACTGAACACAAATTGAATAATATCGATAAATCAAAACGTAAATGATGACAGATACCAAACAAAGCAATAATCGCCGTCGATTGTCAATATCAAATGGCGGTGTTGCAACGTTGAGCAAAAAGTATTCATGATATCCATGCTGGTCCTCGAGCCCCCAAGAAAGTAAAATTGCTAAGTCTCAGAATAATGTAGCAATATTCTATTAATCAGAACTGATTCATTATCGTCATGACCCAAATTCATTATTATATTTGTGCTTCGAACTACATGAAATCATAAAGGACTTTAAATATTATGGACTATTTATCATTTTTTGATGATTGGATATGACAACACTGGCAACGATTGGGTACTAATATTATGATAATTCTGGGAATTCATGTTAGCATCAGAATATTTGTTTTGTGGTCCTTCTAGTGGGTTCGTTGTTCGGAGATTCACACTTATGAATCAATTTCTCTCTCGAGCCATCCAGGAGGACTTTATAAAAACCGTCTCTTCCCACACATAATTTCCATACTCACCGTACGTACTTTAGGATCACTCTTCGCTTTGGTAGTGAGCCTGTGAACCCTCCAAACCTTACTGAACATCGCGCCGAAAGAAAGAGTGAATCCGACAGTGAGGAACCAGGCTCTGGTCTGGCAGACGATCGGATAGACATCAGGCGTGACGAATCTGCCATCGAGACCGAGTAGAAATACAGCCGTCAGGCAAACGATGATGCCGAAAAGCATGATTGTGTTACAAACTGGGTGCGATGATTGAATCACCCTGGAAATATTCATGTTCAGAGAAAATATATTTTCTGCTTGATGTATCATGAGTGACTCGTCTATGCTTATCCCGAGAATGTTCATTGTTGGACATTTCATTGCTTTTGGATCAGATGAGAACATACATTTTTGCATACTGTCTGTAAGTTTTTCCAGGAGGCGGTACATTTATTTTCCAGCTTCTTGTGGGATTTTCTCTACTCGTTTCTAAAAAATAGAGTGGAAAATTCCACTTTAACCAATCAGAACGTGTATTTCTGTCAGATCACCATAGCAACGGATGAATTTTATCGGAATTTCTTTCCTGGTGGGTACCCAACAGCGAATTATACTGGAAATTTTTTCGACGTTCATAATGACAGAATATTTTTTTTCGACAATCTAATTTTTATTTTTTTTCACACATAATGATTTTGAATAATTTCAACAAGAAGCTTAAATGTTTTCTAAATTCATAGACCATTATGATTGATGTTTATATTAAAAACGCAATTATTGTATACTATGGCAGGTTGATTCGAAGTTGCTTGCTCTTGTTTTAAAGATTCTTGGACTGTCTTTGCAGAAGTTGAAGCAGACCTCATTGCGTCAATTATATCCTGATGATGGCCCGAGTCAATTTGCAGATATGGTTTCATGGAGTGACTGTTACCATGCCCTGTTATTTCAATTAATAAATTGCTGTTCTCCAATTCTGTTCTGCAAATATCGGAAATTATTTCAATATATTTGTAGTAAGACAGATTTCGTGATTCTCTATTTGTCAGTGACAGCTTGTTTTCGAAAAATTTTGAAATAAAAATATATTTAATAAGAATAAAACCTCTACTAATCTTGGTGGACGTTTCGGGAACGAATCTGCTCCCGTTCTCAACAAAATTGAAATATTTTCCTCTTCACAGAATTTTTTCAATTGTCACTTTTCAGTGTCAAAACCGACAACATCTTGAAAAATTTTGCGACGAGAAAAATATTTTAATTGTGTTGAGAACGGGAGCAGATTCGTTCGCGAAACGTCCACCAAGATAAGTAGAGGTTTTATTCTTATTGAGAATATTTGTAATACCAAATTTTTCAAAAACAAGGTGTCACTGACAAATGGAGAATTTCTTTCTTAGGTATCTAAAGGTTTAATTTCAAGCGCAGTGACATTTTGGAGCAGATCACAAAATCTGTCTTTACTACAAATATATTCAAATAATTTCCAACAACTTCTACTTTATTTTTCAAAAACGAGGAGAGAAAATCCCACAAAAAGCTTGAAAATGAATGAATTTCCACGTTTCATTCGAATTCATTGCTCATTGATTCAATTCTTGAATAAAATAATCAAGCAAAGGAAAAATTCCAAGTGGTCTCGACATTGTTTCGAGAACTGTAAAATGAAGTATCTTTTATAATTGAAAACCAACATTTCATAGAGCTTTTTGGTGATATATTTCGAACCACTGTTTCGTCCGTGAATTCCTCATAATCCTCCTGAATGTGTTCTAATTAAAACGGATTATTGAGATGTGTTATCAAAGCCAGCTTACCTTCTGTGTTTATTCCATATATTGAATGCAACCAATAGAGTCGCAACAATGATACCAACACTGGACAGAATACACATGCAGACGAAAAGTGGCAGAGAAATTGTCCGCAAAACCCTCCTGATTATCGTTCGATCCTGCGGAATCTTCCCTCCTGAAAACAAAAGTTCTCTAATCTGAAAATAATCATCATCTGGTGGATACTGTCAGTAGGCTAATTTTCTTTTTCGATTATTCAAAACTTGGCTGATGAACATTACATACACTTTCTGCTTCAGATTCACTGAATTCGAGCTAGTGTAACTTGGCTGATGAACATTACATACACTTTCTGCTTCAGATTCACTGAATTCGAGCTAGTGTGATTTCATATTTTGGCGAATGCGCTCTATGTATTTTGCCGGTACTCATTGAAGAGGTCCCGCCAGAAATTCAAAAATTTCTCATCTTTGGCGAGACCGCAAATCATCTTCACTTACGCAAATACATTCCATGATTCGATGTACATTTTAGGATCCAGGGTTTACAAACAAGATTTTCATTCGGTACAGATTTTGCGGAAAAAATATACATATGGAATAATAACAATTTTATAGTGAATTTAGTTTGTTTCACGCACATTGAGGAATCTAAGAAAAAGTGTTGTCTTTTCTGAAAATATGACAATTATCCCAATATATTCGTGGTAAAAACAGATCAACCATCCGAAACAAATGAATATATCCTACTCATTAGATAATGATCCAACAGGTCCATTCGATATTATATGATGATAGAATAATAATAGCAGATAAATGTACCATTGAGATTTCCTGTTCGGACCATATATCATCAGATTTGCCAATGAGAATTTCATCCACTTTTTTTATCCACCAATACTTTCGATTATCAATTCAATGATCCGATCAAGAAAAAATCTGATTGTGAGTAACCATTTCTATAAGGACAAGGGGACAATGTTGTCGCTTTATCGAAAATTCAATCGTCTATACTCCACTTCCACGGAAATTCGATGTGTTTCAATATTTGCTCGTTAACGTGCAGTTCTCGTTAAGTTCACCAAAATAAACAGAACGTGCTCCAACTCTTTACATTCCTCCACTTTCATTAACTCAGGCGACATACAATTCGAATTCTATTCAGTCAGTCCTCATTCATTGCAAAGGGACACAATCGAGGAAACTGTTCCAGTTCGCTTTCCCATAATCAACTGATTATGGAACTGATTATGAAAAGGTTATAGATGTAATATGAGTTCGATTCCAGGACGGTGGAAAGATTTCCATATTCCATAATTTTCTGATAGACACAAATATCTCTCTCACTCTCTCTCTCTCATTAATTATCCGCTTTTGATATTATTAATACAACTCTTCTCAATAGGTCATGAATTGAATACTGTCTACTATCTTGCTTGAATTCTGTGAATGATCTTTTCATATTTTCTGTGATATTCTGTTCTCGTTCCTGATAAAGATAATTATCATATTTTAATTAGAAGTTATGATAATTATTTTCACATGATTGTAGCGAGGATAGATTTATGATCTGCCCCAAAATGTCACTGCGAGAGGAATTTGAAGGTGATTAATATGATATCGATATCGAAGGCAAAGAAGATGACATCCGAAAAAATCAGATCTGCTTGCATTGTTCTGACTGGAGACAATGAAATATTGCTTCTTGTTCATTTGCTATAGATAGAACTTGGTATTCACTTCTTGAGATGGTGAATTCAAGATCAATTAATGAAGAAACTGTCTGACAACTTCTCGTCAAAGACGACTGCGAACATTACGAAGAAGTTTTGATATTCATCATAAATATATTTCATCGCAAATTTTTCTAGAAAACAAGGTCCTTCCGACAAATTTTATAACTGATTTTTCCTTTCAGGAATCTGAAAGTTTCAAGACATTTTGGCACAGATCATGAATCTGTCTTCACCACAATTATATTGGAATAATTATAATGAATTCTATTCTCATTTTCAGAATCGAGGAGAGAAAGTCATAGAGCATCTGATATAGGTCAGATAATGAATGATATTCTGTAGGTAGATCGTATAGATGAAATGATATTTCAACATCAGTTTCCAATAGGCATGTTTGACAGAAAAAAAAATTATTGATAATTGATCATTTTAGAGTATTCTCCCAAACTAGCTTCGGCTTAGCTAAGATTTTCGCAAGCTTTAGGTTAGATCTCCATCAGTTCCAACAGATGATGAACGAAGAAGAAAATGACGAATGAAGGGAAGGACAATTCCAATGTGAGGGACTGATTCAATGTACAACTTTCGAGGTGTTATTTTTGTATCTGTAGTGATTATTTATTATATCATTGTTAATGTAATGTGCAATCTCATGTGATTTCCTTCTTGTTTTCATGCATCGTAATCATTTATATCTGCCATCATTATGAAATTGAATGATTACATGATTACATTGTATATTCAGGTGAAATATTCCATATGAAGATTATTCTATTCTCATTCTGATCATGTCCACAATAACCACTCTTTTCTTCATGGTTCATTCTATATGGTTACAGGTTGAACGTATGTTGCTGTATTATGAAATAATTGTCAAAACAATCCTGTTGAAATCTGATGTAAGACATTTTCAACAATATCTACGACTTTGCAGCGTTGCTGTCTTCACGAACGAGTTTGAATCATTGTAAATGACTCTCATAAATACATTCTAGCATATTCGATTGGAACATAAAGACCAGAATTCTTTATCGCAAAAAGAATGGTTGTTTCGTGAACGAAAGTCATGAAAAACACCAAAGAAAGTTTTTCGTCTCAGTCGAGAATCTCCAAATAATTACCATCGCCGGAAGCGACACTTCAAGAAGCACATGTTTCCAGATGACATTGAGAAAACTGAGTGAAAGTCTCCGTTCGAATACGAACAGCGTAGATAATGAGGAAACAAATTGTTGTTGGTATTTTCCTTCGATCATTGAACAGACTAGATAAGTAATCCACAGCCCTGGCAATACAGTTTGTTTGGAAGCAACATCTATAGTATCTATCTTTGTCTAAACAAGGATAGCAGGAGCTGATTCTCCCAGCACCAGTGCCGTGTTGTCAGAGGGGGTCGAATTTATCATTAATTCATGATGGAACCAAATTGAAAATCCGTAACAATTTCAGTAGTACTTTTCAGCATTTCTTGGTGGGAAAATGAACAATGACGAGACACTGTCGCAGCTGACCTATGGGTATAATCAATATAATCTAATCAATTCAAATTAAATTCATTTTTATCCCTTCCATTTGGGAAAATGCTTCAAAATCTCGAATGATACGACAATGGTAACTCACCTATGAAATGACGTGTTTTGATCGCCGGTTCAAATTGTCTTTAACACACCTCACAACGTCTCACCATTATATCAAATCACCAAAACAGGAAATGAACTGAGTTTCTGAGGAATTCTGAGTACACAAAACTGAACACAAACTGAATAATATCGATAAATCAAAACGTAAATAATGACAGATACCAAACAAAGCAATAATCGCCGTCGACTGTCAATATCAAATTGCGGTGTTGCAACGTTGAGCAAAAAGTACTCATGATACCCATGCTGGTCCTCGAGCCCCCAAGAAAGTAAAATTGCTAAGTCTCAGAATAATGTAGCAATCTTCTATTGATCAGAACTGATTCATAATCGTCATGACCCAAATTTATTATTATATTTGTGCATCGAACTACATGAATTCATAAAGGACTTTGAACATTATGGACTATTTATCACTTTTTGATGATTGGATATGACAACACTGGCGACGATTGGGTACTAATATTATGATAATTCTGGTAATTCATGTTAGCATCAGAATATTTGTTTTGTGATCCTTCTAGTGGGTTTGTTGTTCGGAGGTATTTTCAGATCCAAGGTGACGGTCCCGATTCGAGTTGTCTCTGATTTGAGAAACAATTTTCGAAGTCCAACATGTCTGAGCAATCTCGTGTGGATAAATCCTTCGAGAACCTTGACTGCACTCCCACAAAAATCTCCGAAATGTGACTAGTATTTGAAGTTAAATACTGCAAAACTCAGCTATCGATCTTTGTCCTCCACTCGGCGCAAAAAAACACTTGGTTGGTATTTTAGTTTGTGGAACAGTTTGAAATATTGATATTTATACTGGAAACTGATAGATTATAGATGGAATACACTTGTTAAAACATAAATATGGCGTAAAGTGTCCATTTGACATTCATCGAAAGAGGCGAACAGCATCGTTAATCTCATACTAAACCAAATTTCTGTTGACTGCGCTCTCACCAGTCTGAATTACCCGAAATTATAAGGAAATCAGAGGAAAACTCAGCAAGGAAAATTCCGAAATCGATGATATAGGATCCATCTCACCTTGCCACACTTCCCGATGATACCACTGAAGATTGTCGGCTTGCGTTTCGTAGTGTCCAAGGACAACGTAACTGCCGTTGATTACTTGTTCGATCTGGGTCAGAGCTATCCTGTCGCCTTGAGAACTGAAAGCCACGTAGCCCTGGAATCGAAATAATTCGGTGATAAAAGGAACAAATCGCTCAATAACGTGGGGAATTTGTTGTGCAAACATGCTGAAAAGATACACAAGAAGGAGGATAACTCCATATAACCTCCACAATCTTTGGAACGATTATACATTAACAAGTGGAATTTGGATAATGATTTCCTGACTAGTGATGAAAGATGACGAAATCGTCAAAGATGACGTCATAAGGCCATTGTCACTAATAATCCCAAATGGAACCTCTTCAATGATATACTGATCTCGTTTGTGTTCATGGCTGTTTAATTGGCTCATTATTAGATATTAAAATTTGGATATGATATCAATAACAGATTTAAGAATCGATATCTACTCAAAAAAAATACATCATTTGATATTCAGTGTCCGAATTTCACCTGTTTATGTATAATCCAAATATAAGATAGGGGGAAGGGACTTTTCAGAAGCACGAAGTCAAGATGTGATGGAAAAATCGAATTGAGAACCAATGTATTCGACGTTATATTGGAACAAATTTCAAGAATAACAGACTCCTTGAAATCTCACATATTCTTCAACAGAAGCACTTCATGAAGTGCATGATTCTCATGAAAGGGCTTTTTCCGAATTGAATTTTTATTCGTTACAAAACATTTTTATTGAATGTGCATCATGAATTATCAAACCTAATCTCAGTACAAAGAGGGTTAATCGAGTTTTGGTGCCATAAGTGGACTGTTGCTGGTAGCAACAGAGATGTCCCATTTGTGATTTCAATATTCATATTGACTTTGTTTCGAATGAGTCAGAAATCGCAATTATCAATAATACGAAAGGCACATTTGTATGAATATGATATGATCACTTGGTATATGAGAGAGCTCTATTTTTTCTGCATCAATAATGAATCCCATTTGAACGAAAATCGTTCAAGAACTTCCACGTAATGATCGAAATACTCGCGAATTCCAACACAATATATTACCTATCACAGACACCTGTGAAGTCGGATAATAATATACAGGGTATCTCATCACTAATTGGGAATATTTCATACATAGAATCCTGAGCTCAAAATATGAAAATTCAACCCAAATCATCTAGATAAAATGTGTCTCCTGTCTGTTTCACAGGGTGTTTTATTGAAAATTTGAAAATTATTTGTGCTCAGTACTTCAAAAATATTTGACGTATCATTGTCATAGCGATAGAGTCATGGTTTATGGAGATATTTTGGGTTCAACAAAAGCTCCAAATTATGTTGATTTCAATTTGTATTAATCATGTCGATGTTTTGGGTCATTGGATTGCATTTTTTATGCAAATCAATCCTCAGCATGTATCAACAAGAAACATGATGTTATCTATCGAATTTCCTTCAATCCCAAGCACTGGGTACCAATAATTTTTAATGAAAACATCCTGTTACTCCTGTCACACATTTTATCTAGATGATTTGGGTTGAATCTTCATATTTTGAGGTCAGGATCTATAGTTGAAACATTTCCAAATAGTAATGAAATACCCTGTATATATTTCAAGAAATGTGAACAAATGTGCATTGAAAAATAGTTAGCCATGCTCAAAAGATACTCGAAAATGACAGGATTTGACCTATCCTATGTGAGTTTTGACGAATTATTATTGTTTCCATGACTTTCCAAATAACTTCTGTGACTCTTCACGAATATCAATGGGAGGAGATAGAAAAATTATCCCTAGGTGGAACAGACCATGATCACATCCGTATTGTATATCTATGTATATCAAAAATGAGTTTTTTTTATTAATACTTACAGAAACTCCTAAGAACTGTGTGGAGTTGATAGCAGAATAGATATCATCTGCTATCTCTTTGTTGTTATAATTGAAGTCTTTGAGACTCTTTCCGAACTTGTGGAGGCGGTCCATTGTTTTGTTGAAAGCTGAAATCATTAAATCAGAGTGAGAGATCGTATATTAATCTCGGTGAATCATGGAAGCGAATATTCCTATAAAACTGGCTCTCATTCCCTATTTGGCGAAATTCAGAGCATAAATTGATGAGCTTGACGGAAATCATCAGAATATGATACTGAACAGTGAAGAATCTAAAATCTCCGAATTTTCAGGTATACGAGGTTGAAGAATAGAATTCAATTGAAGCAGAGTTGTTTGCTGTTCGAAATCTCCAGATATTGGAGATTTCTTCGGTCGACATTATGGAATTTATCGTTGATGACCTCTATGAACGATTGATTTCTAGAGAGTTCCTTCTTTTTCATTGCAAATAAGCTCGCCTCCATTAATTCACTTATAATATCTGGAAACGCAATTGGAATTGTGATCGAATAGTGGGATGAATTACATGATGTCCCATTTGAGAGAACAGAAGTTATGCTGCGATGGATTCTTCTCAGAAGAGAGCCTTGTCTCTTGAATTCGAGATACAGAGGTCGACGATGAATTGAAAAATTTCAAAATCTCTCTGTGGTTTGGCAGCCATGAGAGATCGCAGTTTGCGTCATTGTTTTTTCCACATAAATCGAGCCAGGAAAATCTCTTTTGTCTAACACTGAAATAGTTTCAGAGAAATCCACAATCCCATCGAATATGGCCCAAGCTGTATAGCGAAGACGATAAAAAAAACACTCACTACATGACACATACAGTGTGGAACAGCCAAATGGAATGAATTCGACAACGAATAAATGAGGGTGTGTTGGGGAAAAAAGCGAGATTTTTCAACTTTAGGATTTTTTTGTGTCGAAACTATTCATTATTGGTCGAAACGGCTTACATGTCCCTATCTTAACTTTTGATTTACTACCTACTGTCAGTTGATTGAAATAAATATAAGGTGGTGCAGAATTCAGAAAATTTATAATCCTCTATCTGTCCCAGAGAAATGTCAGTAGATAGTTTATCTATAAAATAGTTTATTTATAAAAAAATCCAAAAGTTGAAATCTCGATTTCATTCACACTCTATATCTCTGTAATCATTTCCGCTAGACCCCAAGTGTGGTATATCGATGAAATCAGCTCTTCAGTGAGAATTTGAAAATGGGATGAAATACAGGGTGTTCCATTTGAAATAGGAAAGTTGGTATCGGCCACTGTGACATGACACACTCTATATAATTTAATTATTTTGAAAAAAATGCGTATTCAAAAATAAAAATCGACGTGTCCGTTATCGAATCCATTCCATTTGGCTGTTCCACACTGTATAAATTACCTAATGCGACACTCCACACGGCGTCGTACGCCAACGGAGCCTCCTGATAGCCCTCCGGATACCTCTGGTTCTCTATGTCGTACCCCTCGTTCCGCAGAACGTCGTCCAACTTCTTGCGAAAGTCTCTCACCGTCATGCCCGATATGGTGCTCTCGTCCTCCTTCTGGTTCCACATGAGGGCCTCCGTGGTGATATGTCCCTCGGCAGCGATCCGCATTTGTTCCACCGTACAGCCGATGTCTTCCTTCTCGATGACCACTTCGAACCAGTTGTCTTCGTACCAGCCTGGGAATCGTCGCAGAAGTTCGTTATGTGTTGGGCGTGAAAAGGAAATCTCCTCGAGCAAGATGGTCTCACTTTTTCAACGAGATGATGTCGCTTGACCAGCAACATCATCAACTGCTTCTTCAGCAAGATGATCTCACTTCTTGAGGAAGATCAACTCGTTCAACAAGCAAGAGCATCTTGCTTAGCAAGTGAGATCATTTCTATGCTGATTAAGCAAGATGATCTCACGTCTTCAGCAAGATCATCTTGCTTGATGAGCGAAATCATCTTGCTCAAAAAGCAACTTAATCTTGACCAAAAAGAAAGATAATATTGCCTCACTCCTTCTAGCGAGATGATGTCGCTTGATGAGCAAGATCATCTTGCTTGAGAAGCTAGATCATCTTGCTGAAGAAGCAGCAGGAAGATGAACTCGTTAAACAGGCAAGATTATCTTGCTTAGCAAGTGAGATCATTTCTATGTTTCTTCAGCAAGATGATCTCACTTCTTCAGAAAGATGAACTCGTTTAACAAGCAAGATCATCTTGCTCAGCAAGTGAGATCATTTCACTGATGATTGAGCAAGATGATCTCACTTCTTCAGCAAGATCATCTTGCTTGATGAGCGAAATCATCTTGCTCAAAAAGCAACATAATCTTGCTCCAAAAGAAAGATTATCTTGCCAAATGTGCGAGATCATCTTGCTTGAGAAGCAGTTACTCACTTTTCCAGCGAGATGATGTCGCTTGACAAGCAAGATCATCTTGCTGCTTCTCCAGCAAGATGATCTCAGTTCTTGAGGAAGATGAACTCGTTCAACAAGCAGGATTATCTTGCTCAGCAGTTGAGATCATTTCTATGCTTCTCCAGCTTCTCACTTCTTGAGGAATATGAACTCGGTTAACAAGCAAAGTCATCCTGCTCAGCAAGTGAGATTATTTCGCTGCTGATTAAGCAAGATGATCTCACGTCTTCAGCAATATCATCTTGCTTGATGAGCGAAATCATCTCGCCCAAAAAGCAATATAATCTTGCTCAAAAAAGAAAGATCATCTTATTTTTCAGTTTTTGATGGGATTTTCTCTCCTCGTTTCTAAAAAATAGAGTAGAAGTTATTAAAAATTATTGCAATATATTTGTAGTAAGGACAGATTTAGGATCTGTCCCAAAATGTCACTGCGCTTGAAATTAAACCTTTAGATACCTAAAAGAGGAATTCTCTATTGGTCAGTGACACCTTGTTTTTGAAAAAATTTGGAAATACAAATATATTTAATAATAATAAAACCTCTACTTATCTTGGTGGACGTTTCGGGAACGAATCTGCTCCCGTTCTCAACACAATTGAAATACACACTGAAAAGTGTCAAAATCGGAAACATCGAAAAAAGTTTACGAAGAAAAATATTTCAATTGTGTTGAGAACGGGAGCAGATTCGTTCCCGAAACGTCCACCAAGATAAGTAGAGGTTTTATTATTATCAAATAAATTTGTATTTCCAAATTTTTCCAAAAACAAGGTGTCACTGACCAATAGAGAATTTCTCTTTTAGGTATCTCAAGGTTTAATTTCAAGCGCAGTGACATTTTGGGACAGATCCTAAATCTGTCCTTACTACAAATATATTGCAATAATTTTTAATAACTTCTACTCTATTTTTTAGGAACGAGGAGAGAAAATCCCATCAAAAACTGAAAAATGAATGTACCACCTCCTCGAAGAACTTACAGACAGTAAAGATCATCTTGCCTAATGTGCAAGATCATCTTGCTTGAGAAGCAGTTACTGCTTCTTCAGCAAGATGATCTCACTTCTCAAGGAAGATGATTTCGCTCAACAGCATCTTGTTCAAGGAGCAAGAACACCTCTATGATAATTGAGCAAGATGATCTCATTTCTTGATGAATATCATCTTGCTCAATAAGTAAGATCATCTTGCTGCTTCTTGAGCAAGATGATATTGCCTATGAAGCGAGATGATCTCGTTCATCAAGCAAGTTTATATTGACCTTCATAGGCAAGATAAAAAAAATGCATACTGGCCCTCTAGCACTTCCCTAGATTTCCAATGGAACATGAAAACTAGGTTGATTATTTTTGTCCGCGACTACTGTATGGAATATTCACAATACATGTGTTTCCATTTTCCATTGTGTTGGAAACAGGATACGAGTCGTTCGCGGTCTTCCTTCCAAGATAATTCGACTTTCTCACTGCAATCGAAAGGCTTCTATGGATCGTCAGAAACACTCCCATTATCATTCATATCAAGCTCCAGGCGGATCAATTCCTTGAAACGGTGGAAAGTGCCTGTTCCTCTAGTGAAACGTTTTCAGGAATATTCTGACTACACACGGTGTTCAGAGGTGAACGTCAGCGGAGATTATTCATCAAAATAAGATCCTCCGTATAGTGATATATCCTCTATATAAACCTACCTTGAGAGTCCTGTGCATCAACTTGTTCCAAGTCGAAATATATGGAGGTACGGATATAGTGTGGTTTTATATATCACTTGCCGAATCTCACAGGAAATGAGATTCTGCAGTTGAATTGATCCCATTTCCGTTGAACATTTTTTTACGGGAAAAATATACAATATGTGTATTTAATGTATCCATGACATGAGTGTGCACAGCATGGGGACCTCGTAAAAAAATTTCAACCACTCAACTCACTGCGATTTCTGAATGTTATCGGAATCATGCTGGAGATATTCAAGGGTATCCAAGTTTTTCGCCGATCTCTGGGGAATAGTTGGAATTCAAACTTCCCATTCTGACGTTTCTATGAATGTTACACAAACGATCGAATTTAGAAGATTGGCGAACTTGCCAGGTTGAACAACTCTTAGGTACATAACTCTGATGATGTCCTCCACTTTTGTATGACCGTCCTCAAGTTGAAAATTATTGGACGAAGTGGAAACATCGAACGGCCTCTGAGATCAAAGAATTCGTTCTACGTTGTACAATAATTGAAAGGCAGCATGATAACAGAAAGAAACCTCATTTCTCCAAACACCATGACAGAGGTTCACCTTCAGTGTGGTTTAGGATATGAAGAATTCATTCTGAACTAATCCATGCCATAAATCAATCCCTAATAGTAGTTCGATTATTGGACGTTCTCTTTTCCGTTCACGTTGTGAAGTTCGATCATGATTTGATAGTTCAGTCTTGGGTCATGATGAGAAAGGACATGAGGTGTTGTATCATCATATGCTCAAGATTTTCTACCGTAGTGGAAGTCAACTGATACACTATTATGAAGAACAAAGAGTCTGTCAGGCAAGATTGAAGCTACAATATTTTTTATTCTCCGAGAATTGATGAATTATTGAACAAACCGAACGCGAGAGGCGGAAATTGTTTTTTCGATCACAAGGCTGATGGACTTCTCACTCCCAACAACGATCAATCAAAGATGTTGGCAAAGGGGATTGAAATGTGTTTATGTCTTCATCCCATGATATGAAGTCGCATCGATAATATAGTTTGAACCCTGAAGAACATAGACGACCGATGTATTTCAGATTGTGAAGAATATCCTTTCAGAAAATGACCTTGCTTGCCTATAGTTATTGAACACTGGTCAAGACATTCCAGGAAGCTTTCAGCGAAGCCCCTCTCTTCGAAAATTCACAAGAGTTCCATTTTAGCAACCTTCGTTAAGGCAATGAAAATGAACTTGAGAACCATGAGTAAATTCACAACTGCAGAATATCTGGATTTCGGCTCTTTTTGGATCTATGCGTAGGTATACCCACTTCTATCAACTCTTATTTTCCATACTAGATCGAGCTTGAAGATCCATCAGAATATAGACTTGAATCAATACTATACCAAACATGGTTTTTTTTTTATCTGTGGACAACACGAAAGGGAAACCTATAATGTTCGAGGAACATGGTGTTAGCCAGCGGTGGAATTTTGGAAGAGAAGGAAAGTGTTGAAATTTTTACTGGAAGTTTCGAGGTTGTGAGCATCAGGAGAGATTCCACTAGGCAAAGAATTCCACAACATTGCCGTTCTATTGATGAATGATGCTTGGTATAGCGATGTTCGACAGGTCTCGAGCCTGACAGTGTAGGGGTGACCAGCTTGAGCTCGTCTGGTTTGTCTACTAGGAATCGCGCGTGGTGGCATGATAGATGATATTTCCGTTGAGAACCGACCGGGTAAGTACCTATAAAAAAGGCATAGATCGCCGACCTTACTACGATGATCTAGAGAGGTCAATGATTTGGTGAGTGTTGTTTCATCGACCAGGCGAATAGCACTCTTCTGAATCGAATCTAAGAGCTTTAGCGTATGTTTGGGGGCTGAGCTCCAAACATGTGAACAGTACTCCAGGACAGGTCGAATTTGTGCTTTGTAGATCATAAGCAGTTGCTGGGATGTGAAGTATCTCTTCGCACGGAATAGAAAGCCAAGTTTTCGTGAAGCAGTTTTCGCAATGGACCTCACATGATCGTCCCATGAGAGAGCACTGTTGGAGGTGACACCCAGCATGGATATTGACGACCTCATAGGATTAATGGTCCAAGAGCATGTGAGATCAGTTAGATCATGTTTCAATTGCCATTAACGCATTGGACAACTCATTTGGCTGTGATAACAGATGCAGAAATGATGTAAACTTCTCGTTTCACTGGTACCAAGTGATATAAAAAGTCACAACACGTTCATACGGATCATTACAAGGATTCAACAAGCTGAATTTTCAAATCAAATCTGGAACGCGCCTGAAAAGAGACAGGAAACTAACCAATGAGAATAATGATAGAGATAAAGGCAACAATCAACAATTAGCTGTTTGCATCTATGACCCTTTCGCTTCCTTATGGTAACTCCAACACTGCCTACAGGACGACGATAAAATAAATGTTCTCAACTCACCGATGAAAAACCACGTGTATTGTCTTCCGTATAAATTCTGCTTGTATAATTCACAAAGCACTCTCCTGGCCGCGACCACGTAGAACAGTCCGACGATCACTCTGGCATCTTGTCTCCTGAGATTTCGCACTGCATCTGTTGGGTCCGAAAGGAACGATTGGCGAGTGACGATTTCTATACCTGGAATGAGAACGGAATCGATTACATATTCCGATAGGGAGAGAGGATTGTCGTATATCAAATTGGGAAAGGTATCAAGGGTGAGGGAAGTCATCATGGAATATTGAGATGAGGAATACCGACTGGGGTATATACAGAGAGGAGTGTTCAGCCTCTGCTTCGCGCTATTCCCAGCAGATTTACAGTCACATCGCAATGTATGGATGAATGCATATTCTCGACGAGCATTGTCTAGTGAGAAGGATAATAGGTACGTTTCCACAATTCATCAATTTTGGATAAGCCCAATTTCCCACATTCATCCAACTGGATCCACCTTTGCAATGACGGTTTGAGAGTTGACTCTTCCTATGATCTTATTTTGATCTGGGAATATATTGAAATGATTATCAAAATTCATTCATTCATCCAGCTTTTGTCTGGGACTTTCTCTCCTCGTTTCTGAAGAATAGAATAGGAGATATAATAATCATTTCAATATATTCGATAAATATTATACCTTCTATTTTTTTTTGGAAACGAGGAGAGGAGATACCTCACAAATGCTAGGACAATGAATTTACCGCCTCCTCGAATAACTTACTGACAGTATTTATCAAAAATTCATATTATCATTACTATAAAAGAGAAGAGACGATACGAGATGAATATATATACTACTTCCACGATTATACAGGGTGTTACAGAACTTCGAACTTCTAGAGGTTATTCAGTGCAACAGTAGAAAACATTGAGAAAATTAAGAAAAACGATGAATTGCCCAAAGAGAATTTTTTGTATTCAATTTTTGCCATTTTTACATGATATCATCACAACAATTGTTCAAATCACACCGATTCAAACGTCGCACATGATTTAGGCTGACTTGACTAAAAATTTGATCCTCGTTCAGAATGATTTCAAATGCTGCTGTAATTCGTCCAATTAGGTCTTGCTCTGTTCCTACTGGAGTTTCATAGACCAAAGACTTTAAACAGGAAAAAATCAGCGGTTTGGGCACCGTTGGATTGCCAGAGGTGGAGCAGTTTCTTGGCCTCCTAGGTCACCCGATTTAACTCCGCAAGATTTTTTCCTGTGTGGAGTCTTTGATCTAAGAAACTGCAGTAGAAACAGAGCAAGACTCGATTGGACGAATTACAGCAGCATTTTGAATCATTCCAAACGAGGATCAAATTTCTAGTCAAGTCTGCCGAAATCATGTACGACGTTTATATCAATGTATTCAGGTTGGAGCGAGACATTTTGGACAATTGTTGTGATGATATCATGTACAAAAGGCAAAAATTAAATGCATTGAATCCTATTTAGGCAATTCATCGTCTTTCTAAATTTTAACGCGTCTTCGTAGTGACACTTTTCCGAACATGAGACCCACTACTCAAATTTTTTCTACTGTTGCACTGAAAAACCCCTAGAAGTTTGATCCCATAGTTCTGTAACACCCTGTAAAGACAGCACTTTTAGAATTGTGTGGTTGCTCTACTATCCAAACAATAGAGTTGTGCTCGAATCTTTCTGAATATGGAGATGACACATTCCAGAATGACAAAGAAATCACAGTAGGTATGAAAACATCAGAAATTCAATTCACTCGAGCTTCCAGAAACATCTTTTTCTCACCATTGCACACAGTCGAAGAGAGCGGATCCTCCAGAAATAATAGCCGGATTTTATTCACTGAAGCTGACAAACAGTAGCATGAAGATTCTTCTGAGAGTTTTAAAAAATCCCTCCTTTCCTTTGAGAGTATATACAAATGATGATTGTCACGGGCAATTGTTTGGGGCGCGTCGTAAAGAAATGTGTAGTGGAAGGGTCCTTTGATATGTGCACAACATTTACCTCAGTTGCTGATGGCATATAATCGAAAACAAATGTTTATTTCGTTCCCGAAATATATTCAGTGATTGGAACCCTTTTATACATTGTCTGAACATTTGTTTAGGATGATTTCGAAACATGGCGAATTTGACCATGATAAATAAACTGAATTTTCATAATTCAATAGGGTACACTCGAAATATTTCGTTGTTATTTTCCTAAATTCACAAAACCTTAAATGCACTTTCAACCAACTCTTGAGACTGAACAAATATGGTGAATTCAGATCCACCTCTATTGACGTATTTCTGTTTCCCAAACGGAGCACCCTGTATAGATGACCCAGAACCATTTAACCCTGTATATTCCCGTTGTTAGATTTCGCCCGATTGTGCAAGCTGCAACCTTGAATAAAAAGTATCTTTCCTGTGATGAGAACTTCTGTGATTGAGAATCAAAGCTGAAAACTTCAGAGACAATAAAATTGATTTATAGTCGAGTCATCGGATCTGCTCGTGACAATCTTGAAAACAGTCGGCTGAGACAAAACGGGAATTTCCTATGCTGGATGAATTCATTTGTTTTCCGGAGTTTTTTAACACATCTAGCTGGGATTATTTGCATTTTTATTACCCCAAATTCGACGTTCAGGGTAATATATTGCATTCGAAATAGTTGAACAGACATTTGAAATCAATTCTTTCTGGTGTCGAATTTTAACTGGGGCATTTCGTGGATTTTCATACAGGTTGTCTTACTGTCCACGGTATCTTAGACGTATGCGGAAAATGGGACTTCACATTTTTCTGACAATTTCGCTCATGACCTAACGATCACATTAAAAATTGAACATTATCTTTGATATTTCAAAAGAAACACCCTGTATATTATTCCAATTCTGGATTCTTCTTGACTGTGTCAATATTTTCTACTCATACTTCTCTATACTCATCGCTAACGGTTTTTGAGTTCGAGTGGATACATATTTTCCATTTCAATGTTTATTCCTGAGGTATCTGGGTTTTTGGAAACTTGAAATTTTTGCCTCAACATACGATTTCACGGGGTTAGTAGAAATTTGTGATTTCACCACTATTTATTACAAAAATGGTGAAAAAGCATTTTTCAAATAGTGAGGTTGCGTAAATATCGCACATGTTTTGAATTATGTTGTCTCGTTTCGTATAATAAGAAATTTTTAGAGGTTATGTTCTATGTATTTTGTACAAAGTTTACGTACTTCTTATTTCAAATAGTCTATTAGTTGTTGTATCATATGCAAGACGTTACAGTACTTTCAATGATTCATTTTATCAAAATTATGTTTAGAACAAGATCCCCAAACATTTATCGAATATCGAATGCGACCGAAGTTCATGTGAATGACAACTTCATTCTTCATTTCGTCCAATCATTCTTAAAAAACGCAACAGATGAGAACAATTCGAAGAATTCTGTAAAGAATTGTGCTTGCTCATCCAGGAAATGAAACGCCCATTCCAGCTCCCACGTCTCCCATGATAACAGCTCCCCAGAGCGAAACAACGTGGTTTCTGGCCGCTTTTGATCACGATCTCGATAATTTATACACAGGTTATGTATCGTTAGTCGAGTTCCTCGTGGAATATCTTGATATTCGGAGGATATTTCCGTCCGATGAAACCGGAATGGATGGGTATCATTCCAATTTTCTCCATTCTATCCAGTTCCACTCGAGGAATGCCTGATGGAGTATATTTCAACAAGGCAGTTCTGGGTGTGTTATGAATTTCTCAAAATCTTCTGGGGATTAGATATGCATAGTGGTGGAAAGACACCCAGTCAAATGATAGAACACTATCGGTTTTTCCAAATCGAATATTTCCAATTTTGACGAGTACTGAGTAGGCATTCCTGGAAAATTTTTTGATGTTTTTGGAAAAAGAACAGCATGTCCATCATAAATGATATGAGATTTTCCTGTCTTCAGACTCTTCCATAACTATTTTTAAACTGCGTAATTGCGTCTGACTTTATTGTGAATCCAGTAATACCCAATAGTAGTTCTTTTTGATCTCTCATCTGTTGGAAAGCACATATTATCCAAATTATGAAGTTTCCAAAAATGTGAAATTCACATGATGTTCCATTTGAAATTTGATTCATTTCTGGAGAAGCTGAAACAAATTCTGAATATTCAGTAAATTTGTAGAGTAAGTTTTGTTTCTGCTTGAACATTTGTTGTTAACACCAATCGTATCATTTGCACATTGTGAGATTGTTGAAAAGGCGGTTCGAAATCGACTGATCAAACCATAAGAGTGAATATACTTTGTTTCGTTTCTTTAGAGTTATATTATATCTTGATGGTATTCAGCACATTATCGCCTATACAGGATCGTAACTCAGATATTGAACTTGAATGGGAGTTTCCGTACATTATCCAACTTGAATTGACCGAGTTTCTTGTGTCGATCTAATCCATCTTCGAAAAATGACAGCCATCGACAGCCTAAGTAAGGTATTATAACTCGACGTCATCAAGTAGGCAGAAGTCTACAACTATTTCTAGTGGCTGGGAATAGGGAGTTGTAACACCAGTCTATTTTCACCATGGTTCGTACAGAAAGTTCGGTTTTAGTGCTCATGCGCAATATCGGTAAATATCGTCGTCAGTTTAATATAGTTTAATACAACACACAAACTTCATTCCGTCAACTTCACTCGAACAAAATGATTCATCGACTGTCTAATGACATCCCGACCGATCACCTCAATCATCAACATTGATAACTCACCACTAAATTACTCATTGCCCTATACAAATCAATCTGATACAGGGAGATATACAGGGTGGCCCAATGATAACGGAACAAGGTATGCATTCTACTGAGAGATCAAGGAACTGACATTGAAATGAATGATTCTTTATATAATGTTGGATAGGACAGGATTTGAAAGAAAAACACAAAAGGCACTTTTTAGATGAGCATCGTTCTAACTACAAAATGAGAAATAGTGATGGAAGGGAAAAAGCGTTACTTTCCATCACTAGCCGATTATTTTCATGAACGTGTTTTCTCGAGAACTACTGCATTGAATTCCAAAAACAAGGAAGCGTTAATAAGACATTTCGATTACCTTCAAAATGATGTATCACTTGACGCCTTATCCCGTTTGATATTCAAGGGTTGGAGCTCACCCCTCCGAGGGGTTTGAAGTGAAAAAGTCGAAAACAAGCGCGAAATATTTTCCTCTCGAAATAAAAATCGACCGGATCGAGCGTTTTTTTTTCTGAGAACGATATGACTATGTCGAATCGGCCTTGTCTCGTTTTCAAGAGTTATCAAATCGATTATCCCATAAGGCACGAAGGGAAATCAGGGGTAAGTCACCCCATTCAAATCAGAATGAACTTCTTCATTCGAAGAAGTTCCCGACAGGTTCAGTATGACCGAAACCGATCATAATCAATAATGAACTATCAAAATTGCATCTTCATCGATCGATTTCTTACCCGCTTCCGTGCATCTCCTTTCCAAATCCTCGACGGTCGATATGAAGACTTCTTCGGTCTGCTGCAGGATCGCCACTCGAGACCATCCGAACTTTTTCATCAGTTTTATCCTGGTGGGGTTGTGGACAGTGGCAGAGGGGTGGGTGCGAAATAGCGTCGGAAAACGATTTCGGTCTGACAATGCAGGGGAGCTCGCTCCGTAACAAAGCTGAGGAAATAAAAGAAATTGTATGTATGATATGTCGGCTTTTGGAATATATTGCATGTGTGCGATTACCATTTTCCACTGATTTTGAAATATAATTGATGATAATAATCTTTATTGGGGATAGGAAACCCTAATATACACACATGGATATTATATCGACAATTACAAAATTATAATATCAACATAATATTGCAATGAATTAGTATTAATTTCATTTTTCAGCTTTTGATGGGATTTTCTCTCCTCGTTTCTAAAAAATAGAGTAGAAGTTATTAAAAATTATTGCAATATATTTGTAGTAAGGACAGATTTAGGATCTGTCCCAAAATGTCACTGCGCTTGAAATTAAACCTTTAGATACCTAAAAGAGAAATTCTCTATTGGTCAGTGACACCTTGTTTTTGAAAAAAATTTTGGACATACAAATATATTTAATAATAATAAAACCTCTACTTATCTTGGTGGACGTTTCGGGAACGATTCTGCTCCCGTTCTCAACACAATTGAAATATTTTTCTCTTCGTAAAATTTTCTCATTGTTCTCGATTTTGACGCTGAAAAGTGACAATTTGGCAGACGGAGGAATTCTGGTTACAAGGTGTTTTCATTAATTGATATTGAATTTTCCATTAATGAAAACACCTTGTAACCAGAATTCCTCCGTCTGCCAAATTGTCACTTTTCAGTGTCAAAATCGGAAACATCGAAAAAAGTTTACGAAGAAAAATATTTCAATTGTGTTGAGAACGGGAGCAGATTCGTTCCCGAAACGTCCACCAAGATAAGTAGAGGTTTTTATTCTTATTAAATATATTTGTAATTCCAAATTTTTTCAAAAACAACGTGTCACTGACCAATAGAGAATTTCTCTTTTAGGTATCTAAAGGTTTAATTTCAAGCGCAGTGACATTTTGGGACAGATCCTAAATCTGTCCTTACTACAAATATATTGCAATAATTTTTAATAACTTCTACTCTATTTTTTAGAAACGAGGAGAGAAAATCCCATCAAAAGTTGAAAAATGAATGTACCACCTTCTCGAAGAACTTACAGACAGTATAGTATTAAGTTATTTATACAAACATAGGAACACAAATTAAAATTGTATGAGAAGACAAGAGTTATGTATATTATTTATCATATACTATAATATTGTCAATATAATATAATATTTACACTAGCAAAACAATGTCTCAAAATAAATATAAATAGATAGATTACAATCCTTCAAGAGAGTTTATATATTTAATTATATTCTTCTTGAATATAACAAGGGACTGTGAGTTTTTTATTTCATTGGGCAAATCATTGAACTGAATAATTCCTTCATAAAATAATGAATTCATTGACTTTTTCTTATTTTTTTTATGAATGTTGCTGATAGATCTAGTATCGTATTTATGAATATCTGAATTGAAGCAAATGAATTCCTGAAAATATATTGGTGCTAAGTTGTTGACAATGTTGAATGTAAAAATCATAGCTAAATAAAGCCATCTCTGTGGAACAGACATCCATTATAGAGCATCCAACATGAATGATATAGGAGTGACTTTATTACAATATAAAATGATTTTTTTCATGTTCCTATTTTGAAGTCTTTGTAGTTGATTAGTTCGATTCAGATCTTATAAATGAAGAATAGATGCACAGTAATCAAAGTGTGGTTGTATTATGGTCCTATACACTGTTATTTTTGACTGCATTGATAGACATGACGAAATACGTGAGTAAAAGTAGAGTTTCTCTGATATTTTTTTTACAACGTATTCGCAATGACTATTGAACGATAAACAGTTATCTAGTTGGAAACCTAGATATTTCGAAGTAGTGACAATATCTTTTCTCTCGTTGTCTATTATGATATTAAGTTCATTCAGGTTTGACCTATTGAATTTATATTTTGTCGTAATGATAATTGCTTTCGTTTTGGTCACATTTAGTTTCATTAAAACAGAATTCATTTCATGTTTTGCAATTTTGATATCCTCATCGTAACATGCTAGTAAGTCATACTCAACAAAGAGGTTTATATCATTAAGATAAAAATGAGGAGTAGCGGACCTAAAACAGTACCCTGAGGGACACCAATATTGTTAGATATTTCATCCGAAAAAATATCATCAACTCTAACTCTTTGCTTACGTTCAGACAAGTGATTATATAGTAGTCATATACCGAGCCTTATATTCCATACCCTTTCAACTTAATTAACAATATGTGTCTGTCAGTTGTTTCAAAGGCCCTCTTCAGATCAAGGAATACGGAAACTATGTACCTATTTTTATCAATAATGACTCTGAATTCTTCTAATAAGGACAGTTGTAGACCTGCTTCACATGAGTGTTTTTTACGAAAACCTGATTGATGATTGATTGAAATATTATTTTTTTCAATATGTTGTAGGCAAATGAGATCAAGTACAATAGTTGTAACACTGTTGTGATTTGTAACAAACAAATTGGAAATCCGACAACATTGTCTATTCGTGTAGACATTCGTCGTGTAAACTGCAGTGTACAATTCATATGCTAGTTTTCCTGTCCTTTAGGCCTGTAAGTATTTATTTTTCATTACATAATGATAAATAAATAGACTCACCTACCTATACCTATACCTATATGGAACATATTAGTCTATAAATTCCCGTTGGTGTATATCCTATCCTGGGATAGTGTCTCAACCACCATTCTTCCTCCTCTTTCATTAATATTCACGAAACCTGTGTGAAAAAGTTAACTTTGTTGCTACGCAACGCCCTTGCTAACGAATATTCACAGAGAAAAGGATGGCATTACAATACAATGAAACTTTCGTACGCTGCAGAATCCGTCTAATGAGAATCAAAATAACGGGAGCACTAAAAGTCCATTACATAACAGGATACCGTGTCATACGAGAAGATTTCTTCCTCGTACGTACCGACTAACAAAAAGCATACAACTCCACGTCAGGAGAGTTAATCTTTAACTGAGATGTTCGGTGCCTTGTTCTATTGTGAGAGGCTTCGAATAAGTTAGGCTGATATATTCGACCAGCTTCACTTTAATGACTGGGACATACAAAAGTCCAAACAAAGCCAGTCGTCATTTTAAGGGAAGTGCGTCATTTTGTATGGATGACCTTGAACTTCATGAGTCCGGTGAGAGGAGTTTGTTCTATGGAGTAGCTCAGACAGGAGGAAGTTTATCAACTGGGAATTCACTTCAGTATTATCCTCGATCGATTAGCGATATAATGGATCAACAGTGAATGCATACGAATGAAATAAACGAATTCATCTCTATAAAATCACTCCGTCAGAAGGTTCAGATATTGTTATTGTTATTGCTACCCATCTCTTCGATTACCTGAGCAACCCTCAGAAGCCTCGGAAGGCTTGTGCGAGTGAAGGAGACGAGGATCTACAAGGAGCTCATACAAGTAGAATCCAAACCACTATGGCATTCGCTAAACCACTTCAAACAGCCTGCTATTATCTCACTAATTCTTTCAATAATATTGACAAGTATGTTAACATAAACACATGAAAGACATCAGCCCAACTGAAGCTCACGACTCGGACAAGTTACATCAATTTATTGTTGTCTGTTGCCCCTTAGACTTGAGAAGAAGAATAACATGCGACTGCTACGCAGAAAAAAATCCACAAAGGAAACGGTGGATATCGCCAAATTTGCTGAAATCTTGGGAGGGACTTCCAGGGGGATCGAGAATCAAAAAATGCAAGAGTTTTGACCGCTGTGGAAATTTCTTCTCGCGAGGATATCGATAGCCCGTTCAAAGGTGGCGTAACCAAAGAAGAACACCGTGATTTCTTCATGCATATCATACAGTAGGTACTGGTTAATGCATCGTCCATCCATCTGTCGATCTTCGCTTGTTGGAGTGGATAAATCAATTCTTCATCAGGATATCGAAGAGAAATTTTCCCAGAAACTGATCTTCTTCAAGTATCAATGGAACACACTGGTCAACTTGTGCAGTTCTGAGATAATTTTCAATCAAGAGTCACGGTCCATACCTTCTTTGTGAAGATATGAGAATCAACTCACAGTATGAACGTATGGTGGTCTTTGTAGATTTATTCTGTCGACTGAATTTCTGTAGTGTTGAAAGACATTGCGAATGAATGAGAATTGTTCGTTATTGATTTCCAAGAATCAATAACATGAGAATTCGTTGCTGGAAATTGTTCCTCATCGATGAGATATCGAATGCGAATTCTCTTTGACAGAGTTATTTCCGAGAAGCAGTTACAAGTGGTGAATCACTGAGAGTCTCGAACTGTTGACTCTTCAAATCATCTTTGAAGTGGAGCAGAAGAAGGATGTTTCGATCGTCAACGACCTCAAACAGATTATCAGGGTTAATTAATCAATTGAGCTCAAAAGTTACCGCAGGCAGGAACTCCCTCACGAATCTCTCGATGTCTCGAGTGGTTTCCCATTTTGTCATTGTTTTTGAAGAAGGTTTTTGTTCAGTTCGATAAGACCTCAATTCGAGAGTTCAAGTGGTTCATCAAGTACTCTGATGTTTCGGAAAAGTTTAGCATGCTTCTGAAGGTAGAAAATAGGTGAATGAGTTTTTTTTCCATACAGCACTATCAGACCTCCATCATATTTCACAACGGAATCTTTGTCAGTAGTACGAAGTGCATTTTCAGTGGGATCATGGTACACAGTATTTCGTGTATTACACGTTGTGGAAATGTGTGTGGAAAAACCATCTTGCACCATTGTCAATATCAAATTTGAAGAACACCTCATCATGAGGCTCATTCACAAAAAGTTCAACCAGGGTTGAGATAGCTCATGAATGAGTTATAAAATAAATCATGATCATTCGTCATCAAGTCACAAAAATTCAGAGATATATATTGATCAAACTGGAAAGCTGTTCATGATTATTGAAGTGGAACTTTCATTACATCGCCTCAAAATTTCTCGAGCAAAATCATCCACAGAGATGAAGCACAGCTTCACCTTGATGCCTTTGTTAATTTCCAAAATTGCTCTGTTGGAAGTTCGTGGAATCTTTTCGGAACTGAGGCTGGTCAAGCAGTGTCTGTTACTGGTGTTCGATATCGCGACATGTTAACAAAGATCTTTCTGCTGAAATTGCATGATATTGATGTGACCATGATGTGATATTGATGTGAGGCATGTCATACGGTCCGTGAAACTGATCAATTACTGTATGAGACTGCATTTCCTGGTTGTTCACTTCTTTTTTTGGTGATGAGGAGGCCCCTTAGGTCGTGTGATCTGACAGAATCGGTTATTTTCCGTGGGGTCATCGGTAGTCGAAGGTCTATGTCAACAAGACCACAACCACCCGTGCATTATAGGAGGAAATTTTACGATGCATCAACGAAGTTAAGACACATTTATGCAGAATGATAATGGAAAATATCGACAAAAGAGTGCGTGTGTATCACCAAAGCCAAGGGGTTATTCCACGCCTATGTACTTCAAACTATCTTTACTATTCAAATCAAATCTTGGGTTGATTTAGGGGCAGTCGAATCCGTAAGTGATTCGATATACTCGAGATACTTACCACAACCAGATTCCACATCTTTGCTGCTTCAGCTACGGTTGTACACACTGTGCTACATCCGGCCAATAGCATCAACTTCGTTGGCTGATTGTAGAGGAGATTATACATGACACTCGCTCCGAGTCCAGGTTCACACTGTGAAATTTGCATGAATTAGTAGGCTCTTCGATGTTGTAGCATGTGAGATTGAATGAAATGCTGTCGAAGGCGTGCAACAAATAGAGAGGACAAGTTTAAGACTCTGGAATTATGCTTTGTGAATGATCGCGACTTTATTTGAACATGTGAGTTTGAATTTCCGAAAAAAATCAAGTTTTGTTACTACCAACATCGTCCAAACTGATAGAAAATGTCACAGAGTCCCGGACGAAGGATAGTTCGAAAATCATCCGATTGAACCTGCTACAGGACCTCTAAAACCCTCTTGATGCACCTGTCGAAATCTTACATTCACCATTGGTTTCAGCTGTGACGAAATAGATTGCGAAGAAAAGATGGACATTGTCCTTCCCTTCTTCGAAAGAACCGTTCAATGTCCACTGCAAAGAACATTTTTTTTTTCCTCATTGAAAATTTGTTGGAATAAGGAAGATGAATGGAAGAATTGTGTCAGCTATTCAAGACCACAAAATTGAAGGTTGCTCATGCTTCTCATGATTATATCAATCAATGTTTCTAGCCAGTTCAAGGTCATGCAAGAGTATTGTTATCTTTGTCAGAGACTATGATACGTATGCCGTGTTATTAATTTCGGTAGGTTACTCTAGAAGTTTTTCTCTGTCGTCACTAGATCTGTCGCGAATTCTAATGAATATCTAGAATCGAAGTATGTTCGTGATCCTGAAATATCAAATGATGAGATAATTTTTTTTCTGCTAGACATTCCCATTGGAATCCAATGAATGCCTGCTCTCACCTAGTTTCTTTCAACTATCTGTATATTTCGCAACCCGGATGTATGGCAACAGAAATAAATTGGGAGCAGGTAATCCTGAGTGTCGTATTGGATTCATCACGCTATGTTGAGTGTAAATCAGGAGTGTAGGATATAAACTGGTAACCTCGTTAGTAGGAAACTCTCGAGAAATTAAGGAGAAATCCTCAGAGGATACATCAGTCTAAACAAGGATGTATTTCGACTGATTCTGATCGAGTAGAGGCTCTAGAGTATTGTAGAATGGGTCCTTGGATTAAGTCATTGATCAAAGAATGTTTTTCCCTACCACCACCTATGGAAACGACGTTTTAAACATTTTAGAAAGTGACAACAGGAGAGTCGAAATTGAAACGCACTAGTGTGGAATTATTTCATAAATAGACGCTTTCAGTGATTGATGATTACCTGAAAAGTTCACAGCTGGTATCATCACATATGGTACTTCAATCAGAAGTTGGGAGCCAAGGCTAATAATCGGGGGTGAGAGATAACAATTTGAAAACTAGTTATTCACAAATCCCAAACTGGATGAATAATGAATTATTCGTTGGTTGCAAAAACATGCTACGATATATGAGTGCCAGTTTTTTATTCGTTGAATCTCGTTAGTTTTCTTCATCATCGTTCACTCAGGTTGAGAACGTGTTACTTCTCATAGGATGATTTCCTTGTTCAATAGTGGGACAAATATAGCGGAGGCACAACTCGCTTTCATCTCACCTCGCTATATCATTGTTATGCATGGTGAAAATGAAATTACATTAAATCCGCCCTGAAATATGACGACGTGATGATATTTCCTAGTGCACGACTGTTCGAATCCTTCTGACACCTCATCTCGAACTTTGTTGTCAACAGGAAAATATTATATTTGAGTAATTTTGCACCAGGATAAAACTAACAAAACGAAAAATTTTACTACAACTGAGATTCGACTGATCATTATATATCTCAGCAAGAAGAGATTTCGAGGACTTTTGCCTTCTTCGTCGTAAAGTCGACCTCCTACAAGGCAGATAACTAAGATAAATATGCAACATGCATATGCTGAACAGACATGATGACTTTTTTTATAATTGCCAAGCATAAATGCCAGTTCAAACAGGCAATTAGTGCTGATTGCCAATTGGCAATCATGGCTAATTACCAGTTCAAACTGGTAATTAGTGCTGATTGTCAATTGGCAATCATGGCTAATTGCCAGTTCGAACTGACAATTAGGTCTAATTGCCAGTTTAAACTGGCAATCAGGGATACATATCAGTTTGAACTGGCAATCAGGGATACATGTCAATTTGAACTGGCAATTAGGGATAAATGCCAGTTTGAACTGGCAATTAGGGATCAATGCCAGTTTGAGGTGACAATTAGTCATAATTGCCAATTAGACAATCAGGACTAATTGCCATTTCGATCTGGCAATTAGGGAAACATGTCAGTTTGAACTGGCAATTAGGGATACATGCCAGTTTAAACTGGCAATTAGGGATCAATGCCAGTTTGAGGTGGCAATTAGTCATAATTGCCAATTAGACAATCAGGACCAATTGCCATTTCGATCTGGCAATTAGGGATACATGTCAGTTTGAACTGGCAATTAGGGATACATGCCAGTTTAAACTGGCAATTAGGGATCAATGCCAGTTTGAGGTGGCAATTAGTCATAATTGCCAATTAGACAATCAGGACCAATTGCCATTTTGATCTGGCAATTAGGGATAAATGCCAGTTCGAACTGGCAATGAGGGATCAATGCCGGTTTGAAGTGGCAATCAGCCATGATTGCCAATTAGACAATTAGTGCTGATTGCCAGTTGAAACTGTCAATTATAAAAAAAAAAAGTAATCATGTCCGTTCAACGCTTTCGTAGGTTCTTATCAATGATGGTGAGTTCGAATCTCATGAGGCACATTTTTTTCACCTTTCTCCAGCCCCATTCCGAGATCTATAGGTTTGCGTACGTTTTTATTGAGAAATTCGAGTTGCTGAGGCCAAAATACTGTCATGTAGTAGACTTTAGCGAAATTTTGATATTTTCAAATTCGAACATAATACAATATTCTTTTGCCTCAAGGTATTACATGACATCCTTACCTAGACAAGAAATGAAGTTTCTCAACCCTCTCAGAGCCATCCGAGTAAGTGAGTTATATCTATCGAGTTCAACTCTCGAAGGGGTATTTATTTAGAAAAAAAAAAGTCATAGATACCAACACGACAATACGTGAGTGAAGGAACCAGAAACCATAGGTTTTCGGTAGTTTCTAAGAAACCTACCTTAGATCTTTCGCCGCTAGATGGCGCTGAACATGCAACATGCTGAACTCGAAATACGTGAGTAGCAAAATAGCATGGAAAGCAGAAAAAAATCCACCTCACCTCGCTGTCATTGCTGTGCAACTTCAACACGTAGCCGGGCAGGAGATCCTTCCGGGCGTTGACGTCTTCCAAGGCCAAATGGGCGGCGGGCATGCAAGCCTGCCCGCCCTGCCATCCGCCCTCGCCGGCGATGGGGAAGATGCCGCCTATGTGCAGCACGTTGCCGTCACCGACGAAGGAGGTCGAACGTTTGCCGCCTCCGAGCCCGACCAAAGTCGACACGAGGACGACGACCAGGAGGTTGTTCGATGACGACGTGAGGATGCATCGTGGTGGTTGGCAGTACTGAAAGCAGAGTAACGGTGTTTCATCTGTGGACAACACGAAAGGGAAACCTATGATGTTCGAGGAACATCGTGTTAGTCAGCGGTGGAACTTCGGGAGACAAGGAAGGTGTTGGAATTTTTTTTGAAAGTTTGGAAGCATCAGGAAAGACTTCACTAGGCAAAGAATTCCACAACTTTGCCGTTCTATTGATGTTCGACAGGTCTCGAGCCTGACAGTGTAGGGGTGACCAGCCTGAGCTCATCTGGTTTGTCTACTAGGAATCGCACGTGGTGGCACAACAGATAATATTTTCGTTGAGCACCGACCATGAGAGTACCTATAAAAAAGGCATAGATCGCCGACCTTTCTACGATGATCTAGAGAGGTCAATGATTTGGTGAGTGTTGTATCATCGACTAGGCGAATAGCTCTCTTCTGAATTGAATCTTGAGAGCTTAAGCGTATGTTTGGGGGCTGAGCTCCAAACATGTGAACAGTACTCCAGGAAAGGTCGAATTTGTGCTTTGTAGATCATGAGCAGTTGCTGGGATGTGAAGTATCTCTTCGCACGGAATAGAAAACCAAGTTTTCGTGAAGCAGTTTTCGCAATGGACCTCACATGATCGTCCCATGAGAGAGCACTGTTGGTGGTGACACCCAGCATGGATATTGACGACCTCATAGGAACAGTGGTACCCGGCGACATCATCAAATTGGGTATTGTGTGATCAGCCTTCTTGGTGAACATACAAGCTTGAGTTCGAGT
This sequence comes from Gastrophysa polygoni, assembly GCA_963576655.1. Classification (NCBI taxonomy): domain Eukaryota; kingdom Metazoa; phylum Arthropoda; class Insecta; order Coleoptera; family Chrysomelidae; genus Gastrophysa; species Gastrophysa polygoni. The sequence goes on from OY755083.1 coordinate 1,111,615, forward strand.
GTCTCCTACGACACCTATTTGTTTTTTCAATCTTCTTTTCCGCAAATAGCTGAAATGTCTGCTGGCCTGGGACACCCGGTAGTATCTCACAGAAAATCATCATGCTAATGGAAAATCCTACGGACGATTGTCCAACTGGAATCCGACTTGTTACAGTTTTCTGTTTCCAAAGTTGACCTACTTTCTGGAAGGGACACGACAACATATCTCATTAATCATTTTTTTTGCGTCAGATTATTTTTCACCGCAAATTCCTCTCTGCTGAAGCGAGATAATACTTGAATGGACGATAATTAGCGAGAAAATACTGAATTAGTGTTAGTCATCTAGATCCACATGGCCAGACGCGCATTTCATGCCAGAATCATGGTCGTTCAAATCCAAAGTGGGGTCGACAAAAAGGTCAAATCGTCGCCCACTTCATCTCTTTTTAGGCGAGTTTATCGACCGGAATGAAGAATCTTCTCTACGAGGGACATTTTGGAAGCAGTCGGTTGTTATCGAGCCCAATACTAGTTGGCTAATAGTTACCAGTCAATAGTTGAGAAAGTTGGTCGATAGTTACCATTTGATAGTTAATGAATGATAATGGAGGCGACTGATGATGTTCGAGATCAATAATCGCAATTTAATATTCGAGTTGGTTTCAAGATTTCTCGATGCAATGAATAAGGGGAAGCTCACTTTTGGTATTCATCAAGGTCATCCAATTGCAATGTGTTCCGCCATTGTCAGCCATTGTGACTTTGACATTTGTCGAAACTATGAATTCAAAACACTGTTTTGTTGAAAACTAGATCAATGAGAACCACCGAAACGTCCTATAAGCTGTTTGAACGTGTAAAATCTTTATTTACATCCATTTTTATTTATTCAAATACAGAATTCACATGAGATCGGCTTCGAAATGGTACGCCACGATGTATCTTTGGTTGCCTATACCACAATCAAGCCAAGGAATTGATCGTTAATAAGGGTGAATTTCGAGATTGACAAGAAAATATTGTTATTGACTTGCATATCAATGGAAACAGAGGAGGTATAACTCTAATCATCATTATCATTGTGAACTCAGAAAATCACATCTGGCTTATGATGATGCTTCAGAATGCAAAAATTAGGATTACTCAAACACGTCATGATATTTTCATAAGTATCTTCTTAACACTCTATGTTGAGCAGGTCATGAGGAGTTCGGACTTTCTGTTAGAAAGGGACAGAGACTATAAGAGAGCAGAAGTCAGAGAGAACCAAGTATATTCAAGGCAGCATGACGAGCATTGATTACTGTTGGACAGGTTATAAAAAAATTGGAGTTTTAATTTCATTTTGTAGATACATTTTTACAGTAATATAATGTAACACACGATTTTCTTGGGAGAATGTGTGTGTGTTACTTCTTATAAATAACTTAACAATTGAAATCTCGAATGTTAGTACCAGTAATAATTGAAAGATATACAGAATCTGAGAGGAGAAGAAGAAGAAGAAAAAAGATAGACTGTACTGAGTACTGATATAATGGCTGCTTTATCAGTAGGTTTCGATTCTTGCGTCTTATACTTATTATTCAGTATTAATCTACAAAAATTCTTTATGTACAGATGTTCAAAGTTCAGAACTCTTCAAACAATTCCTCTGTGGGGAAACTTCTACTTTTGAATGTTACGATTTTTAGGATTCTTCTTTGGACTATGATTAATGGGGACAAAACATATTGATGAGAACGATTGTGTTAGAACGAACTTCATTTCAAAAATATTGTTTCTTCCCATACATCATCATTTCTTAGATATCTACTCATTTCTGTTCGAGATTATATGATGATTCACAAAAATATCCACACATGAAGAGTTCTGTTGAAGAAATCAATGTTCATAATACTGAAAACCGGATGAACCATGGAAAAAGTGGATTCCAAATTCTCACATCTAGAGATTGAGAATTCACAAGGATATAAAATTGAACTATTCGTAGAAATCTGTCAAGCCTTAGATTAAGATTGAAACTATGCTAATTTTCCACATTCAAAGATATGAGTGCACAATCTCCTGAGAATTCAATTGATTCTAAGAATTCTTTCATTTAGTATGGACACTAAGACAGTAGAGTCTACTAGAACATTTTCCAGATGATGTTCAAAAGTATGTTTTGGCAGACTTTCCAGATTGTGTGAGAGAATGTATTTGGTTTTTCCTATACACATTATCATTGTTCGGATATCTACTTATTCCTGTTCAAATTCAGATGATGATGCAAAGAAATGTCTACACGTGGAAAATTTTGTCGAAACTCCTTCCAAGACAGGGAACCGTGAAAACCATGGAAAAAAATGGATTCGAAATTACATCATCTATGGAGGAGATGAAAAAGTCCTCTCGGGAGTCGAAGCTGATCGAATGACAAGACGGAAGCTCATTCAAGACTTCTATATTTTATTCCCATCGAGAGGTCGCCTGTAGCTAGATGGATATATATATTTATTTAGTCAAAAAGTTGCTAGTACAAACAGAGTTCCAGTTTTACATTGTCAGAAGTGATTTTAGACATAACATTATCAATGGATATAGATACAAATAATTATAAATACTTGTTTACAACACCTCAGACTTTGAAATACATCTTTCTTACTATTTTTCTGGAAACTCTTAAACTTGTTGCTTCTCTCACTTGGATTGACAAATTATTGTATTTTTTAAGCCTTCTACATTCTCATATCTCATAGTGGAATCCACTTTCTGCAATATTCCAGCTTTGCGGACTGCTTGAGACCGTATATTATATTCACTGTTATCTCAACGAGTTTTTCAGCACATGTGCACGCTGTTTCGGAACAGAAATACTCCAGGGACGAATAGGCCTGGGGATGAATTTGTTTTCACTGCAGTTTTGAACTTCACTACTTTCCCGAACGGTCCGTCATACATACTCCAGGGGAAGCGAACATTGTCAGCATTCTCCAATGCGGCTTTATGAAATTTGAATTTCGTTTACACGGCTCGAAGGAAGTTAGGAAGATGAATTCAGCAGAAAATGTAATGGGATTATGCAGCGGTGTTTAGAAATGTAACGATGATTGTGGATAGGTCACGCTACCATAATTTCTACTTGGAGAAATTTCACAGCAATTTATAAATATACAGGGTGAGTCAAAAATGTGTACCTAGCTTTCTGGGGGTGATATAACATTGAAAAATAAGTGTAGTTTGATGATTAAACTCATGGCCCAAAATGCATATTAAGGGAGATATATCCTTCCAAAGTTGATGAAATTGAAATAATTTCTCCGCATAACTTCTGAACGATGGAAGCCACCCGATTGAAATTTTGTGCATGAATGTATGTTGTCAAAATACATTTTTTCTTCACACTTCCACATTTCTGATATTGTTATAAACGGTGTTTTCAGAGGGTGAGTCATGATTTTTTGTAGAAAACTTTTTTCCCTGTATTATTTTCGGTGAAAAAACAGGAGCATTCGATGGAGCGAAGAAAATTACATGAAAAAGGTACTCCTATTCAAATACAAAAAATTGCGTCGTTCGTGAGATATTTGAGTTTTTGTAGTTACATGATATCAGCAGATTGATTTTATTCATCGCGAGATTCATCGGTAACAATATTTTAGCAGGCCATGATGAATAATTTTGTTCTCAATTTTGACGTTCATGTCATCAACATTCGAGTCAACATTGTTGTAGTCGATTTGTTCGTGTGGTTTTTCTGTGTCATTCATCACTGCGATTATCAACTGAGATTTTGAGAAATATGGCAGGTTATTCGTTCTCTGAACAAACTGATATGCTTCTAATGCTTGGCGAGTGCTTCGGAAATGCAAATGCTGTTGAAATATCGTTATACCAATGAATCTCGCGATGAATAAAATCAATCTGCTGATATCATGTAACTACAAAAACTCAAATATCTCACGAACGGCTCAATTTTTTCTATTTGAATAAGTGTACCTTTTTCATGTAATTTTCTTTGCTCCATCGAATGCTCCTGTTTTTTCACCGAAAATAATACAGGGAAAAAAGTTTTCTACAAAAAATCATGACTCACCCTCTAAAAACACCCTTTATAACAATATCAGAAATGGAGAAGTATGACGAAAAAATGTATTTTGACAACATACATTCATGCACGAAATTTCAATCGGGTGGCTTTCATCGTTCAGAAGTTATGCGGAGAAATTATTTTAATTTTATCAACTTTGGAAGGATATATCTCCCTTATTATGCATTTTGGGCCATGAGTTTAATCATCAAACTACACTTATTTTTCAATGTTCTGTCACCCCCAGATAGCTCGGTACACATTTTTGACTCACCCTGTATAATATTTTTCGAACCAAACATAAGGTACTGTCTGTAATTTGATCGAGTGGATCATCTTTTTTCCTATTTCTTGCAATCTGGCGGACAAGGTGAACCTCTTATTGACGGAAATCTTTGATGGAATACTCAAATGAAGTTGAATCGATTATTCCTCTATCTAATTCATGCTACAAGGTTAAGATCGATACTGTAGCGGGTTATCTACCGAGTGGTCACGGGAACTGGGGCACCCCTGTAACTTCGATTTTGAAATTTGGAGGAGGGATGGGAGATATACCTAGAAGATAAATTTTCTTCTTGTTAGGGACACCTCGTTTTGAAGAAGAAACGAAAGCAAATAATATTCGATGAATATATATCAAAAGTTCTACTCATCTTAGTCTAGTGTCTTACTAGTCTCAGTCTAGTTGTCGAACAGGATGATTTCGGTGACCGGAGGTTTCTCAACCATTCAACTATATCGACTGAACAAGAAGCGATATCATTGTCTCCTTCCAGAAGAATGCGAGCAGATCCTTCGATTCTTCTGTTCTGATTGTCATCCTTTTTTTCCTATGACCTCATGTTGTCCATCTTCAGGGATTCATTCAGCTGATGTTGTTTCATCCTTACTGAAAGAGGTCTGCTAGTTTCACCTGTACAGTATTTTCCACTGAACAACAGATGCAGTTGTTGACCTCACTTTTCAGCAATGCATAAACAATGTTCTCACGAAGAACTTCTCACCAACACGTTTAATATCTCCAGATATTCCGGGAATGTAATGATAATAGTAATTTTTGAATCAGGTTGAACTCCTAGCGCAGTGAAAATTCTGTCTTTGCTGCAATATCGAACTTATTATATAATTTCCATCTCAATTTTCAGAAACGAAGAGAGAAACTCCCAGAAGAATCTAGAATAAAGAGCCGATGGAGTTTCTATGATATCAGAGATCGAAATTCTGGCATAATGATTCAGAGAAAAAGACTCTTCTGCAATAATATTCACCCCTGTCAATCGAGGTATGGAGGTCTATCCAACACCTACATCGAATGTATTCTGAGACATGGCCGGTTGAATCAAACATTCAACAGACGATTAAATATTCAATTAGTTCATTTCCGTAGCAACGTTCGCCTCAGCTGGTGAGTTATAGGTTAGATAATCCCAAGTTAATATAACATGCTATCGACCCGACTTCGGTCATCTGTGTAATTGATGATGGCAGGTTCGTTGGTATCAGAAGATGGGGTCAACTCCGATATATTTCGCGATGAATAACCTGGAATACAACTTCCACCAATGTCAGCTGCTCAATTTTCTCTATATGCACTAGTTGCGATCCAAATAAACGAACTTCGCATTCTTGTGATGATTTTTTCTGCTTATCATGGAATTCATTTATTCATGAAATGACAATATCCTTGTGGAGAAACAAAGAAGAACTCAATTGCATCATTCAAGATCTCTATGAGGAAATTTGGGACATTTATGAAAATTGTTCGTTGCATTCTTTGGGAACTTGAAATCTCTCTGATTGAAAAAAAATGTTCTCAAAGAACTACAATTTCTAAACACCGATAACCTTCATTCAGAATCCCGAAAAAACATTGCCAATTACGTTGTCAAGCAAAACATTTCAGGTCTGGATGAAATAGGTTTCAGAACATGAAGAAATCAGTAATGACTTATAAAACAAGTGATAAATTCTATCAATTTATGATTTTTCCTCTAGGATAATTGATCGGAATAATTTCGAAGGCGTCAGATCAGATCAGCTCCAACATTATCGTGTGGGGCGTTGCTATAGATGTGATTATTATGCATAAGCGAATTATTCGAATGATGATCAACCTGGACCATAGGGAATCATGGTGAGATATTTTCATGGAATATTCCACACATGTGATTTTCAACCAATCAGAACGTGTATTTCTGTCAGATCACCATAGCAACGGATGAATTTTATCGGAAATTTTATCCTGGTATGTACCCAACAGCGAATTAAACTGGAAATCTTTTTGACGTTCATAATGACTGAATATTTTTATTCCCGGAGTTCTTTTTTCGCATGTTAAAGGCATAGTCTTCAAGAATGAGCGCCAGTTCTTCCACAGTCATATCCGCTCGGTCGAAATCATACGCTTTTTCTGTGCAAAAGTTTATAAACTGCTTCCATACACTTGCCTTCGATTTCCTAGTACTCGCTGGTGTCAACTGCCTAATATTCTGGCGAATATTTTCTTTACTTTCTTGACCGAAGCGAGACATTTTTCTACGTCGTTCTGTTTTGACGAATTTTCGACAGAAATAATTTCTAGACAAACTTAACAGAATGCACCTGAAGAAATCTTCACTACATGCAGGAGGATACTTTAATAACCTGGTAGCAGACGGAATAAAAGAAAAGGAAACATACAAACTCTGAATCCACCCTGATGCATTGTTTTGTTTCTATTCTATACTATACGAAAAATAATTATGAAATACTGTACGAGGAATCTCACAAGGGGCGCTCATTCGCATTAATTTTCAACTATTTCTCAATTATATTTTTCACATCATTCATGAGAGTTTCTTGTTCTGTGACTTCACGTCTGCCAAGTCATATACATCGTTGAAGCAAGAATTGATCGCACTCAAGGCACAAGAGAATCATATAGAGTGTGATTTCCAACTCGAGAAATATTTGTATATATATATATGTATGTTAATCATGTTAATTTGTATATCCATTGTGAACCACCATATTTCAAATCCCATATGCATGAATCAATTTAATGCTAACTGGTATCTGAAAATGCGGTTACTCTCGAGTGGAGTTGACTTTCAGAACAATACTGGAATACGTTTCGGACTCTATTGATACCTATACTTGACAAATCTACACACCAATCAACAACAAAATGACTCGAGAGCTGACTTGTTCAATGGACTCATTGATTTCGATCGTTGAAATTGTATGGAACGAATAATATTACTACACTCAGAAAATTATCCGTGCAGAATTAACAGGAACCCTCTTATAAACAGATTAGAGTCAGGTTTTTGTTGTGATAACATGATATCTGTCCGATCCTGAGAATATATCATACATACTACATTTAATTTTCTAGTAATACTAACAGTTTATGTTGTTCATGGAACATATGAGTTCCTATTGCGAGTACAGAACTTTATCGTACTTAATGTATTTTTTTATTGCCAGAATATGAAACTCATATCAAACATTGATATGCATTGGATTGATTTAACAGAATACCATTGATATACTCGATAGTAACACATTAGATATAATAGATACAGTTTTGGTTCCATAGAGTGAAAGTTGTTGCCCCTATACAGGTATACTATAATTCAAACAATGTATCATAATTTCGAAGAAACATCACCGTCAAAGTTATAAACTTCAGAATGATGATACTGACTGTTGTGCTTACAACATCACTCCTCTACATTCAATCTCAATAATATCTTTTATATCATACCATCTCATATCCAATAAAACCACTGTTCAATCAACAATTCCACTGTAAGCGGGAGGAGCCGAATTGTACCGAAACAGAGTATTTATATGCTACCCTGGCAGCGTGCGCGTTCATTCCTGTTGCGAAATGATTAGGAAGGCTAAAAAACTGAAAATCAGCAAGATTATAGGATATAACAAGCTGAAAACATTATTCAAAACAAACGGAATTCTGCAAGTGAGACGATTAGCAAAGAAATGCATTGGTAAGTGCCTACACACTTATATTTCAATAATGCTGAACATACTGAGAATACTCACATACTGTGACAGGGTTGTGATATTTGAATCTATATTCATTATTGAATTATATTTCATGAAGTCCAGCCAAGATTTATATTGCAAATAATCAGAATATCTTATACATACTGAATACTGAATCATCTTTACAGGTAACCAGTTCACGTTCGAAACATTTGTGTTGCTGAATTCGAAAATGTGAAGAACCACAGGTTTGTTGGAGGGATAGATGATATTTGACGACTTTGTGAGAATCATTCAAACGTTAGTGGAACTAAGGTACTATATGTGATGTACCTATAGAAAATTCCTAGTTGAAGAAGAATCTAAAAACAGTGAATATTCTGACGGATATTCTGACGGAATGTCATATGTTTAAGCAGCGGAGAGAATTCAAATAATATCTATTTTAATTGGATTAAAAAACATCATTCTCTCGAACGATGGAAGTTTTGCTCTACCAATTACAGATTTTTTTAATTTTCCAAATTCTAGGGATTTCCACATTCTGTATGTGACAAATATCTATTCTGTTCTACATTTCAGAGGGAAAATATGCTGCCATTGTTTCGTGCCAACATCGAAGAAGACAGTGAAAATTGGCTCATGAAAAGTGCATCTGAAATTCACTATCACTGATTCCCAGGATTCGTGCATGATAATTGGAAGAAGCATGAATAAAGTTGAAATCGAAACTTTTGTATTCCACCTTGAATGATTATGTATTTCTCTTTCAAAGAATTCTGTTGTCAGGATGGAGTAATTCCAAAATGTGAGTATATTCCTGGAAGAGGGTGATGAACACAGTTGTCGCTTTGTTGATTTTTTGTTCTATTTTTGGAAAAAATTATTTTGTTTAGGGACAAAAATGTTAATGAGAATGCTTATTTTCAATATCTTGATAATTCACCAAACTAAATATTTTGCTGATTATCAATTTCACAATGTGTGAATTAAAAATTATCACAGTCGCATCATCTCATCATCATCTGAATGTGCCTATGTATTATACAAGCGAAATAAATTATTTTATCGACTTTTTGGCCTTTTAATTGATTACCAATATCCCTCAAAATCAAAAAGCCCATAGTAAATATGAATATATATGCACATAACATGGTCAAATAAAATATACTACTACATACTACTACTACTACTACTAAAATATACTACTATATATATGTATATGTGTATAGTACATAGAAAACATCAAAGCCTGTGATTATAACATACTCACTGTTAAGTGGTCGCAACGTATTGTTAACTCAACAGTAACTCATTCATTATCAAGACAGAATATCTGAAGCTTTAAACTGTCATAACAATAACCTATTATAAAACCTCCAGTAGGATTGTTATATGTGCATCACAACTGTCCTGGAGACAGTACAAGTCATGTTGATGAAGAGAGGTTGCAATCAACCAGTTGTAGGCTTAACAGTAACCTTGTGTTAACACTAAACTGTGAATATTCTATACCTGACAGTATATGTCGTCATCAAAATAATTATATAAATATTGATAATATCATGTCGATAACAACTATAACTGTAACATTCACAAATATCTACGATTAAACATATCAATGGTCATTCTGTAATTCCAATAAAAAAATCATTGTATCTATAGGATACTTTCAACTTACAGTAGGTTTACTGTTATATTTACAAAATTTAAGATCTACCAAATAGGGATCTTATGATTGTTATCTGTACATACTTTTTTCATTAATTCTACTATTGAAATTCTCTGAGTGTATCAAGTAGGTACAATAATTATAGGTATAATAATCGATTTATGCTGCACTGAGAGTCAGTAAAGAATAATATGAATTAACTTTGGATGATGTCTTTCATCTGGTTTCATCCACTGGCAAAATATCATATGTAAGTGGTGTTTATTTGTGACTTTTTATTGATAGTTTATCCTGACGTCTACTATACCTACTTGGTGAACAACGAGCCATCGAAAATATCCTGTTCTGATCGAATGACTGCATAATAGGTATCCACGTTATTCTATGGCATATCGAATGAAAGCAGCAATTGAGGTTGCTAGATATGCAAATTTCTCAGTGACCGACGAATTGAATTAATCGAACATTATCGGCCACTTCCCTTACAACCGCCAAAGCAGTGGTTTTGCGTCGGCGAGGCGAAGGTGTTTAGGCTGCAAAATTCCGGTTCGGATCCCAATCGCAAAGCTAGTTTAAACAAAGGAAGGAAGATATAATCTATGGATTTGTATCGAGGCTTTCATTTACCTTATGATCTATTCTATAGGCGAATAATTGTGATTTATGGAATTGCGGTATGAATCGATTTCTCCCTTGCGAATGGAAGTACTTCAATATTTGATGTTCCAATTCACATCCATACATAACGATAATAGTTTTTTTTTCTGTGGACAACACGAAAGGGAAACCTATAATGTTCGAGGAACATCGTGTTAGCCAGCGGTGGGATTTTGGGAGAGAAGGAAGGTGTTGGAATTTTTCTTGAATGTTTGGAGGTTGTAAGCATCAGGAAAGACTTTCACTAGGCAAAGAATTCCACAACATTGCCGTTCTATTGATGAATGATGCTTGGTATAGCGATGTTCGACAGGTCTCGAGTCTGACAGGGTAGGGGTGACCAGCCTGAGCTAGTCTGGTTTGTCTACTAGGAATCGCGCGTGGTGGCATAATAGGTGATATTTCCGTTGAGCACCGACCGTGAAAGTACCTATAAAAAAGGCATAGATCGCCGACCTTTCTACGATGATCTAGAGACGTCAATGATTTGGTGAGTGTTGTATTATCGACTAGGCGAATAGCTCTCTTCTGAATTGAATCTAAGAGCTTTAGCGTATGTTTGGGGGCTGAGCTCCAAACATGTGAACAGTACTCCAGGACAGGTCGAATTTGTGCTTTGTAGATCGTAAGCAGTTGCTGGGTTGTGAAGTATCTCTTCGCACGGAAAAGAAAACCGAGTTTTTGTGAAGCAGTCTTCGCAATGGACCTCACATGATCGTCCCATGAGAGAGCACTGTTGGTGGTGACACCCAGCAAGGATATTGACGACCTCATAGGAACAGTGGTACCCGACATCATCAAATTGGGCATTGTGTGATCAGCCTTCTTGGTGAACATACAAGCTTGAGTTTTAGTTACATTGAACTGTACTAGATTCTCAGATCCCCATTTCAGAATTCTTGTCAGATCCTCATTTAAAGCATCGACCTGTCTTCGCCTTGCACCTCTGGCCTCGTTGGATGATATAGGGGCTCTAGAGGAAAAGGCGGAATGAAGTGTACTTACTATCATCCGCAAAGCTATGAACTGAGCTGGAGGTCACATTCAACAAATCATTGATGTGGAGCAAAAACAAAGTTGGTGCCAAGACAGAGCCTTGTGGAACACCAGCATTGATCGTAATTGTATCAGACGATACCCCGTCTACCACCACGTAGAGTGATCTATCTGCAAGAAAACTCGATAGTAAAAGACACAGTTGGGGCGGCAAACCATATGACGGAAGTTTCGCTAGGAGGCCTTGGTGCCAAACTCGTATATTACGTAACAAGAGTTGTGAATTTCATATAACGCACAAACGGGGGATATTCATCTCGCCTACAGATATATCCTAGCTGGAAAGGAAGCGATTTCGAAATTTCCTGTGGAAAATCAAGTAATTTCAGACGGAATAAGTAGGAGAAATGGAGGATATGCTCATGGCAGTCTCACGGAATATAAATCAGCCAACGAAAACATAGTGAGATAGATGATTCCCTCTGGCATTTTGATATGACAAAATTTTTAAATTCGCACTGACAAATAGCGATGCTCTGTGATTCACCCCTGAAGTGATTTTGAACTACATACTCGAACCGAGTGGCATGTATCTGAATTGGTGAATCATTTTAGAGAGACATTTCGCGGAAGATGATTTTCTCGTGTTCTGTTTCCCGCGATAATTCACTATTGTATGAAGCAATTTCAACCGCAGAGTAAATTGTATCACGAGAACTGTTTAGATCGAAACCACCCTAGTAGGAAGTAGGAAGGTCTGTATTTAGATTGAACTCCTTCATATGCTGAGACGACTCCTCGTTTTAGTATAATTTTTAATCGTTCCGGAAGTACTTACTTTGCAGATATTCGAATTTTCCTTCCGAATAACAGATTGAATCGACCGTTCCATACAATTTTTCCATGAATATGACATAAAGATGGCATAAACAGTTTATGGAAAATCCTAAAACTTTTTGGTCTGTCAACGTCTCTAACTCAAGTTAGACTCAACGGAATTCTGCTAACGAGATCTGGTTCGAGTAACGAAGGTCTGTTAACCGTTTTTCGAAATCTCCTCTGAGCTCGTGAATGCTATCTCATGAGTATTTCATGGGATCCGAGAAGAATAACAAATTGCCAACATAATTTGTCCAAACCCCATGGCGATATCTTCATTCGTTTGAGAGTTATGGGTTGAAGAATACAAATAATATCAACGATTAACTTTAAAAGATTACACTGATATATCATCTGGAATAAGCTATCTTCGTGGTGTTGAGATCAGGAAAGCATATGCAATTGATAATAAATAGAAGAGAATAGAAGAGTTTTTCTTTCGCTCTCATCCTGTTTGACTATCACGCAAAATAGAATGGAGTTTATGTAATAAAGGTTCAGACACATTCAATCACTTCCACGAGCATCAACATGCAATGAGATATGCGGAAAGGATATTCCCAAGGCGCAACGTTTCCAGCAGTAGGATTTTCTTGAATTTATGGCAATTCAACGTCTCCATGAATCTTCACATAACTCATATTTTCGCATTGCAACCATAAATAGCAATTGCAAGGAAGGAACTCAGCACTTCCGCAAACATGTTTATATCTCCTTCAGCGCTGATGATGAAAATACAAAAAATTCGCCAACTCCATAAATACAGGGTTGCAATGCATGCAATGCATGCAATGATATCGTGATCTCAAGGCACAAGCTATTTTGACGAAGAATAAATTGGCCACACTATAATGATGGCACATAACGATCATTTCGAAATGTTATCTCTATACTTAGCTTATCTGTTCCATGGTTTTCAATATGCACAGTTGAAAACTTCGAGAGTTGACCATGTAATTGTCGAATGCATCGAACTGTGTGCAATGTTTATTTTGATTTTCCGATAAAATCATCTACTCGAAATATCACAACCGAATACTTTATTGAATTATATCATGATGAAAATTCATTAATGAATTATTCGAAGCGCGATTTGGTCGATTTGCAATTCAAATTTTTCCGGAACTATAGTCAGCATATTTTGTTCTGTGTTCAACGCGATATACAGAATGTGATTACCTAGTTCAAAATGTAATTACCTATCGAATTAGCTCGATCATGTTCCTATATGTTCACTCTACATGTAATCCTGCGTTATCTGTTGACAGAAATATGATCCCAACCCTCCGATATCGGTCTGATAGTGCCAAAGTTGAAGCTCCTCAGTATGTCGATGAGAAAATCGAAACATTTCGCTTCTCTGGACCATACCAAAATTTCAAGGAACCTCTACTATTTGTTACTCTATTATAACACTGGTGCAGTCACTGATTGTGTTTTGTTTTGTTCCGTCAAAAACGCTAACGCCATTTTCTCCTATAATGGCCTAATAGTTATGAAACTCCCCAGAAGATGGTGACATTTTTACAGATTCCTGTACAAATAGTTGATGTTTTGAGATTGTAATCATATAGTTCGATCATTAATTGAGAAGTAACCTAAATAACTACTTCTGAATCAACATTTTTATAACACTGATTGTGCAATTATCAATAATACTGATTTTGTTGTCATTTCAATTTCATTGTCATTGCATTGTCAATAAAATGATCATGAAATTCGATATTGATATTACGATTAGGATTGTCAATACTATAAAGCTCTATTCAGTTGTTCCCAAATTGTTTCCCTCTTCATGTCAGAAACGTCTGTTATCCAAAATCAAGAAGAAATGAAAATGGAACTGTCATATGTGTGATTGCTTGATGTGATTGAAACGAGATAACGGATAATAGAAAAAAACACAACAGCAGATCGAAGACTGAGATATCAATCAAGAAGGAATATCTGACTCCATCCTAGATATCAATTTTCGGAACAGTCTGGTCAGTTTTAGCTTTTGTTGAATTAAAAGTAGGTTGAGAGTGAATTTGTTTGTTGAGTTTTCCATGGGATATTGATGAAAATCAAAGATGATATCACTTGAGAAGGAGTTGAATTCGAAACTCAAGTGCAAAAATGATATCGACTTCCGGTTCGTTCCATTTCACAAGTGAAACCATGCCAATGACGTGGAAAATAAAATATTCCATCCCATTTTTCTTGAAGCGACCGAAAAACGCCATCTGGCGGTTTGGGGTAACAAAACTCCAGTATCAATAAATAATTTGATTTAACCATGAAACACCTTGGAAACAAGACCAAGATCGCTGAACTCGTTAAAAAGTAGTCGAGAGTTGTCAACCTTTCACCCTCTTCGAAGTCCCTCATTTGAAAAGGACCAAAATGTCAAATGAATAATTGATAAAGTATTGGTAGGAGAGTTCGGAACATTTCTACTCAACTCACCTTCACTATTGATTTTATAGAAAGAAAACACCCATTTTCAGATTTGAATTCGATAAAACGCCATCTAGGTCGATTAGTTTCTGAAATACCTACAAAGCTAGCCTACCTCAGCAGGACAGTATAATGTACAGTGGTATCAGAAAGAATCTGATTATCTTAGATGATTGATCAAATTGAATACAATAAATACGGTCCGTAAGTTAATCAAGGAAGTGGTATATTAATTTTATTTCATACTGCATCATAGAACATACCTTTACGTACCTGATTTCAATCCGGAAAATAGACTTTTACAGGATAGGCGCACGTAATATTTCATTACGTGCTACTATCCCGTAATGAAATTTTACCGGATTGTAAATATTGAAAACTCAGTTATGCGTCAAAAGCATGAATACATTTATTAAAAATTCAACAGCAAAACAATACACAGAAATTACTTATTGCTAATATTAATATTAACCGTTAAATTTTCGTTCTCATGAATATGGATACCAGGAGCTCCATTGGATGAATTATTTATTTTAGGGAGTTGCTACTTGCTGATACATTCCCATTTTTTTGTTGTAGCACTTCAACAAAGATTAATATTTCATTTTTTACTGTTCATTTTTGTTTTTTAGCAGTATGAAATAAAATGTTATACGTCACACGTCCGGTAAACTTTTACAGTACTCGTTTCGAAATTCCGTACTCGTACTGTAAAAGTGTACTCACCGGACTAGTAACGTAAATATCTATTTCCAGATTTTTTAGAATTTTCTCTCAAATATATTTGTCTTCCTTCAATTTTTAGTGCGTGAATAGAGAATTTCTCTCCAAAGTATCTGAATGAATCGATCAAGGTATCAATGAAGATTGAGACGAAATGACTTCATTATGTACAGAGGTTCAGGTGCTATACAAGGTGGCCCAATGATAACGAAACAAGGTATGCATTTTACTGAGAGAATAAGGAACTGACATTAAAATGAATGATGGATAGGACAGGATTCCAAAAAAAAACACATAAAACACTTCTTATATGAACATCGTTCTAACTACAAAGTGAGAAATAGTGAAAAATGCGTTACTTTCCATCACTAGATGATTATTTTTATAAACGTGTATTCTCGAGAACTACTGCATTGAATTCCAAAAACAAGGAAGCGTTGGTAAGAGATTTCGATTACTTTCACAATGATCTATCACTCGATCTCTCATCCCATTTGAGATTCAAGGGTTGGAGCTCCCCCCTTCGAGGGGTTCGAAGTGAAAAAGTTGAAAACGTGCGCAAAATAGTTCCTCTCGAAATAAAAATCGACCGGTTCGAGCGTTTTTTTTTTCTGAGAACGATAACTATGTCGAATCGGCCTTGTTTCGTTTTCATTGGGCCACCCAGTATATTGCTAAACCTGCGGAACAAGCGAACAATTTTTTGATGCAGCTTGTCACAAAACGGTGACCGAATTGAATCATTTCTCGAGATCACAGCTAGGAAATGTTGAAATCCGTATCATCAAAACAAATTCTCATTCCGGAGAGTCCGTGAAAAACACCGAAAAGAACGATCCGTGATGATGGGGTATTAAATTTCATGCCACGATGCATGATGGAAGGCAACTCGATGCGAACATTGCAGAGAAAGATTGAGTATAAAACTAGGCCACTGTGAACAGAACGAGATATGGTGTTGAATACAATATGATGCATGAGTATGAAATTAATTCGATATTCCTGTGATCCTACCTAATCTAGCATGGAACACGTCCATTGAAATTCGGGAATTCGAATTTCCAACTGAAACCACCTGTGCATGTAATGATTTACTCGTAGAAAAAACATCATATAACTGCATGATTTGTTATGAAAGCTGACGTTGCCTAAAAAAAATCCAGAGACTTTTATTTCATATCATAGACACATTTCAAATTGAATAGTTTGTTATCAACAGAGGTGATGGGTGATTCAATTCCAATTGTACAATTAGAAATTTCACAGTGGAATATTTGTTTATTTTATTTATTCATTTCATTTATTGGTTTATTTATACATGTATTGGTAGGAATGTAAACAGGCTCAGTCCAAATAATGCTTTCGCGCTATGCGTAAATAAAGTTTCGGTGTTAATTTTTGCGTAACAACAATTTTTCTTTCGAAGTTATCTAAAACAAAGTTTTCAGAGAAGCGTTCTTCAGTGTTCCCTATTGTTGGTGTCTTTCATGAACTATTTTCGATATTTTCCATTCTGCAACTTCCTCTGGACCTTCCTTTTGGTTTTAAAGAGCAGGATATGGAAAAATCCAGCTGGAGACACTACATATATTCTCTAAACAAAGTCGTAAATGGACATAGTGCTGAAGCTACCCAATCCTGTGAATCAAACACTAAATCTACCCCCATAAACCAAAAAACACCAAGCATTTTCCGCATGCATGGAATGAAAAAGCGAATCGATATTATTTATGTAAGAGTTCTAGGTCGAGCGAGAAAATATTCCGTATTCTCCGTGAAATACTACGAATAGAGGAGACATTCCGAAGCCGGCAATAAAACTTGGAGTACTTGTACCGAATGATGAATGGAGATAAAACTGGAGGTTGACAAGTATAGGAACTATTACGGAAATGCCTGTTTCTACAACGCTTTTTGTTCGAGAGGATTCAACCATGGAATATCGTTCCTTTCTGATGAAAAGTGCTCACGAAAGGACATTTATTTCTGATGACGGTAACTGCACAAGGCTAGAGTCAGCTGAGTTAGTTTAGTTCAACATACAGTGTGAGTGATCAACTGTTTTCACCTTACTTTCAACTGGTCTACTACTACTGCGAGCTATGAAATGAGCATTCCTCTATATTTCAGAGGTGAAGTTTCTCAACAAATGAATGTTTCTTCAAATGAAAGAGGGCTATTCAAAGGTGAATAACATTTATATTATGAAAAATGGAAAAATATCATTGAACACGTAGGTCATGAATAGTTCAGAAATAGTTTCAAATTGCGTGTAAGAAAACGATTCCGAAAACCACATTCGCCGATAATACTCTATAACTCCCTAGTTAGAACTAGAACAATATAGATCTATGTCTTGACCGAAATCATATCAGTAAGCTGGACTTCCTTCAAACGATGATTATGTCCAGGAAGGTGAGTCGTATCCTTCGTATTTATTTCACATATTATTTTGATAATACATACAGTGTGGAACAGCCAAATGGAATGAATTCGGCGACAAATAAATGAGGGTGTGCTGAGAAAAACGCTTGGACACGACGATTGTTATTTTTGAATACGCATTTTTCTCGAGAAAGTTAAATTATATAGAGTGTGTCATGTTACAGTGGCCACTACCAACTTTCTTATTTCAAATGGAACACCCTGTATTTCATTCCATTGTCAAATTCTCACTGGAGAGCTGATTTCATCGATACACCACACATGGGGTCTAGCGGATATGATTACAGAGATATAGGGTGTGAAAAATCGAGATTTATCAACTTTAGGATTTTTTTGTGTCGAAACTATTCATTATTGGTCAAAACGGCTCACATGTCCCTGTATTACCTTTCGATTTACCACCTACTGTCATTCGATTGGAACAAATATAGGGTGGTGCAGAATTCAGAAAATTGATCATCCTGTATCTGTCCCAAAGAAATGTCAGTAAATAGTATATCGAAGATTAAGATAGTGGCATGCAATTTGTTCCGACCAATAATGCATAGTTTCGACACAAAGAATTCATTACGTTGAAAAATCTCGATTTTTCACTCAAGTCAGCTGTTGCAATTTCGCAATCTGCCAAAATATATGTATGGGCTTGAAAACGAACGTTTCTTGTTGCGGCTCAAGTTTCTCTTTGTTCGGAATAATCAAATGTACCCAAGATTAAGTTTGAATTCGTAATTTAATCCATCTCAACATGAGAGCGAATGTGGTATTTTCTGGGTTACAGTTATCTGCATGAGTTCACGGAATCGAAAGCGTTCCCAGAACTGAAACAATATTCATTCAGATAAAGGATAACAAGACTTACGCAAGACAAGAATTAATTAAACTTTTTGAATTCGAAAGGTGATTGCTAAACGAAATGTGTTTCGCTATCCAGATTGAGTCAGCGGGACAAAGGGGTGAATATTATAGGCGACTCTTGCTCACCAAACCCTGAATTTTGGATGTTAGAATTTAAATGTTCATTCACTGAAGAATATTTAACATCTATTGTGTTATATGAATATCTAATTAGATGATATTAAATGGATAAAATCCTCCAAGGTCGACCCTTAATTACAGAACATGAAATTCCATATATCAATTGACTGGAACATTCCAAAATGTCAAAAACAAATCAAGAAAATAATCTAGAATCACGAGTAGCTTTCAATATCGAATTTTCATTTCATCATGAGGTGATGTTGTCCGGTACTGTCTGTAAGTTTCTCGAGGAGGTGGTACATTCATTTTCCAGCTTTTCGTGGGATTTTCTCTTCTCGTTTCTAAAAAATAGAGAAGAAGTTATTGAAAATTATTTCAATATATTTGTAGTGGGGACAGATTTTGTGATCTGCCCCATAATAAAAATCTGTCCTTACTACAAATACATTGAAATAATTTTTTATATTTCTCATTTTTAGTTACAACGATGTTCATCTAACAAGTGCCTTATATGTTTTTTTAAACCCTGCCCTATTCAACATAACATAAAGAATCATCCATTTAAATGTCATTTCCTTGATCTCTCAGTGAAATGCATACCTTGTTTAGTTTTCATTGGGCCACCCTGTATATCATATCTTTGGTGGTGGCCGACTGGCACGGATTTTGACGTAATTAGATTTGTTCGTTTTCTGTTGATAAGAACATCGCGAATTCCAATAATCATTTAAAAAACGTGAGTCGTCGAACAAGAAATTTCAATCAATCATAGAACCTATACATGTGTTGAAATCCTGTTAATATGATTTATGTTACCGTGATATCATCTACGTCTCTGTAAATCTGTGGATAACTTTGTTTCGAACAATACTGGTGATTTATTAGTGTTTTCATGGACTTTTCTCTGGGCGAACTAATATTATTGGAAGTTTCGTGAGACCTAGTGGTGATTTGTTTTGTTCGTGTTTTCCCGTGGGGATCGATGATTGACTTCCGTTCGAAGGAAATATTAGAAAACTAGGTTAACTTCCGAAAAATTCGAGTAGGAGACTCGTGAGTCAGGAGAGGAAGGTGATTCCATCGAATGAACAAAATATATTAGACATACCGAATATACTCGTTCTGTGATATCTCGAAATGATCGGATTTTTGTATCTAGGGCGCAAATGATTTTCTCAACGAGACGCAGCCGAGTTGAAACAATAGTCGAGATCACCGAGTTGGAAACAATTTCTTTTATTCAAACGTCAAAGAATGTCACTCTCAATATTGTTCTTAGATGGAAATATCTGACTGTAGCAGAAGGATACAAGGAAGATTCCATAAATAATGAAATTCGACTATCAAATGGAGTTTTAGACTGAAAAATTTCAGGATCAAGTGCTCACCTCTACAGCATTTGGATAGTATTCGACCTTCCTAAAACTACGATATTACGAGTTGAATGATTGAAAGAAAGATTTAGAAAGCCTTGATCATTGTTGAACATCCAGAAAATAACTGATTTCTCGTATTTTTGCTTGATTGAGGACCATGAAGCACTCTCGATAGTAATTTCTGGGGAATATCTTGGAAGATACTAAGGTGTCGCTGATCTTTTTTACTTTTCAGCTCGACTGAAAATTGCAATTCAGTTGCCGGAATACGTATGTAGGCTTCACTAAATAATATCGTGGTTTCTGGGTATATATCTCTCATTTCGTATTTCCAAATAATAATATAGTAAAGAGTACCAACCCATTCGACAAATTTTATGGGACTTCATCTGTGAACTCTCTTAGTATCCGTATTTTTATATATCATGCAGTTATCCTGACTGCAAAAACAAAGCAAACGTTTATTTCCGCTGATATTCCATCTCACTGTGCCCTATAATTTCAGCGAATGGATACCATAAACCACTTTCGCAGAACAAACCTCAATATACCTGCCGGTCACGCATTTGGTATCTGATACTTCCGCTCCGTTCGCGGGAATCGAAACAATATGGCGTTGATTATCTTTCAACTTCAGCGTAGTGCTATCAGATTAGAACCAACCTAACAAATTTCATTCGATTAACTGATCCATCCTCAGACGATTCATGCCGATTCGCTGATTTTTTCACAGCAGCCCTGGATATCTGGGAGAGATAAGACTCGACGAAAAAACAAATTCATCGTCCTGAAATTTATTTAATGATTTTTTTCATTAGCCAGTGATGAAGTCGGAAATTTCTCACCAGTGCTGAACGAAAGAATTGGAATAGTTTCAGAAGGGAAGTTCATGGATTTTTAGCAAGTTAAAATGTTGAAAATTACCGTGAGCTAGTTGAAAACATGACAGAAAATTCTGAAACTTAAGGTTGCATGTCTCTAATAATACAAATATGATGATATATTTAGATAAACATGACTCAGAAGAATAAGAAAGACGTTTTCACCAAAATATCATAGAGTTTGAACAATGTTTTCAGGGCCAATACAACAAGAATGTGATGGGCTACATTTGGGCTTTAGTGAAAGGAAGTTTTATTTTACACATGAAAATGTAATAAGGTTCATTTTCAAACTTTTTCCCCTATTTTTCAATTTGACAGTTTATAGAAACTGTAGGAGAATATATTTGTTCGGATTCTTCGATAGACAGAAATCGAAACTATGAAATTTCTAAGATATTGTTAGCAACCGTTCTCCTGGAAACAAAAGCAAACTTCTTCAAGCCATATATTTTTTTTTCGTCTTACAATCAATGAATGTATGTATCAAATGCGAAATTTGTATCATCCATGATTAGTCTGATTTTGTGCAATCATGAATAATTGTATTCACTTGAATAATCTGATGATTCACCACCTGCAGATCACTACTTATGATATTGGAGGGAACGGAAAGATAAAATCAGATCGCCCTTGGAAACTGAAAACAAACACAAAACACACAATAGGTGAGCGTGAGAAAAATTCATAACTGCCTATACGATAGGCAGTTCTGACAAGAGTTTTTGTTTGTTGTATTGGAAAAAACTAGGTATCTACCTATCGATTCACCCACACTATGTTTGTTTGGTATAATATGGCACCAAGAACAATCTCTTCTTTTTTCAATCATATGCAGGGTTGGGATCGACTGAACGAGAATGTTTTAGGTATAATATGAGAACACACTTTTTCAATCATGAGATATTATGCTTCGATACCCTTCTGATATCCTCCTGGGGATAAAATACGCGAGGAACCCTATCGGAAATTCGAAATTGAAAGATTTAGATGGAATTCCGTTTCGCGGTTATATCTCATAGATTTGCTACACGGTTGCTTGTAATGAAATGTAATATGTTGGCTTTCATGAAACTAGGGCATTCTGAGGACGTCATCTACATACAATCAACACAAAGAATGTTCCATGCGTGTTGAATATATAATGCTGCGTAAATAAACTGATATTATTTTGGCTCTGTCATTCGTGGATAACAAAAGAATAGAGCAATGAGAGAATTCATCATGTTATTCGAATGTCTGATAATTAAACCAACTGCTATATTGATCGTTCAGGCAAGAGAGAATAAGAAGAACTCAACCTGAAATATATCATTTATGATCTGAAAATCAACATTATCACAGGAAGGATCACAAGAATAAGGGTGACAATAACTAGTCCGACTGTCATTAACACCTATGTCAATAACTACCACACTAGGTGGTGGTTGTAGATTTCATTAATATAGACTTCGTTTCGTTCCATATACATTTCTTTTATAATCTGCAAGTTACTACAGTTATTCAATTCAATTCAATTCATTCAATTCAGATACATATTCTTTTTTATAGTGAATGTTACATATTCTCAATAACAATTACAGTAAATTGAAAATAAAATCACCAATAAATAAGAGGTGGTGTTCAGTTCTTGGGAAACGCCTAAGCAAAGCTTGTGTTGCGTATTTTCCTAGATCTGGACACAACCATGAATATAAATGAGAAAATAAAAACTATTTATTCCTTTCAGTGAAAAATAAAAATCAATAGAAATCAATAGAAATTAATAGAAATCAATAGTCAACCCACAGGAGGGTTGGACTAGACAATCAGGCGAAAGTAAGGTCTAAGTAAAATAAAAAATCAAAGTTGTGGTCAACGAAGGATCTAATTGTTTTCTTGCGTTTATTAATATTTTGTATACATCTTAGTTCAATGGGAACTTTATTGACAAGTTTTGGTCCAAAGTAAGCAACAAACCTTTGGGTATATAGATTTTTGCAAAAAGGAACACTAAGCATATGAAGCATATTTTGGCCAGATCCACTATTGGAACTCATCATTTCATGCAAACAGAATACTTGTGACATCATTTCTCAGTGTCAAAATTCGAGGCTTTATTGAATCAAAAACTGATACATCTATATTCAATGAATGCTGCTACTACTAGTATTCGTTCCAAATATGGATTTTCGAGTTATATGAATATGAATAACTTGTGCCACCACCTCAATTGGTGTGATTCTGATATTGGAAGTCGATATTACGGTTATCTTATCGCCAACAATCACACTAACGAACCCAAAGTGGATTATGAAAAAAATTCCTCAGATTCATTCAGTTTTTGTTTTACTCCAAATGCTGGAAGTAATATGCAATGTGATCCCCAGTTAACGATCAATTTCGTGTATTTATCACGATAATGTAGCCACTCCCTAGCTGTAAAACCTTTACAGCATATAAAATTCACATCGCGTCGGTGTATATCGCGCCAACAAAACGGATGTTGATGGCGTCCACCCTCTGGTTTAATTTTTCAATAGAAATTCGAAACTGTAGAGAATACTGATAATAGAATCAACCTGGATACGCCTGGATTCAATGAGATTATCATTTGGGGCGTACTGAAATATTCATGAAGGCTTCGATTTTACCGGAATAATATCGGTAATTATTTCAGGAATATCGATTTCTAGCAATGTTTCGTTCAGTTTTCGTCGGAATATACTCAAGTCTCATTAATCAATAATTCAATATCAATGAAATGATTCATAACGAATATCTTCTGAATCCCTCTTACACCAGAAATCACTAAATTACACATTAATTCACATTTCATAAAATATTCGAACGCTTGTATTTCGAAAAATAATGGATAAGATAAACCACATGTGTATATTTTTGGAATCAGAAAACAATCTTTTCTCTCCAGGTATGAAATGAGGTACAGGGTGTTCCAGTAAAAAACATTGCAAGATCTCAAAATAATTCAGAAGTTCTCTTGAAGTTCTCTGAAGATTCAAATGAAAATCTAGAACTTTTGTATCCACCTATTTCTAATAACTTTCGGAATGAACCTTGTGAGTGGGGTACAAAAAAATACAGGAAAAAAACTTGACATTGAATAACTCACCCTACCATCAAATGAATCAATTCAGAAGAAAACTTCATGAAATCAACTGATGAGAAAAAAAAGTATATCAGCTACAGATGTCCTAATGAGATGAAACAACCATGAGGTTGTTTCATTATTGAAAATCATAAGATTGTGTTGACGTGAAAACTTCGATGCAGACGAAAGTTTTGTCGAGAAGGGATAATGTTGATCCATCAATTTCAATGATTCTTTTCATTCCTACGTCTGAAATACGTAACTGGACGAGACTATAATTGATCATAAAGTATTCCCAACTGTATCAGGAATTCGATTTTCAGTAGTAAGTAATACACAAGTCAACATTCATCTGTGAATTTCATGATACAAATTATATTTGGCTAATATTCTTAATGAATGAGTTGAGAAAACATGTTCATACTTTCTGTATAAATATAATGACAGGTATCGATAATTGCACTACTAGAAAATTGTTGCATAATTTTGATTCGATTGATCATGATCATCAATGAAACCATGGAAATGCATTTGTACTATGTAAGAGCACTGATGATTTTTCCTGTACATTCAGTAGAAATAAATCGCTCTACATATGTTTCAAGATTCTGAGTAACTTCCTGATGTCTGCACGATTCAATGTAACTCAGGTCCTAATATCGTCTATACAGAATCGACTGCGGAGGTGTATAAATCGATGTTGCTCACTCTAAGATGGTTGACCCACCATTACCAGAATCGATTTCCAATCAGTTTCCACAGGGCATCAGCCTCATCATTCTGAGAACTGCCTTATTGACTCCAGAAATGTCAGATGAGCCGTGATATACGAAAAGGTAGTATTGCTACGAAATGAGCATATTCCTTCTCGGAAACACCTTGTTTCGTTTCAACAGCTCGACCATGAGTCCTTATTGATCATTCTCTCAACTGAATGACACTAAATCAAACTCACTGACACAGTTGAGTAAGCTATCCTTGCGAATGATTGATTCAATCAAACCTGCGGAAATAAAACTGTTAATTGATGAAACTCGTAATAAGGAAAAACCAAACCTCACCAGTCGGAGAATAGCGGATTCATTCGATACATCTGAAAGAAATAGAATCGGAATACTCCCGGTGATTCAATCACACAAAAGGAATGAAGGCATTGATGATATAAAAGAGACAACAGTCGACCTCTGCTATATTCTCGAGAGATCGTTAAAAGAGATGAATTTCCGCATCCATCGGAATGACTGATGACCGTAATTCACAAAGGCGAAGATGAGATTGATGTTTTCGCAGGACTAATATACTGGAATAACCGTGCTAATGAGATCATCCCAACGAATATGTAATATATTCAACAACCGATATGAAATGACCGTTTCGCTTATGAAAATGTAAGTAGCAGAGTTTATGGGTACGATGAATAACTCCACTTGAACCAATCAAAAATTAGTTTGCATTTCTGGAACATGACGATCAGAACATTTCATCAACTTATGTAATCATTCGAATACATCAGAAACACTTAATGAGAACTGCTAGCAAGCTATTATTGTTGTCGAAAAATGAAGAATCATGACGGTGATTCAATTCATCGACATCAGTTTGGGAGTCCTGAACATACAGAGCGGTCTAGATGACTTCGATAATAGGCCATGGCATTTATACAATCCTGAGTGTTTGGGGCTGGATTACCTCAGCTTATTCTGTTATTCCTCGTTGAATTAGATTTTCTCGGGGGTTAGATTCTACTTGTAACAAGGAATTCGCTCTTGCTTCCCATTGTCCCAATGAAACCTACACATTCATGAGTTTATATAGGATGTAAATTTCGGTATATCTGGAAATAGCGCTATTAGATGCGAACAGTATTGTAATTTCAGACGTATCCCAACTTCAGACTGAGAGGGGAAGTAGTAACAGAAGGAGATATATATGGAGATGACGAAGAAATTCAGGAAGAGAAATGAATGAGCAAATGATGGAACTGAAAATGAAAAGACTCCAGAAAACGATGAAAAAAATCAGTGCTTGAGAATGTCGTTGAAGAAAGGAGTAACAATTATTGTTGAAAATAGACCAACAAATGAAAAAGAAGCACAATAAACTGAAAGTCTGGAGGAAGGACTTATATAGTACCCAAAAATGAGACAATGAAAACTGTAATAACAAATACTGGGAAATCACACCATTTGATGATATGCAAGGAAAAATTTCGAAAGCACATTGGGAATATCCTCAGGAAACTATAATAGACCCAACATTAAGCCAATCACGAAAAAGTGGATTCAGAAAGGTTAGATCAGCGCAAGACCATATTATATTCAAAACAAGAGATAATAAATGGGAAATCACTTCAGAAAGAGTTCCTTTTGCATTTCCAGATATGGACAGAGCATTCGATTGGGTATCAGGAACTGAACTGTGGGATCATCTAGTACGAAGGAAAAGAAAATCGAAAACTTTCACAAGCGATCAAGAGCCTGTCAATAAATACAAGAAACGTAAAATCGGTACCATTCGACCTGACAGCTTTATCAACGATAGAAAGTTTCCCCAACTCTTTCACTATGCAATTCAAGGACGCAACAGCAAAACCCTGTGAATATCCATAGGATGTATCAACTCCGATAAAATAAAAGTATCGAAATGTGTCTCCTTGGATAATATGGCGATGATGACAGTGGGAGGAAAAGCCCACAGTGATGGTAGCGGTAAGTGAGCGAAAGAAAATCCAAATTTACATACAAGTAGCACGAGTGAAACAGGTGTTATCCAATTTAGCATATAAAAGAGAAGGAGAATCAGATGTCAGTAACAGAAGCATGGTAATAACTACCAAATCACTCAACTCCCAGAACAAATTGATGAATTGGGGGATTCCAAAAACGTTAAAATTTTGTTAAAAATTAGTCACTTCATCAACCTACCATTCCTACCCTACCCAATGACGTTATCACATTCGAAATCTTTTCTCCACCTTCATCATCAGTAGGCAGCACCTTCAGGCTTTTTTATTTCCAATGGCACTTTTCTGTTGCGTAAGATTGATGAAGCATATAAAATTAGTAGGCAGTAGACAGGGAGAAATATATACAGATTTATTCGATAGTATTATGTTTAATAAATAATAATAAAACTAATAAATAATACTAATTGATAATAATATGTTTAATGAATAATAAAACGAATGAAATGTAAGATGAGAAAGCACACACTAGCATAGCAGAATGGTTGATTTACGATTCAAAAAAAGTTCATTATGCATATAGGTATCCTGTTTCGTGAAATATATTTATGTCTATGCATGTTTTTTTAAGTGGAACATTCTCATATCTTAGTGATCTAATCAGTTTTGCTCCTCTGCTGTTATAGTGATCAATATCTGTGTAATCTGCATTGAAGATTTTTGTGAATATCAATAATTGTGTTCCAGAATGTTCTAATAGAAGTTAGTGAGTTTTTCCATAGTTTACGTGGCTAGGACCTTGTGAATTGCATCACTTTCTCTTGTGATTTCCTTCATAAATTTGTCTTGATACCACATACTGAGTTTCCATCATTTCATTCTATTGAAGTTGTAACTGAGACGGACTGTATGAGCAAATAATGGCGAGGTTACTGTCCCAATTTCAGATGTGAATTCATTTTCAATATCACCAATGTTCGACATTTCGTGGGTTGTTCTACAACGTGAAACGATAAACGTGGTTGAACTATCGATATGCCAATCTCGCTATATCACAGTGGAATCAACGTGACTTCGGAATCAGCTATGAATTAGATAATGATAATGATACTGCTTCCATCTCGCACCAACAATAATGTTGATTTATTCGAAGTCATTTCGGGAATTCACGGCGTCTGCGAAACATATCTTATCGAAGAGATATTCATGGGAGTCGGATCGTTTGTCAAGTTTTTCCAACCACCATGGATATTCGACGAGACAGTTCACAGTAGAGCACAATGGCTTCTTATTCACTTTGCATCTGGTGTTTTCGAGGGCTGAATAATAATGGAACGAATAACATGCAATTCGTCTAATGGAAACATATTCTGAAATTAGAATTCGCCATGATACCGCAATTAAATGTGAATTATAGCATGTACTTCGCATACCTATCATTAACCTATAATAGGTTATACAGGGCGTACCAAAAGTACGTGGAAATATTTAATCCATTATTAATTGATTAGGGAAAAAATAGACTCCATAAACTTGTGTCGAGAGATGGTTCGTTTCGGAGATACAGAGTGCTGAAATTGAAATTTTCTTGAGATATATCGAGATAATTTTTAATAACTTTCACTTTATTTTTCAGAAACGAGGAGAGAAAATCCCACAAGAAGCTGAAGAATGAATGTACCACCGCCTCGAAAAACTATTTCTTGAATACTGTCGATACTTACAGACAGTATTTCTTGAATACTGTCGATAAGTTTTATTCGAGGAGATGGTACTTTCATTTTCCAGCTTTTGTGTGAAATTTTTTTCTTCGTTTCTAAAAAAATGAAGGAGAATTTATTTCCATCATTTCAATATATTTGTAGTAAGGACCGATTTGTGATCTGCCCCATATAATATAATTCATATCAGTTCTCGTGTACACTGTAATTATTTATTTAAAATTTATTTAAGAGTGACAGTGAACTTTTGGCACTTTGCATGAAAAAACCTTATTCTCACACTTTCTTCAAGTAAACGGAGTATATTTCCTCAACAACGCTAGATCCGTATCTGGTTGAGATACAGATTGTTGAAATTTCCCAAAACATGGTTTAGTCATAAGTTTTTTGCTACTTCATGTATTCTCATCGAACTTCATACGAAGTATACTCGGTATTTTGACAAGATCTATCACGTACTTATCAGTTTTTGTAATGTTCTCGAAAATTTTAAATTTCTCGAAAACTATCACCTCCAGCGTTGTTGAGAAAGTTCACCTTCTTTTCTTGAAAAAGGAGTGAAATTACGGTTTTTTCATGAAAAGTGCCGAAAGTTCACTGTCAAATGAGAAAGTGCCATTTCAAATAAATAATGACGGCGTCCGCACTGTCCTGGTGCGAAAGTAATTGAAAAAACCGAAAAAAAATAATTTCTACACTCTGTATCTCAGAAACTAAGCATATCTGGCTATGAATTTCTTGAAATATTCTCAGGAATACGTCATTCAGATATTTTAACGTTATTATATTACACCCTATATGTTCTTCCACAATGACTCCTCATAGTTGAAATCTATGAAGTATTATTCATTCCTGAACAAAAAAAAAGAACTAAGCATTTCTGGCTACGAATTTAGGTAGCCTCATTTCTTGAAACTGTCTCAGGAAAACGTCATTCATATAATCCATCGTTCTCATGTTACACCCTATATTTTTTCCACAGTTTTTCATAGTTGAAATCTATGAAGTATTTTTCATTCCTGAACAAAAAGTCTTTTCTGGATGTATGTAAACTGCATTCAATGATACATAATAAACTTCACTCGTCTTTTCATAGATTTCTTTAGTTGAAAACAAGTTGTGAGTTATTGTCGCCAAATAATTCTATCCATTTTTAGGATCATGCGAAAATTTGACACTGGATATCTCACTAGCCACCATTCACTGCCTACTTTTCGCACTAAATCATGCGGAAAATTACCCCACTTTGTACACTAGTGATTATACATTGGATACTATCCAAAACCCTCATACTGATTTGGAAGGTACAAGATCGATATTTCCGCTCCGTTGAAATTTCGATAGAATTGATTTCACTATGAGAAAAGGAATGTAAGGAATGCCTCAAAAATCGGAATATTTCAGATTCATTCACATTTTCAACACAGAATTTCTGTTTTTCAAATTCAGATAGTGTGATTTGTGAGTTTCCATTCGTGAATTCAGAGTTTTGAAATCGCACACACTGTATATTCCTGCATAGCCATCATACAAAATCGCGTGACTCAATGTGATTATTTTGAAAATATACTCACCATATTGCCAACGTTCTTCTTATGTAATATTTGGTGAATATCAATTTTCTCTCATCTTTTCGTAGTTTCATCCATTTTCGAATGAATAGCACTGTATTACCATTCATTGAACTCCTTAGATAGGAAGAAATTATGTTCTCATATTTCAGAAATCTCACGAGGGGCACAATGTGTATCGATCAATTTTCAATTCTTTCGAATTCAACTCAACTGAAAACTTCTCAGTTCGCCTCCCCAATAGGGGAACATTCTGGTCGATAATTTTCTAACATCAACATATCAATTCAGGCAATGAGTTTCTCCACCCTTCATTAATTACAAATTTTGAGTTTAGCTGGAATGAATATGAAACGGGAAAGCTCTTAATGAAGCTCATTATAATTATCATCCTCTCCAGAGAAATTCCTGAATATTTTATATAAAGCGGCATTTGTGGTATTTCGGGTCAGTCGGAGAAATGGAAGTCAGAGGAAATTATATCGGATGTACATGCAGAAAGTATATTTCGAATCATGAGAGAGACCAAATCATTCATCAGGAAAAAACACTTTACACTTACAATTCCTGATTTTTAATTGGTAATCTATTAGATTGGGACGCAAAATATTTTGCGTCATACGTATCTTCATTTTACAAATGACATAACATTGAAGAAAGAAAAATGGTCATATCTCATTTTATTCGTACAAATACTTCCAGATGACTGATGAGCTGAGACCTGATTAGATCTATTGTGCCCCATCTTCATCAGCTAATTTCAAGGCTTCCTAGTTCATAGCAGCTCCTTGAGCTTCAATTCCCTCAGGAATTTGAAAATTTTGAATGAATCGATTTGTGATTTTCTTTCCACATCCAGCTAGTATGGATCTAGTAGATTCCTCCTGTCGTAATGTACCTACATGATCGCACTTCATCAGGATATGGTGAGATGTTTCTCGAATTCTCCAGCAGAATCTGCAAGTGCTGTCCTCTCGAGATGTTCTTTGAGTCTACTGTGCCCCGTTAGAAATCCCATTATTGCTTTGAGACTTCTCTTGCTGAGGTCAACTCGGGTCTTTGATCTTGCACGGTTGAATTTGCAGAGAAGACTTTCAGCCTGCCGCAGCCCTGGAAGTGTTTGCCATTGTGTTACTGTCAATGCTTCTTTCGCTTTGTTGAGTTCTTCTCGAAAATAGGATGTTTCAAGGCCGCATAATGATTGTGTCTCGATCAGTATCGTCGATGATCCTTTTTGTGCCAGATTGTCTGCTTGTTCATTCCTTTCCACGCCAGTATATGCCTTTGTTGTTGCTGCCTAGATAATTCAGTTGCAAAGGCATTCCCATACCATCTGCTAGTTGATGTTACGAGAGCTCTTGGTTATCGGATCAGGATGGCGGTTTTCCGGTATTTGCTGTCGAGGTTGATCTGATCGCACCTTTCTATAGATGGAATGGATTCTATGTTCCATTTTTTCTTGTTGCTGAGACAACTCTTCTCAAAACTGAGCTTCCTGGAAATTTCGTCAATAGAAAGGCCAGCAAGTTGAGCATTCCTTGTGTGGGGTAAAACTTCACAGTATTCTCCACGGTTATGCAGTTCTCTTCACTGAATGATATCTGATGCTTCTTCAATCTAGATGGTTCCATTTCTGTTTCCAATCTTTGATCAGATTAATATCGTGAACGTGATACAGTCCGAATGAAAATCTCCTTACCAAAATGACGAAAGAAAAGAAAATAACCACTCTGTCATTGATTATATCAAATATACTGATACATCATAAATACATTTAACTAATTCATCATTATTGATAGCGAAATTATTACAATCTGAATGACACTTTGTATCAGTATCAGTGCGCGCTAGATCTTCGAACTCTCTCACATCTTAGGAAGAATCAAGTGATCTATCCATACTGAATGTTCCAATTGGTTCGGATTTCCAGACATCTTATTCACAGGATATGAATATATATGACAATTTCATCGATTTAACAAACTGAGAACGATCGATATTCTGTAGGTCTAGTACACAAACTTTCCTGATTCCGAGAGATTATCACCTTGCACGCTTTCATCATAACAACTCATATGTATATCTTGTCTCCTGAGGGTTTTAAATGAAAATAGGAACTTTCCAGCAAACATAATCGCTTCCTGCATCAATTTCAATCAACATCATATCCTCTCTCTCTCTCTCTCTCTCTCTCTCTCTCTCTCTCTCTCTCTCCCTTCATAAAGCAAATTGGATGAGATACAACCTTTTGTTGTGGAACAGCCGTTTTATTTAGGCCCGAACTATGGTCAATCCGAAATTTGGCCAACATTATTCATTAACTTACCTATGATATCATATATTCTGATCTTTTTCGAATCTATTAGTAGAGTTATAGGCTGAACAGGACAACAACATCTAGAACAAAGTTTCAAAATTCTACTACTAAATCAACTAGGATTATTTACCAATTTTAATACTCAAACAACATACTATGTACAGGCTGTCCCATTTTCGATGTCCTTAAGGGATATCTCGCTTATTTTTGAAGATACAGATTTGAGGTTTTCGCGAACGTTGGCTACTTTTTTGTGAAACTCACGAAACCGTGAACAAAATTTCCATAGCCCGCTTCGTTCCTGAGATAAAGGGCGAAATTGAAAATATTGCATTTTGCCCCCCCCCCCTGTATCTCAGCTATCTTTCAACTTAGAGGAAAAGTAAGAACTGTTTCTTTCACAATTTTTCACATAGAATCCAGTGGCGTAGTCAGATTTTTTCAATGAGCTGTCGTTATTCAGATATAACCCAAAGTTATGTTTTTTTTTAAATATTTTTCAATATTTGAAACAAGAAAGCTTTGCGCTTATATAACACTTATATGATATTTTGAGTATTAGTGTTCTATTTATCGTTGATATTAGAAAACTGCGAAATAAGCTGGATTTGCTGAGTGAAAATTTTTGTCACGGTATCCGTATTCAAGATACAGGTTCTTGAGAAAAAATAAAATTACACATATTTTTTACGATTAAGTCGAATCTACTAACAACATTGTGATGAAATTTCGCATGACTATGTCTTGAAAGCTGACAGTTCCAAATATAATTTTTCGATGTTGGGATGTCTAGTCGAAATTTTATGTGAACTTGAAAAAGATTCAATCATCGACACTGGTGTAGGTGCCGTTTCCAAAATATTCTGATTCGAAGATAAAGAAGTAATACCTGGTGTTGGTATAGAGTGAGACTTGGAAAAAATAATCAACTTTTTTTTTGAGAATCAAGAATAATAGATATTGAGACCTGGAAATAAACGTACATTATGAACGTTTTTTTTTTGGGGGAGTAAATGAGGTAATGTCCATTTGGGATTTGATGGTGATGCTAATGATTACAAGATAAACTTTTTTCTAATATGGAAGCTCTACTGCGACTCTAAGGAATGGTATAATACGAAAATAACGAATACATTTCCAACTTTCGAATGTTACAGAAAGTTCGAAGCGCCCTATCAATGTTATAATACATAGCGATAATCTGAAATGCATCAATTCGTGTAGCTGAACTGGTCGAACTTCGAACAAGTAACAGAGTTTGAAACTCTCATTAATCATTCCCAAATCACCTTCGAATCCTTCAAAACCCTACCAGCCTATATCAGAAGCTCAATATTATCCTGTCAGGAACAGACATTGCGCGAAATCGCTTAAAAACATCTGCGATTTGTTACAAGTTCATCGAGAGTTGGAGAGCGATTTGCAAATTGGTATAAAATGCGAGTTTCATAAGCATAAACATATAATTTCACGAGGTGGATAGAAAATAGCGCAGAACATCGACATTCAACATCTGTGAGACTACTTGTTTCGGATATAAAACTCGGAGAAGGTGATTAATGAGGCATTCAAATGCTCAGATCTAAATAAAAGGATGTGAATAATGGGAAATAGGAGCTCACTTATTATCTAATCGTAGTTCTCCCTCTAAATATCATTCAATCATTTCCTTTCCTCATCCAGTTTATTTTTCTTATTCATAGTCCCATACAACACCGGATATCCTATGGACATCCAAATCTTTTCCAGTTCATGTCGAGATATCATTAGACTACTTTTGGATATCCGTGGATATCCACTGGACGTCTAAATGTTATCTGAAGGTCGTCCATAAGATATCTTTCATGGACGTACAAAATGAGAAAACAACTGATGACACGGATATCCGTGGGATATCCAAAAGGGATAAGGACATGTAGAAGTCAGAAACATGTGAACATCCATGAAGTTCTTGTGAACATCCATATGATATCCTGTTTGGACCAGTTAACTTCAACGAATATATAAGTACATAACCGAAATTAGGATGATCTGTTGATTTCCTGTTGATTAAAGTGAATCTAGAAAATCTTCCATTATATAATTTGTAATGATGAATTAATCGTTGAAGTTATTCTCAAAACATCGATGTGTGATATTAAACATAACTACGACGAATATACAGCTGAAAACTGAAATTTGCAATGGTGCAACTTTATTTTTTGATGTTACACGATAGTTGGCCGATATTTTTTTGTTTCATATTTTCTGAAAACTATGAACTTCCTACTGAAATGAGAAGCATCATCAGACACCCCGAATACTGGTGAGAATATGAATCTTCCACAAGTGAGATAGCCTGAGTAGTATAGGCATCGGACTGATGATCGAAAGGTCTCAGGTTCAATTTTCCGCGACATCATTTGTTTTCTCATTTTGTACGTCCATGGAAGATATCTTATGGACGTCCTTCAGATAACATTTGGACATCCAATGGATATCCATGGATATCCATCGAATGTATATGTGTTGCATAAGGTATTATCTTCAAAATCATGAATAGTAGTTGAAATTCATTTGTCTTTATCATTTTATCATACATTTTGTCCACTTAAATTTTGATAACGGTATTAAACATAGTAGTATCTTTCAGAAAGAACATTTTCCGAGCGATTTGAATGTATTTAGCTGATCTTTACGAATTGTTGATTATTCGATCTCAAGTCTCATCCTCTCATCATTTCATTCAGTGAGATTGCTATCGCTACTTCAACTTTGCAATACAAATTCCCACCTTCTTGATCATTCATTGAGATTTTGGTGAATTAGATTGACGATCGACTAAGGCATTATACAGGATGCCCAGAAAATTTGTGGATGTTTTTGATCGCTGCTTCAACATTGGAAAATCACGACCCATCATGAGTTCCAGAGACCTTCTAAATGATATATCACAAGCTCATACTTTCTATTCGAGAAAATTGACTTTGTACCTGGTCATTCGAAGGGGGTTGAAGGTAGGTATCGCATTTGGACGTTGAAGAATGTCAATGTATGGCTTTGTTTGGCTTTTACACACTGTATATGACTCGATCATGTCGACTCATCCAATAAACGGAAAACTCACCATTATTTCATAATTCAGTTCGACCTCATCGGAGTTCGGAGCTGCCAAGAAGTCTAGCATAGAGTCCATGGACTCCGAAAGATGATCATTATGTAATTATCATCATCACCTGTGAATCATTCATCAGTCGATGAAGATTCACCAGATTTTTTCTATATGACTCGATTATGTCGACTCGTCCAAACAATGAGAGCTGAGCATAAAATTCTTGTAATCATAGTAATACGAATATACCTGATGATAGTATCGTCCTAGAAGTTATTTGGTGCTGAATAAATGGAAAACTCACCATTATTTCATAATTCAGATTGACCTCATCGGAGAAATAGCTGCCACGTAGTCCATGGACTCCGAAAGATGATCATTATGTAATTATCATCATCACCTGTGAATCATTCATCAGTCGATGAAGATTCACCAGATTTTTTCTATATGACTCGATTATGTCGACTCGTCCAAACAATGAGAGCTGAGCATAAAATTCTTGTAATCATAGTAATACGAATATACCTGATGATAGTATCGTCCTAGAAGTTATTTGGTGCTGAATAAATGGAAAACTCACCATTATTTCATAATTCAGATTGACCTCATCGGAGAAATAGCTGCCATCACGGAGTCTAGCAAGTAGTCCATGGACTCCGAAAGATGATCATTATGTAATTATCATCATCACCTGTGAATCATTCATCAGTCGATGAAGATTCACCAGATTTTTTCTATATGACTCGATTATGTCGACTCGTCCAAACAATGAGAGCTGAGCATAAAATTCTTGTAAACATAGTAATACGAATATACCTGATGATAGTATCGTCCTAGAAGTTATTTGGTGCTGAATAAATGGAAAACTCACCATTATTTCATAATTCAGATTGACCTCATCGGAGAAATAGCTGCCACGGAGTCTAGCAAGTAGTCCATGGACTCCGAAAGATGATCATTATGTAATTATCATCATCACCTGTGAATCATTCATCAGTCGATGAAGATTCACCAGATTTTTTCTATATGACTCGATTATGTCGACTCGTCCAAACAATGAGAGCTGAGCATAAAGTTCTTGTAATCATAGTAATACGAATATACCTGATGATAGTATCGTCCTAGAAGTTATTTGGTGCTGAATAAATGGAAAACTCACCATTATTTCATAATTCAGATTGACCTCATCGGAGAAATAGCTGCCATCACGGAGTCTAGCAAGTAGTCCATGGACTCCGAAAGATGATCATTATGTAATTATCATCATCACCTGTGAATCATTCATCAGTCGATGAAGATTCACCAGATTTTTTCTATATGACTCGATTATGTCGACTCGTCCAAACAATGAGAGCTGAGCATAAAATTCTTGTAAACATAGTAATACGAATATACCTGATGATAGTATCGTCCTAGAAGTTATTTGGTGCTGAATAAATGGAAAACTCACCATTATTTCATAATTCAGATTGACCTCATCGGAGAAATAGCTGCCACGGAGTCTAGCAAGTAGTCCATGGACTCCGAAAGATGATCATTATGTAATTATCATCATCACCTGTGAATCATTCATCAGTCGATGAAGATTCACCAGATTTTTTCTATATGACTCGATTATGTCGACTCGTCCAAACAATGAGAGCTGAGCATAAAATTCTTGTAAACATAGTAATACGAATATACCTGATGATAGTATCGTCCTAGAAGTTATTTGGTGCTGAATAAATGGAAAACTCACCATTATTTCATAATTCAGATTGACCTCATCGGAGAAATAGCTGCCACGGAGTCTAGCAAGTAGTCCATGGACTCCGAAAGATGATCATTATGTAATTATCATCATCACCTGTGAATCATTCATCAGTCGATGAAGATTCACCAGATTTTTTCTATATGACTCGATTATGTCGACTCGTCCAAACAATGAGAGCTGAGCATAAAGTTCTTGTAATCATAGTAATACGAATATACCTGATGATAGTATCGTCCTAGAAGTTATTTGGTGCTGAATAAATGGAAAACTCACCATTATTTCATAATTCAGATTGACCTCATCGGAGAAATAGCTGCCATCACGGAGTCTAGCAAGTAGTCCATGGACTCCGAAAGATGATCATTATGTAATTATCATCATCACCTGTGAATCATTCATCAGTCGATGAAGATTCACCAGATTTTTTCTATATGACTCGATTATGTCGACTCGTCCAAACAATGAGAGCTGAGCATAAAATTCTTGTAAACATAGTAATACGAATATACCTGATGATAGTATCGTCCTAGAAGTTATTTGGTGCTGAATAAATGGAAAACTCACCATTATTTCATAATTCAGATTGACCTCATCGGAGAAATAGCTGCCACGGAGTCTAGCAAGTAGTCCATGGACTCCGAAAGATGATCATTATGTAATTATCATCATCACCTGTGAATCATTCATCAGTCGATGAAGATTCACCAGATTTTTTCTATATGACTCGATTATGTCGACTCGTCCAAACAATGAGAGCTGAGCATAAAATTCTTGTAAACATAGTAATACGAATATACCTGATGATAGTATCGTCCTAGAAGTTATTTGGTGCTGAATAAATGGAAAACTCACCATTATTTCATAATTCAGATTGACCTCATCGGAGAAATAGCTGCCACGGAGTCTAGCAAGTAGTCCATGGACTCCGAAAGATGATCATTATGTAATTATCATCATCACCTGTGAATCATTCATCAGTCGATGAAGATTCACCAGATTTTTTCTATATGACTCGATTATGTCGACTCGTCCAAACAATGAGAGCTGAGCATAAAGTTCTTGTAATCATAGTAATACGAATATACCTGATGATAGTATCGTCCTAGAAGTTATTTGGTGCTGAATAAATGGAAAACTCACCATTATTTCATAATTCAGATTGACCTCATCGGAGAAATAGCTGCCATCACGGAGTCTAGCAAGTAGTCCATGGACTCCGAAAGATGATCATTATGTAATTATCATCATCACCTGTGAATCATTCATCAGTCGATGAAGATTCACCAGATTTTTTCTATATGACTCGATTATGTCGACTCGTCCAAACAATGAGAGCTGAGCATAAAATTCTTGTAAACATAGTAATACGAATATACCTGATGATAGTATCGTCCTAGAAGTTATTTGGTGCTGAATAAATGGAAAACTCACCATTATTTCATAATTCAGATTGACCTCATCGGAGAAATAGCTGCCACGGAGTCTAGCAAGTAGTCCATGGACTCCGAAAGATGATCATTATGTAATTATCATCATCACCTGTGAATCATTCATCAGTCGATGAAGATTCACCAGATTTTTTCTATATGACTCGATTATGTCGACTCGTCCAAACAATGAGAGCTGAGCATAAAATTCTTGTAAACATAGTAATACGAATATACCTGATGATAGTATCGTCCTAGAAGTTATTTGGTGCTGAATAAATGGAAAACTCACCATTATTTCATAATTCAGATTGACCTCATCGGAGAAATAGCTGCCACGGAGTCTAGCAAGTAGTCCATGGACTCCGAAAGATGATCATTATGTAATTATCATCATCACCTGTGAATCATTCATCAGTCGATGAAGATTCAC
The DNA here is from genome assembly GCA_963576655.1 of Gastrophysa polygoni. Taxonomy (NCBI): domain Eukaryota; kingdom Metazoa; phylum Arthropoda; class Insecta; order Coleoptera; family Chrysomelidae; genus Gastrophysa; species Gastrophysa polygoni. The sequence goes on from OY755083.1 coordinate 1,150,797, forward strand.
CAGATTTTTTCTATATGACTCGATTATGTCGACTCGTCCAAACAATGAGAGCTGAGCATAAAATTCTTGTAATCATAGTAATACGAATATACCTGATGATAGTATCGTCCTAGAAGTTATTTGGTGCTGAATAAATGGAAAACTCACCATTATTTCATAATTCAGATTGACCTCATCGGAGAAATAGCTGCCACGGAGTCTAGCAAGTAGTCCATGGACTCCGAAAGATGATCATTATGTAATTATCATCATCACCTGTGAATCATTCATCAGTCGATGAAGATTCACCAGATTTTTTTCTATATGACTCGATTATGTCGACTCGTCCAAACAATGAGAGCTGAGCATAAAATTCTTGTAATCATAGTAATACGAATATACCTGATGATAGTATCGTCCTAGAAGTTATTTGGTGCTGAATAAATGGAAAACTCACCATTATTTCATAATTCAGATTGACCTCATCGGAGAAATAGCTGCCATCACGGAGTCTAGCAAGTAGTCCATGGACTCCGAAAGATGATCATTATGTAATTATCATCATCACCTGTGAATCATTCATCAGTCGATGAAGATTCACCAGATTTTTTCTATATGACTCGATTATGTCGACTCGTCCAAACAATGAGAGCTGAGCATAAAATTCTTGTAAACATAGTAATACGAATATACCTGATGATAGTATCGTCCTAGAAGTTATTTGGTGCTGAATAAATGGAAAACTCACCATTATTTCATAATTCAGATTGACCTCATCGGAGAAATAGCTGCCATCACGGAGTCTAGCAAGTAGTCCATGGACTCCGAAAGATGATCATTATGTAATTATCATCATCACCTGTGAATCATTCATCAGTCGATGAAGATTCACCAGATTTTTTTCTATATGACTCGATTATGTCGACTCGTCCAAACAATGAGAGCTGAGCATAAAATTCTTGTAATCATAGTAATACGAATATACCTGATGATAGTATCGTCCTAGAAGTTATTTGGTGCTGAATAAATGGAAAACTCACCATTATTTCATAATTCAGATTGACCTCATCGGAGAAATAGCTGCCACGGAGTCTAGCAAGTAGTCCATGGACTCCGAAAGATGATCATTATGTAATTATCATCATCACCTGTGAATCATTCATCAGTCGATGAAGATTCACCAGATTTTTTCTATATGACTCGATTATGTCGACTCGTCCAAACAATGAGAGCTGAGCATAAAATTCTTGTAATCATAGTAATACGAATATACCTGATGATAGTATCGTCCTAGAAGTTATTTGGTGCTGAATAAATGGAAAACTCACCATTATTTCATAATTCAGATTGACCTCATCGGAGAAATAGCTGCCACGGAGTCTAGCAAGTAGTCCATGGACTCCGAAAGATGATCATTATGTAATTATCATCATCACCTGTGAATCATTCATCAGTCGATGAAGATTCACCAGATTTTTTTCTATATGACTCGATTATGTCGACTCGTCCAAACAATGAGAGCTGAGCATAAAATTCTTGTAATCATAGTAATACGAATATACCTGATGATAGTATCGTCCTAGAAGTTATTTGGTGCTGAATAAATGGAAAACTCACCATTATTTCATAATTCAGAGTGACCTCATCGGAGAAATAGCTGCCACGGAGTCTAGCAAGTAGTCCATGGACGATAGTTCCAGCTTCGGAAAACACGTCCAACTTGGCGAGACGATCATTTCATAGCGGAAAAGCCGAAAAAGAAGTCATTCCGCACAGGAAGCTCGTGCTCCACTCGGCTGCGAATCCTCGCACAGCATATCGATCACAGGTCTCCGAGACCCCTTCAGGATCCTCGCGCCAGTCTGGATATTCCCGATCGGTGTCGCGACTCGCGCTCCTCGCCTGAAACTGGCTGAAACTCGACCGGCCGGTTTCCAGACTAGCTAGGCGGCCGCGCGAGCAACGGCAGGTTTTTCAGCAGCAGCGAAGCTTCAGACAAGGATGGCCCCTCCACGCGCCTACTGAACGTGCTCTGATTATATTCGCCGCTAAACTCCCATGACATCGGTGGCGGTGTTTGTTCTCCTGCTCTACAGGATGGGCCGACGGAAACTTTCCACCCTGCACGTTGGAGAATGTCACGATGGAAAGTGTTTCGATTGTGGTGAGAACGGGAGCAGATTCGTTCCTGAAACGTCCACCGAGATAAGTAGAGGTTTTATTCTCATCAAATATATTTGTAGTTCAAAATTTTTCAAAAAAAAGGTGTCACTGACCAATAGAGAATGTCTCTTTTAGGTATCTAAAGGTTTGATTGCAAGCGCAGTGACATTTTGGGGCAGATCACAAAATCTGTCCTCACTACAAATATATTGAAATAATTTTCAATAACTTCTACTCTATTTTTTAGAAACGAGGAGAGAAAATCCCACGAAAAGCTGGAAAATGAATGTACCACCTCCTCGAAGAACTTACAGACAGTATTTTTTGAATACTGTCGGTAAGTTTCATTCGAGGAGATGGTACTTTCATTTTTCCAGCTTTTGTGTGGAAATTTTTCTCCTCGTTTCTAAAAAATGAAGAAGAATTTATTCCAATCATTTCAATCATTTCAGTACTCTTTTTCAAGGTTTCATCGAGTTCTTCATGACCCTATAATTTTACCTCAATGTTTTCATCGATAACGAAATGACAGCTGGTCCAAATCTTGGAAATAGACAGAATAATTGGAGTTTAATAATCCGGTGTACACACACGTCAAATTTATCTCACAATAAAATCGATTTTCTATCTCCACTCTAACATTCTGCAACATACCTTTCAGCTGTTATTTTTTGAAACTCTACATGTTCTTGCTGAACTTGAAGAGAAGACGGCTGTATTTTATAAACGAAAAGACTTCGAATGGCCCCTGAGAAAGAATTAGTCGAGAGAAAAGAGATCAGGAGACCTTGCATATCACTGAATAGATCCTCTATGGCCAATCCAATGTCCTCTGGAAATTTCGGGTGATTTTATTTCAGCAAGAATGTTCATGGCGGACATTTTGAACAGCTTGTGAGATAAATTTCACGTGTACACCTGATTATCGAACTTTATCGAGAAAATAGTAGTCTTTTCCTAGATCTTGACGAGCTGTCATTTCGCTATCGAATACCACAATACGAAAATACCATCGTATCTCTCAATAAAGGTCACCTACTATTGCTCCACCCCTACAACGTACTGAAATGTTCAAACATTATTTTTCCCACCTATCAAATTTCAACTTATTCGATAAAACTATAGCTTATTATGATCCGGGGTGTTTTGACGTCAATATGAACCATATATCTTATCCTTGAAATGATTTAGGAGACAAAATATTTTAGATGACAAAAATCACCCTATACTTTTTGACTGAACTAGGAAGTGATCTTTGCAAAGTCCGGTTTGGAAAGAATCATTTCCGAATAGATTTATTCTAAATTCAGCCGCTACAGGAACAAAAAAAAACGTTGATACTCGAAAGAACCTTGGGGAACATTATTCTACAATATTCTAATCAATTTGAACTCCTCAATCCGCAAATTTTAGATTCATTTGGACACTTGGATATGCTTGAGGAGGTTTAGCCACTATTTGTAATGATTTTATACCGTACAGTACATCAAAGATTCACCTCATAATTGGAATATTTACTTGACCACACAATATAATTTTCGAAACTGTTAATATTCCCCTACATTGTATACTAAACGCAACAATAAGAATGGAGGCAGAAAACGGACTAACAAAACCAATTACTGTTGGCGCATTATATAGGGCGAATCCTTGTTGGATCCTCGAGTTGAATCCTCAGTTATCGTCAAGATTCATAGCTGATATTGAAAATTTTCTCTCAAGCAAATGGAGCAAAATGTGTCGATTTTGATGATTGCTTAATGCTGACGACATTGCCATTATTGTTTACTTTGAGATTGACGTGCCCAGCTAGAGAACTGAAGAGAAAGCTCAGTTGGGAACGAATATATGTTCATCTGGGTGTAACAAATAATCTTCCAGGCTCATTTCAATCAGAAAATATCCACGATCATATGGTTATCGAGGCTAGTGAGCTGTAGGTGCAAAATTTCATCAGTTAAGACTTGAGACTTGAGTGAGGACTCTTCAACTTTATCATGATATGAGAAAAATGTGTTTGAGATCGGATCAGATCAGATTGGGGCTTGGGTCAGGGCCTACTCTATATTACCGGGCTAAAGCATCGCTTTCGTGACGTCACACTACTAGGGACAAAATCGCGGTAGTGGAAATGGTTATAGTTAGAAATGAATATGAAGAGTTATGATTTGTGAATAAATATGGTATATCAAAAGGAATTAGGGAATTTAATTTGATCTACAGAAAAAAAAAATCAATCGTTTGAAGACTCCTTATAGTGTTTAGATTGACTGTGATTTTTGCAAATCCTCAGATGTCAATTACAATTTAATATTTGAATGCAGATAAAATTGTGATTATTTCGTATATATTCATAGATGAACGAATGCTAAAGTTCTGACGCTTCCCATGAACCTATAAACTGTGGGTATATTCTGTCACTGACTTCTTTGTGGGAAATTTCATTGCCTATAAATCGATATCATATAATTTTACTTCATCTCAAAGGGTTTAAGCAGCGTTTATGTCTAAAGGTAATCCTGACAGTTCAGGAATGGCCACTAAATCGTCGATACGGCGGAATTAGTTAGAGATAGTTATTACTATAGGAAAACTACGATCGCGCTCTTCATTTATAATTCATTCAGACGATTTTCTCAATATTCAATTGAGGCAGCATCCTAGTTTATCATCCTCAATCATTTTCATCATGCAGCAATTTCAAATTGGCCGGAAAATGGTATTCCGTTGAACAACGTCCTGATTTTCATCAAAAATGGAATTACTTTACAACGCTATAAATCAGTAATGATTAATCCTATTGAATCTTGGTTTTCGCCATAAGTTGTGGAACTCATTACGGATCTCTTCGTCTCGATTGAGTATATTTCTAATTTTTATAGTAAATGAGCTACAGCCTTTCAATCACGGACCTGGAGGGAAACGAATTGTGCAAACTCAACCCACTAGTTGTGACGCCAGCAGATTTCAGATCTATTGTTTCTTGTCCTCCAAATCATTCAGAGTTCTTCGAACCCTTCAGATCCTCCTTATATCTGGAAGCTTTTGGTTTTTCCTCTCAGATCCTCACAGTCTCGACATACTTTTACAGTAGCAGAGTATGTGTACACATCTTGTGGTGAAATCTTGTGGTGAAATCTAAAAACACCTCCTGTCGATACACCACCATGAATTTGTCTCCTGCAATATAGTATATTTCTGTTCATATTTCTTGATGCATATACAGAAAACAAGAAGATTCTTCTACGGGCTGCTTTAATCAGAGACGAAATATAAAAGAGTCTCTCAATGGGTATATATTTTGGAATGAAAATAAAAGATTATGGAGATTGAAATCGACTGATGAACTGAATATCTTTACGAAAACAACTGGAATATGAAATACAAAAGTTGATCTAGATTGTTTGAATCACTGTTCAGGCAATGGTTCATTTTTCATGAAACGAGATATCAAATCGAGAGCCCATTCTGGTTGATCAGACGGTACCATATGTCCAGCATTTCTAACCAAAACTTCTGTCAGATTCCCAGCTCGTTTGACGTAACCTGCCAAATTCCCCTGATAATACCACTGATTTCTGACAGCGGTTTTGTATTCCTCAGCCCCACTGAACTCCAACTGCCTTAGGTAGTTCAATGTCAACGGATATGCCACTATAATATCCAGTTGACCGTTAAAAATCAGTACTCGATAGTTTGAGAGCAGTTCCGAGATCCAAGGGGCCACGGATTTCATCACGTCTTCGGCGAGATGTTTTTCCACGTCGACCCCATCGTGGAAAGTTCGGTTTCCTACGTGTAGAGCCTTCCGTACGTCATCTCTTTGCAGAAACTGTCCCAGATAGAGTGATGTTTGGTCGGTGCTTTCTGTGTGTAGGTAGTTGAAATAGTTGTCGTATCCTGTGGCTTTCTTGAAAACTGTGGTGTCGTTTGTTAGATCGCCGTTCAGAAGGTCATCGAAGATCCGGAATGCCTCAAAAAATTGATTGGCCCTTATATAGTCCTTTCCTGAAATGTGAAGCGTTCGGTATTATTTTATACGTGCATCTGACGAACGACGTATATGGATGCGAAACGACATGATTGCAAAAGTACACAATTTTCTTAAAACAAAGATACCAATTGTGTTGCCCTGCGTTTGAAAATGTTCCATGATTCTCAACCGAGTGCATATCAGAATCCCAAAAACTTCTGGATATCGTACGTCTTTATTTTCAAGTTGAATCTGACGTCGCGTGCGATAAGAATCATTATAATTTTCACGTACGTTGGACCTATCGATTGTATACAAAGAAACAATGAATGAGTTTTTGTCAAATCATCATCATCAAAATGATAATCAATCAGTGCAACTTAACTTTAATTATATGATGGATCATATAACTATATATGATTTCTGTACTATCTACATAAATACATACAAGGTTGTGAGTACAATAACTTCAACAAACGATTTTTTCGTGATCGTAAGACAAAAAGTTCATATTAACATTTGTCCTAACGTGTTGAGATCCAAGATGTGGGAATTAAAAAAAAATATTTTTCGAAATTATCTCAAATATCCTTCACCCAATTTCATTGCAATTCGGAATCATTCGTCGTGTTGAGAAGTCCAGTGGCGTCCTAAGCGGCACCTCAACGAATATTCTCGATGAAATTGACATTGACTTTTTTGTATTTTCTTCGGATTGAAAATCTCAAAATATCACTTCTTTGTCTCATGAAGTTTCTTCGTATCTACCTCAATTTTTGAGAAAAAAGACATAATATACATTCAGATGCATTTACAATTGCTCAATTTTATTATTTCTCTCTCAAAAACTAAGTTTGATACAAAAAAAATTGACGAGACGAAGAAGTTGTATTTTTAGTTGCTTAATCCCAAGATATACATTGAAATTACAAGAAATGGGCCCTGATGAATTCAATCAAATTTGAGTTAGATAAGCCACATAACGCGACAAATAACTGATGCCATATTGAAAAAAAATGGTTGGGGGATATTGAAGACAAGAGAAAACCTTGTATCTTGGAAACAAAGCAACTTTAGACACATGTTCATATGAACTTACGTCTCATGATCAAAATCACGTGAAGAATCGTCTGTTAAATGTATTGTACATACTTAATTAACACACTTGATGAATATGATCATTCAAATAATAATCCCACCTTGCTGTTCCATATCTCTAATCACTTCTCTAGTATTGGAATCCACCAAGCCAATTTGGTACAAGTAGTCAGAATATTCTAGCTGATTCTCCGGATCGCTAAGCCCATTTCCTATAGCCAATCCTTTGAGGTTAATCTTCAAGTCCGCTTGACGATTCTTCTGCAGAATAGTGTAAGAGATAGCCGGGACGTATTTCCCAGCATACGACTCTCCGGTAACGAAAAAATCGCGTTCTTGAAGTTCAGGAAACAGTTTGAAAAACTGCATCAACGCTTCGTACAAGTCCTCGCCAACTTTGGTCTCGTTCTGAGCATATCCGCCATCAGTGAAACTGAATCCAGTTCCTACCGGGTTGTCGATGTAAATGAGAGAGTGTTCTCGCGTCCATGTGTACTCCCGCATCTCAACTTCGTTCGCATTTTTGAGAACGAACGGTCCATTTTCCGCAAACAAAGCGAACAGAGAAGTTGATCCGGGTCCACCTTGTAACCACAGGACCACCGGAGCACTATGGAAATCGATCTCCGCCGGGAAATACCAGAAGAATAAGTTGGAGTTGTAAGCTTTGTCCACGGTGAAATATCCAGAGTAACTTGTTATATTCCTGAAATCTCCTAGTTTGACTTTTGCTGCTTTCTGCCCTTCTAATATCCTGTTCTGTTCTATGAACGGGGTGAGGATGAGTGGTTCACCCACATCCCCTTCGACGTCTCCGGATCTGATGGTTGGGTACAAATTTGGAAATGCTGGTTTCGCCAAATGCACGCTGGTGAGCAGCACGAAAATCTCAGCGAATATTTTCATTGCGTTGCAGTATCAAGCAGTAGTGACCACTGAGAATACACATCGACAATTGAGACGAATGAATATTTTATATGGTTGAGATTTTCGATCTTTATCAAAATATGAAGCACTATGTTATCGGTTGCATTGATTTTTGAAGTGGGTATAGATGATTTTTTATCTCACTTTCATCACGAATAATGCAGAATCTGCAAGATTACCTTGACATATAAGTAGATAATCATTTCATGAAACAAAGATCTACTATGTAAGAGATGTAAGCTAATTCAATATTGGAGTAAACAGGCAGAGCGAAAAATTGTGAGCAATTGAGAGGAAATTGAACATTTTAATTTTTCGAATTCCTACATTTTGAAATGAACCGGCACATTTGATTGTCCCTATTATAGAAAACGGGTTCAAAAGATGATCCGTTTGATTTTAGCAGTAGGACATAAACATTTATAATTATTGATGTCACATTATTCGACAATTCTGATATCAAAAAAGACTTGTATCACAATATTCCTTGCAGGGGAAATTTTTTTCAGTACTTTTTCCGTACACTTTTCAGTAGGTATATTTTCTTAACAAGCAATGATCAAATTGATAAATTTGGTAAATTTTATTACCTTTTGACAATAGCTTTGAGAGTTTGAACACATCCAACTGTACAATGAGAAACAAAAAATAGTCCACTCTCGCTTTTTCATGAAATTGAAACCTTCAGAAACAATTTTATTCAATAATTAGATTGGAGTGCAATGTTACTCGAATTCTCAAAAAAAACACAATTTTCTTGCTAACTGAAATAATGTATTCCCTCCTTTCAATGCATTTCTCCAGAATCACTATATGAACTGGTAGAAATAGTTTTGTACTCAATAATTCACAAAATTGTAACTCAACATACAACTTATATTTTATTTTCACAGATATTTTTGAAACAAGTTACATTCTTGTGATACCCAGAGATATTGCTCTACGCACGTTTCACTTATTGATGCTACTGTAGTATTCTTCTTCCAAATCATATAGGTCGGCAGCCATATCATCTCGCAATGACATGAGTTTTTGATCACATTCTGCTTGTTTGGTCCTACAACAAGAAATCAGTATTGTATTGAACATTACTGGCGAAAAAATTGAGTTGAATACAATGAACTATCTCTTAATGTAGATGAAACAACATACAGGGTGTCCTTAAAAGGTCTTTACAAAAAGCTACCACATATTCTTCAGACAAAAACAATTCGATACAAGCAAACTTACCTCAGTAAAAAGTTGCTTAGTTTGGGCGCTAGACGGCTCTGAAGTTGAAATTTTCAAATCGATTTTGCTTCATAACTTTTGAACGGCTCATGAGATTTTTTTCAAATTTGGTACGTTGGCATAGACTCATCGGGCAATGAAACTCATATCATAATCATAATGAATATCATTCCATGGGCGTAGAACTTGATTTTTTCAGTAAATGAACATCTAAAACTCCTACGCCAATGGAAAAAAATTAGTTTCAATATGAAATCTAAATTATTCAACTCATTCACTACAAAAAAGGTACTCTTGACAAAAGTCGATTCCTCTCATGGTTTCGACAAAATTTTAATTTTAGTCATTTAGAGCATAATTAATAATAAAACGATTAACAGATATTTCATAAAAATTGTTCAAAATGTTCACCATTTTCACGTATACAAAGATTTATACGACGCAAAAAGTTGAAATGTACTCTTTGCATAACTTCTTCATCGCCTGTAAGATTATTCGTCGCCTGTTGGATACGTTGCCATAATTGTTCTACAGTATTCACAGGGGTCTTGTAAACCGTAGACTTGAGATAACCCCATACAAAATAATCCATCGGTGTTAAGTCTGGAGAACGTGGTGGCCAATTCACGGGTGCATCATCCTATCCATCTGTCTGGGTACTGTTGGTTTAGAAAATTCCTAACATCCACCGAAAAATGTGGTGGAGCTCCATCGTGCATAAACCACATATCTACCCGATGTTGGAGTGGTAAATCTTCCAACAAATTTGGCAACGTATTTCGTAGATGTTGTAAATACATGTCTCCTGTTAATCTTTGTGGAAGTATGACAGGACCAATTATAAAATTTCCTATTATTCCAGCCCAAACGTTGATTTTGAATTCGTGTTGAACATGGTTTATTTTATACAACATATGGCCGATTGGAGTAATATTAAGATCATAGGAAAAGAAGACAACAACCAAAAACGGAAAATCAAAGAGTCTGCTTGCATTCTCCTGAACGGAGACAATAATATTGCTTCTTGTTCAGTTGATATAGATAGAACTTGGCATCCACTTCTGAAACTTGAATATGAAAATGGAAAATTCGATATCAATTAATGAAAACACCTTGTAACCAGAATTCCTACGTCTGCCAAATTGTCACTCTTCAGTGTCAAAATCGGAAACATCGGAAAAAGTTTACGAAGAAAAATATTTCAATTGTGTTGAGAACGGGAGCAGATTCGTTCCCGAAACGTCCACCAAGATAAGTAGAGGTTTTATTATTATTAAATATATTTGTATTTCCAAATTTTTTCAAAAACAAGGTGTCACTGACCAATAGAGAATTTCTCTTTTAGGTATCTAAAGGTTTAATTTCAAGCGCAGTGGCATTTTGGGACAGATCCTAAATCTGTCCTTACTACAAATATATTGCAATAATTTTTAATAACTTCTACTCTATTTTTTAGAAACGAGGAGAGAAAATCCCATCAAAAACTGAAAAATGGTTTATTTTAATGGAATGAGGATTTTCAATTGCATAAACGTATTCATTATGAAAATTTCTCGTGAAACAGGCTTCATCAGTGAACAAAATATTCTTTCCAAAGTTCAGATTCATTTCTCTTTGCAAATTAATGAACCTACAAAACATCAGACGACATTGTGAATCATGGATTAATAAATCTTGAACTGGCGTCTTGTGGTATGGGTATAATAATTGTTCTCTTAGTACTTCATGAACGGCATTCCTAGAAACTTCTAGTTCATTACTTATCCGTCTAGTACTCAATTCTGGATTTTCTTCAATACGGTCTGAAATTTCTACTTCGACTTCGGGAATCCTTACATAACGCTGTCTTCCATAATCACCAGTTCTAGGAGCAAAATGACCGGTCTCCCGAAGACGTCTCTCAACTGCAGCAAAGGTTGGGTGGCTTGGTACGCGACGATTTGGAAACCTTGCCGAATACACCCTCACACTCTCTCGACCATTTCCTTGACAATATCCGAATACCAATAACATATCGGTGTATTCTTCATTGGTGTATTGTACGGCCATGATAAATCAGAAAAGTCCGATATCAACAATCAACGTCAATAAAACTCGACAAATCAACACAGATGAAACAATGGAAACCAAGAATGTGAATATCACTGTTTTCGGGCAGATAATAATAGTCTTCAGAAAAAAAAACCAGTGCTACTTATTTTCAATAGAAATAACCTATGCAAAAAGTACATCTCAACTTTTTGCGTCGTATAAATCTTTGTATACGTGAAAATGGTGAACATTTTGAACAATTTTTATGAAATAAAAATCTGTTAATCGTTTCATTATTAATTATGCTCTAAATCACTAAAATTAAAATTTTGTCGAAACCATGAGAGGAATCGACTTTTGTCAAGAGTACCTTTTTTGTAGTGAATGAGTTGAATAATTTAGATTTCATATTGAAACTAATTTTTTTCCATTGGCGTAGGAGTTTTAGATGTTTATTTACTGAAAAAATCAAGTTCTACGCCCATGGAATGATATTCATTATGATTATGATATGAGTTTCATTGCCCGATGAGTCTATGCCAACGTACCAAATTTGAAAAAAATCTCATGAGCCGTTCAAAAGTTATGAAGCAAAATCGATTTGAAAATTTCAACTTCAGAGCCGTCTAGCGCCCAAACTAAGCAACTTTTGACTGAGGTAAGTTTGCTTGTATCGAATTGTTTTGGTCTGAAGAATATGTGGTAGCTTTTTGTAAAGACCTTTCAAGGACACCCTGTATATTGCTTTTTCTTCAAGAGGCACAAACAGCTCAAAATAATGTTAACTCAAATATGATGAATAGCTCAGATGAAATGAAGTATTTAGGCATGATAACCGATAAACACCCCAAATGGACAGGACAGATGAAACACTTTGACATCAAAACTTTTCAGATTTGTTCACAAATTTTCCGATTAAGGCAATTCATGCATGAAAAACTAGATGAGAAAATTCCAATTATTTTGGATAAATCACTGATAGATTTGATACTAACCTATGGTAGAATCGTTTGTGATGTCACAAATAGACAACCAATCAGTCAAAATAATGTTAACTCAAAGATGACATCTTCTTACCAAATTCAATCAACAGAGTAATTTTGCGGAAAAATAGATTATACGCAACAGCAAACTTATAAATAAAATGCATGATTGGTGTACCTCCATTTATAAACACCATTATCTGGGGAGTATACCAGTATATTGTCATGAAACATGATCAAAGGTATGTAATGGTTGAATATACCTCTTTCATCATGAGAATGCTTAGAGTCGAAGGTTCCAAACTAATATTGCTACCAAAATATTTAATTTATCACCCCAATAAATTAGGAATAATCTCACAACAAGAATTCTTTCCACTCTTCTATCAGAATTGAATGAACAAAATTATGATTCCTAATCTACCTGAATTTGAAATCAAGTGACATATTACAGAAGATAATTGCAATGGTTACTTTACAAATGGAAAAGATTCATATGAAAAGAATAACAACTAGACAGGGTAGCACAAACAGAGGAACAGTAAAATTATTGGGTTTTCACATCAACAGAAAATTTACATGGAATCAGCAAATTGAACACGTGTAGAAAAAACTTTCATCAAGTTTGTTTCAGAATGTTAGGAATCTCATTTTCTAATAACAAACACTGAACAATTCCAATTCACTCTTCAAATGTCAGTTGTGTATCTTAAGACTATCATTGCCACACAAAATTACAGTTTCTCTCATATTGCTTCTTGTTCAGTTGATATACTTGATAGAACTTGGCATCCACTTCTGAAACTTGAATATGAAAATGGAAAATTCGATATCAATTAATGGAAACACCTTGTAACCAGAATTCCTCCGTCTGCCAAATTGTCACTTTTCAGTGTTGAAATCGAAAACATTGAGTGTTGAGAACGGGAGCAGATTCGTTCCCGAAACGTCCACCAAGATAAGTAGAGGTTTTATTATTATTAAATATATTTGTATTTCCAAAAATTTTTTCAAAAACAAGGTGTCACTGACCAATAGAGAATTTCTCTTTTAGGCATCTAAAGGTTTAGTTTCAAGCGCAGTGACATTTTGGGACAGATCCTAAATCTGTCCTTACTACAAATATATTGTAACAATTTTTAATAACTTCTACTCTATTTTTTAGAAACGAGGAGAGAAAATCCTATTAAAAGCTGAAAAATGAGTTGTATTGTTACGGAAATAGTAATTTCATAGATTCTGGCGAATTTTTGATTATAATTCAGTGAAAATTGTTATGACTTTTTATCTCACCTGAATAATTTAGAATTTTGGGTTATTGCCTCATTCACAGATGGGAAATCATTCAAAATTAGATACTGTTTGATATCAGATACTAATTTCATAAGAGATTCTCCTGCTCGTACAATGTTGGCAGCTCGAACATGCATTTCATATGTATCCTGCTCACACTGCGTCATTCTAGAAAGTTGTGTGTCATGTTCTCCCTTCGACAACTTGACAATTTCTGTGGAACAAAGCAAATGGTGATTTATTTTCTTAATTCTAGAGATCCGGAATTTGTCATTGGCGCTGGCCTCTCACATAATACTTTTTAATTCAACATCATTGGTCAGAGGTCCTGAATTTTTATATTTCAATGAAGATAAGCAAGAGCATGAGACAAGAAGAACCTATGAATTGATTTTACTGAACTTGAAAGAAGTAATGGTTTATCAAGTTTTCCCAGTAGACTTTCTCATTGAAAACACATATTCTACCGAGAAAACTGTAGCAGACTTTATCCAGGCCAATGAATCATCACCGTTAAAGATCAAAAAGAAATTTTTCAAGCAAACCAAGACTTATACAAATTGAAAAGAAAAAACTTACCTTCAAAGTTCTCGAGCATACTTTTCACGTCATCTTTCAATCGAGTTCTATATGATTTCAGAAGAGCTTCTTTACTCTGGGGTAGTGACCTAGGGATAGACATTATTTATGTCGATAATAAATACTTATTTCATATATTATGACTTGAAAATGCAAAGAAAAACATAAACTCATATCGTAAACAAAAACATTGTTGACATTCATAAATGACATTCACAAATGACATATGACAGAAATCATCGAACACAGAAACCAGAAAGGCCTGTTCGCTGTGTCTCCATAAACTACAATATTGTACACGGATGAAGACGGTGTAGCAATCAAACTGTTCGGTGATTCTGGTGTACCGTTGGTGTACCATTGTTCCTATCGGCATCGGAGTGTAATGTATCAAGTTATAGTGTGCAATGAATTTTTCATGTAGGCACACCGAAAATACCTGCAATCAGTCAACCGCAGAACAAGATGTACACTCCGGTTTTTATTTTCGACATGGTTGCGCCATGAACAACGTTTAGCAACGTGGTGAATGGATTGTTAGAGGAATATGAGTGCCACTGCTACCAACAGTTCAGAAGATATGACATGATTTTGGTCTTTCAATCACCATTTTACATTGAAATATTTGTTGTTTATTTTTTGAGAATCATTATGTTTGATTGGCTATCTTTTTGCACTCTTTGTTTTTCTCATGATCGAATATAGTGCAACGGCTGACGTGGCCAAGCCAACAGAAAATTCCAATCAAGATGGATACTTCTTGGACAAAATCCAATTATGCAAGGAAACAGTCCGTCCTCACTGTATTTCAAAGATTATTGAGGTGGATTATTCAATCCAAATAAAACATGGAAATTCTGTAACGAAAAGTATTAAGGATTTATTAACTGAAAAAAAATTTCGATGAATGCATGATGAACTCAAAACACTACAATAATCAATCACCTGATAGATTCTGGGCCGCTCGCTTGATAATTTCACGATTGTTCATGGTACATCAGAGGGTGATTGTGATGATTATTATATCTATGAATCACCCCTTCGGAATTGGAAACACATCTTGCTTTACATTGTGTCTTATAATAATGGGAACATATCCAAAACATTCTATTATTCAATGATTGATTCAAATAAAATTGGTAATTTTCAAAATACATGGCTCTCTTTCCTCTTCTTGTCGTACGAAACGTCACAAACATATCTTGGTTGCCTAAAATGAAAAGCAATTGGATATATTATCAAAAATGTATAGCTACAAGAACTAAAATTCAATCAATATTAACCATTTCTAATTCAAATCAAAATCACAGACGATGAGCAAAAAAAACAGTTTTTGTCTATGTTGTAAGTCTCAGATAAAACGAAATCAAAATCAGATTTGACGTCTGGGAAATGTCAACTTCTACGCCGAGGTGGATATAGGATGGTGGAACAATACTTTCTGTTTCTTTCCAAAACATGTAGACCTGTCACACAACCTTACCACTCGAGTATAGATGGCGAAACGATTGTCAATCATGTGACATTAAGAATGCGCTTTAACTCGCTGATAATGACAGATATGTGACAGTTATGACTAGCTGACGGTTGCAGTTTTGCATTCGTGTTGAATTTTGAATTCGAATCGTGTTTTGCAGGGTTTCCAAGATAACTTTCGAGGCCAGCAGAGGTGATGCCATCTAGAGTCGATATTGGGAAGACTCATCAGTATAGTCTATAACTATTTCTAGTGGCTGGGGATAACACATTTCTATTTACATCATGTTCTATGCCATCGACTTTATGATCTCATTTTTAATTTCCTCAACAGCAACGGCAACTGCACCAATACCGACTGCAAGTACCAAGACTTCAAGAAACTGTTCATTGAATTGTCGAGAATTTTATTTATTTTTGTTGGATGCCAAAAAGCTAGGATCTCATATGCATATGTGGGTTCTTGACTTCAGGTTGAGGGATATGTTCCATTCAAATTACCTGAGAATTCCAATAAATACATTAATCAATGGAAGTGGTATTTACTATCACTCAAATAATAATGATCCTTCATTGGATACTGAGATACATGAAATCATCGATTGAAATGAACTTATCACAACATGTATTTGTATAGGCACTATATTACTATATTATAAAACTCCCTACTGATTATCCTAGGACTACCGATGAAATTGAAAGGCTTGTGATTGTGATTGCCAGAAATCCTTATGGTCTGGTCCACATGAGTTGTACATCGTGCTTTACATGTTCCGTTATCATATTGATGACATTTCCAATAAGTTGATCTCATAGAACTTCTATGCTTGATGTATTTGTAGTTTCTCAGCAGCATATAAGGAGTTTGCTTCTTTCCCATGATGTAAGTTACAACTACTGAAAAATAAAATGAGGGTACGCAAAAAATATATGAAAATTTGTCGTGGAACATCAGTTGCCGATTCACATTTGTGAAAAGGTGTAGTTGGAGGACTGTATGAGATTAGTATGTGGAATAGAAATGCAACACAAAGAACGGAGTGAAATATATCCTTTTTCAGCGTTATGATGTGAATTATGTGAATTATGAATGTTACTGTATAGCTCTCAAACGATCTGATAATCTCAAGAAATTTGAACAGGGATTATGAAGTAGTATGTAGTACATAACTAGTGTGGAAAGAGACATATTTCGCACGTGTAGATATTTAACGGTGAGTGCGGAAATGTATCGAGTGGGAAAAAGGGAGGAGGTGATGGTCACATTACCAGACGCTTCTCGTGGAAGGAAGGATGTTTTTGGATTCAATCATTTTCTGAAAGGTTAGGATGCAGAATCAATCTAAAATATTCTAAAATCCAATCTAAAATTCCCAGCTGAAATTTCATTACATTCATCAATAATCACTGCGAGAAAGCTTTTTTTCTAATATTTTCACACTAGTGCGATTTACTGTCCACTTTCCTGTTGCCATATTGAAATGGGCTACTTTCTGAATAACAAAACAGTGTGAAACATATCCGATGTTTTCATAAATGGTCGTAGTCGCAGTCGTATAAAAGATGTCAAACGTTGTTTTTCTCAGACATATATGAGCATCAATACGATATAAATGGAGAATAAATGAGGAAAATGTGCTAGCAGTGAGAAAATTATATATAAACCGATATACATTCCGAGAAATAATACAACTCGGTTGAGAATAATGTCTTTTGAAGATATATATCGGTGTATCATCATTAGGAACTAGTTCAGTCTTATATTGATATAAATGTGGATGATTCATCACTTTATTCTCTTAAATAGTACATTCTGAGAAAATCTGTGATCGAATTGATGTGCTATAGTAGCAGGAAGGTGATTATGTGTATAATACAGTTGAATAACTTTTCCGGTGGACGTCAACAGCGCTGCTCTGCATTTCGTCTTATGTTTTCCATACCAGTTGCAACGCCATCTTGTCTGCTGATTGCTTTTCCTATGAATGACGAACTCATGATTATCTAGTATAAGTTTAGGGTTTTTCACTCCAGAAATGACGTGGATCACACCTGAAAAGTATTTACACACTATATATATATTGTCCGAACATTAAATAAATACATCATTATACAATTTCATAGTAAGAATCAAATACGGCTGCTTGGCATCTTTCAAGATATTCTCCAGAATTTATCATTGAGAATAATAATTGTATTGAAATCAGTGAACCCTAACACTTCAATCAAAGCAGATCCACATCCACATTTTTCTTGCCTCTACAATGTGGAACTATTCATTCTGTCCAATTAATAGTACCCGCTAGTTCGAATTCAATTGTCTCGATTAACTATCTGCTGGCCTAAAAGCTCTGGGACACCCGGTGTAGTCAGTGAATCCCAATGAAAGAATAAACAAAAATACTTCTCAAAATCAAGCTATCTATATTGGTATACTTCAAACAATCTAGGTACCTACCAGAGGCGATTAAGGAAATTTATGATGTTATTGAAGTTGTGCGACTGAAAATTCAATCATATCTCTCAATGATAAACGCATTATATATAGTCAGTTGACAATAAGATACACTTTCACCTACTGGTACAATCAGTTTAATTTGCTGGTTGCACCCAGGATGTTTGATGGTGATCGAGACAAAGTTATTGAAATATTGTCAAGAAATAGATGAATCTTTAAATGTTAAAAAAATTACTCGTTCAGACTTCAATAACTAACTAAATTCCAATTTGAAAAATCAACTGTCTACATGAAAGTTATATCATCTCAACTGAACTAAATCAGTTTCTGTCGAACAATTTTCACTTTCTTCGGTATCAAAGCTTTGTTATCATTCTCCTTCATTTTGATGTGCTGATGATTATGTTCATGTAGCACCGTGACGATATTCTGTGAAGTTGATAAGGCTGCTTTACACTTTGTCTTATAATAGAATAGACATCTCCATTTCGTTCGATCCTTTGCTTGAGATAGAAGACAATAGTGGTAACTGTCCAGAACGAGTTTCGGGTACTTCCTTCCACTGCTGATGTAGATCAATCCTGAAAAGCTCAGTATTAGTGCCTGAACCTTCTGTTGATCATTTATTCTCCTATGGGCAACTGGTATTTTTGAAGAAGATTCTTTCTCTTTGAATTCTGTCTGATGGTTGATCAAGGATGTGGTATATCAATTTTTCATAGATTTTCTTAGGGAAAGAAAAGGCCTGGTAGTTTCACCTGTATAGTATTTTCCACAAACACATGGTATACTGTGAATACAATGTTCCGAGGAATGTTCATTTCTTCGAAATGAACCGCTGGATTTTGAATGATATGAAAATATATGTCGACAAGTCAATCAAAATTAGCTGAATATATCCTGAAGATGGACAACATATGGCCCATTGGAGTTTATTGAATTCATAGGAACTGTAGTTGATATCAAAATGTTAATTTGAATTGATGAAAGCATCGATGTGAATCAATTAAATTATTATTAATTATATGATCAATATTATTTGAATACCTTGGTGAAGTCCTTTCAGGACCTCAATGAATCCTCTGAAAAATGTTGGGTACCAAACTACGGCACTATCGATATCCTACCATAACTAAAATAGTATTGGTTTTCATCGAGTTATTGTCAGTTAGATAATCAAAGAGAATAATTGAATTAATATTTATATTAAAGTTATCGCCACACAATTCAAAAATGTATATGATCATCAACATAATTCGCTTGCAATTATAGATCGATAAAATCAGTGTTTCTCAGTTGGCGGAAGTATTATCGTGAAAAGAAAGGTAATAGGAATGGAAGTGAACACTTCAGGATTTCGTTAGTAGAACTTTTTGGGAAATCAAATCCACATCATCTGGTTTGGTAGGCGGAGGATGATTATGAGTATTGCCTATTCTCACAATGTTGCCGTACGTATTCAAATAGGCTTTGCATTTCGTTTTATTGACATTGCCACATCTCCATCTGGATCTCATGTTTGTTCTCCTCTGCAATCCGAATGAGTATTGCTCAACGTATACCTTCGGGTTCGTCCTTCCCTTCAAATGATATATTATGGTCTCTGAAAAGTTGAGGGGGTTACATCAAATAGTCGATCCAAAGCGGTGAACGTATTTTCTACGATACGAAGTACCCATTTATGGAATGGCATTCATTCAATACGATAAAGTTGCTTCAGTGAGGCATTAGAACTCTATTGTATCTCAGGAAGACGGGTTTCTCAGATATGATGACCATATTCAGAACAACATACAATAATCAGTTATTGATGTCATTATATTACCATGTTCCTTAAATATACAATGAAATAGAAAGTTGCCTAACAGTTCTAGTTTCTGCATGGATTTGGATTAAAATTGTCATCAATGTGAATATTTCGAGGACGTATTGTTGAGATCAAACTTGGGACTTTTTCTTCAGACAAACGTGTGTCCTCAAATGTATTCCTTCTGAGTTACAGCCACTGTGAGTTAGGTGAAAAAAAATATTATCTAAAATTGTGACTATAATATCGTATCAAATTTTCTAGAAAATTGATTTCCCTATTTTTTCAGATCTAAGTTACAACTTTGAACTAACATAGAAGGTCGAACAAACACTCCAGGAGTGTTTCTTCTGTATTGGAAAGCATCAATGATGTATATATATACTCGACTCGTAAACAAAACCTGGAATCAGTGCAGACAACATTTATGAAATACCTTGTTTACAAAATCGATCGGGTATACCCAGAGCAGAGAATAGATAACTATATAATTGAATCGATTTTCACTTCTGTCACTGGGATACCGAAGAAATCATAATTCGTGCGTATTCATTTATATAAGCTTATACATTTTGTCGACTGTCCAGGTCTTCTGTCTTAGCTCTTGTACCTCGTATGAGCAACAGAAACGAATTATGTTTTTATCTTAAAACACCAAGAACAAACATCCTGGCAAAGTCTCCTGTATATACAATATGTAGCAATTTCAAAAATGTCTGCGACAAAATCGATCTTTATTCAACAAAAATAGTTTGTTAGTGAAGTTACCCAAAGAACCTTTTCTACAGAAAACATAGAAGCTTGTGTAAATATATTAAAATAAATTTATGAATATCATGTGATTGACTTGTAATTGGGTGCCTCAGCTGTTTTGACAATAAATGTTTTTTTATAACTCACACATGTTTATTCGAAGAGAGAGTCTTATTTTGACCTAAATAATACGTTATTGGAATATTCACATCGAATTTTGAATAACCCTTCCTGTAGGATGATTATAATTCAGTATATTCCTATATTATATCACCAAAATATTTGTTTCAAAGCTCGAACTTAAAAAAATGGTTGAATATGTTGAGAAGAAGGAAGAATTCTTATTACAGTCTCACTAGTGAAGGAAGAGCTCAGCTGTCATTTGGCGTTCTCAAAATCGTAACCTTCTGTGCTATCAAATTCTCGGTGCTAGGTGAAGGAGGTGGTTCATGGTTGTGTGAATTGTGTATGCGAACATTTTTTCCGTACGTGAAAATGATTGCTCTACATTTGGTCTTGTTGCAATACGCACAACGCCATCGGGTCTGATGATCTCTCCTCTTCTGCATGACGTAGGTGAATTTGTCGACGATGATTTTCGGGTATTTCCGACCGGGACAGAAGTAGATCGTTTCTGAAAAATCGGTAGTTTATTAAAAGTAACACGATGGTGTTGAAATGGTTTGAAAATCATCTCAGGTCGTTTACGAGTGAAGAAGGTTAACGGTGTATGATCAATACAGGAGTTCCACAGGGTAGTGTACTGGGGCCTTCGATGTTCATTCTTTATTTAAATGACATAAATCATCAATAATCACTCAAAATCACGACGTGAAGGATGGATGGCCAAAGGGTTGGTCAATTCATATGTAGAACAAAAAAATATATCCACAGGGAGCATAAAAGATATCCAGATGACGAATACCAAAGAATAAAATATACAAAATACAAAAACTGAAGAATGGATGACCAAGGGGTTGGTCACTTCATATGTAGAACAAAAAAAAAAGAGATATCCAGATGACGAATACCAAAGAATGAAATATACATAATACAGAAACTATCTCAATAAATCAATAAAAATACCAAAATCAAATGAATAAAATCAATTCATAAGGAATTCTTTGCTTAGTGAAGTATTTTCTGATGCTTACAACCTCCAAACATTCAAGAAAAATTCCAACACCTTTCTTCTCTCCGAAATTTTCACCGCTGGCTAACACGATGTTCCTCGAACATTATAGGTTTCCCTTTCGTGTTGTCCACGGATAAAAAAACTATGAATATCCTAATACAAATGAATTACTGAAACAAAAGTGACGATATTGAGCAGATAGTCAGGAATGAAGGTAGGTACTTATACTAAGTGATGAAAATATTTTGATAATTCAATAGTGAGGATCAGATGAATATTCTCTGAAATTTTTACAGAGACCACCAAATTTTCCATCGATTACCAAATCCATTCTGGATTCCAATCCATCTTCTCTAAGGTTGTTGAATTTATCAAAAATTTTTGAAAAAATCAAATCTTGAATAAAGTATCCTGACCTCTCGAATGGTATTGATGCATTTTCGACAACTTTCTTGACATTGAAAGTGAAATTCTATAATGAAATTTGGGTTTTTCTTTTGGGACATTTCTGGAGCCTTGACATTTTCTTTCTATCAGGAAATCAACACATTTGTATTGTTTCTCTTAACTGACTGATAACACTAACAACTCGACGATTGAAGGTGAGTACAAGGAGTTTTTCATCGATAAACGGTGTTGCTAAAAACTGTCCTTATCCTGTTCTCGACCATTATTTGCAACTTCAGCATTTCTGTCTGTCTCACATGATCTCACGTTGAACGTATCCCAAATTTTTCCCTCTTGATAATTATGATTCCGTAGATTGCAAAACCCTCTCAGGCTTTGATTCATCGGGTTTCGATTTTATTCATCAATATCTGTGCGAATGCCATCAATCCAGACTTGATCTCTCGCATTTTCTTTTTATTTTTGTTCCATCTCTAAATTTTGTTGATCGATATCATGTTCTTCTATGTGGGACGTTTGTAATTCTTACTCTCGCACGACTATACTTTTTTCTATTCGTAGGATTTGTTTTTTTTTAAACTGGCGTTTTTTAGATTGCAATCAACTTCTTCTCTGCTACAAGCCTAACTTCCAATCATCTTATTCCTACCATCAGGTAGTACGTTCTAATCAACTATTGATCTCCCATGTCCTCTTTGACTTTCCCCAACTAAGGACACATATCCTTCATGGGCTTTCCAAGTTCACTCGGAGGACCCAACATGGTGTTTCTTTCAGAGAAGTAAACCAGCTTCTATTTTATATTGAACTGTCCTTCAAATTATTTTAATATACCAAATATCATGATATTCAACAATAATTATTCACTGATAGGCCTGATCAATATCAGACAGTCATACAGAGTGATACAAAAGGATTTTGTGAGGATAAAGGAATCGTTCTAACAGAACAATAAAGTGCAGCAAGAAATGTCATATTCATAAAACTTTGGCATGTACTTCTATAAAATCGATTTATTCAGGAAGGCACAACTATGACTCAAATTCACAAGTCTTATCGTCTGATCACAGTGAATATCTGCGGAGTCAACTCTGTCAAATCAATCGATGATGGTGGATCATGGTTATGCTTATATAAAGATGTGACTGTTTTGCCTGTTGTGTAGAGTATTGCCTTGCATCCCGATCTGTCACAGCTCGTGCATCTCCATCTCGTCCTACCACTCCTTGTACGATGTATGTGATATTGATGTTTATCTAATAAAATCTTTGGATGCTTTCTACCAGCACAGAAATAAATTGTATCTGGAAAAAATGAGAACTCAGAACTGGTATTTGAAGATGAGACCCCTTACGGAATTCGGAAGATTAAATAACAATGGAGTTCTAATGTGGCAGAACCAGGATAATTACTTGAATACTATCATTCGAATTGAACAAAAAATAGTGAACCTGGCACTTATACAGAGTGTAGATGATATATGGGAACATTCATCAGCATTATTCGTTATTCAAGTTTACTATGCCTAGAATACACAGCTATGGAAATTATATTTTTATCACACCTGAAACCAGAATAAGGTTCTCAATTTTTGGCAATACAGAAGTGCTACCTACAGTGGTGAATTGCTCAACTTTGTGAGAAGTCTGGGTGGGTATATTGAAAGAAATCGATCAAATCTGTTAGATGTGACGAATTTGAAATGTGAAAGAATCCTAGTCATACAGTTTGAAGTTGTTCGTTTGAGAATATTGGTTTATCATTTCTTTCTTCGTGGATATCTCGAAACTTTATTTTTGACACTCAGCACCTTGGTTACTTCTACTTCAAGTTGGTATAATTTCAATTGAGGTGATGGAATATCGAGCACAAAAGGAAGACTGTTCAATTTGAAGTTTTTTCTTACCCGTTTTTTTTTTCAGATAAGATGATGGAGGACCTTATTTCGGACACCGTGCACGTCAATATCGTCTACAAGGCTGTTCCAAATGAAACAATGATGCGAAAAAACTGTTCCACAGCTATAATAAACATTTCTCAGTGATATGTACAGATTTGTTGAGGAGTTATTGACGATCGCACGGAACTTGTCTGATTATTTGCACCTTCTGCATGATCAGCTTCTGGATGTCTGCTTCTTCGATGAAACATTCGTGATTATGTGCCTGGACAACTCTAACTACGTTCCCGGTCGTGTAGAGTATGGAACAACATTTGGATCTGTAATAATGTGAGCATCTCCACATTGTCTTTCTGGCATCTTTCCTATGCAGTAGATATTCATGACGATCCACTATTATTTTAGGATATTTTCGACCTCGTCCTACGTAGATTATATCTGAAACTCCACTTTCAGTTAATGATTTCGAGCTCATGGTATGGCGTAGAAATACACCAAGTCGAAATCTGTCTCTTTTTATTCATTGTACACTGAATGAAAAAGAAAATTTCCAGGAAAGTGAACGTCGGGACTTGATTCATTCACTTCGATCATGAATGAATAAAAAAAAATGTTCATGTCCGAAAATCAAAGGTACATATTAACCGGATTATCAATCTTGGAATTTCCTAGTTATTTTTTTAAAAATCTGAAAAAAATCACAACCACTCGTTCAATCCCTCAGAGAATGAATCTGCGATCGAAAAAAATCAAGTCGTCTCAATAACGGAGTAATCAAGCTCCGAAGTCCGTTTTTTGCCAAAAAGCGCACTATTTTCACTTTGACGTGCAATATCTCCGGAACGGTCTGTCCTACGGACTCGATCGACCAGCCGATCGATTTCTCTGACATTTTTCTATGAGAATGGAATATTATATCAGCTCCATCTGATTTTTTTTCAAGTTATCGCAGATATTTCGCTCTTAGCCAAAAAAAGCACACTTGCAACTTTGGAGCTCGATATCTCCGGAACGGTAGGATGCACAACATTTTCCGGTACACAGTCGGATACCTCGTTCGGTTTTCATCTAGGTTGCAAAATTTCAAAGTATTCGAACAAAAAATGAGAAAAATTCGTCCATGTATTTGGTATTTATCGGATAATCGTATCTTGGAAATATCGAATACGTCGAAAACGAATCTGCGATCGAAAAAAATTGACTCGTCACGGTAACGCGTTCAAATGCTTGTTTTGACTAAAGGCTATTTTCATATCGAGGTGCCTTTTCTTCAGAACGGTCAGTCCTACGAAAAGTTGTAGGAACCACAAACATTGTTGACAATGATGACAATAAAATTGTGTCTATTGAAAAACATTTTATTCATAACTGGAAGATTTTGAGTAGTACATGGTTTATAAATGCCAGAGTAGAAGAGTCTAGTGAACTGCAGGAAAATTAAACACGCGACTCAATTCAAGAAAATTCGGAAAGATGATCATGTAGATCACCAAGACTCTCGTTTGGAGGGTTTAACAGATCTGATGATATTCACCATCTGCGGCACCAATGTTTGGTGATCCAAGCTTTTGATTGGCGCCTCATGGTTATGCTTATTATGAACTCTCACAATTTTTCCGTAGGTATATATGACAGAATTACATCTACTCTTCTGATAGTTCACGCACGTCCATCTGGTTTTATCCTGATTCTTCCTCTGAATCTTATATTCATAAAAATCCACTATTATTTTGGGATACTTATATCCTCTTCGTATGTATATTATGCCTGGAATTGAAAAGGTGGTTTCAATTTATCGAGCTTTGGGAATGAAAATATGATGGAGATTTGGAATATAGTATATCGCATGATCATTTCAAAAATTAATAATGGAATTATTTCGATTATCTACTCGACGTATGGTTCTGGATGAACTCTGTAGTATACAGTCGAGTTTTTTTTCTGTTGACAACAATCAATATGTAATTCGAAAAAAAATGGTAACTCACAATATTGAATTGTACGTGAACGAGTGGATTTTCGACAAGAAGAAGTTACAGTAACTTCTCGAAAATGCATGTCTTGATGTAACTCAAAATGATAGATATCGATATGTGTTTAAAACCATCAAGTTACCACCACAGGTTTCATCTATCTAGTTCAAAAATAAAATTTTCACTCTCAAAGTGCCCAATTTGGCCCACCCTGTACATATGATGTGACTTGCTCTATCGGAATTGATTAGATATGGTAGTGGAATGGAAAAAAGAGTCATACAAAATACAAAACTCGATTTATTCAATGTTTTCAAGTTCATCATAATGAGCATCATTGTCAATAGTACTTCTAGTTTATTATTATCGAATAAAATGTCTTATAGAATCATTTCTGGATCAGTAGCATTCAAATATATGATATTATATACTCTCTACTAGATTGAGCTCAGAAACAGATAGAAATTTAAGCAAACAATAGAGCGAGACGCAGTGATCAAACATCAGCTGACTGTTGGCAAAACAATTCGATGTGTCATGCCTTTTTATTGAGGAATACGACATTTTGTTCGAATCGAGGTAATAATGTGAGATCATTCACTCATCTATTGTTTGAAGAAGTTTATTGATCCACAAGTGTTGTTCGAGTATTAAAAATTGGTGAATAATCCTAGTTTTTTCAGCGAGTTCACCCGTCAAGTCAATGAAGGATTTTAAAACTTTGTTCGAAACGGTGTTTTTCTGTTTAGCCTTAAGCTCTACTGGGATAGATTCAAAAGTTATCAAACGCCACCTTTATTTGTTGCAGCACCAGACGAATCGATTGCTCTTTCTTTCTCTTTCTATGTTCGTTGCGAAGCTCCTCCAAAGTCGATGTGATAAGGTGCATCTAGTAGAGAATATTTAATATCATATCTTTGGTAGCATCATGATTCATCATGATACGGATTGTAACACTTTGGACACATTAACTGATGCTTGTTCTCTAATTATTTTCACTTTCTGAAGAATCAGTTTTTGAATGTCACTGTCTTTGATACTGGATTCATGGTTGTGCTCATGGATGACTTTGACCACTTTTCCGTACGTATACAGTATGGAATTGCATCTGCTTTTATTGTAATTCGCACAGGTCCATCTTGTTTTATCCTTGTTCTGTATATGTATTCTATATTCGAATCGATCCACTATAATCTTTGGATATTTCCTTCCTCGCCCGATATAGATAATATCTGAAAAATTAATCATTGAGTATATCTTCCCATACTGTATGTAAATACACATATCGTAGGTGATAATTCATCCAATGAAAATCAAATGAATTCTTTATCTTCATTTTTATTTCCAAATCCTGAGAAATATAATTCCTTCATAAAGAAATCAATATAGAATGAAAACAGAAACCATCTTGTTACATTCAGGTGAATAATGTAAATACCTGAACTGTATACCATCAGTTCTGTAAAATGATATTCCAATATCAATACTGTGATTCAAATCCAGTACGAACACTGTACAACGTGATTTTCATTAATTATGTGTTTTTACAAAATAAGCTGGTACTTTTCTCAATGGATTCCACTGAGATAATTTTCTACAAATAATTTCGAGATCGAACTCGAAAGTGACAAAAAAAATATTGCATGGCCGTTCATGACAAAATAGCCGGCAAAATAAAAATTAGGTACCAAATCAATCTCCTCCTCTTTTGAATATTCACGGTCTGATGATCTGAACCACCTGCGGAATCATTATTTGTTCATCCACATTTTTAGTGGATGATTCATGATTATGATCATGGATTAACCGAACAATCTTGCCATATGTGTATAAAATCGACTTGCATTTGCTCTTTCTGTAGTTCGAGCATGTCCACCTGGTTTTTTCATTTTTTTGAGATTGGAAAGTGAACTCATATGAATCCACTATGATCTTTGGATATTTCCTGCCTCTCCCTACAAAAACAACACCTGAAAAAAAAAGAATCGATTGATTAATTGTCTTTATTATCCCGAGAAACATGTCATACATATGTAATCTGAATTTCATAATTTTTTTTTCAGTGGTCATCAAGACAAATATGTTCAAATATTTTTTTTATTTTCGAAAAAAGCTGCTCTAACTTATACACTCGTACGTTTATTATACATGATAGTAACATGATGAGGAACTAAATTGTTGAAATCAATTTTTCCGGGTTGATGATTATGAAAATTGTTGATCACTACGGTTTTACCAGTCGTATACAGTATGGCCCTGCACTTTAATCTGTCGTGCCATTTGCACCGCCATCTCGTTTTGGTTGTCTCTGTATAGTGTATCCGATGCTCGTAGTTATCCATTATCAATGTGGGATATTTTAGAGCTTTTCCAAAGTAGATCAATCCACGTTTTGCTAGAAAAGTGAAGATTTCATGTATTCCTCTATCGAGACATCAAAGACGAGGGAACATCTATCAAACTCAATAGTAATGGAATGAAAAGAAATTACCTTCACTCCATTTGCTTTAAGTCAACCTCAAATCGAATTACATGATTCAAAAGCAGAATATATATTGAAAAAAGTATTTTATTTACAACTATATGTGTAATGCTGTCATTATTGACGTCATTGGAGGTTGGGAAGTGTCACATTACACGCACCTCAACTTCCCAACCTCACTTCCCGCCCTTATTTCCCGCGAATTTAATAACCGACTTTATTTGACATTTATTAACTTTATATGACATTTATTTATATTGGTGACAATTGTATAATACCCTTTAGTCACGGTAACAATATATCTACTAGATTATTCTGAGAAAACCGCGTTTTTGGTAATTTGTCGTTAAATGTAATATTTCAAATATGTTCAAAACGAAATAGAAATTCACTAATTTCAACCGAAATATGATGGTTGTAAATGAATAAATAGTGAACAATTCTCGGTAGGAAGTTTCATTTCTGTCCCGAAATCATACCTAACCTAACTAATCTCACGACAGGAATGAATCTCTTCCAACCTCGGTGTTTGATATACTTTTTTTCTACGACTAGTGTGAGTTGGTGATAACGAAAAGGAAAAAAGAATCGCAGAAAGCTTTTCCTTAGACACGCTTCGCTCAAAGTGTTATGTATTATGGACGAAAGCACGGTTTCCGAAGATATGTTGATTCATTTCGCCTTTTACATTATCATTCTCATTCCTATGTCGATATTTGCTTTAATTTTGGTACTATTGAAGACTTTCAGAATATGTCTAGAACCAGTTAAGAGTAAGTCAGTAGGATATTGAACAGTAATGATGAGTATTTTGTTATATACATTTCCTAATATATTGATAAAATGAATCTTCGAAAACAATGGAGAGGGTGTGTTTCATTTATATGTATATTGTGAAAAACTCGAAAATATTCATTATGATCTTTCTCTCCAAAGACACGTACTTTTCGTACAGGATGTCAAAGTTTCCTATAACAATGGGTTTTCCAATTCTAAAAACCAGATTCTAAAATTTTCACTAGTAATACCACTAGAGGTCAAATTATTCATGAGCTCGAGAAAATTTCCGGATTTAATTTGAACTCGTGTGGTATTCGGTGAGAAAATTCCACACCAAATGTGTTTCCAACAACATCAATTTTCGTCTTTATCAAGTTGACAACACCTGTCATTATGAACATTATGAACAAAAAAATTTCCAGTAAAATTCGCTGTTGGGTACCCACCAGGAAAAAATTTTCGATGAAATTCATCCGTTGCTATGGTGATCTGACAGAAATACACGTTCTTATTGGTTAAAAATCACATGTGTGGAATTTTCAAGTATATTCGATCACAGATTCGAATATGTTATAATTCAAGTTGAAGTAGCGACATACAAATTTTGAGACAATTGTGAAATCAACAGCGACTGTAATTAAATAATTTATTCACTTTTTCCGAACAATGACAACTTTCTGAGCTATCAAATCATTATAATCAACGTTTTCTGAGTAATGGTTGTGATCGTTATTGATATATACAGTATTTCCAGCTGTGTATAATGTAGCTTTGCATTTGTTTTTCCCGACGTCTCTGCAGCGCCATCTAGTCCGATTTATCTCTTTGCTGTGAATTCTATAGGAGTAATTATTCACGATGAGTCTTGGATACTTGAGAGCTTTTCCTATGTATATCGTCCCTGAAATGAAAAATTATTACAAACATAATTTTATAACGATAAGGTAGCGAAGGTTGTAGATATACAGATACCAGGAAGATTGATACGTGGATTATTTTCGAATTATTTTACGATATGGGAGCGTCACACACACCTTTCGAGTTTCCAACGTTCTGAAAGTCAACTCCCGTGTTTCATTTTCGAATTCAAATCACAGCATTAATTCAAAAACCCATTCGATGTCTCTCTTCCCATGTTTATTCTAACGACGCCTCTAGTCAGTTTTGTTCATACAAGAGTATTGTTATCTCTATTCGCTAATCCAAAAGTCTGGACGACCTCTGGTGGCTAAATTGTGGACCTACTTAGTGAGTAATCAATAATGGATACGTGTGCGTTTCATCAATGAATCATCGTTATTTCGGCGTGCTTGTGCGATATCAGAGATTATTGGTGGATTATGTTGTGTTCTCATTGTATTTGTAGATCTGTGTGTCGAGCGAACTTCAAAATTAGGACTTTAAGCGAATAATTTTTGGGTTAACCCAAACTCGAAAGGTATTCACAGGAATGAAATTATTCTTTGAGTACTTTTATAAAACTATACAGTTTCAGGGTTGAGATACTCAAAATGATAGTGAGTGGAGAATCGAGTCAAAATACTGGCACAACTAGGAAGACATTGCATAACACTAACAGTTTAAAACTGTAGTCTTCCAGGAAAAAAAAAATATAGGACATTCCGATGCGTTCCCAAGAAGGATGCTTCTATAAAGTCCATGTCATAAATGATTATGGTATACTTGAGAAAGTTGATCGAAGAAAAGCATGGACAAATGTTTGTTGATCGGAAAACCTGTGACTCACTTCATTCGAGTTTGTTTCCTTCATTTTATTCATTTCATTAGACATTATTCAAAGCATAACATTACCTCACAATATGATAGTTCTTCAACACACTATCAACAATTGTCCAAAACACACACGGAAATCCAAGATATCACTTGTTCAACGTTCGAAAACAACTGAAACATACACACAATAACCACGCCGAACAGAGAGATTACTGACTGTCCGCCATATTTGTTTCTCGTAGCGCCCTCTTTGGTAGTTGAAATCGCCAATATGAAAGTATGAGTATGTCATACAGATACGTACGTCGTGGTGATGAATGAGGAATTTTCGCAATGATTTTATTGCGTTTTTTTTACATTTCTCTAATATTTACTTGTACTTTCTAAATTATTTATGCTATATACAATATCAGTATTGAAGATGCAGGAGGGGTGGGTGTACCAGTAAATCAGATTCCTACTCTCAAAGATGACACAATGAATAAAAATAATAATATAATAATAAAAATACCACTTAGGATTTCAGTGATACAACCAGCCAGTAGTGTATTATTTTTTTACTGACGTCGCCCAGCCCATTATGAATTATCTTTCAGTCTCAACGAAGAAGACGTCGATTCATTCAATAGTCAATTCATTATCTTGATATACTGGGTGGCCCAATGAGAACGAAACAAGGCCGATTCGACATAGTTATCGTTCCCAGAAAAAAAAACTCTCGAACCGGTCGATTTTTATTTCGAGGGAAAAATATTTCCTGCATGTTTTCAACTGTTTCACTTCAAACCCCTCGGAGGGATGAGCTCCAACCCTTGAATCTCAAACGGGATGAGGGGTCAAGTGATACATCATTTTGAAGGTAATCGAAATCTCTTACCAACGCTTCCTTGTTTTTGGAATTCGATGCAGTAGTTCTCGAGAAAACAAGTTGGTGAAAATAATCGGCTGGTGATGGAAAGTAACGCAAGTAAAGAAGTGCCTAATGTTTCTTTTTTGAGTCCTATCCTATCCAACATTACATAAAAAATTATTTATTTCAATGTCAGTACCTCGATCTCCGCGTAAAATGCATACCTTGTTTCGTTTTCATTGGGCCACCCTGTATATATTTCCCAAAATATATATTTCCATCGACTTATCATCTCCTCACTATGGTGACATGTTGTGGGATCAGATCATTGTAATCAATTTTCTTCGAGGGATGATTATGGTCGCACATTATATACACAGTGTTTCCCGACGTATACAGGAAGGCTTTACATTTGGTCTTGCCCACGTCTTTGCATCGCCACCTAGTTTTATTGATTTCTTTGCTGTGGATCAGGTAAGTATACTCTTGCACTATCAGTCTGGGGTATTTATGCGCTTTCCCGATGTAAATCGTTCCTGAAACATAGTCATGTAAAAGGTCTTACAATCGTGGAACGAACGAATTCAGAAATCAGACGATCAACAAACTTATTCAGAATTGTCGATGACATAAATTGCGAACAATGTATGTAAAGTATGTAACCAAACATTATTTGAGCAATAAAGAGTATTAATAATAATAATAATAATAATAATAATTAATAATAATAATAATAATAATAATAATGTGCATTTTCGCTCCGATAAAAATTTCATTTCATGGACAGAAATATAGAATAGAAAACATGTTTGTTGGTAGAGGAATTATATACCATATTCTGAGATGAAATATGACACCCACAAAACCTTACCCTTTCTCGTTACGAGTTACTTTTTCTATATCAGTGTCTCAAATGAGGACTTCATGTTTTCATATATCTGACAAAATGAAAAAAAAAATATTCCTTTTCCAACCATAGCGTCCAAGGCGAATAAGGATCCACCTGTTGGACTGTAATAACGTGATCTCTGAGTAGTACAGTATGTATGCTCAAGATTTTGATTCTTCAAAAGAGTTGCGCGAGGAAAAATAATGTAAACACTTGCTTGATCACTTCGATCATTGAACATTGGGTTTGTTGTTCGGAGCTTGATCACGTACAAAGTCTGGATGATCTCCCTGTTATTTCCCCGGAATGGAGGAGGTTAATTGTAATACCATCAAGAAATATGGATGTTGCCAATATGATAAATGAAAATCTCAAATAGGGATAGTTGCGAAAAATTTACATGGTTTGAAAAAATTTCTCAGTAGTGATGAATAATGAATTATACATACATTATACTGTCTAAGTATAATGTCTAAATACCTGTGTGAATACTGTTTTCCAAAATTTCGAATCGATATATCATCAATAACAAACTGGCTTGTATCATCATGTCCGTTAATGACTAGGTAAACTCATACATTGTAGGTTGTCAAGAATGTACTTCATATAGGCATATATAAAAAAAACTCCATGTTGAGAAGATATATTGAAAGAAAATTATACTGAATACTTCAGGTTTCAATATCATTCTATAATTTTCACAATTCCTAATAGAAATCACAATAAACGATAAATGCAATCGGATAGGACTGATTTTAGATGTACAGATATACAGGGTGTTACTGGCAGGTTCGTACTGAGTTCGAAGACGTATTCCTGGAACAATATATGTGTCTTGAAATATCTGGTTTCCAAGATACAGGGAGTCGAAGTTTCTCTTTGAATCGATTTTTTTTCTGAAAAATCTGAAAAAAAAAACATTTGAAAAAGTCAGTGGTCGGAATTTTTCATTGACAACTTGACACACTGTATCTTAAGAATCAGATATTTTACACATTTTGTTTGAACTCTTCTTCTTGAGGTTTTCGAATTCGAATTCCGTTGAGTTAAACTTAGGTTATAGACAAAAAGTTCAGGATCCCCTCCTCCTTCTTCATTTTATGTTCAACAATAAAAAATAATTCATCTGAAAGATGGACCATTATGGTGGCATAGACGTGGCATTTCTGAACTCATATAGGAAAATTTTCGAAAAAAAAATCCATTTTTATAAATATTTTCAGCATTCTCCTTGGTGTATTTGCTCTGAAGGATTTTTTCTCAAATTTTCACGACTTTTAATACCTGAGATACAGTACCTCGTCAACCTCATTGAATCGCCCAGTACAATGCCCATTTCCAAATATTCACTACAAATCAAGGGGTCACTCAAATTTCATCTTTTTGAATGCGCTCACACACTACATCATTTATGAGTGATAATATTAGCTTTTTGTGCTATCAGATCGCTATAGTTGATCTCTCCTGGGGGGTGATTATGTTCGTTAACAATATATACAGTGTTTCCAGTAGTATACAGTATCGCCTTGCATTTTGTTTTGTGTACATCTCTACAGCGCCACCTGGTTTTGTTGATTTCCTTGATGTGGATTCTGTACGAATGGTTGTTGACTATGACTCTCGGGTATTTTGTAGCCTTTCCGATATATATCACTCCTGAAATTATTCCACTAGATGAATATGAAAAGAGAGACGAAAAACATATATCATGCTGATCACTTTAGCATTGTGATGTGTTCATCAACTACCCTGGAAAATACCTAATGAGATGATTTTTATGAAACGATTATTAGACAAGAGATGCCAACGAAGTTCTTTCGATTTTGAAAGTTCGGGTTGATTTGAAATGCATACAGCACTGGATATCCTATGGACATACAAATCGAGTCCATTTCTTGTCGGAATATTCTTGGACTGATTTTGGATATCCACGAAATATCCAAAATTCAGGGGATTGACAAATGTAGAAATCAGATATACCTATGTGAATAGATGTTCAAATTCATATTCAATGAGGTATATATTACTGGAAAAGAAATGAAACATTGAAAAAGGTTTTCATCAGCGTTCTTTTGGACCGTTGAAGTCATCGTTTCGTCACATATTTGAAATTAGGTGAATCTGTTGATTTTGCTACTGAAATAAGCAGCATCATCAGACACTCTTTTATTACCGTTTAGGACATGAAATTCCAACAAGAGAGATAGCTTAAGT
The DNA here is from genome assembly GCA_963576655.1 of Gastrophysa polygoni. NCBI lineage: Eukaryota > Metazoa > Arthropoda > Insecta > Coleoptera > Chrysomelidae > Gastrophysa > Gastrophysa polygoni. The sequence continues at coordinate 1,185,912 of OY755083.1, forward strand.
AGTAAGAGCAAAAGTTTTTTTTTATTTTATAACGTCCGTGAAGGACGTCCAGGTTGGTGGCCTGAGGACTGGACGTCCATGATCTTTCGGATAATATTTGGATGTCCCATGGATGTCCAAAATATTCTGAATGGATATCCAATGGACATCCATCGTGTATGGGAAGTAAGAATCAACAAATTCCATACTTGTGATATATCTCATAATTTTGGCAAATGTTTTCTGCGCTCTTTGACATGTTTGTCCATTGATATTTCCTTGTGATTATGTTGAATGGTGAACAAATGAAGTATATATCCATCTATCTATGTTCAAATCTGGATCTGAATGAAAATTCCTTCCACATCATCAACGCCACGTTGAAATCAGAGACGTATGTATTACTTACTTTTTTTGAGGAGGTCGGTGTAGATTTGAATTGTTCAAATTATGACAAAATCGCAATTTCGCCAGTGGCGTAGAATTTGGGAAGGATCAACCAGTCACTAGCCTCTATCGTACGCCTTTGGTAGTAGCGAGACACAGAGAGAAACAACAGACAGGAGACACATTTTATGTCGATAATTTGGGATGAATCTTCATAAATTAAGCTCAGGATTCTGTAGTTGAAATATTTCATTTTAGTGAAAGGCCACTTCATTTCGAGTAAATATTTTAATAAATGATCCATAATTCAGTGCGAATCTCATAACCGTTTCTGCCTAACGATAGTCACTTTCTGAGATACCAAATCGTTATAGTTGAACTTTTCTGGGGGATGATTGTGCTGATACATGATAGACACAGTATTTCCGCGGGTGTACAAAATCGCCTTGCACTTCGTTTTGCTTTCATGTCTGCATCTCCATCTCGTTCGATTCGCTTCTTTGATATGAATGCGATACGAGTAGTCATCCACAATGACTCTGGGATATTTTTGTGCTTTGCCAATGTATATTATGCCTGCAATGAAATAGCTGGTCAATTTGACGAAGAAATGAGCCTTTGGTGCCTTAGGATGATGACGTTCACAATATATCATGGGATGAATGCACTTCCGGTCAAATTTGAAATACCTAATCAACATGGTGATAACGATGTAACACTGGTGGAGCTATTCTGCCTATTTGCCCATCTAATTTCTTCAACCAGAACTCTAACGTACAGCTAACTTGATAATAGCATTTTATTGGTTATAGCGAAAAATCACTCAAATGTCAGTTGTTAGATGGCGACACAAGAATGAAAACAAAATCAGTATTATTGAGAATTGCACAATCAGTGTTATAAAAATGTTGATTCAGAAGTAGTAATTAAGGTTACTTCTCAATTTTAGAACGAACTATATAATTACAATCTCAAAACGTCAACAATTCGTACAGAAATCTGTAAAAATGTCACCATCTTCTGGGGAGTTTCATTACTATTAGGCCATTATAGCGGAAAATGGCGTTAGCGTTTTTGACGAAACAAAACACGATCAGTGACTGCACCAGTGTTTTGTACATCGTTATGGTGATATGAATTGAAATTCTCTGTTAGATGATAAGTAGCTTATATTACAGAAATAAAGTTGAGTGAATCTAATAAAGATAATTATTTAACCAACTATACTATATCAATGAGAGCGATTAATGATTTGCAACGAAAATGAGGAAACTCACTTTTGGTACTCATCGGTGTTGTCCAATTGCAATACCTAATCTATGGAGTAATGACAGTCGACTTGTCAGTCATTGTGACATTGACATTTGTCAAAACCATCAACGCAAAACACATTCTTTGTTGAAAACTAGAGCAACGAGAATCAACGAAACGTCCTTATAAGCTGTTTGAACATGTAAAATCTTGATTGATATTTTCCATTCAAATACCAGCTTCGAAATGGTACGACACGATGTATGTTTGGTTGCCTACACTACAATCATGCGTTGATATGAATCAAACATAACTTCAGCGGTTCCTAACTATATGAACCTGGGTGGGAATCAAGTCTTCATGGCTGACATTTTCAGCTGGATGATTGTGGGAATGTTGGACGATGACAGTTCTTCCGGTAGTTATCAAACTACCCTTACACTTGTATTTGTTGAAATATTTGCAGCGCCACCTAGATTTTCTCTCTTCTTTGTAGTGTAACTGATACTCGAATTCGTCGAGTAGAATTTTTGGGTTCTTACGAAATTTGCCAAAATAAATTGTACCTACAATCGATACACACGTTAGCGTTGAACTTTGTGCATTGAAACACAATATAATCAAAATATAATATGATGAAGATATCGATGAAATATCAGTTCAAAATGTTGAGACTACTAAGGGCACGGTTTTGAGATATTTTTGTTATGAACGCGCATGCTCAATGCCTGAGTCTTCTATCGCTTCTGGGGAATTATTCTCGAACAAAAAAATGAAAAAAAAAGGAAGGAGGATGAAGGGAAAAGGAAAAGCCTCCAATGACCTCCAGTGTAAATTCCTCACTTGACACAAAACTCACTCTATGTTTGAGTACTATCTGTGTCTTGGGCATGGAATTATCCTAGACCCACTTCACGATGTATTTCAGCCACAGATATATAGAACATACTATTTTGATAAATACTGTCTGAAAGTTTTTCGAGAAAGTGGCACATTCATTTTCCAGCTTTTTGTGGGATTTTCTCTTCTCGTTTCTTTGAAATAGAGTAGAAGTTATTAAAAATTATTTCAATATATTCGTAGTAAGGACAGATTTTGTGATCTGCCCCAAAATGTCACTGCGCTTGAAATTAAACCTTTAGATACCTAAAAGAGAATTTCTCTATTGGTCAGTGACACCTTGTTTTTGAAAAAATTCGGAAATACAAATATATTTAATAAGAATAAAACCTCTACTCATCTTGGTGGACGTTTCGGGAACGAATCTGCTCCCGTTCTCAACACAATTAAAATATTTTTCTCTTCGCAAAATTTTTCAAGATGTTGTTGGTTTTGACACTAAAAAGTGACAATTTGGTAGACGGAGGGATTCTGGTTACTAGGTGTTTTCTTTAATTGATATCGAATTTTCCATTCTCATATTCAATTTTCAGAAGTGGATGCCAAGTTCTATCAATATCAACTGAACAAGAAGCAATATTATTGTCTTCGTTCAGGAGAATGCAAGCAGACTCTTTTAGGTATCTAAAGGTTCAATTTCAAGCGAAGTGACATTTTGTGGTAGATCACAAAATTGTCAAAATTACTACAAATATATTGAAATAATTTTCAATAACTTCTACTCCATTTTTCAGAAACGAGGAGAGAAAATCCCACAAAAAGCTGGAAAATACTAGTTTGATGCATGTACTTGGCTAGTCAATGAAATGAAAAAAAAACATGAACAAATTGTTGATTCCTGATTGTGATATGTGTAACATCTCATTTCTATCTTCTCAACTCATTTCTATCTTATATGCTGTAAAGAGAACATCAAATGAGGAAGACATTCAGAAAATTTTTGAAGGAAAGAAAAATACTGATAGATGATTGTTTATTGTTCATGATGTGTTCATTTTCAACACATATAAAAATTTCTCGAGCATCCAAAAAGCTATTCTCATTGAAATATTTTGATCAAGTCGAAGGGGCGAACTGTATGGACGATATCAATGAAGTTCTGTTGAGTTCAACTCTACATATCGACAAATAATTTGAATCACTGATTATTACTACCGATCAATCAAGAGTTTTCACAAAAGGAAGATACAGTAGGTTTTCTGAAAACATGACCCTTTCAACACTCTATGCATTGCTTCTGGCAAAGATCCCAATGGGTTGATAAAAAGACAATTATTTACTGCTACGTTTATTGACCCAACATGAAATTGAATTGAAAAATACATTTCTTATTCTGGGAGCTGAAATTTTGTGCAAAAATCAACTCATAAATCATGAGAAGATCTCTATCAGATAATGGAATTGTTAATATCACCTTGAAGTGCTGGAAAAATTGCTTCTTTGATTTTCAATGATGAATTCCATTTTCAGTGAAACCTAGCTATAGCAACTCGAGATGCTGTCAAATTCTCAAGACTGATTTTTTCTGCTGGATGATTATGAAAATTAAATACGATAACAGTCCTTCGCTTTGTTATCAAGCTTCCTTTGCACTTATACTTCTGATAGTATTTGCAACGCCATCTAGATTTCTTCTCCTCTTTGAAGTGTAACTGGTACTCGAAATCATCGAGTATTATTTTGGGGTTCTTTTTAAATCTCCCGAAATAAATTGTACCTGAAATGTATCTCAGTTTACGATCGAATATGTGTTAGGATTGAGCAGATGAATTCAGATGATTTGGAATCATTCTTGGGAATGGAGCATTGTGTTATTTGATTGAATTTTGATAATGGTTCTATTGATGCGTGATACGTAAAAGGCTATTTGTGTAATTATTGCAAAAAGTGTATATTTGGATTTGTAACCAACTTTTTGAATAATCGTAGGAAATGATACTGTTTGCTACTACAATATAATTGCACTTTTTTAGAATCCATCTTCCACCTTTTTCGAATCGATCGAACGGAATGATTATGAGCAAATATGAGCGCACGTGTTCATCCAGAAGGCAGCGAATTTTTTTTTATCAGCTGCAAATTTCGATAGTCATCAAATGAATACGTCTTACATTTTTTTTTAAACAAGGTGTCACTGACAAATGAAAGAATCTTTCTCATAAGTTGAATTTCAAGCGCAGTGACATTTTGGGGCAGATCACAAAATCTGTCCAGCAAATATATTGAGATAATAATAATCATTTCAATTTTAATTTTTTGAAAAGGGGAAGAGAGAATCCCAGAAAATCTAGAAAAATGATGATTGGTTCATATTGCTGACCTTTCATGCCAGTTGGATGTCATCATGATTCATATCTCCGTTTTGTATTTCAAACGATTTGGTTGGGTTAAAAATAATAATTCCTCTGTCCTTCATAGTTTATTCACAAAGGATTCTTCACAATAATAAATTCCTTCTGGATTTACGGAATTCGTATACACATATAGGAAACTCCTATTGAATGGGTAACGTGATAATATCTGTAGAAAAATCAATATTCCTCAATATATATCAACAGATATTCTCCTTAGATGCTCATCAAAGTTGAACTGATTATGATTATTTTTTCTCTTCTAGATGATTATTGAATACAAGTGAATGTTGTAACGAATAATTTTTCAAAATTCACATCACTATATCCAATCGAATTCTCTATAATTTTTTCATGGGTTCTTCGAGAGAAAAAAGTGAAAAAGAACCTAATACTATTTCCCCTTAGAGTGGAAGATCTCGTACTATGTGAACAACCCGTGGTATGAAAGTAGATTGATCAGGCAGTTGAGTAGGCTTATGATTATGCGAATGTTTGACTATGACTGCGTTTCCTGACGTATACAGGGTGGCACTACACCTGAATTTGCTCTGGTATTTGCAACGCCATCTAGTTCTGCTCTGTTCCTTGATATGAATATTGAATTCGTGATTATCGAATATTAGACGTGGGTGTTTCCTTCCTGGACAGAAGTTGATGATGCCTGAAAATATCGTTGTCAAATATCCAATAATGACTAAGAAAATAGGTCAAAAAAGTTATTATTCGATTTGATTTTTCGATTTTTTTTTCAAGTAATATTGATAATGTAGTATTGGGATTATTATTTATTTATGTTCATGTATAATCCTACGTACAAGTATGTACAATACTTCTGTGGATGTTGTTCATTTATATTACTGTATATATTGTATATTTATTCATGAATGAACGTTATTATTATTAACTGACATAGTTCGTGATGAAATTGTAAAAATACCTCACGAATAGTATTATCCATGGCCTGGATTCCTTGACAGTGATCTTCGGAGTTTCTCAGTCAAAACGATGACGATATGCTTGCTTTGTCAGTGACTCAATATTTTCTGCTTTGTTGCTGTTAATAGTCTTGGTCAAACTGTTCACCTACTCATTTTGGGCAAGAATTCAGATTTTTCTTCACGCTCATATATAATATCCTCGATTCACCAATCGTGGTAAAGCGTGAAAAAAATGAACATCTAAATTTTCTGAAGAGGGAAATGATGTGTTACCATCTGATGAAATATCAGAGGTAGAAAACGTGATCTGAAATGAGTTGAGGTTTCTGAATCAAAATGCATCGATCAACTCTTGGATTTAATTCGTTTCCATACTTGTTCATACAAAAATACATTGATCAATAAATTATAGATAATATTCAATGAACTGTATACCGGGTGACACAGATTCATTATACACACCCTTTTCTCCATTGTTTTCATGTCGAAATCTCTGGAATTTGTCAAATATTCTCGATAAAGGGAATTTTTTGATCAACTCTGATGTTCAAATGTATATATTTGTATACCCTGGATAGATTGATCTTCGATGGTAATTATTGTCTTTTTATTGGTAGAATAAGCCATTCCTTTAACTCTTCCACAACTTCACAAAAGCTAGGATAACAATTTTTTGTTCTCATTTTTGGCCTGATAGTTTTGAAAGAACCCATTCAACTAACGACAAGGAAAAACCCTCCTAAGAACTATCGCCTAATTTGAAAACACCCTGTATAAACACAATACTTTCCCACCTTTATCAAAATAATGCTAGGGTAGCATCATTTTGATCATTTCGGAAATAAGGAGGAGAATTGAAAAATATAAGAATTCGTGTAGTTTTATGGAACCCAAACGCAATTGAAACTTTTTTTCGGGACACACAGTATCTTAGCGACAGCATCAAACCTATGCTTGCTTCAGAGATACCGATATAGACGAAACGTTCGTCAATCGACCCTAACCTATAACCTCGCGTCTTTATGTGAACCAAATATTGCAATTATAGAAAAAAAAAAGTTGCTCTGAATGGGATTCGAACTGCAAGCCACAACTTGAGAAGCACGCTTACTAACCATCAGGCGAACTAACATTATATCTGTAGGCTGCGTTTACCTATATCGCTGTGAGAAAATAATTTAGATGAACAAACTTTTCGAGAATACTTCGATGATGTCAAAAGAGAACCATGTAACGTAGAACAGAACACCTTTAACAAAATATCAACAAATCGTGCAACGTACAGAAAATCAGCGACAACAGAGTTGATATGATATGCCAGATAGGACGCGACAGTCGGTAGATGGACAAAAAAATTGAGGAGATATAACAAAATTTACACTTTGATAATATACAGAGTGTCTTACTCATGTCATTTTCGGAAGGAAAAGAAATAATTTCTGACTACCTAGCTATACAAACAAAGGAAAAATGGGCTGTACCAATAGTATGTGTCACCCGGTATATATCATCACTCTCTTCATTATGAATATCTTATAATATTAACATATCTGGGTACTCCAACTTTTCCTGTACCACTCACATTATGCGCAGGGTGGTTGTGCTTCTTCCTCACTATGACAGTATTGCCAACTGTATATAATACGGCAGTGCACTTAGTTGAAGCCTCGTTCATGCACCTCCATCTTGTTTTATCGGCTTTCTTCATGTGTACATTGAACTCATAATCATCAATGGCTATTCTCGGGTGCTTCCTACCTGGTAATATGTAAATTAAATCTGAAAATATTTTTGGTATCAAAATATCTTTGAAGGAATTATTTCCTAATGAATTCGTTCCATGCAAACACAGAGGACTATATGCATATCACTCGTTCCGATATACAGGATGGAACAATGTAGATAATGCAAGGACGTATTGTTGGAATTAACACCCTCGTCCACTGTGGGCTGCGTGATTTTTTTCAATAATCTCTGACAATTGTGAGTATAGTAACAGTACAAATCTTCTGTAAATCATAGATCGCCTTCATGGAACCCATTCTGTTTCTATGATCTTGTCTGACTATTCTGCGCTCTCCGTGATTCTGCCTCTTCTCTGGTTCTGTGACACAGAGCACAGAACACACTCTCTGTAAGAATGACATATTGAACATTCATGTGACGTTAAATTCCGTTATATCCCTTTTTTATGAGCACAGCTGACATGAGTGTATAAGAGAAGAGGATATAAGAGAGTTTCATTGACTTGTGGAGGATTTCACCTGCTTGAAAGGACTGAAACTGCTCTGGCAGCACTGGTTGGTACGCCAGAGGAGAGTAGGTGAAGTTATGACGTCGTAATCCGAGGTGTATCTCTCTCATCAACTCACCCATCTGCTGTTTGTGTATCACAGTCAAAGATATGGAAGATATATATATTTTCTCTACTAAATCGATCTCAGAGAGAGAGGAATTAAAACGAACATAAGAAGGAGACGCAGCATTGGATAATTACATGACTATGGATATTGTCGAAACATGTTGATGTGTCATGCCATTGTATCGAGAGATTATTTTCATTCGAATCCAGTTGATAGTGTACGTTTATTCACTAAAATCTGTTGTTCAACGAAGTCTATCGATCCATAAGTGTGTAGAAACAAAGAGCATCAGTTTTACTTGTTGTTTGAATAATAAAAATTGGTAAGTAACTCTAGGATTTTGAATTTTTGTTCGATATATTATATGATTGTCCTGCATAGCATATGACTGTACCAATATATAATTTCATAGATAAGTTATTGGATGATGTTGAACGAATTTTGATTCCACCCTAGTTCGCGCCTAGAGCAAGGCGAAGGAATCCAACCAATGAAAACATCAAACTAGAGAGAGGCAACCATCAGTGATCAGCTGACTGTTGGCAAAATTGTGTTATATCATATCTTTGATAACAGCTGGAATCACCAATGAAATTGAATCATTACAAATACTGCTGAAATGGTGCGCTTGAAATCTTTCTAGAATTGATGTACAAAAATTGAATAAGATATACATATGATCAGATAAGTTATAATGATGGTGTTTTCGAAAAATCAATGTTCTTCCTGATTGAATGGTAGATTCTTGCAGTCTAAGTCTCTCTCAGTTCATTGTGAGCATTCAAAACTCAGATTACAACCAAGATTAGAGATTTTCGAACTACGACTGATGTATAAAACCACCATAAAGGGTGGGGATCTTGGTAACCATAAGAAGTACATAGTAGGTTCAGATGATTCCATGAAAAAAAAAAGTTATATCTCCGAAAGTGTCTGGCAAATATTGGAAAAATGAATATCACCACAACAAAATAATCACCATCATGATTCCTCAATCATTTTATTCTTGGATAAAGTTATCTGGTAAGCTGATATAATTCAAATCCTCGACAACTTTCTCTGTTTTCATGATAGTGCAAACTTTCAAATTATCTGGAAATTTATCACAAACAGTGATTCTACATCGTCTCGGTATGCAAATAGGCCTTCGACAGACTTCGACGTCGTGGTTATGTTTTCCAATAATCAATACGTCATCGGTACCTTCGAAAGTGTAAGCGCTTGCCCGACATTTGCACTGCCTTTCTCTGCAACAGCGCCATCTCGTTCGTATTCCTTTCCTGATATGTCTGTCGTACGAGAAGTTTAGTACAGAAATCCTCTGCCCTTTTTTCTGCGATCTGTGAACGAACATGATATCTGAAATGATATTTACAGTCACGTTGAATATTCTAGAAACGGATTACTGTTTCAGAAGAACAGGAGAAATTCGTCTCTCAAAGCACGTGTAGTGGCGTATACGAAGATATGATATTATACAGGGTTCGGATAAAGTGTAGAACCAAGTGATTATCTTTCAAACGAAAAGAACGATATTTATAAGAATTTGCAGGTAAGTGCAATGGCACGAAATGCATCTGATGCACTATTTTTTTATTGATAACATATTCCTGCTTTAACCGGAAATGCCATCAACTTCTTTAATTTAAATGGGACACCCTATGCATTTTTACAGATTTTGAAAGAGCTTGTTATCTTGAATTCGTGCATACTGAGTTTAGTGTAAAAAAAAATTGTGAAAACGAGAAATATAGCACTTCAATCAACCTCCTTTGAGAGCAAAAAACTATTTAATTGTTTGTATGCATAGTAATAAATAAACGAGTACTGCCAACAGTCAGCTGATCACTGCTGGTTGCCTCTCTATCGTTTGCTGTTTCCATTGGTTGAATTCCTCTACCATTCTTTTGGGCGCGAACTAGGGTCTATTTGAAATTTGTTCAACATTCAATAACTCACCAATGGAATGATGTATTCTGATCTTCTTTGAATCTGAGAATGACGTGTTTCTCAAAACAAAGGCATGACACATCAAAATATTTTAACAATGACTAGTCATGAGATTTTTCAACGCTGCGTCTCTTTTTCCAGGTCGTTTACGCTGAGCTCGACCTAGTAGAGAATGTATTTGATATCATATCTTTGGGCGTATCTCACAAACAACGTATGGTAGCGTGAATCGAAATGATAGAAAATCAATTTCATATCTAATAAGGTGTATTGTATATTACTGGATATTAGATTCAACATTGAATGAGATTTTGATCATCGTTCTTTAAGACATCCACAGGATATTCTGTTTGGACCAACAAAGTTTTTCACCTATCCGAAATTAGGTTATTCTTTTTTTTTGTTCGTCAAAAGAATCTAAGAAATCTTCCATTATATAATTTATAAAGATGAATTAATCGAAGTTATTCTTAGAGAATTTATGTTTTGTTATTTCGATGATGTAAAATATACCTACGTCGAATATAGCTGAGAAGACTGAAATTTGCATTGGTGCAACACTATTTTCTGATCTTACACTAAAGTTTCAATAATAATAATACAAATAAATACACTTTATTGACTAAAGATGGAAATCGTGTTGACAAAGCTTCAAATACCTGAAGAAATAAAATATTTAAGTTATTGGACGACATACATATAGAAATGACGTTCATAGAATGAAATAAGTAAGAAAAACAATCTAACAATTATTTATTCTATTGTCAGACCATCGTCAAAAAGTTCTTGTAAAATATAATACTGCCTCTTATACAAGATGTTCTTAACGTTTTTTCTAAAAATCTCTATATCTACATTATATTATGATTATACATCTTTACTGGTATTTTTTTTTCTGTTTCATATTTCCTGAAAACTATGAACTTGCTACTAAAATTAGAAGCATCACCAGACACCCCGAATACTTGTTAGGATATGCGGAATCACTCAAATATCAATTGTTAGATGGCGACACAAGAATGAAAACAAAATCTGTATTATTGATGATTGCACGATCAGTGTTATAAAAATGTTGATTCAGAAGTAGTAATTTAGGTTACTTCCCAATTTTAGATCGAACTACATAATTACAATCTCGGAACGTCAACTATACTACAGAAATCTGTAAAAATGTCACCATCTTCTGGGGAGTTTCGTAACTATTAGGCCATTATAGCGGAAAATGGCGTTAGCGTTTTTGACGAAACAAAACACCATCAGTGACTGGACCAGTGTTTTGTACATCGTTTTGCACATGTAAAATATTGGTGGTTTTGATATTATCAAAGACAATTGATGTGCTAGTACTTTGAAAAGACAGAACATACAATATTGTTTCATCTAGTGAATTGCAAATTACGTCTGGAATTAAGAAACTGGGAAGTAAAGTAAAAATGCTATAAAAAAAATGTGGTACAGTGGTGTCGTGATAGATATGGAGGAAAATGTGGTTGCATCTTCAGATGATTATGTACCTGTACCTCTTAAAATAAGGATCAAGTATCAAGACAATCAAGATGGAGGAGTACAAAACTTTGTATATTTTAACATGAATAAAAAAGGTGTTGTATGCTGCTTAGTTGTTTGAAAAATAACCAAAGTGACGTGAGTGACCAAACTGTATCCTGAAATGAGAAAAATATTTTCAAAAAGGGTGTTATCTAATTTTTCATATTTTTTTCAGGAGCTGAAAGGATTTGGTGCTGCAAGTACTAGTGTAAATCAACCTACTGGTCCAAATGTACCTGATTATTATCACAAATATCCTACATACTTAATCAAAAACTTCAGATGCTTTGCTTGAAGAAATATAAAATATGAGATACGCCTCTACGTGTTTTGTGGGACGAATTGAGATAGCAATGTCTTAGGAAAAAAACTGATCTTGAATGTGTGACCCAAAATGCTGGAATATGTAAAATAATAATAATAACATGTATTCATTAATTATGACATTTTGTGAATTACACTGGATTACACGAACAATTATTAAGAGACCTACAAAAGCCGTTCATTATAATCAATATTTCATAACTGATATTGAAGAGATATAAAAAAATGGTAGCATGCTGTATAATAATTCCATTGATTATCTGAATTATCTGGCAGACAATGGAAGAAAACATTTTTCAAGTTCACTATTCACGATGTACATCAAAAAATACAGTGTTGTCGGTCAGAAGCTACACACGACATATCCATCCCTAAATTTCATCTGTGGCATTGGGTTTATTCGACCCGCGTAGATATTGCTGAACAGATCACACATACTTACTGAGTTGTCATGAGAAATATGAAAGAATAAAACATAACATGAGAAACATATGAAGAAATAATGTAGTGGCATACAGGTTTCTCAATTTTTTTTTTTTTTATCTGTGGACAACACGAAAGGGAAACCTATGATGTTCGAGGAACATCGTGTTAGCCAGCGGTGGAATTTTGGGAAAGAAGGAAGGTGTTGGAATTTTTCTTGAATGTTTGGAGGTTGTAAGCAACAGGAAAGACTTCACCAAGCAAAGAATTCCACAACTTTGCCGTTCTATCGACCGATATTAAGAAACTATGGAGTCTGGGTATGGCACTAGGGATTTTTGGATCCATCAGAGTGATTTTAATTTTTCTGAAGTGCATACAGTGTGTGAAAGCCGAATGAAATATATTCATTATTTTGGTTACTGTACATCAATTCATAGAGAATCCCGAAACATGATGGATTCATATTATGAATTGACATTCTTCAACGTGAAAATGTGATCTCTACCTTCAACCCCCTTCGAATGACAGGTGCAACCCCAACAGTATATGCTTCTGATATATCGTTTGAAAGGTCTCTTCATCTTCTCTATGAAAATGTAATCGTTTTCCAGATTATTGCAACAATTAAGATATAATGAAATAAAATCATGTGGTCACCGAATTTCGCTACTATACAATCAAAAACTGAAATTAAATGCAAAACGTAATATTATGTGCAAAACTGAGGAGTAGGACTATGAATGTCAATGGAGTGGATGGTATATCAGAAGAACAAGAATTAAAATGAGATGGAGGAACAAAATCATGTTTATAGTTGCGTAAGAAGCTTTATTCAAAACAGTCATGCAAGCTCGCAATCTCTCGAAATAGTAATATAAAAAATAATGAGAAAAAAAAGCACGAATCTTGTAAAAACACGAATAATACTTTCAAACCTAATATTAAAATTCAGACGAGTATTGAAATTAATACTGAAGTTACATAAAATGAATGGCACCTTAATGACCATTGGCACAAATATCACTAGGGTTATTAAACACAAGTCCACTTGATGATGAAATCGACATTTTCCGTTGAATTGACATTGGAACTGTTGGACAAATGACACGCTACTTCGGTGTAGTTCGAATGTGATAGAGAAAGGGTAGGATACAAAGTTACGTCAAAAAACATTTCTATATGTCAAACTGTTTGATACAATAGCGACAAAAACGAGCTGAAAAAAATGACAACGAGATCAAAACTTAAAAATAGTTTTTCGTTTATACATATACAGGGTTGGGATAAAGTATGGAACCAAGTAAATATCTTTCAAAATCTGTGAAAATATATAGGGTGTCCAATTTGAATTGAAGATGTTGGTGGCATTCCCGGTTAAACCGGAAGTTTATTATCAACAAAAAAATGTTCATCAGATGCACTTACTTGCACTTACCTGCAAATTTTCATGAATATCGTTTTTTTTTCGTTTGAAAGATATTTACTTGGTTCCATACCTCATCCCAACCCTGTTATATCAATAAAGTCTTGGTGATCATGATAAGACATGAATCATATAATATATATATATCTATATACCATGAATATTCATGGTACGAGAAAGGTAGCAATACTTATATTCTAAACACAATGAAACTCAAATGGCGTATCTACTGAATTCTCTGGATAT